>OX422214.1:386989598-387665598 GCA_949130495.1 Sambucus nigra
TTAATTATGCGATATTAGGATTGGATTCTAGAGCATCACGGAGGCCCAAATTGTATTTTTATCGTCTTAAGTTGGGTCCAAGGAGTAGGTATATCGTTAGGCTAAGTTTTGGACTATTTCAGTAGTATTTTGGGCCAATTTGGAGGCTCGAAAAGAAGCCTTAAGTGAAGGTGCATAAATTAGGGATATCAATTAGGATTAAGACTTTTTAATGAGTCATTTATCATTGGGAAAGAAATCCCTATCAGCTATGAGTCTTTAAGAGAAGTAGAGAAAGTCTAAGGAGGGAAAACCACAAAGATCCAATTGTATGTGCCAGTGTTCTTCAATTCTAAGGCAAGAATATCTTGCAATACTCTTAATAATTTTTTAACTTATTTAGAATAGATTTTTACCATAAGAATCTTAATTTTGAAGCATGTATAGGGATTAGGTTGATTAAGTTTTGATTATGTTGATGATTTGGGTTCATTATGAATGATAAGAATCTGCCCTCCTTTAAATACTTACACACTGAAGAGAAAAACATGAAATTGCATGATTAAAAAGTGTGAATCTGAAAGAGATTTAGTGTTTTAGAATGAAATCTCGTTAGTATGAATTATCCTCATGCTAATTTGAAGTTCAATGCTGGAATTATTGTTAAACTAAATATTTTGAGATGAAATACTTGGTATGATTGGGAATGAATTCCTATACTTGGGGAGTATGAACCTTAGTATAATTTAGCATCTGTGGGTGTGGGAATTGGGTTAAATCAGGAAAATATGTGAGTCAGTGGTGCCTTAGAGTTATATATATATATATATATATATATATGTTGGACTTGGTGACTGATTAGATCAAAGAATTTTGGATGGTTAATTCTTCTCTTGAGAAAGTATGTGTCGTGTAATTCAATTGTAGAGATTTAATCGAGGAGAGATATACGTATATGTTATGAGGGAACTTATCTAGATGTATTATCAGACACTCATGTTTTATAGACGTAGTAAACTAAGAGTTGGATTTCATAAGATTGAGAGTTGACAAACCTAAGAACGCATTGGATAAAATAGTGTTTAAGGATTTATTTGAATAATGGTATGCTTGAGTGTACACAGTATCCTACTTAGTTATATATGTTTTCTATGGTTTGGGAGATAGTAAACTTAATTGTGTGCAAATCTAACGTTCAGGGATTTAGATGTTTTGGATACGCTTGAATGTATGCACACACACACACACACACACACACACACACACACACATTATATATATATATATATATATATATATATATATATAGGACTCCTGGTAATGCAGACCCCGATACATACCATTTTTTTAAAATAGTAAAAAAATGAATTTTTTGATGAAACTTCATGAATATGATGTCCATGGTTAGAAGATCATCTCCAATTTTTTTCATCAAAAAATTCAATAAAAAAACCTTTGAGATGAGGTGATAAACAAAGCGTATAAATATTCATTTTCAATTGTTGAAATGTTGGGTCAGTGTCAGCCATGTTATTGATTGAATTTTTTTATTAAACTTCATGGATATGATCTTCTCACTGTCGAGATCATATCCATGAAGTTTCATCAAAAAATTCAATCAAAAAGGGGGTGAGATGATCCCCAACATTTCAACGGTCGAAAATGCATATTTATACTATTTTTTAACATATCACCTCATCTCAACGATTTTTTTATTGAATTTTTTGATGAAAAAAATTTGAGATGATATTCACAGTGGATATCATATCCATGAAGTTTCATGAAAAAAAAATTTTTTACTATTTAAAAAAAATGGTATGTACCGAGGTCTGCACCATAAGGAGTCCTTATAGGAGAGGGAATCTCTCTCTCTCTAGAGAGAGAGAGATTGTGTTGATTATGTGAACATATCTTTACTCGTGGTGAATTTATTAGTTGGGGGTTGTGTTCGATTTTAGGACCGTGTACCACGCACGCAACTGAGATGGACAGAACGTAGTGGAGGCCATTACATTAGATCATATGGTCAAGGATCACCATTTCACGATGAGAGAGGCATGATGACTTGATCCACTGACATGGTTAGGTATGGGCCCATCGATTTTTTGTTCCATAGTGATCTCCCCATTGTTTATTTCTGTGATTTGATTAATCTCGTTAGGTGATGGATTCCTACGGACTTACTGATAGAGGAAAAAGATGGACACCAAATGTAGTGGCCTTCGTGTGATGTAATAAATAATGAGAAAGAATTTAATATAGTCTAGTGATGGACAATTCATAATGAACTCTATTTCATGTTAAATACTTTATGTGGTTTACTTGTACTTTCCTTATGAGTGACATTACGGGGTTGGTACTTAGGTTGTGTTCTTACATGTGAAGTTAGCTACATATCTATTGCAGGATACGTAGTTATTGTTTGTTTATTATGGTAGTTCGGAGAAGAACACGTTTAATGAAAATTAAATTAAAAATAGAGTTAGTGCTACTTTTATGAGACTACGAGTATCTTAATTAAATATTTTCATGGGCTTTCGGGGGAAATCCTACTTAAGTAGTTAGCAGCATTCTATGTTATTTATTCGTTACGTGATAGTACTTATATAATACCCCGCCCTAATATTTTATTATTTTTTTGCACAAGTTGTAATAATACGAGAACCTTGGAATTTGGATCATTATGATTGAGTTTATATATTATATTGACTGTTTGGGGCCCAAAATTGTTGTTAGAAATTTATTGGTTAAAATTGAATATTTGGGAAAAAAAAATGAGGAATAGCCATTGGAACGAGTTCAGGTGGTTTGAACAAGAAATCAAGGTCGTTCGAAGTAGGGGATCGAATGAGGTTCGAACAAGATCCCACTAAGTAACACGTTCAGGTAGTTCGAAGGCTAGTTCTAACGATATGACTTTCTCGTTCGAACGAGAGGATATTCTCCTTTGAACTAGTAAAACTGAACTTTTTAAACCCGGTTGCCCTTGTACGCTCTTTTATTTTGAGCCATTGGATGGATGAGTTGTCGAGCGCTGATGAGCCCAAATTGGGTGAAAGGGGGATTTAAAGGTTTGGGGATGTTTTTATATGGCTTTTGGGTTTGATTTGGGTTATATTGGAGTGGAAGAAGAGAGAGATAGAGTGAGGGTGGTCTTCCCTCACCATTTTCATATTTGAGCACCTCTCTCCACCATAAACAATAATTCAACCACCATATATCCATCTTGTGAAATCATATCCAACTAGTCTTCCACCATATCCAAGCCCTATATATCCATTCCATAATTATTGGGCATAGCTATAAATTTTGGAGGTGTTGTTGGGAGGTTTTGGAGAAGATGAAGATGGAATATGCATGAAGCTTGAAGAGGATTTTTAATGGAGCTTTCATGGGATCAAGCTTGATGGAGCTAGGCAACCTCTCTAAGGCCACCTTAGGTGGTGGGAGGTTGTTATCTTCATAGATATTTTATGCCTACCATTATTGGAGATCCATTTGATGTGAAAAACTCTACTCTTAGTTTAAGACTGTTTTTTTCATATTAATGGTCTGGTTGTTCGAATTCAAGAGTAGAATGCATACGAATAAAATGATGAGTTTCTAGTAGATTTGGTATTAAATATTCTTATGGAATAAAAATGTTGGAAAATATTATTTTTAATGGAAATTAATTAGGAGTAAATATTTCAAAGTTTTCTTTAAATAAAGATTGGGATTTTTAGGAAAATGGTGAATTTCTAGAAATTTTATGTTAAACATATTATTTTATAAAATATTTTGGAAAATAATGTTGATCTTGCTAAAAATGAAGATTTATAAAAGTTGGACATGAGTGTGAAGAAATAAAAATATCTTTATGTTTTAAAAGTGCATTTTTACAAGTATTATGAATTTCTAGAACGAAATGTATGTTTAAGCTATTTAATAGGATTTTAGGATTGAAACCATCTTCTCATGTATATAAACTTTTAGTATTTTGATAATGAACTCATAAACAAGTTTAAAGAAGGTTTTGTTGGGTTTAAACATGAAATTAAAAAAATATATAATTTTTTGTCTTAAAAGTATGTGAAAAGGGGTTTAAAGTGTGATACGTGTAAGGTTGTAAGACTACAAATGTTAATAAAAAGGAAATGGTATTTTTCTTATAATAGTATTATTTAAATGTAATTGGATTTCTTGGATAAAGAAAATAAGTAAATGTCTAACTTGGAAAAGTAGTTAGTAAATGAGTTGAAAAGTTGTTAATGTGTTAAAAATACTGAAGAAGTTAGTGTGGGTAACTTAGTGGTATTTTGGAGAAATGACACTGTGAAAGTGGAAGTAAGGGTAAGTTTGGAAACAAAAAGGGTAAAATTGTAATTTTACATAAAACGGAATATTTTTATGAAATAAAAATGCTGGAAAGGGTGTTTCACAAAATGGTCCTAAATGAACATGATTTTAGAATAAAAATCAAGGCTAAAGTGTAAAGGACATGAAATGATGATTTTCAAGTGTAACATAAGTTAGGGTGAAACCCCGGATTTTGGTTTCGACCGGGTAAAAGGGAAAAGTTGAATAATGTGGACATTTGCAAAATGTTAAAACACATTAAAAAGGAAATTCGGATGACACCGGGATAATTAAGGAGGGCCCAAAGCCCGGGAGTGAAAGATCCAAAATCACTGGATATGATGGCGTCACTGACGATGTAGACCTCGTTAAAGTAGACAATTTATTGGAAGATTCTGAGAAGAGATAAAGGAATAATGAACATGTCAAGAAATGGGTTGTGTGATGAAAATGTGTTAAGACAACCTAACTTGAATGGATTAATAAATGTTTCGATAAAGGTTAAAATGGATAATAAACGTGTAAATTGATTAATGTCCATAAAGTAAAGGAACGGTAAAGTATAGTGGCTAAACAGACGAGTTAAGCAACCTAGGAAGGTTTAACCATATTTAACAAAAAGTTCTTCAAAAGTAAAATAAGTATTTTCTAACATGGTGTTCGCGGTGTTGAAAGGGGTGGTTTTCAATGAAATTACTAATGTGAATTGGTTTATGAAAAATGGGTGATTTCAGTAAGAAATTATTTTCGTTTAAATAAAGTGTAGTTGTTCAAGTATTTAGCCATGTGTTTTGAGTAAAGGAATAATTTGCCATTCAAGAAATATGAAGTTCTTTGTAAGATTAAGGTAATTTAATCAAAATAAATCACATTTTTAAAATTAAAAATGGTTTCATGTATTAAGTATATATGTGTGTATATATATATAAGGTAGTTGCATGTGCACGTAGGTATAACGTGTTAGAGTCTTCTTTCTGTCGTTCGATTCTATAATGTAATTGTATATTTTTCACAGAGCATTCGTCTCACACCCCTCGTCTTTGTTACGGCAGGTTGGGTGCGGATTCGTATTTTAAGAGCTTTAAATAAATGAGTACTCTCTTTTGTTTTACGTTAGAAGATTTGTATGCTTGGACTCTGAGGATACTTCCCAAGGGTCCCTCGCGTAGTTCGATTTGAAATTGGAATCGCATGCTAAACAAGTGAAACGTTAATTAAAACAAAACTGTATTAGCGACATTATATAGGTTGTTTTATTTCACTTCAGACCTAACGCTCGATGATTATGCCATATAATGTCGCCAATACAGTCTGGAGCTTTACAACTTAATTGTCTAGAGATAGAGACTTCTAGCATTGATTATGCCATGGGTTAGGACATGCGTGTAGTGATTTCACTTAGATGAGAAGTGAGGTATTCATTGCATGATATTTTTGACGGGTTTCATGTTTATTGTAAATTAGTCGCACGATTTAAATATATGTATTGGAGATATTCTGCAACTTTAGGGAGCTGGATCAAATTTATAAAATGTACACCCCCCCCCCCCCGAAATTATTATTATATATATTGTTTTAACAGGGCTGGGTAGTCAAACCAGCAATTGTGGATATCCCACTTGGTATTCATAAAGTTGGCGCCGTTGGTTCACTACAGTTTTCATTTGTATCCATGAGTTGATTTAGAGGTGATCATTGTTTTACCTTCTTTTATATTCAGTTAAAACAATTGTAATATGAGATTTGATATAGTAGATTCAATTATTGGAGTTCACTTATCTTTCTTGTCATCCTTTATTGGACTTTATTATGGATGGTTTTTATTTATTATAGTTTTTTATTTATTGATGAGGCTGAGAATGATATAAATTGTTTTAACACTCCAAGTATTTTGTGTCTAGCCTAATACTGGGCGTCAAAAATCTGGTGTGTTACATGGGGCTAACCCATTAATAATACAAAAATTGGGGTGCCACAAAACCCAACAAATTTTTAATGTGTCTTCATGTTAATGTTTTATGTAAGGTTATTTGAGCTCATTTGCCATATGAAACTTGAGGTACAAAAGTATGTAATAATAATATATTATTATTAAAGACTCCAGTTTATTATACAAATTGATTCATGCGTAGGATTTCACATAAAATTATACAAACGTAATTAGATAACAAAAATTAAAAAAATCGGTTCAAATTTAATTAATGTACATTTTACTTCATTTTTTCTGACTTTACGTTATGTACATTTTGAACATGCTCCATACACAAAAAAATATCTTTGTGTAAGCTAAGAAATTTTTCATTTTTTTCCACTTAGAGCTCCAGTATGCAAGACCGATATGTTAATATGGGATAACAAATGATTTCTTAAGCCTTGTAAAGTGTGATATGTGTTGAAAATTATTTTATTCTATTATAATAAAAAATTTAATAAAGTGGAAACTATATTTAAAATTAATTTTGTATAAACGCAATAGTTTGTAAAATGTTATATCCATTCACGAAATGTTATGACCATTCGGAAAAGACATAAAGAGTTTATTTGGAAAAAAATGTCTACCTTTCTATAAATAGAACACACCGCCTTCATTCTAGAAAATCTTTAATTTTTTAGGTAGGATATATATTATTTTTCCTTCCCTTATTGAGTTAATCCATGAGATAGTACCCCATAGAATTTGGATTCATTGGAGCTGTATAGATTGAAGTCTCGCTTCAATATAGATATTAATTTTGTGTTATCTTAGGAGACAGAAGTTCATCAAATCTTGCACACTCATGAACGGATAATTTTTTCTTAAGAAAATTATGTGAACACAAATGTGAATTTATTTCATATTTAATTTCCCAGAAACACAAAAGAAAATATATTTTTGCTAACAATCCTGAGAGAGATTTAATTTTGTCTCTTTTGTGTATGATAAAATAATTATATCTAAAATCTTGTTCATTTTAAGAGCAGTTTAATGACTGCATTAAAAATTGTTTAATTTAATCTTAAGTCCAAAAAAGGTCAAGCGTTTCAGATTCGAGTAATAACTTCTTTAGAGATTGTATGATTAAATCATAATATAATTTAGGGTTATTTATACTTTTCCCCTCAAACTTTATCCTCATTTTCACTTCACTACCCTTACTTTAAATTTTCAAACTAAACTCCATGAACTTCTTAAATTGGATTAAATTACCCTAAACCCTAATGATGTTTTGTTTTAAGTAGAATATTTCTCATCTATGTGGCACATGAGGATATTGTTGTAAGAAAATACCCTCATGTGCTGCACAGATGATCAATTTTCAATCTAGGGCATAAGATGATGTAGAAATGAAAGCAAGGTGTAAAGTGAAAATATGGTAAAGTTTGAGGGGTTGAAGTGTAATTAACCCTATAATTAAAAACCTTGTTGTAATCATGTAATAATCAAGGAATTAAGGATAAACCAAGATAAATGTCTTTGAGGAAGATACAACAGTATTCCCCGACTAATATAGTGTAAGAAGGGTAAAGAACCAACAATAAAGACTTAATTAATCTTTTTAAGGTACTAAAAGTAGTATATCAACTAGTTCAGAGAAAATATTGTGTCTATGTGACAAACTTCACCTTTGTGATAATTCTTGGCAAAGTTAGGCCAAAATAACACTATTGTAAGGGCACATATGATTTTTTGTGAACAATCCATTCAATTGGACATGGTTGTTTGACTAAAAATGATTTATTAAAATAGCACATAATATAAAGAAAACAAAAAATCTTAGACAAGAAAGAATGAGATTGAGAATATTAATAGTGAATGTGTTTCACTAGTGATAAGTTTAGATATTCCCTAAAACTTGTGAGGGGTCATTATTTTTCATTATTTATATTCTCAACATATTTCCCTAAGACAATATGCCTTATATGACAAAGGTCAAATAACCTTATTATGGATCTTTAGAAATGTGGGGGTGTATATCTCAGGCGGTGATTCTTATACAAAATAAGGAACAAAACTATTGCATATAGATTTCGTTGGTTTTGTCTCTTTATTTTAAATATGAACTTGTATTCAAAGTAAAATTGTATAAATCAACACACTTATTGCTAGTTTTAAAAATCCGCTAAATAAACACGTGTACCAAATTTAATATGAAATTTGGATGTATTACAAGAAAGAAGCAATATTGCTTCAAAGATTCTAAAAAGAGAACTTTCCTAGTTAATCGTTTTAATGTCCTTATTGTCATAATCAGTTATCAACTATAAAGGCATAAAATAATACGGTAGCTCACAACTTATTATGTTATAGACATAATACCATAAAAATGTATCTCCGTTATAGTGACAACATTAGGCCTAATGAAAATAAAATGCGGATCCGGGAATCAGAGAATAACAAAATTTCATTGCGGGGAATGGTCAAAAGCATTTTACTTAACTAAGAGCATCCATGATGGAAATCCAACCTAGTTGACTAGAGATCTCAAGTTCTAGGTTCAAAGGGACAACAAAATTCTGTTTGACTCAATCAGCACTGAGGAAATATCCACTCCTTCCATTTCTATGATGAAGCAATGCATATCTATAATTGTAATTACGACAAGTTATGCTTTTAATTATCTATATAGCTTGGATATGTCATATTAGGGTATTTGCAGAATACTCTAGAGAGAGATCACATATGTGAGTGTGAAGGGGCCGATTATTTAAGAATTAGAAAAGCTACAATTCTCTAAATCACTCACAAAACAAAGGGGTGTTCAGGATCAAAACGAACATAAACGTGATAACTAAACTATGTAGAGTAATGGTTGTGTTGTATCTATTTTGTCTTGGTTTACACAAACGACTGGCAGTTCAAGGCATTATGTCCACTGGCTAGCCAAGTAAATTCAATATATTCAAACTAAGATGAGTTAAAAGTCAAAAGTTACTTATCACGATGTAGTTTTATCTCCCTTGTACTCTCTCAACTATCTATCTGCTTGTCTATCAGTTAGTCGTCATTTTGTCTAAAATTTCGACTCGCATGGGGGATTATTGGAATTTTTTATTATATTTTAATAATAATAATTTTAATTGAGTGAAAATTATATTTTTTAAATAAAATGGTTCATAAAAAGTTTTGTTCATTCATGAAAGGTTGTGACTGTTGCCCAGATTATACTCAGGAGGGGGGTGAATTGAGTATTTATAAACTTTAAGTCAAATTAAAATTTTAGAAAAATATTTAATTTATAACACTTTGACAATTTTCAGATTAATAAAACTATAAAGAATAAATCCAACAACATCAAATAAATGTAACCAACTAATTTAAACAACTAGAAATGCAGATTTTAACACACTAGGAATGTTAAATTAATTTTCGTATTTAATATTAAGTGATATTCTGAAATTAATTACTTAATTCAAAGATAATTATTTTAACCTTAAAATTAATTTAGTCAAATTTCTGAATTAATTTATTTGCAAGATAGTGTGCTGAAAATATTAACTCAAGCAAGCATGTCCAAATAAATAAATAAAAGTGCGGAAAATAAATGACACCGAAATTTAACGTGGTTCGACCAAATTTCGGCCTACGTCCACGAGCCTAGAGCCCCCGTGTAACACCCCATGATTTTTTAGACTGAGAAATTAAATTTTTGGGAAAATAAAATTTAATTAAATTGGAGAATTCTAAAATTGGGAATTTAAGTCCAAAAATAGAGGACGTTTTAAAGTACTCCGGATGATAATTTTGAGGGTACCATCGATCTCGGAAGGGTCGAGATAGTCAAAATGACTGTCATTGGGTTTTATTTCGACTCCGGAATATTGTAAGTCAGTTTCACTCGAAATGGAGTAAACGAATCATTTAAATTGTGTATTAACATTTAAATTTGGGTTTAATGTTTTAAGGTTTAAGAGGCTTACGGATGAAGCCTTCTCATTTAGAGAAAGAGAGAAAGAGAAAGAAAAGAGAAGAGAAGAGAGAAAAGAAGAAGAAAGGAAGAGAGAGGAAGAAAAGCTTGGAGATTCCGGCCCAACCGCGACATCGAGGACGATTCAACCTCTACAATTCTGATGCAAGTGTTTAATCTTGCTAAATAGGTCATTTGTATATTTAATTTCATAATTTGTGGGTTAAAGAAATGGTTTTGGGGTATAAGCATCAAAACCTAATTTTTGGTTTAAATCTTGAAATTGAAGTTTATAATTGGGTTTAAGGGATTTGAATTGAGGAGATTAGATATAAAATGGGTTTTGATGTTTGAAAACATGTTAGGGGGGAAGATTGATGGTTGGGAAATAAATTATGGGAGTTTTGGAAATTTTGGGTTTATAGAAAAATAGCCATTTTCGTGGCTTTCTGAACTGGCCGAATCGATTCGCCCCTAGCGAATCGATTCGCCAGGTTGCAGAAGCCACAGGTCTTTAGGGACGAATCGATTCACCCCTAGAGAATCGATTCGGTAGGTAACATACTCTCAGGTCCCTTGGACCGAATCGATTCGGATGGGCCGAATCGATTCGCTGTTGGGCCGAATCGATTCGGAAACAGGGCATTTTAAGGTATTTTCTCCATAGTGATTTCAAACTCTTTTTGGTTGGGTTTATTGATTTGGGGCTTTTCCCTATAAAGTAGTAGATATATTTTGGAGATTTATAGGGGGGTCTCTCACTTAGAATGATAGTGGGGACTTCTTGGAATAATTGGAGAAGAATATATCCATGTATGTATTTGGAGTTGTGTATAGATATTTTGGGGAAACCTTATTGGGATTGAGGATCCTAATTGTAGATCAAAAGTAAGTATAGATGTGATGTGAGGCTAAGAACTCTTAGAGAGAGTTGCGAGGGTAGGTTGTGAAATTCTAGGTCAACCTCTATGTCAAATCCTTATAAGGATAGGATATTATTTAGATACGATTTGGGGCCAAATGGAAGAGTATGGTCGCTTACCCTTAGTAATGATAAAATTTAAGGAACAAATCGGAGAGGCGTTAGACTAGGGGATTCATAAGAATGATTGAACCATAGTCGAAATCGAGAGCGATGGGATTTGATTACCAACTAGAGTAAAGTGTGAAAATCTAGTTGGGGTAGATGTTGTTTATCGGTGTGTGATTTACAACGGGTACTTTCCCTATGAAATGGGATTATTTGATGAATGTAAGATTGAGCTTGAGGCTTATAGATTATTAGTTATAGGTATACCGATAGTCGAAATTATTACTAGATTTTATAATGTGCTCTTGGATATAGGTGGTATGTGTAGTGATGGTATCCTACACAAAATCTTGGGTGATAACCCTAATGTTGAATATATATGTATAGATATATACATATGGTTTGGGGAGACTATTCATGATAGGAAAAATTATTGAATATGTTTCAAGTGAGGGACCGTATTCACATATCGAGGTAAATCAAATGAGTTGTGGTGCCGGCTTGTATATTGAGGATTTTGTATACTCATAGCCGAGTTTATATATATCTTATACTTATGAACGAGAATTAGTTTATATATATAGATATATGGATATTTGAATATGTGTATATATATATATATATATATCTGTATAGATATGAATATATAGATATATTTATGTTGTGGACATACATGATATGGATAACTAAACCGTATATGATGGTTTAATGTTTGATCATATGATGGGATCATATGGATGTGTATATATTGTGCATGTGAGCGATATATATACTTATGTGGTTAAGCATACCCCGCTCATGCATTAATTGGGAAGTTTCCGCGCAGAGGGTGAGCATCCTGGCATATAGAGCAGGGTGTAGATATTCCCCAGGTCATAGTCGTTCCGTGTGTTATTATATGATAAATATATTTTTGGGATGAGACATGGTGGGTATGTTTCGTCTCATTGCCAGTTGGAGCTATGACCGCTTCCCAGGACGTCGTGTGTGTGAGTTATCACGAGGTGGGTGTCGTTGATCCCCACCAAGTGGTTCCCAGTTGCTACGTGAGTCGGGCACTAGGAAGATGATAGCATAGTGCAGTTTTATCGGCGATATATATAGCTGGGTATATTATTTGTGCATGGCCATTATACATCAGATATGATATGTACTCTTGGTCATGGATATGGATGATGATGGTATATATATATATATATATATATATATATATATATATATATATATATATATATATATATATATATATATATATATATATATATATATTTATATCCTATAGATAAAAAGGATATGGTATCGTTGTGGAGTACATCTTGGATGATTATGGTGTACTAGATTGATGGGGGTTGATGTATCGCATTTAAGGAATATTTCGGTTACATCATCCCAAGGATATTATTGGATATTTTTAGTTGTTTTCATATTGTAGTCTAAAATTTAGTAGTAGTGGTAGTATTATGGTATGCATAGCATTATGGATCTCTAGGATCGACATTGTCGAGGAGTAGTGTAACGGGGTGGTTCCTTGTTTGGATTTCTCTTTGCGAGACACCCCACGCATGAAACGTAGTGCAGTGTTGAGATTAGAGAAAAGTTCTGCCAATTATTTACGTGTGGCATTATGGATCTCTAGGATCGACACTGTCAAGGAGTAGTGTAACGGGGTGGTTCCTTGTTTGGATTTCGCTTTGCGAGACACCCCACGCACGAAACATAGTACATTGTTGGGATTAGAGAGAAGTTCTGTCGATATTTATGTGTGGCATAATGGATCTCCAGGATCGACATTGACAAGGAGTAGTGTAATGGGGTGGTTCCTTATTTGGATTTCACTTTGCGAGACACCCCACGCACGAAACGTAGCGCAACGCTGAGATTGGAGAGAAGTTTTGTCAATAATAATTTGTATGCATGTTAATTAGAAAGTAAATCTTATGATTCAACCCAAATATAAATGGGTAACGTATTAAGAATTATAATTAATTAAATTATAAACCAGAATCCATTAAGCCTATTATGGCGTAATTGTTTGTAAATATAATCTAATATGATTAGAAAAGGGGTGGATTCTCGGGTTAAGTTAGGAAGGCAATTCTCGTGGGTATAGGCTGGGCCTATGATAAGTTAGGTTGTCCTTATAAATGGGGGTAATTTAACTAAAACTTGAGGATGCGAATAGGTGCGCGCCATTAGATGAGGGGTGAGTTGGGAATCCACGAGAGTGCGAATCCACTTTTAATTATGAAATAAGTGCACCGATATTTATTATGCACGGTTAACACACTTGCTAAATATTTTTCACAACTCGGGCTCTGACCCGTTTACTTTTCTCTCCTGCTTGTATATATATATATTACTACAGGTGTCCTACCGCATGGATGCCGGATGACCTTCCATCCAGAGTCTTGGGAGCCGCGACAGGTGCAGACTGTTGCGGGATGTAGAATGTAGTCGCTTCCTCCTTTGAAACAAATTCTAGGTAGGATTCATGTTGTATATCGGGTTTGTACCCAAGGGATATTTATATACATGTTGATACTTATTCCATTCCAGTTATTGTATTGGTTGTGACCCGACAGCTTATTCGGGTCTACTTTTTGTAGTATATTCTGTTGTAGTCATTTATTTTGTTTTATTCCAGCATTTCATTTATCTTAGTTCTTTCATGCATCTTTCTTTCCTTTATTAGTAGTGTTGGTTGTTGTCTGTTGCATTTTTTTTTTAAATTTTAACATCTCGCTTATATGATATCGGGTAGTTAGTCGTATATTATGTTATACGGACAGTTGATGTTGAGACTGTGCCATCTGAGACTCCTGATTTAATATAGTATAGGGTTGGACACCCGTTATTATTTTAAGCGGGGTATTACACCCCGTCTCCTTTGCGCTTCACTAAACCTGATCCACTTGCGGGTAGGATCAAACCACCGCGTATAAACGTTTGTAAGCTAACTCCGAGCTTCAAACCCCGTGGCCCACTTGCGGGTAGGAACCAATTACCGGTGCAAATCGAAGCTTCAACAAAGCTTCACAACAAATCTGAATTTTTTGTAGTACAAGGTACAAAAATGAAACTCCTTAAAATACAATTTGTAATCTGAGTTTCTCCTTCTTTAATGAGACTTCAATGAATGATGTTGAAGTAGGCACAAGTCTTCTTCTTCAATGATTGAGCATATATCAAGATTAATTGCTCTCTTGAATGTGTAGCTAAATAGTAAAATAAATGCTCTCAATAATATTTCAAGTCTTGATCATATTCTCATTCAAGTGTCTATGTTCAATGCAGCTCTTGAAACCTTTAAATGTGTCTTCCAAAAACTAGTTGTTAGACACATGAATTTTGAGCATTAAATGCTCCAGATTTTGCTGAGATGAGGTAGCTGTAAATAATCTCCAAATCTGATATGAAATCTTCATTTTTATCTTCTGTATATAAATATAGATGTTGTAGTACAAAAATGATAATCTGAAAATATATGTGATTAAAAGTGGCTTGGTAGATGACCAATATATTTTCTCTAAAGAAAGTGGTAGTCCAATAGATAATAGCAGATTGATATATAGAGTCCAAGAGATAATATCTAAAGTCTGAAAGTGTATCTTTCACAGTTCTCATTCGTGTATATTTTGATCTGCAAAATATCAATCTATATCAAGGAAAAGAGATATCTAGTGTGCAAAGGAAATATTCATTTTCAAAATCACATGGGATGATACATCTCCTAGTACGAGACTCACAGATGGAAGTGACCACAAGGAATATTAAATAATATAACAAGGTTGAAAAACGTGCTCAATGGTCTGAATTGACCAAGGTATAAGATGTGTTTGGCGATGAAGTATGTTTATTCAATATAATAGTCCATGTCAGTTAACAAAAAGAAAAGACAGAGAACAGATAAATTAACTTCCCAAAGAAGTTTTCACGAGAGGGAGATGTGTACTACTTAAGCAAGATAAAGCTTTGATAGATAATATACAAATAATATAATCTTCAAAAGGACATCGTGGCACCAGGACCGTCCAACAGTCATTGAAATCTAAAAAATTTATCCTTGTAAGCAACCAAAATAAAGTCACCAAGTTCAAGGTAATATAAGTCCTGTTAACTCTTGTGGCATATGGCCTGATGCTATGTTCAAACAAATAGCAGGTAATGTGCATGTACAATATATATTGACATCCTTCTTTCAATCGTCATGGGACAAAAGAATATACATATATAAAATCAACAAAAGGTATTTTTCCAAACACTGTGAAGGATATGACCGGACAAGCCGAGTTTATTTCTTGGCAGAAACAATGGTTTCTTTTACCAACATTTTATATATAAACTTAGTTATATATAAAAAAAAATCATTCATATATGTGTATGGAATAATGGGAAAAGACAAACTATAATATTATCCTCTCATGATTGATTTGACTACAACTTGTTGAAGACAAATAAAAGAAATATATGGGTTGTCAATTTAAAAGCAAGTAAGGGCGTGGGTTTAAGATTTAAAAAGTGAACCTACATCTCCTATAAGGTCAAATCACAAAGTATCTGAAATCTACATAAATGAAATAGTACACCACTTCTAATCACAACAGCTAATGACCAAGGCTTACACGAGCAGGTGATAGACTTTGAAAGTTAAAAAAAATGTTTAATTAAAATCATTTAAAAAAAACTTAATGAACAAAAAAAAATTACGCCAACGTTAAAGAAAAAAAAATCGAGCAAAAAAAATATTATATATATATACAATTGTACATCTTAATAAAATATACAAACTAAAAAACGACACAAATTTTTTGATGATATCTCCCATAATAAACACTGCTACTAGCACTTTGGCTTAGAGATATTAAGCTATTGAAAAATAGTCAATGACATGACAAGTTTAAAAGATATCTTCCTGAGTTGTTAAAAAAAATATAACACTTCATTTGTAGGTATCACCAGCTTTTACCATACCAAAAAAAAACATACTATTGAAAGGACTAGTTTATAAAAAATGTATAAAAATGTACAACTAAAATGTACAGTATTAAACTAAAATGTACAGTAATTAAATTTATCTCAAATGTACATTAACTATCTTATAGATGTGCATAAAAAATACAACTAGCTAATGTGACAAAAAAAATCTTATTAGTACCAACTAAGAGTATATATCAACTAAGTAAATATTTGGAAAAAGGAATGTATACTAATTAAACAAGGAAATATTTACATAAAAATATATGTTTGGAATCATCAAAATCAATATAATAAATTAAACTAAAATGTACTGTAATTATAATTAAACTAATTAAGTATTAATTAAGGGATAAATACATTTTCGTTAACAGTGACCATTCGAAAAATACATATATATTCATGAAATGGTGTGTCTATTCGAAAAGGGTACATACATTTCTATAAATAGAGGACTCATCCTTTATTTTCAATAATCATTATTTTTTTATAGTTGAATCTCTGTCATTTTTTCTTCCATTATTGAGTCAATAAATGAGAGAGTACAACATAGAATTTGGATTCGCTGGAACTTTATAATTTGAAGTGTCACTTATATAAAGATGAAATTATCATTTTATTTTTGTCTATCAGTTAGTTGTTATTTTGTCTAAAATTTTCACTCGTATGGGGGATTGTTGGAAATTATTTTATTATATTATAATAATAATTTTATTTGAATGAAGATTATACTATTTTTTTATAGAATGGTTCGTAAAAGGTTGTGTTCATTCATGAAAGGTTTTCCCATTCAGAAAATACATATATATTCATGAAAGGTGTATCTATTCGGAAATGGTGCATACATTTTTATAAATATAAAACTAAGACTCCTTCATGCTCAACAATCATTATTCTTTTAGAGTCGAATCTCTCTCATTTTTTCTTCCATTATTGAGTCAATCCATGAGTGAGTACAACATAGAATTTGGATTCGCTGGGGCATTATAGTTTGAAGTGTCACTTACATAAAAAGAAAAATATCATTTTATTTTGAAAGACGGGAGTTCATCAAACCTTGGACATCGATGAAGGGACAAATCTATTTTTAAAAAAATTGTGTGAAACACAATGCTCAACATCAAATTTCTTCATATGGTCTCTAAGTTTGGTGTGTTAATTTTTATTGTTATTTAAATTTTCATTCATGTGAATTTATTTCTTATATGATTCCTCAAAAACATTAAAGTAAATATAATTTTGCTAACAATATGATGTGTCATTGAGATGAGAGAGACATACCAATCTATATTTATTGTTAAAAGACATATAGGCAATTAAAAATACAAAAAAATCCCAGTATATATTAAAAGGATGGTTCAACTTAAACCGGTGTCAATTAAAAGAAGTTTTACATTCCTAAATAATTTTTTATCGCATATAAAATTGGATAAAATAAGCGTTATGAATTTGATTTTGCTTCAAATTAATCTAAGATTAAGAGGTCTCCCATTATTGATTTATGAATTCAATAAAATTATATACTCTTTGTAATTAAAAAAATGTAAGTTGATTGAATCCTAATAAAATATCCAATTATTAGGTGAGTATGATAAAAACCATGTCGACATCAAACTGTCTCCCTCGCCACCGGGGGGTATTAGGGAGGAACAAATCAAACTAATTGTTGTTTTATCCATTCGAAACAAGCAATAGAAAACTAGCTATCAGTTATGAAAGAAAACTAAAACATGAATGGTTATATAGCTTCAAGTGTAGGAATTAGTCTCGATATGATCCTGATCATTTTGCCAGCTTCGGTCCATCCCTTTCCTACTTGGTTCTATCCATTTATACCCACTACTATTCAAAACACTTGTCAACGATTATTGTATATCCAAAACCTTCTCTTAAAAGCTAATGGTTTTCTTAAGAATTATTGACTTTGACGAGATATGCACACCACCAACACAATCAATTATAATTACTACTTGTTAATGTATGTAATCTTAAAGCTAGGAAGGGTCGCTGATAATAGGTTCATGACTCTACCCATGGTCTATGGGTCGTGGATTATGTATATATAAGCATGCAATGCTATAAATTCTCATGAATGCATAGAGGCTAATTTCAAAATGTTTAGATTTTACCACTTTGATGTGTGGGTGAAGATGGTATGCATGAAAGTTCAGGGGTCATGTTAATGCTTTGCATGATTGTTGCATAACACCCCATGTTTTTAATAGTTAATTTAATTAATTAATTAATTGGAATATTCGAGAAAATAAAATTTTGGATTTAATGGTTTTTAATAATTAAATATGTTGATTTTTATATTTGAGTAGAAAATTTTCAATCGAAATTAAATCGGAGTTATAATAAAATATTAGAATGATTTTTAGTATGTTTTAACATGGAGGTACATTTTTGTGGAGTTAAAAGAATATTTTTTCTAAGTGTAAAGGCGTATTTTTTTTATGTTTTAATTTGAGTGTTTGGGGTCGTTCAAATGACAACGTATGTCGTTCAAACGACATCGCATTTCGTTTGAACGACGGATGTCGGTCGTTCGAACGACGGGTGATGCGGTAGATTAATTAGAATCCTAATCGTTTTCTAACTCTTAAACCCTTTAAATACCAAAACTGATACGGGGCTGGGACTTTTAAAATATTTTTCTCTCAAACTTTTCTCTAGTAAGGTTCTCCAAACATATTTCCTCTCATATTCATACCCTAGCCCTAACATTTAACAAGTTTTAACTCAATAATTGAAGATCCAATTGGTGTTTTCTCAAAAGGAGTCCAACCGTCTACTCTGATTTTTTATTCAACTAATCTCACACATGAATACTTTATTCCTTTCCTTTTGTATTATGCGTTTTAAGTGTCACCTAAATACTTAATAACATGTTTTTGATTAAACTAAATTAATAACTTAATTAGAGGAAGTGGACACTAAATTTGGGGATTGTTTTTGTGAATTTTTTTAATATGAATTAAGCTCTGGAACCCTTGGGTGCGTAGGTTAGATTTTTGGGTTTTTATGGTCTTGGGTGTAGGTTCTCATGTAGACTTTTTATGATATTATTTATATGGTTAATGGGATGCGCTCACACTTATAAAAATTAGATGACTTATAAAAGAGAATGATTATGACGTGTTGAATATTATTGCATGTTAATAAAATTTAACATTTTTAATGTAATTAATTATGTTGAAAACGACGATGGTGTTATTCATTGAATTGAATTGAATTGAATTTTTATGATTACGTGCTATATTATTCTTATGAATTGTGTAATGTGTGATTTATTATTATTCCCTCTTTGCCATCGCGGGGACGAGGTGTTTTTGGGAAGTATGTTTTGCTCACCTTATTATAGGATGCTTACTAGGCATGGGACTAGTGGGTAGGCCTTGGTTATAATTTATGCTTGCTAGGTATGGGACCCATTAGTGTAAATTAATGGGGATTTAATATTTCAGGGATGGGCTAATTTTTATGTTTTATCGTCGTCACACTAGCCTAGGCATGATACTAGGACGAGTAAATTTTGGAAATTCATCTTATACGTAGGATATGACGTATATATACTTTGGGGACCCTTAGGTATGGGACTAAGGGGTATTTGGATAATCTCACATCGATTAAAAGGGTGGGGTAACTTGTTAATTATGAAATTGAGAATGAGAATTAATGCCTAAGATAAAAATGGGTATTGAAATTGGTGGAGACATAATGTGTTAGGGACCAATAGTTTAAACGGGTCAGCGTGGACGATTTATGAGGTGTCGTGTGTGGAACCTTGTCATATTACGGGGGATCGACAGTTTAAAAGGATTCGACTGGCTATTGATAAGGGAAAGTGTAACACTTTGGTGGATTACCACCCGGGATGGGTGGACCGCCATAATAAAAAGTGAGAACAACAATAAATTTGGGTTAATTGAATTAAATTAATGCTTTGGGGCTTTGGGATAATTAAAATGATAATGGTGTGCTTTTATTAGAATCTTTAAGGGTGGTTAGTTATTTATCTTTCCACACTTAATTATCTTCGTACGTAAAATACTCTATTGTGATATTTATTGCGTATAATGCTATTATCTGGTTTCACGGACTCTATTTGAGGGAAGTATTGTGTATTCATGCTCGGGGATCTAACCTCGTGGTTGACTAACTTTTTCAGGTATTAGTGCTGGAGTAGATGCATAGGATTTATTGGATATCGTTTGGAGATGCAGCTGGAGTTTGTGCATTTTATCACTTTATTTAGTTAGACTTTCTTTTCAATCGTATTTCATTATGAGACTTCATTTGGGGTTTTATTGGGCCATTCGGTTTCAAAGTTAGAGCATTTCAGTCGGATATTCACAGTTGATTATTACTCAGTTTTAATTAAATCATTTTTGGAGATTGGATTTATTCAAAGTTTTAGCATGTGATGGATCTTTTATCGTTCAGTTGTTATTATCATTTGGTATTGATTCAAATATTTATTTGGTGTATTGATTTTCTTATGTCTCATATCTGTCTCATGCTAAGAATGGTATTTATTTATTCGTGCCCGGCGTAGTTTTGGTGGCGGCCGATGCCAGAATTACGCGGGGTATGACAGATGGTATCAGAGCATGGTCTTAGGTTTCGTAGGTTGTGAGTCCATTAAGATTCCACGTTACCGATCTTTTATTCCCTTTATTGATTCGTACTCCTTAAGGTAGAGGGTCTAGCATATGTGTTATATGTGTTTCTTGGCGATATATAATTTTGTGTTAAGGACGTTGAAGGCATTGAGTTTAGAATTAGCAAGCTTGATGTGAGGATCTATAGAGTCGATTTTGGAGACGTTAATTATTTGGAAGATCATTAGTATAAATTCTGGGTATGTCTTATATCGATGCAGCGATGTGATTTGATTTGAGGATTTATGTGTTGCGAAGATTATAGAAAATAGAATTGAGTGGTGATTTGCGAGAGCGCGTGGTACACCGTTACTTTCATAGTTGTATATATATATATATATATATATATATATATATATATATATATATATATATATATATATATATATTATTTTGTTGTTCGTGGGGTAGGTGCGCGTAGGATTGGGTGTATGGGCGTCCAATTATGGCATTCAACGAGTAGGTGTATGTGAGCCTTATTTTATGTTTTGCGATTGACTTTTGATGTTTATACTTCGTCTAATTTCGAGGACAAAATTCCTTTGCTAGTGGGGAAGTATGTAACACCCCGTGTTTTTAATAGTTAATTTAATTAATTAATTGGAATATTTGAGAAAAATAAAATTTTGGATTTAATATCTTTTAATAATTAAAAATGTTGATTTTTATATCTGAGTAGTAAATTTTCAACGGGAATTAAATCGGAGTTATAATAAAATGTTAGAATGATTTTTAGTAAGTTTTAACAAGTAGGTACATTTTTGTGCAGTTAAAAGAATATTTTTTCTAAGTGTAAAGGCGAATTTATTTTAAATTTTTATTTGAGTGTTTGGGGTCATTCAAACGACAGTGTATGTCGTTCGAACGACATCGCATCTCGTTTGAACGATAGGTGTCAGTCGTTCGAACAACAGGTGAGGCGGTGGGTTAATTAGAGTCCTAATCGTTTTCTAACTCTTAGACCCTTTAAATACAAAAATTGATACGGGACTGGGACTTTTAAAACACTTTTCTCTCAATATTTTCTCCAGTAAGGTTCTCCAAATATATTTCCTCTCATATTCAACCCCTGGTCCCAAAGTTTAACAAGTTTTAACTCAAGAATTGAAGATCCAATTAGTGTTTTCTTAAGAGGAGTCCAACCTTCTACTCAGATTTTTTAGCCAACTAATCTTAGGTCTGAATACTCTATTCCTTTCCTTTAGTATTATGCGTTTTAAGTATCTTCTAAATCATTAATCACGTGTTTTTGACTAAAATCAACTAGCAACTTAATTAGAGGAAGTGGACACTAAATTTTGGGACTGTTTTTTTGAAAATAAAAATTAATATGAATTAATCTTTGAAACTCTTGGGTTTTGGGTTTTTATTGTTTAGGGTGTAGGTTCTCATGTAGACTTTTTATGGTATTATTTATAATGTTAATGGGAAGCGCTCACACTTATAAAAATTAGATGACTTATAAAAGAGATTGATTATGACGTATTGAATATTATTGCATGTTAATAAAAGTTAACATTTTTTAACGTAATTAATTATGTTGAAAACGACAACGGTGTTATTCATTGAATTGGATTGAATTGGATTTTTATGGTTACGTGTTATATTATTCCTATGAATTGTGCAACGTGTGATTTATAATTATTCACGTTTGCCATCGCGGGGACGAGGGGCTTTTAGGTAGTATGTTTTGCTCACATTATTATAGGATGGTTACTAGGTATGAGACTAGTGGGTAGGCCTTGGTTATAATTTATGCTTGCTAGGTATGGGTCTAGTTAGTGTAAATTCGTGGGGATTTTATATTCCGGGGGTGGGCTACTTTTTATGTTTTATTGTCATCACACTAGCCTAGGCATGATACTAGGACAAGTAAATGTTAAAAATTCATATTATACATAGGTTATGACGTATATGTACTTTGGGGACCCTTAGGTATGGGACTAAGGGGTATTTTAAGGATCTCACATCGATTAAAAGGGTGGGGTAACTTGTTAATTATGAAATTGAGAATGAGAATTAATGCCTAAGATAAAAACGGGTATTGAAATTGGTGGAGACATAATGTGTCAGGTTCCGACAGTTTAAATGGGTCAGCTTCGGCAATTTATGTCGTATCGTGTGTGAAACCTTATCATATTGAGGGGGATCGACAGTTTAAACGGATTCGGCTGGCTATTGACTAGGGGAAGTGTGACACTTTAGTGGATTACCACCCGGGGCACGTGGACCGCCATAATAAAAAGTGAGAGCAACAATAAATTTGGGTTAATTGAATTAAATTAACGCTTTGGGATAATTAAAATGATATTGATGTGTTTTTATCAGAACCTTTGGGGTGGTTAGTTATTTATCTTTCTGCTCTTTATTATCTTCGTAAGTAAAATACTCTATTGTGATATTTATTGCGTATAATGCTATTATATGGGTTCACGGACCCTATTTGAGGGGAGTAGTGTGTATTCATGCTCGGGGCTCCGACCTCGTGCGTTGACTAAATTTTTCAGGTATTAGTGATGGAGTAGCTGCATAGGATTTATTGGATATCGTTTGGAGGTGCAGCTTGAGTTTATGCATTTTATCTCTTTATTTAGTTAGACTTTCTTTTCAGTCGTATTTCATTAAAAGGCTTCATTTGGGATTTTATTGGGCCATTCGGTTCCAAAGTTATTATAGGGTTTTAGTTAGATTATTCATAGTTGATTATTACTTAGTTTTAATTAAATCATTTTTGGAGATTGGATTTATTCGAAGTTTTAGCATGTGATGGATCTTTTATCGTTCAGTTTTTATTATCATTTGGGATTGATTCAAATATTTATCTTGTGGATTTATTTTATTATGTCTCATATCTGTCACATGCTAAGAATGGTATTTATTTACTTGCGCCCGGCTTAGTTTTGGTGGTAGCCGACGCCAGAATTACGTGGGATGTGACATGTTGTGTCTCTCTCAATCATATCCATGGTCATCTTTGCATGTGGTGAGTCCTCGGGGGATTCTTGTAAGTGAAGAAATGATGGTGCTGATGATGCTAGTTGTGGTGGAGGTTATGGAGATTAAACCCAAAGCGCTTAGAACCTTGAATAAATGTAAATTTGATGTATTATATGATTCTTTTTTATAATCTAAAAAGGCTCTCAACCTCTTCTTTCCATAACTAATGTTTCTATGTGAATATAATTATTTTTATATTTTTGAGGTAGGGATTAAAATTGTAAAATTGACCTTCACTAATCTGTTTTGCCTCCAATGTTAAGGACAAGTTTCAAAACAAAAGAATTATTTATTTGAAAAGTGACAATAAGGAAATAGGTATGAATATATGACACTTCAAATTTGTCAAATCATTTTAAAAGTGCGTTACGGTGGCCATCTCACTTTATTGACTAATGAGTAAAGTTACACGACATTTAATGCACTTTGGAGATATTTTGGGGGTAATTTTGGGGTATAGAGTGTGTTCTTGACTAAAACATTAAAAGAATCGATGAATATTAGGTTGTTTTTACATAGTGCGCTTTTCAAGCCGATCAATAAATTTGAAGTCAATATACTAAGGATGTGGAATGATAAATTTCTCGTCAAGTTTGAAGTCCAGATTTTCAGTCATTTTAAAAAATGAAAAAGTGCAGGCAACTAGTAACGTGACTAGCGTCTTATGTCTCTTGGAATATGGCAAGTCTTTTTTTGTCATCAATAATATGACAAGTAATGGTGGTGTGTGCAAATACATTTCTTTTTTATTAATATTTTCTACATATATTGGTCATGAGACTCTCCCTCGCGATGGTAACTACCCAAACAAAAATGTTTTTTTTTTACTTAACTCTCTGAGATAATGCCATATTTTGACTTAACCCCTCAAAGTTGAAAATTTAGACGTAATGATTAGGCATAAATTCTTCACATTTATACCCTTAATTCCGGTATTTTTATGATCCCGTGCATTGAAAATAGCTTGGATTTGTCTTATATTTATGGTACTAACCCTTTTTGGCAAGTATTTCATATTTTGTTTATCTCTTATGTGTTTTACAGGTATTTCATGTAAATTAGTGCGAAAGAGAACTCAAAACAGTGAAAGAAAGCAAGAAATGGGGAGTTCAAGGGCATTTTTGTAATTTTACAGCCATATTCCGGAGGTGGGGAAGACTAGAAAGTTAAAGAGATCTAAATTACAAGAACATTGGAAAAAACGGTACCCCAATTTGAGTTAGGGTGAAGAAGTTATGCCCATTTAAAGTTGGAGACAGAAAGTCAAAAGTTAAAATTAATTCTCGAAGCTAAAGAGTTTCAACTCTTGAAATTTCTTGTATAATTCCTTTTTATTGGTTGTAAAATGTGGAGAGGCATGTGAAGAGTCATTTTTTATATATATAAAATGGAAAACCCTAGTAGTAAGAGGAAGAGGTTTTTTTCTTCACGTTGTAGGAGGCTAGTAGTTAGGGTTTCTTTGTAGTTAATTTTTAAAGGATTCTTGTATCCAAGAACCCTAGTTTTGAAGTTTAACCACTATTCAAGATTCAAAGATATATTCAAGATTCACCATTCATCCATTGTAAGCAATTTTATGTTATTTCTTTTACTGCTTTCATAGTTAGTTTAATTAATTGTTGCTTTCTAGTATTCCAATCCCAATTCAAGTCATGTTCTCAATTTTCTAGATTTAGTTATGGATTCCTGCACTTTCAGTTTTAAGTTTTCTTTTATTTTAATCATGTTAAGCTAAGTTTTTAAGGGTGGGTATGCATGAACCCAACCCTATGTGGTATGCATAGATGTAAAATTTGTCCTCTAAATTAAATATGTGATTAGATCATGTTGTATAGTTTCACAACCATTGTAGACCTTTTGACCTCATTTGCCCTAGGTAACCGCGGTGCTTAAGGATGCAACGTGCGTGAAATATTGCGACACTGCTTTACACATTCCTTGATTATGTATGATGCGGGCTTGAACCTCATATATGTAATGCTTTGGAGTACTAAAGACTGGGTCTGATCAATTATCTAATTTATGACTAATTTTGTACTAGCATACACACTAGGGTTTTGGGGAGTGTATACTTAACCCATTTCTTCATTCATATTAATTCCTTCTTAGTTAGTTAATTTTGCATGCGTAGGTTAATTTAATTGAATTTAGTTAATTCATAGATAAAATCCAAAAATCAATCATCTTTTTCTTTTCTTTTCTCTTAACATCAACTTTAGGATTAAACTACCTTCCCTTTGTCGTCACGTTCACTCGTCCTAGTTCCCTGAGGATTCGTACCCAGACTAGCCACTATAATCCTTAAGAGTGTAGTTAAAAGTTTAGGTTTTTGTATTGCGGTTGGAAGCCGATAACAACGACTAGCGTATTTACACGGACGCTCGGTACTCCGACTCGATCACGTAACTCCTATATTAGTGTCATAATTAGACATAACCCCCATGGGTTAACGGGAGTTACCATTCGTTAACTCCTATTCTTTTTGGATGAAATTACACTATATTTATCCACGTCATCTTCTTCTCATACCCTAACTTTAAAACCATATACATTTAAGTTTGTGTCAAATGATGCATCATCCTACTCCTGCTCATATATCAAATTCCTATTATTTTGTCCAATAACTCCCAAGGGGGAGAATTGTAGAAGCTTGTATAAATTTTATCCACTTTCAATTTCAGCCCTAAAAATGAGTCTCACCCCACCCACAAGGCCCATTTTAAAACAGTTTTTCAAATAGATCTCCCTCTCTCTCTCTATTAGTTCTCCATTGATTACATCCTCTCATTCATATTAAGCAAAGAACATCACTGAATGCAAGAACGAAATTCAAACATATATGGGGTTTTTGAGGTTGGTAGTCAAACATATCGTATATGGGGATTTTGAGGTTGGTGGGCAAACAAATCTAAGGGTTTTGAGATTGTGTAATTAATTGGGAAAATTTAGGTTTTTCGAAGGTGGGGTAGGTAGTTGAACAGATCTGGGTGGTTTTGAGGGTGGTAGTCGAACATAACAACAAATTTTAACAAATCTAGGTGGTATGTGTCATTGAGATGGGCAAAGGATATCATCTTCTACTACAACTTCTGGTGGCTCCGATGGCGTAACCAGGAACGAATGGAAAGTTAATGTTATTAGTGGATTCAAATGGATTTATTATGCAAATTTTTGGGTATGGTTAGGGTTTGAAATTTTTTAGGGTTTTTGAAATTGAAACTTTAGGGTTCTTGAGGAAGAGGATGACGTGAGGAAGAAGAACAAGGGTATTTTTGTCCAAAAAAATAGAAGAGGTAAGTAAAAATATGATTTAGAGTGATTTATCAACGAAAAAGTTACGGTGTTAGAAATTAGGGGTTATGTCTAATTTTTCAACTTTGAGGGGGTCAAGTCAAAATATGATATTATCTCGGGGGTTAAGTCAAAAAATCCCAATAAAAAATAATGAATTTAATTTGTGAAAAAGGGAGATTAATTTGTTATTACACAATGGTAAAAAAATCCTAAAGTCTACGTGAAAAAAATGTTTTACTAAGTTTATAATCCAAATTTTATATTCTCAAATATAATACAATGATTCTAAAAATGCAGAAAAGTAAAGCAATATCACAAGACCGTATGTACGAAGTTAAAACCCACTAACGAGTTCGATCAAAATGAACAAAAAATGTATTGTGGTCGAGTTTTACAAAAGTAAACTATGAGACACTTACATAACTTTCAGTAGACACTCTTTCACCTCATATTTATTTGGAGAAAGTGACGATAGTTAAAGCACACAACACAACCGCCACCGGTTTTGGTTTGCGATCAATGTCTTCAAACCCTCTTGATCGAAAAAAAATTCTTTAAGTTTGAAGAAACATTTTGCTCCAAGGTTGGAACCTTCAAGAAATTATAAAGATACAACTAGTATATGTAAGTGTAATGGTGCTTTAAATCTCACAAAAATATTTTTCAAGCCTTAGTAAAGAAAATAGATACTCATGAACAAAATTTTTAGTTAAAAAATATTTGAACAAAAAGGATGAGTATACAAAATTTCTCTAAAGTTTTCTTAAATAGAAAGCTTAAATCTATGGCTTAAAGAACAAAGAAGAGGAGAAACAATGTTCTCTCAAATTCAGATTTGGTTTTATTTACAAAAGGATTTTTCTTCTCTCTCTCTCTCTCTCTCTTTGTTTGGAAGAGTGTTTAACATATAATTCTACAGCCATAAGTGAGAGAACACTTAGGAGGCTTATAGATTAAGTGTTGTACACTCATGGTATCAAGTAGTCAAGTCTAGGTATGTCTTAATAGAAATATTATCCTTGAAATGTTTCCCAATGAGATCTTAGAGAAAATTTACTCAAAAAAGTGTTTTGTGTGCACTTTATAGCAGCTTCACTGTAAACTTTACTACATCGAAGAAAACTATCGCAGCAGCGATCCTGAGGCGAACTCAGGTCGCGTAAAAAGTTAGGGTTTTACGCAATGGACTTTGTATTAGCAAAAACCTTCACTACAGTGAAGAATAGTTTCGTTGCGATGTGCATGTCGCTCTGAAGTCTAGAGATTTTGTCCAGTTTTTTCTTTTCAAATTTTGAATATAACTTTGGCAAAAAACTCTAAGTATGTTCTCAACCTAAAACACTCGTACTTAAAATAAACTAAAAATATGCAATTCATAGGAAAATATTTTTATACGAAGAGTATATTTGCATAACGTATTTGAAAATTTATTCAAAAATCTAAAAGGGTTATTTTAACCATGGGGGTGAATCTAAGTTCGCTAAGTCAAATATACCTTTCCTAAGTGGTGTACTTGGGGTCTGTTATGAATTATCCAGGTTGAAGTTGATAAAGCTTTTCGGGGACCTCTTCAACAAAGACTCAAAAAAATATTTTGGCAAGAAATTTAGGCAATCTAATCCTATGGGACACTTTGAGTATACATATAATCTTTCAATCTTTGTCTTTGTCGAATTTCGAGATAAAATATAAAACGAAAAATTACAAGCAAATGAAGAAAAATCTACCATTTTATGACTCGTTTGGCCAAGGACAAATGAAAATTAGAAAATCGTATTCGTTGCAAGTAACCAACGTAATAGGACATTCAACCATCTTAAAAAAATCAAAGAGCTTCTTGTAAAACATACTTTCATGCAACACACTAGCATATTCATCAAAATACCACTATGCAATAAAGATACATAAAAAATACGATAAATATGAGCATATGAATATAGAAATAAGAACGTGCCATCATCATTTTGGAATACCCTATATTTCTGCATATTTGAGATTTAATTAATTCGATAATTTTTTTTTTTTTTAAATTACGTGAGAGAAGTAATTCAATTCAATTGTATAATAATGTGCCTATTAAATATTAATCGAGAGTGAGATAATGATTAATATTGTGAATTATATTTACTAAGTGAATAGTAAATAATGGATGAATACTGATTTACGTCATAGCGAGTGATATGGGCATATTTGATTTTATCTCAACAAGGAGTCGCGTGTAGACTAAATTGGGGTCGAGATAGGAAATATATTTATAGTTACTCAGATGATGATTTCGAGCTCACAGTTGATTTCGAAAGGGTCGAAATAGTCGAAATAATATACCCAGAGATGTCGATTGAGTCACGGGTCGATTTTAAGCTAAACCGGGACCATACGAGGGTATGAGGACCTACGAATTTGTAAACTCTAAATCATCTTATAAGGGTTGGAGGCTAGGGTTTAGAGGTTAGAATACAAAGAGAATCCATTAGAGACCAATCTTGAAGCTTAAGGAAAGGTTCTTGAGAAATTGAAAGGAGACTTGTACCACAAACAACCTAGGAGTGAGGATTGATAGAGAAGACAATCACATCCATCAACAAGCCACGAAATTAGACCCTACTCATCAAGAGGCAAGTTCTTATTTATATCAATATGAAGTTATAATACCCATATGACTAGGGTTTTGATTATACTGATTGTTTTGATGATTCTTTGAAGAAAAAATTGATTTAAGTACATATTTGGGTAGGAATTGCATGTAGAACGATTTGATATCTATAGAGGATAATAAAGTAGTGTTTTTTATTATTATTCACAAATTAAATCTAGGATTTTGATGAATTATGGTGAAATAACATAAAAGCTAGGGTTTTTTGGAGGATTAGATGATTAAATCCATTCTTGAACGTTATTCGTAATGTTTTGATGCAAAAATTAAGTTAAAAACTGTCCTAATACATATGGGAAGGGTTTGGGACAATTGGTTTAGAGTTTGGTGGAAGAACATCGAAGTTATAGGTGTGTTAATGGTGAAAAACGCATCTGCAAAACAAAGAAGACAAAGTTCAGAGGGGCCAACCGGTTTGGTTCAGGGGCGAACTGGTTCGGTTCCCAAAAAAATATAAAAATCTTCCTTTTTCCCTAAAACTCCTAAATTGCTGTCGAAAAAAATTTTGGGAGATTTTTATAATATAATGAGGGTTCGTTTATATTGCAGTAGGCCATGGGGTTATGGGAGTTTAGTCGTATTGAGAGAATTAAGACGATGATTAAACTGGATTTAACGACAAAGTAATTAATTTATGAGAATGTGATTACGGGAAAACGTGAGTGAGCTCAATGATATAAACTAGTAGGGTAAGGAAGACTTAGCTACTGAATTCATAAAGTGGTAACTAGGGCCCTTAGAGTATAGAATAATACTCAATTAAATGTGATAGTGAGAATAATCGTAAAATGAAAGTACGGTGAGTATTCGAGTAATATATACTACGTACGCATGTTTATGGTTAAGTTATGTGTATACCTACTGATTATATATAAAGGTTGTGTGTGTACTTATATGATTGATAATTATTAGTTAGCATACCTACGCTGCTTGCTATCACGGAGGTTCTCGCCCAGTGGGTGATCCCACCTTATCGATTCTAGGGAGGTCAGGATTTGTACCCCAGAACATAGAACATAGGGTGGCCCACTATGTGACGTGTATTAGTGGGACTGACGTGTCATTTGGGTATGTTAGGTATGTGTGTAGCCTAAAGTCTTAGAACTATGTTCACCTCCACTGCTTGTTATGTGATTTTGGGTTCGAGGAGATTTTCGAACCAATAGTCCCCATTTAGTACGAGAGGTACTTGGACTGATCGTAGAGTATGCCTATTTTTTTACAGTGGTCCTTTTGAGAGACTCCGTATATATATATATATATATATATATATATATATGTGTGTGTGTGTGTGTGTGTGTGTGTGTATGCAATTTCGATTATTCAACTTATGTGTGATAGTAGACTGGTTGATAGTGTATATCTAAAGAATGAATTAAGTAGTGAAACTTAATTAATAGAATAAATGAGAAGATAAATGAAATTTTAATTTCAACTCTTAACATACGAGAAATGTTAATTCAGTTAGCATACTGTATGGGCGGTACGGGGACTTAGAGATATGAATAGTCTGGATAGTTACTAATGTCTAGTCAGATTGGGTAGTATAGATAGGTAGGCTAAGTAGAGAACATTAGGCATGCACAATAGTTGAGGGGTGAGGAAACTCAAGAGAGTGTACTTGAACCTAACATGTGTAATCAATAACCAAACTTTGAACTGTGATAAACTCTTGCTAAATATTTTCAAAATGTTTTGAATACTAACTCTTGCTATTAAAATATTTTCAAAACCCTCGAGGTGTCCATCCTCATGGATGCCAGACTTGATATTCTGCTTCAGGGATACGCAGCTGTGGCATAGGTAGATGCTTGCAGAGTTTTGGATTAAATGCATATATTCTTCATTCCTAGTGTAGCAATCTATTTCAGTTACAGATTTAGTTGGGCGTTGTAATAACCCTCGCTTGTGAGACCGTATTTTATAGTAATTACTTAGTATAGTAATTAGAGACCAGTGTTGGGTTATGATTTGAATGTTAATTCAATGTAGAAAAGCTGATATTTATTATGAGGTTGCATACATATCATAATTATGGGAAAATATTGCTATGTCATGCTTATTATTATCATCTGAATATAAAATGATACTTGGCTTAATAATGAGACCGGAACCTAAATTGAATTTTAAAATGTCCAAATGATAATTTGGAGGTTGCAGTTGATTCCGGAACGTGCGAAATAGTCAAATAATGTACCATATTGTATTTTGTAGTTTTGGGCATTTTTGACTGATTGTGCTTTAGTTATGCTATCGCGTATTATTTTATCGCACTTTTGATTAATTAAGTGGAGCATTTGGTCTTAGGTCACGACTTAAGCCTTTTTAGTCTTCTAATTTCCCCAAAATCCCTTCCTAAACCTAAGAGAGAAAAGAGAAGAGTAGAGAGAAATCTTTGGAGATTGAGAGAGATTGCTACTACACCAAGAAATCTGCATATTTGCTGAATCAAGGCAAGTTTCTACTTGCTATTTGTGTCTTGAGATAAATGATTTGTTGTGTTAATGGTGTGTTGATTGTAGTTTAGCAAACTTAGGGTTTTATTATGTGTTTTGGGTTTTGATTTACTCCCAAAATGACTCTTGAGGTTTTAAGATGATCAATAGCATCTTTGAAGTTCTTGTAATGTTGGTATATGAGTTTGGTTTGGAGAAATTTGGGTTTGGGTAGAAAATGGAGTCCAAGACTCCATAGCCATTTCTTGGCAAAATCGCAGGCCCGAATCGATTCGGCCCCCTGGGCGAATCGATTCGGTTAGTTCCAGTGCCCAGGTCTTGTGGACCGAATCGATTCGGAATTTATCCGAATCGATTCGGCAGTTATGCAGAAACCCGGATTTTCAGTCCGAATCGATTCGGCCCTCTGAGCGAATCGATTCGGCTATTATGAAGAACCTCAATTTTTCTGGCCGAAGGGGGCGAATCGATTCGGTAGCCCTGCATTTTCCAACTTTTTCTTTTTTCATTTTTAACCCCTTTTCTTTAGGATTTTTTATTAGGGACCTTCTTAAATGAAGTAAACATAGGGTTTAGAGTTTTAGTTGAGTTGGGTCGACATCCTAGACTCGAAAGGGTTCATCTAGGATTCATTCAAGGGAGAATTTAAAGTGATGTTTAGGCATTACTTTTGTCTAGTAGTTCTATAAGGGTCTAGAACATATTAAGGTCAATTTTGGAGACTTTAGAATTCAACTTGAGTTACATTTTGACTTGATGGTTTATATTAAAGCCTAAAAGAGGCCTTGGGGATAACTTTGGAGTCTGAATTCCTTATCGAGGATGTTATGTCGATACGTATCATGTGTAGTCCCGATTTAACTTATACATTTATTTAAAATGGAAAATTTGTTAAGGTAAATGATAATTTACTAATCATGTAATGGGAATTAATAAAATGGATGTTACAAACCTCTCTAAATACCATCTTAAGGGAAGTCCGCTCGATAGGTGAAGCCCCCTGGCTAATGAATGCAGGGTGGATATAGTCCTAGGCCATGGGAGCGCTTATGGTTGTATATTTTTCTGCGGGGGTAGGGAGATTCCGGGTGTGGTCTTGGCTACCACGCAGGCTCATGGCCGCTTCCCGAAGCTTTCGATAGGATCCCAGGTTGTCTTATGTTAGGCCCTGGAAGATGATGGTTATTTAGGGACGCGCTCAGTGGGGAAACCCGGACGGGCGGTCTTAGAAGCGTTATATTTATAATTATGACTATTCTAATTATCGAGTTGGACTCGATGGAACATTAATGCCATAAAGAGCAAAATTATGCCGCAAAGAGCATGTTATTGAGATTAGTGCCATATAGAGCACATGATGACAATTATATTCCTGATAAGGAATGGAAAATGAATATTTAAATTGATATATGATTAAAGTTGATAAAGGCTCATAAGCACTTTTAATTCTGTTTTATTATGAATCTCACTCTATGTAGTCCTTTACCAGTTTCAGTTCCTTATATGCTGTCAACCTGCTAGACTATCATCCATGCTTCATTGTGCATCATTATCATACTTGTCATTTATCTATTGATCACATATACCCGGCCCTGACCGGTTCTCCTTTTCTTGTTGTGTATGTATATCTATATTATCCGTTCAGGTGTTCCGCCGCACGGTCGCCCGTAATGACCTTTCCTTCCACATGTTTTTGAGGAGCCGTGACATTGTGCGGGTTTCACGGGATTTTGAGTAGACGCCTCTGTTTATGTTTCTAGTTATGTTCGGTTCATTCGGGCTTGTTGCCCAAACAGTTGTAATTGTATAATGAATTTATTATGTAACACTTGGCACTATGTGTATGTTGCATTGATGGTATTGACCGAAGTTTTATTCGGTCCTTTGTATCTTTCGGGATTTCTTATATGCGCTTGTGGGGGTTTCCACCCTCTATTTCTATTATGGGTTGTTGAAAATGTTTTTCTTTTTATTTCAAATCAAAGTTTTTGATAACCCGTTTTCTGGAATATAGAGTGGTTATTCCTTATACTTTGTATATTGTCGTGATGCTGAGGATGATATTATCCATGATTTCCTATTTTATCGGGGTATAGGGCTGGCCACCCTTTATTTCGGATAGCGGGTTGTCACAGGCGTGTTGCCCCTTTCAGATTTATTATCTCAGTTCAGGCTTGTATTGGATTTGGTTGTTATTATGGGATTTTATTGGTTTGGTTGTAGCCAATGATTTATTTGGCAATATTTTTAATTCATTCATTTTATTGTGCATTGGTTTAGATATTACATGTGGTGAATTCATTATTTAATTTTCCGCTTAGTTATTTATTTACTCTAATAAAAGATAAAATCTCACACCGGCTTTTGAATACTAGGTGGTTAGTAAAATTTTAAAAAGTTTTTGATAGTAATGCTAAGAATGAACCATATGTAAATCTTATTTTAATTTAATAAAGGCCTGATCACCCGGTATTTAATTAGGCAGGGTATCACAAATGGTATCAGAGCATCAGGTTCAAGAGTTCTTAGGATTTGTGTGACTTTTTATATTTCATCTTAGCATTCTTTGATGTAGAGACTTATGATAGGATTGTTGTATTCCTCTACGTATGCGACTTACTTTCTCCTTATATTACGTATAGTTGATGTGATTCATATACGAGTTCGGTTAAGCTTTGTACACCGAGCAATATGGGATGACCAGCGAGGGTCGTTAGAAGGACTACATGAGTAGAGGAGAGGTAAAAAGCATAGAGTATTCTGAGAATGGTGATTGCAATAGAAGTCATCACGATTATTATTCAGATAAGTGGCGATAAGATAATCATGCGAGGATGGTAATTCCCCAAACACCGTCGTAGGAAATGGTGACACAACTTCAGACTCACCCAGTGTTGTAGGCAAAGGGAGAGTCGAGAGGACTCTTTCGAAGAGTCACCTATAAGATTTCGAGAAAGAAAAGAAGTATGATGAATCGATAGGTGGAAGTAATCCAAAGAAAAGAGTGTAGGGTGGAGTGCAGCAACACCTAGGACAAAAGTTAGGGCCAAATTCTTGCTCATGGGAGCAGCATGGTGGTGATATGAGTTAGTCACCCATATAAGAAAATAGATATAGAAAAAATTAAAGAACTTAGGGAAAGTTTACCATAATATCTTCCATCTGATCTTCAGACAGAGATGCGATTTGGAGTTTTAGAACTTATCACAAGTGGGAAAACTTCGTACCCGAAGAAGGGGATATGGAGGATAATAAGGGGGCCCGTAAGTTGATAATGAACTCTTGGGTAGAATACACAAGCGTGAATGGGAAAATCGGCTATGCTGACTAGTGTCGAGGTCGGCAAAATTCGTACGAGTTTCCATCAACACTTCCATGAGGAGGGATCCAAGAGGGTTAAAGAATCTAGTCGAAGAACAAGACTAGAGTTAACGGTGCTAGTGAAGTACGACAAGAGGGTATACCCAGTAAGGGACCCATTTAGATTGTGCATATTAATTAAATTCCGACAAGGTGACGGTGGATTCAGTCAAAGACAGTAGGGCCAGTAATGAGTTCCAGCAGATCCAAAGGGATAATGGGGATAGCAATTGAGACCAAGGCTACCCAGTCCGAGAGAAGGACACATAGACATGGACAGCGGTGCCAGAGACAAGGGGATGGAACAAAGAGGTGTACTATGTGTGGAGAGTAAGGCCACTGGTATCGAACATGTCCATAGCGAGAAAGTGAGACCATTCAGACTAGGAAGTAGATGGGAACGGTGCCAGCAGGGCATGACAGCAGCATAAGCGAGACTCCCGCAGGGTAATTGGGCTAAAAGACTTAGGCCCAAAAGTTGACAACCCAAGAGTGGTGGGTTCAGGTAGGACCAGAAATTCCTAAACAACAATAGTATAATATCCATCCCTTAAGGCCATTGGGGCTAAGGAAATGATGGGGGAGACCAGTAGGGCCAAAGCCAGAAGTAGGAGAGTTTTTTGGCAGTCATTATGCTTGTGGGGATAGGGACCACGAAAATAAGGTTTGCCCAAAACGAGATATGGGAAACTACAAGATGAGATCCTAGACATACAACAGATCATGGGTCGGTCTTGGCATAATAGTTGGGCTCAGGGACTTGTTGACTAGGCAAACTAAATAGAAAATGGAGATATAGTTTTTTCTTTATCCTTATGAGAATAGGATACGTTTTGGGTGACATGGGTGAGTCACAATATTCGATTTCTAACACGGAAATTCAAGTGTGAGTCGGGTTTAGTGGGTGTGCTGGCGGTATCAGACTTATATTGAATATTTTACCGTGGGGTAGCGGGACTCTTTAGTGGAGCCTACGATAGAGAAGGTGGGTGCACTAAGAGGATGGTTATATTATGTGATAGTTTACTTCTTTCAAAAATTATGAGAATGGAGTAGATTAATTCCCGAGTCTGGTTAGTGATAGGTTGAGCGATCGTAGATCGTGATAGTGAGATCTTGTGTTCACTGTTTCAGAGTATGATTTTTCTGGGTATCACCTGAAAGAGGGTCGAACCTATATATATGTGTAGATATATTATATTGTGTAGGATATTTGAGAGTATATGTTGTAATTATATGTTTGATCCTGGTGAGTAGGGACATCTACTGATGTGATTCAAGGTATATTGGGTTATTGTCGACCGGAGAGATAAAGCTCGTTATTGATTTAACACTGAGCACCTAGTGGCAGGCAGAGCATCGTGATGTATGTGTTCTTTTCATAATATAAGAGTGGATGAGTATACTTTCATACTAAAAGATGGGTATTTGGGGGTGTATTACAACAGGAGGAGAGGGCTATAGCTTATCCATCCTGAAAGCTTAAGCCCTATATGAAGAATTACCCCAACCACAACCTTGAGTTGGCAGTGATCGTTTTTTCTTTGAGAATATGGAGACATTATCTTCTGGGGGAGAAGCATATTTTTTTCACGACCCATCAGTCACTTCAGTATCTTTTCACACAGAAGGTAGAGACGGTGGATAGAGTTCATGAAGAATTAGCAGTTTGAGATACAGTATCATCCTGGTAAGGCTAACGTGGTGGCATACGCGTTGAGCTGAAGACCTATTTGAGAGTTAGAGGAGGTCTGGAAAGCGAAGTGGAGTGAGCTTCAACATGATGATGAGATTGCCAAAGTGTGCATGATAGAGTTATCTATCACTCTCGAAATTATGATGCGGGTAGTGAAAGCACAGGCAAAGGATCAGTAGTATCAGGATAGGATACGACAGTTAATAATGGAGGATGCAAAGTCTTGCTTGATCAGCTCAGAGGGAGGCATACATTTTAATGGGAGATTCTAGTGCTAGAGGATGAAGTTTGAGACATGCAGTAATGACACAGTCTCATGGTTCAAGGTTTGCGGTACATCCTGTTGGGGATAAGATATACTAGGATATAAGGATACAGTACTGGTGGTCGTTTATGAAGCGAGACATAATAGAGTTTGTCTCGAAGTATGTTACCTGTCAGCTTGTGAAAGTTGACCATCAGTGACCTGCAGGGATGCTACATCCACTTGATATTCCCATGTGGGAGTGAGAAAGCATTTTTATGGACTTTATTACTGAGTTACCAACATCACTAAGGGGTCAAGATTCCATTTGGGTGATAGTGGATCAGCTGACCAAGGTGGCCCATTTCTTCCCGGTTCATACCAATGATGAGAGGAGTCTATATGCGTAGTTGTTCATCGTTGAGATAGTGAAGCTGCATGGGGTGCCTATTAACATTGTGTCTGATAGAGACAATATTTTGTGCCTCACTTTTGGAAGATCTTTCAGGAGGCCATGGGCACAGATTGGCAGTTGAGTACCACTTATCATCCACAGATAGACGGGAAGACTGAGAGGGTTAATTAGATGTTGGAGGACATGTTAAGGATGTGCATTATAGATTTTGGGGGAGGGTGGGAATGATACCTTCCATTGGTAGAGTTTGTGTATAACAACTTGTACCAATTTACTATCGGCATGGCACCATTTGAGGCATTGTATGGGAGACCTTGTCGTTCACCCTCTTGCTGGTTAGAGGTGGGGGAAAATAAGTTATTGGGGCCAGAGATGATACAGGATATGACTGCCAAGATTGAGTTTATCCGGGGACGCATTCGGATTGCTCAAGATAGGCAAAAATCTTATGATGATGCCGATAGGAGACACGTTGATTTAGATGTTGACGACCAGGTGTTGGTATGGGTGTCTCCCATGATGGGAGTTATGAGGTTCGATAAAAAGGGGAAGTTAGCATCGAGATACGTGGGACCTTTCCCTATTATCGAAAGAGTGGGACCAATATCATATCGATTGGCCTTACCGAAGAATTTTTAACAGATACACGACGTGTTCCACGTGGCATTGCTGAAGAAGTATAGAAGGAGCGAAAGAGCTTTCTGGCATGTTCCACTCGAGGAGATTTATTTGAAGCCAGACATCTCGTATGAGGAGAGACTCGCGGCTATTCTAAATCGCAGTGGGTGAAAACTACGGTCTAAGGTGGTACCTCTAGTCAGAGTGCAGTGGGTACACCACAGCGTTGATGAGTCTACTTGGGAGCGAGAGGATGACGTGCGAGAGCAGTATCCAGAGTTGGTTACCGTAAGTATGACCTAATTTTGAGGATGAAATTCGTTTATAAGGGAGGAAGTACGTAATATCCCGTATTTTTGCATATTTGAGATTTAATTAATTCGGTAATAAATTTTTTTTATTTTAAATTACGCGAGAGAAGTAATTTAATTCAATTGTATAATAAAGTGACTATTAGATATTAATCGAGAGTGAGATAATGATTAATATAGTGATATATATTTATAAAGTGAATAATAAATATTTGATGATTATTGATTTACGTCATAGCGAGTGATATGGGCGTATTTGATTTTATCTCAACCGGGGTACCGTGTAGACGAAATTGGGGTCGAGATAGCAAATATATTTAGAGTGACTCGGATAATGATTTTGTGGTAAAAGTTTATTTCAAAAGGGTCGAAATAATCAGAATAGTATACCGGGGGACGTCGATTGAGTCACGGGTCGATTTTATACTAAATCGGGACCATACGAGGGTATTTTGATCATTTTATATAAAGGGGTTAAGAGACCTACGAAATTGTAAACTCTAAATCATCTTATTAGGGTTGGAGGCTAGGGTTTAGAAGTTAGAAAACACAGAGAATCCATTAGATACCAATCATGAAGCTTAAGGAAGGGTTCTTGAGAAATTCAAAGGAGACTAGCACCACAAACAACCTAGGAGTGAGGATTGATAGAGAAGACAATCGCATCCATCACCAAGCCACAATATCAGACCCTACTGATCAAGAGGCAAGTGTTTATTAGAATCAATATGAAGTTATAATACCCATGTGCCTAGGGTTTTAACTATATTGATTATTTTAATGATTCCTGGAAGAAAATATTGATTTAAAAGCATGTTTGGGTAGGAATTGCATGTACAAAGATTTGATATCTGTAAAGGATAATAAAGTAGAGATTTTGTATGATTATCCATGAATTAAATTTGGGTTTTTGATGTATTATGGTGAAAGAACATAAAACCTTGAAAAATTCAAATAGGTTCGGTATGTGATAATTGATTTAAATTAAATTAAATTCACAAGATTCCAAATAACCCTTATTTAATTCGAGTCTATTTAGAAATAGCCCATAAAAAAACAACTACGTGTGTGTGTGTCAAACCATAAATAAAGCATGCGACACAAAGTTAAGAAAAAATCCCCGCAGGGCAAAACCTTTTATTTCACTATAATAAGTAAATCGCAACTTACACAGATTACAATGAAATACAGTGACACACGAATACCCGAAGGTGTCGGTCGGTGTCGGCAACAATGAATCCACACGCAGCGAACCCACATGAACCTCAGTCCAATCAACAAAGGAAGAACCGTAGCACTCCTCAATGACACGCAGCCATAAAACTTTGTAGAGACTCCCTCAGCAATGACACGCAGCCCTCGGTTGCAAAGATCTCTCCACAAATGTTTGAACAAACACAAGGTTGTGTTCTTGGGTTACCAAAAAGATTCACAAAGTATTGGCAATTGTGTGAATCAAAACATGAGTCTTGGGACTCAAAAAATATGAAGACTAGAGTAATTGAGACTCTCAAAAACGTCTTCCAAAGTCTTGCAAAATTGCTACCTCATGCGGTTTGGGGTACATCTCTGGTTTGGGGTACCTTTCTAGTTTGAGGTTAAAAAAAATCAGCATTCTTCAAGGAATTTTCTCCAACTTCAAAAGGTCATAACTCCTTCACCGTAGCTCAGATTGAGGTGTCGTTTCTTCCAGTATCTTCGTTGCGGCGAGATCTTCAACTTTCCAGTTGACCAGACCTCCGGACTATGGCTGTAAAATTACGAAAAAGCCCTTGAACTTCCATATCGTGCCTTTTTTCACTGTTTTGACTTCTCCTGCGTACCACTTGTATTAAGTCCCTAAAATCGTGGAACGTGAAGTCGTTGAGGCGGATGTGGGAAACATTAATGGAGATGTTGAATGCTTGATTCCCGAAATTTGGATAGAGGCCCTCATGTGAGATCGTGAGGTGACGTGCCAAATGTAGCGGCGTACGACATACATAAATGTAACATGTTGGACATGAGAAAAATGTCCTTACAAACCTAGCATTTTTTAGGATTAGATGATTAAATCCATTCCTGAATGTTATTCGTAATGTTTTGAAGAAAAAAATACATTAGAAATTGTTCTAATACATGTGGGAAGGGTTTGGGACAATTGGTTTAGTGTTTGGTGGAGTAACATGGAAGTTATAGATGTGTTAATTGTGAAAACACATCTACGAAACGAAGAAGAGAAACTTCAGAAAGGCGAACCGGTTCGGTTCAAAGACGAACCGGTTCGATTACCAAAAAAATTTAAAAATCTCCCTTTTTGCCTAGAACTCCTAAATTGTTGTTGAATTTTTTTTTGGGAGATTTTTAGAATATAATGATGGTTCGTTTATATTGTAGTAGGACATGATAGGGTTATGGGGGTTTAGTCGTATCGAGAGAATTAAGACGATGATTAAACGAGATTTAACCACAAATTAATTAATTCACGAGAATGAGAATGTGAGTACGAGAAATCGTGAGTGGTCTTAATGATATAAACTAGTAGGGTAAGGAACACTTATCTACTTAATTCATAAAGGGGTAACTAGGGCCCTTAGAGTAAAGAATGATACTCAATTAAATGTGATAGTGAGAATAATCGTAAAATGAAAGTACAGTGAGTATTCGAGTGATATATAATACGTACGAATGTTGATGGTTAGGTTGTGTGTATAACTACTGATTATATATATAGGTTGTATGTGTACCTATATGATTGATGATTATGAGTTAGCATACCTACGCTGCTTGCTACCACGGAGGTTCTCACACAGTGGGCAATCCCACCTTGTCGATTCTAGGGAGGCCAGGATTTGTGCCCCAGAACATAGAACTTAGGGAGGCCTACTATGTGACATGTATTAGTGAGACTGGCGTGTCATTTGGTTACATTAGGTATGTGCGTAGCCCAAAGGCTTAGAACTATGCTCGCCTCCACTGCTTGTTATGTGATTTTGGGTTCGAAGAGATTTTCGAACCAATAGTCCCCATTTAGTACGAGAGGTACTAGGATTGATAGCAGAGTATGCCTATTGTTTCGCGGTGGTCCTTTTGAGAGACATCGTATATATATATATATATATATATATATATATATATATATATGCGATTGCGATTGCGATTATTCTACTTATATGTGACAGTAGACTAGTAGATAGTGTATATCTAAATAATGAATTAAGTAGTGAAACTTAATTAATTGAATAAATGAGAAGATAAATGAAATGATAATTTCAACTCTTAACATACGAGAAATGTTAATTCGGTTAGCGTATTGTATGGGAGGTACATGGACTTAGAGATGTGAATAGTCCAGATAGTTACTTATGTCTAGTCAGCTTGGGTAGTACATGTAGGTAGGCTAAGTAAAGAACTTTATGCGTGCACAATAGTTGAGAGGTGAGGAAACTCAAGAGAGTGTACGTGAACCTAACATGTGTAATCAATAACCTAACTTTGAACTGTGATAAACTCTTGCTAAATATTTTCAAAATGTTTTAAGTACTAAGCCTTTCTATAAAAATATTTTCAAAATCCTTTACTTGTCCAGCCATAGGGACGCCGGACTTGATATTCTGCTTCAGGGATACGCAGCTGTGGCATAGGTAGATGCTTGCAGAGTTTTGGATTAAATGCATATATTATTCATTCCTAGTGTAGCAATCTATTTCAGTTACAGATTTAGTTGGGTGTGTTGCCCCTTTCAGATTTATTATCTCAGTTCAGGCTTGTATTGGATTTGGTTGTTATTATTGGATTTTATTTCGTTTGTTTGTAGCCGATGATTTATTCGGCAAGATTTTTAATTCATTCATTTTATTGTGCGTTGGTTTAGATATTACACGTGGTGAATGATTTATTTAGTTTTTCGCTTAGTTATTTATTTGTCTAATGAAAGATAAATGTTGGCACCCACTTTTGAATACTAGGTGGTTAGTAAAGTTTTAAAATATTTTTGACGGTGATGCTAAGAATGAACCATATGCAAATAATGTTTTAATTTAATAAAGGCCTAATCACCTGGTATTTAATTTGGCGGGGTGTCACTCATATTTATCTAAAAATAATGATCCCTTAATTATAAGATTCTTCTCAATAAACATGATATAGCATAAAATACTCTAAGCAACTTGGCATGCATTAAAAAATATACTCTCCCTATCTACATACTTCTCCCCCTTTTGTAACGAAAAGTGACCAAGCAAATAACTAAGTTTACAATGAGATAAAGTAAAATAAGCGTTTTGAGAGAGTAAACATGTTAATCAATTAATAAATAGAGAATGAACCATATAATGAGTGAATAGTTAAACTGAAGTATATGCAATGTATAATATGATGGAATAATAGGTCGAAGAGAAATCAGTTCAACCACACATGGAGAGATAATGTATCATACAAAAGATATACTAAATAAATATGCTAAGACATAAAAATCATTTTACTAAAGTGAAGAGTTATAAGGATTACAATTGATAGAGTCAATTAAAACTAAATCCAAAGTTCTTAAACATACAACCAAAGCCCAAAACCAACAAAATACAATACATATATAACTTATTCTTCAACTTCAATTTTATAGCATACATATTCATAACATTTGTATGAGCATCCTGCAAGCCGTCCCCAATATTCTTCATATGAGTGTTGATGGTGTGACATAAGTCTTCACGAAATAAAGAAATTGCCAAACTCATAGAGGAATAGAAATTCCTTGAGCACTAAAATATGGGTAATAAACTAGAACACATCTGAGTAGACAACTGGATAATAAAATCATCCAAATTTTCTTCAGTTAAGGAGAGAAAACTAATAGCCTTTGATGTACGGGGAGGACGAGGAGAGTATTGAGGGACAACATGAGGTGGCATGAGATGTCCATATAGTCACCAAGCTGAGTGATAGACTAATGATAAGATTGAATGGTAAACATAGGCTTGGGTTTTTCTTGCACTTCATCTGGAAGAATATGAATCTCAAACTCCAAAAGCAAGCGAACAATCAAAAGACCAAAGGGAAAGGTGCAAGACTTTTTTATCATCCAAAGAGTGATCAAAGATAAAGTCTAAGACCATTTGACTTAAACACGTACCATAATCCTTCCCAATAGCATAAAAGTGTGCATGGTAAAAAAAGACATTGTGAGGGTGCCAGGTAGGTAAACGACATGAAGATATAACCATATAAAGAATATAAAAATTCTAAGCAAGATATGCTTAAGGAAAATTCTTACTAGCCCAAGATTGACAATGGTATCCACTAACAAATCTAATCAATGCTTGATTAAATGGTTAACCATCATTTTACCTATAAGGATAGTTGGGGTTCTCATCTTTCGGGAGATGATAGTGGTTTCTTATCCACTCAGTATATTTCTTCACATCAATTTCCCTAAGTTTGGCAGAGAGAACTCTCATACCAAAAACATCTTCACCATTCATAAGAGTGTAATAAAATTCTCTAACTAGAATAGGGTAACATGATTTGGTTTGAGAAAAAACTCCTTTCCACTTTCTAGCTTCCAAGAGCTGAGGAACTCGTGTCTTAAAAAGGGAATCAAAATATATAGTCCTTTCCCAGCGCACGAAGTGCTTAGAGAAAAGTTTGTTAAATACGGAACAAGCGGTGAAGGAAGTCGAGGCACATGCACGAAACTTTAGAACCATGGAAGTTGCCTAAAAATCACACAAACCGAGACAACAAAGCATAGAAATTATATTGGAAAAAATTAATATCAATATAAACCAAGGTTCCTGTGCTAAAAATATAGTAAAGAGTCTCATGAATGGAAATAGGCCAAAAACTCATCAACTCTAACCCATACAAGACTCAATAGTAGACAAACACAAAAATTAGTAAATAAAAGATATACACATGAAAAGTATACCCTAAAATAATCATTTTTATCTCAAGAAAAGAAATCACCAATAACTTTAACAAAAAAATTAACACCAAGCCCTAATCTATAAAGAGAACACATTAAGAAATGTAGGAAGAATTAACTTACCAAGAGGATAATTGAACACTAGATAAAGGGTGGATGGTGGAGTTCCTATAGTGTTAGTAGCGGTGATGCAAGATTTCATTCTAATGGTGGAGTTCCAATGGTATTGATGATGTGTGGTGACAAGATGTGAGAGAGAGAGAGGGAGAGAGATGGAAAGATAATACTTTATGTAGTAATGATGGATGGTGGAATTTCGAGGGTGTTTATAGCGGTGATACAAAAAGGCATGAGAAAAGCTATGATTCACGGTTCATGAAAGAGTTATAGACCGAAGAGGACGGGAAGAGAAATATGCCTATAGAGAGAGTTAATATAGGTATGTGGGTCATGGGAAAAAGTGAAAGACATGGATTGTGTAAATGTTCAAGATGATGTTGAGTTAGAATTAAAGTGAAATTTGAGCAGGGAGAATTGAAATGGGGTATGATCATAAATGTCATTTTTTTGGTTTTTGGATCCAATAATCTCAACTATTATCGATCTCTTATATTTTGGAAATTCAAATCCATTGCTCCTTTATGATATGGACTAGAGGATGCTCGTGTCTAAAGGCACGGCTGGAATATTTGAAGATATAACACGTGCTTAAGACGTGTTTGGTAAAACTGAGTCATTAGCTTGTTGTCAAATATTTGTGTTAATAACACTACCCAAGATTCGTTTTCAAATAAATTTCAAACACGGTTGCTTTTCAAACCCCAAGGAAAGCATAATTGATTTTAGAGTTAAATTTATAATTTCTCAAACTTAGAACATACTAAACACTTTTAGTACTTTAGTCTAATTAGTCATGTCTGTAATACTATCCAAAATATATAATTATAGCATATGCCCGTGTTAATAGTACTATATTAAATTCCCTGAATTTACTGAGGTCTAGAGAGAGTTCATACCTAGGAATTAATAGGGTGAATTCTATTAAAAAAAATCCATTAAATTAATAAAATTAAGCCCAAACCCCAAAATCCAAACACAAACCTAGTCAAACAAAAATAAAATCCAAAAAATACATTATAAAGATTAATATTTATATTTCATAAGTGAAATCATGCCGAAAATATTAGACCCAGAAATAGGTCCATTAGCAACTAAAGCTAATAAATACCCATGTTAACAGCATTTTATTTTTTGCCTACTCTTATACCGCATACCCAGGAGCGGAGGTATTAAGGGGGGAGTGGGGGTTGTAGCGCCCATCATTTTTTTTAATAGATATGTATACTTATATAAAATTTTAGGTAATACTTGAAACAAAAGTTGGCCATATGTTTAAATATACAAACTTTAATACCTTAACCTACCAAACTTTAATACCCATCACTCATCTCATCAGCCATTAAACTCAAAAACTAAAAAGATAAAATCTTATCCCTCTCCAAGCTTCTCCCTCTCTCCAAGCCTCCTTCCCTAGCAGCCACTGCCTCTCAAGGCCTCCTATCGCTGCCCTTCGCTGCCTCTCACGACCTCCTGCTGTTACCCTCAGGTAACAGTTTATTTATCTCTCTCTCTTTATTATTTATTTTTCTGTTTAGAAAACTAAGTGGTTTAGTTTGTTAGTTTGGATTTTTGGTTAGGGTTAATATGTGTTAGTTTGTTAGTTAGACTAAATGGTTAAAAATTAAATGATTAATTTGTGTTAGTTTATGTTAGTTTGTTAGTTAGTTTTTGGTATAATTAAATTATTGTTAGTGTTAGTGTTAAATCGAAATATTCATGATAGTGTCATAGTTAAATTAATATTAAGTGGTTAATTTTTTCTAGTAATATTGTTGGTTGATTTAGATTCCAGTCTTTAGGGTTAAATTTGGGTTTGAAATTAATAGTTTAAAATTAATGTTGTAGGATTATATTATGGAGAAGTGTTTTAAAAAAATCGGCATTGACATCCACACCAACACCTATTAAAATATGGGGTTTATTTTAAGGTTATAATGTTAATGTTTATTAGAGTTTGCTTTAATTTTGTTGTTGGTTTTTATTATAAGGGATAATTAGGGATATTCTTGGTTTAAATATTTGTTTCTCTTTCCATTAGATTAAAAAAATTATGTTATTTTTGTTAAATACTAAAAAATAACCTCAAAAAATTCGGCTCGGGGCCTCCCATCCCTGAACCCTCGAAAAATGTCATTAACTTATCCCCCACTAACAACAATTCCTATCTCTGTCCCTACTCGTACCTCTGACCAACCGCTACCTATAAATTGGAGTTGACACTATTGGAATTTAGAATATGGATGGAATTTAGAATGTCACTGGAATTTATCATATGAATGTGCTAATGAAAGTATTGAAATATAAATTGGATGTACACATGGCAATGATAAACGTCTAATATATTGAGAGATACTTGCATAATAGGTCAACTTTATCGTCTTAACACCTAAACTTTAAAAACTATTAATTTCTTTAACAATGTGTATCAATGTGCATTCTAGTTTATAGGGTAAAAAAATATATAGTATGATTAATAATAAAATTATATATTAATTTGTAGTTATGATATAAAGCAAATAGTTACCACACTACACCAAAATGGCCAAAACGTCACCTTTCAACCGGCCACCCTTGTCACGGTCATTGACCGTGACAACAAACACCCGTTTTGTGTTACGGTCATTGACCGTGATAAGACCGTGACAAAGAATTGTCATGGTCATTGACCGTGACAAGTCCGTGGCAAATGTAGTTGTAACAGACCTGTAACGGTCAAGGACCTTGACACGACCGTGACAATGTCCTCAGTAAAAAAAGCCATAGGCTTCTTTTTTCCCACCGTTTTTTGGTTTTCCCTCTCTCTCTCTCTCTCTCTCTCTCTCTCTCTCTCTCTCTCTCTCAGGTATGTTTTTTTCCTCTCTTTCTCTTTAATTTCTATATGTGTGTGTATGTGTGTATATATATGTGTGTATATGTATGTGTATATGTGTGTGTATGTGTGTGTATATATGTGTGTGGTGGGGAAGGGGGCCAGGGGGTGGGGGGTCGGGTGGGCTGTGTGTGTACATGTGTGTGTGTGTGTGTGCGGGTGGGGTGGGGGTGGGGGGAGGGGGCAGGGGATGGGGTGGGGTGGGGTGGGGGGAGGGGGCAGGGGTGGGGTGGTGGGGGTGGGGTGGGGTGTGTGTGTGTGCAGCTGTGTGCGTGTGTGTGTGGTGGGGGGAGGGAGCAGGGGGTGGGGTGGTGGGGATGGGTGTGTGTGTGTGTGTGGTGGGGCAATCTTAACAATTGTATAGCCTTAATTAATAAATTGTATAGCTTTAATTGTAATTTTAATTGTATAGTTCTAGATGAAAGTAAATTAATAATTAGTGCCCATTTCATATGAAAGTAGGATTGCCCCTCATTGTAAATTAGTAAATTAATAATTGTATACTTTAACTGTTAGTTTAATTGATGAAATGAATTAATTGAGTAGATGAATTAGAAGGAGTACGGGATACACATTATTTGTTGACATTGCTGTTGGATTATTTTGTTTAGTAAATGTTGGGTTGGTTAGTTTTAAAAGTGGCATGACCACTGGATTATTATCCATATGGGATGGAATTTTTCAACTTTTTTTAAAAATTACTTTGTATATCGAACAATATATATATATATAGTATAATAATTAAATGAAACATACTTGAAATTAAATATAGTGCGCATAGATACTAGCCTTCTAGTTCTTATGCGTACGCATTCAATAGCCCTTAGACCAGTTCGAGAGTCATTACCCCTGTAATGAGATCTCTCGAATTGTCCCGTTTGGACAGTTTGAGATTGTATAATTTCTCTATAATATTCTTAGTGGCTTAAAGTTATTACTTTTGGAGGAAATTAACGAGTTGGTCGATGATGGTGGTCATGTGATGGGAAAATGAGTGAAATTAAAGAGTTTGCAACATGAACAAGTAGCTCGTTATCTATTTGACGCACATGAAGATGTCGAAGAATGGAAAAAGTAAGTTTCGATTATTATAATGTTTAACATTATTTTAGATTATATTAGACATGATTAATTTTGTAATATGCAGAAAATATGAAACATGTGAGAACAATAAAAGACGAAAAATAATGGTACAATCAGATAGCGAATTTAGGATGTGGTTGACACAAGAGGTAATTATAATGAAAATAGTCGTTATATAACGTTACATTACACTCAAATTGTACCACTAATATAATTAATCTATCTATATTCTCAGCTCCTAAAGACGGGTGATACGACATCAAGGCTTGATCTTCTAGCCACTGGACCCTTGTTCGTGGCACAAGATTACAAAAAGTATCAATTGAACGGTTACATTTTTGGCGCTAAAGTGTACGAGGAAAGTACAGAAGTACATAACTCGGGAATTTCATACAAGGCTCTTAATTTCTTTCGAGTGAGCGCAAAAGATAAAAACCTCGTTGAAGCTGAAATGACTAACTATGGTGTAATCCAAAATATATTTGAATTGGATTATATAAACTTCAAAGAGGTTGTATTTTACTGTGACTGGGTAAGAGTTAAGGATAAAAATGCTTGTAAAGTTGATCCTGTGACCAATTTGATCATGGCTGACTTGTCCAAGTTGAAGAGCAACCACCACGTGAACGATGAGCCGTTTGTTTGTGAATTTCAAAAGGTTAAGCAAGTGTTTTACTCGGAGTATATCACAACGAGCCGTGGTCAATTGTCCAACACGCGCCAAAGAGTCTAAATAGTAGTGTGGATGACTTGGCTGCTCCTACTGAATATCAATCCATTTTTTATGATAACCCGAATTTGAAACAATTTTTCAATTTGTAATAAATATTCCAATTTGTACCAAAACATCCATTTTTAATGATTTTAATTGATTTGCACTTTATCATCTTCACTCTTGTGTAGTGTGCGTGTGTGGAGAGGAGATTAATACATAAATATTTCAACTACATCTAAGTTTTGTTTATACTAATCCATGAATATACGCTTCTTACCTTTAATAGGTGATTAGTACATAGTTATTTGGGGTGTCCTATTTGTGGGGAGGAGACTGAATCTCTTCGTCTATCTGAACACTAAGAAATGCCATAATCCTATGGAGTGATGCTCTGCAAATTCCTCCCAACCGTTGTGTAGCCAAACATCACCAGTTGAAGTTGTCAATTCCACCACTTGGAACCTCTAGCAAAACATGGGAAAATATGGAAGGTGGAATTAACAACTTCAACTGGTGATTTTTGGCTACACAGCGGTTGGAAGGAATTTGCAGAGCATAACTCCATAGGATTATGGCATTTCTTAGTGTTCAGATATGAAGGGAATTATATTTGACACGATTGCCCCGAGTATATTAGTTGGAAGGAGGTTCCATATGAGCTCAAGTTAGATGTTTGGGTGGCACTACAGGTAATGTATTTATATTTATATTTATATGAATATTTCAATTTCAAGTTCGATTTCGATTTAGATTTAGATTTCAAGTTAGCGGATACTAATTTTACTTTATTTTATTTCAGGGGACAGAGAGTGGCCCTGGGGGTAGGCCACATAGGCTCGATACTTATGTGGCTCTTCGAACGTGAAGGGAAGGATAAGGAGGTGTCCCCGAACGTCACGGTACAAAATCTCTTTTCTAGCTAAATAGTTTGTAGATTTCAGATAATTGATGATGATGTTGTTTCTTCTTAAATAGTTTCTATTTTGAATGTATATTTGCATTATCTCTAGTTTATTTGGATATATGATGTTTGAACAGGTACAACGTTTCTATAACAGGTACAAATATACTGTTGGGCAGTGGCAGCGGCCATACTGCCTAGAAGATTTTTTTTAAATTATGCCCAAAATTGTCACGGTCAATGACCGTGACAATTTTTTTTAAGGGTCAAGGCTTTGTCACGGTTATTAACCATGACTAAACTTGTCACGGTCAATGATCGTGACACGTTCGTAAAAAAAAGTTATCTCGCCCCGAATTGTCACGGTCATTGACCTTGACAAGTTGAACTTGTTAAGGTCAATGACCGTGACAATTAGGCAGATTTGGTGTAGTGCCATGAAATAAATTTTAAAAATTTCTAAACATGCTAAGATGTATATTTCAAGTTCCATCTCAGAGGCAGACATTAAAAGTAAATTTACAATAATTATAAGTTGTTGTTTGAGTTTTTGAGAAGCATCCAATGGAAAAAGATTTACAATACTGGAAAGTCTTGCATAATTCAAGAAAAAATCAAGGAATAGAGCAGATTCCAATGGAAGAAGAATTATCGGAACCCATCACATACAAAGTGACCCATTAGTTAAAGTTAAATCTGAAATAGAATAAAGATATGTAAAAAAAATAGAATCTAAGAAACTGAACAAACCACATAAAACCAAACCCATTAACATCAATCATCAATATCTCAAATTAGAGATTAAGAGTTACTATAAGAAAATATCAAAATGTGGTACCAAAAAAGAAATACGAAGGGAGAGAACATAGATAGGGGGAGAGAGAGACAGAGAGAGAGAGAGGGAGAGGGAGAGGATCCAGTACATACCAAGTATACATGCTGATTTTTTAAAATAGTAAAAAAACATTTGAGTTGATTTTTTTGTGTGGTATTTAAACATTTCAAGGGACCCATATAAAAAACTTAACTCAAAATAACGCTTTTTCTATTTTAAAAAAATCGGTCAATCTTTCACACTTTTTAAAATCACTTTAAAAGTTGTGAAAGTTTATGCAATTTTTTTAAAATAACAAAAAAAATATTTTGATTTGATTTTTTTTATATGGGTCGGGCTATACCAAATGGGATGGTTTTTAAAAAAATTCCCTTTTGTGATTTATCACAAGGGATGGTATTATAAATTCGTGCTATGAGCTATACCAAATGGGACGGTTTTTAAAGTTCGTTCCTTATATTTGTCTGGAAAAAATGCTAAAAATTTAAGTCACATAAGGGGCGCTAAATAAAAACCCTCCCAAATAAAAAAAATATGTCTACTTTAAAGGTCGGTAATTAACATTCATTCCAAAGGTACTTTTAAGGGACAAAATGACATGGTCATCCCAAATACCCCCCGTCTTTAATAACCATTTTTCTTGTAGTGAATATTTTCTCAAAGTACACATCATATCACCTTAATATTTTCACTTATTAGTACACTAACAATTATTTTTCCTACATAATTTAATAAACAACACGCATCAGTGAATTAGTATACATATTAATATTAAAGTGATATATCACACGTGTACATAAACAAAGTACACACATAAGCCAATAGTGCACGCATCGCATCAGTAAGTTTAGACATAAGTTAATACTACATGCAAAAATGCATGTACCTTGTAAAGTACATGCGAAAATGCATGTACCTTGTAAAGTACATGCAAAATATGCGCCCTCTTTCATTAAAAGTGACTACATTTTCATAACAATAAAGGTATTATCTTAAACATGTATGTTCTTTTTATTATTTATTGACTTACAAATTTCAAAATTTTCTTAGAAAATAGTCTCAAATATTTTTAATATTAGCAAACAAATAAAAATATAAATTCATTATATATTTCCTTGTAAGAAAATATTATGTTACACTTTTATCATACCAATTCTCTTTAGAAATCCTCCAAAAGCATTACATTGCATATTCTATTTTTCACATTACTAAGTCCACCAACAAAAAGCACCAAAAATAAAAAAATAAAAAATATTAAGGATGAAAATGTAATTTTTGAAAACTTTAAAATAACCGATATTCAATGGATATCTTTTTATAGATCTCCTCAAGTGTTTTTTTAGAAAAAAATTCATGTAAAGATGAATTGTAGATTGAGATATATATTATTTCTAAGTGTTGAATGCAAAAATTATTCCCCTACGTGGACCAATGATGAAGGTACACATGTCCTCCTACGTGGCGTACTGATTACCTTGATCGGCTTCAAAGACACATAGTCGACTGGAATGCCGACCAGCTCTAGAAGGCCAACCAACAGGAATACCAATAGTTACTCGAATAGGATACTAACTAGCATTGAATTCCAAGAGTTTCATTTATTATAAACAGATGTCAACGCCTGTCAATATAAAGGTGCTCCATCTCTAGGGTTTGACACCATTATAATAACGAACTGCTCCCTTAGCTTAGAGGATAACTCGCATCACTGATATGCACACCATACTGAGCTATTATAAACCCTACTAAGTAAAACCAACAGTGGGCATAGGCTATTTTACAACTGAACCACTCTAAAAATCTTTTCACTTATGTGTGTGATTTGAGTTACTTTTTATATTATTATATGTGATTATAAATTTGAAGTTAGTCCATTTTTAAACATCAACAGATTAGCGCCATTTATGGGAACATTTATCTGTCATTGTTCTCTAACATTTGTTTTGTTTCTTTACCTTCAAAGAAATGAATGACCCGGAAAATAGTGTTAGAAATGAAGGAAATGTCATCATTCCATCTGTTCCTCCTAGTGCAGCATACCTACAAGGAATTTTTCTTAACCTTGCTAGAGGTCAAGAATCCATGCAAGAGTCTGTTAAGAAACTGTCCCGCACCATGCAAGTTAAGTCCTCAAATTCTAAAAGAGATATGCCACCTCCCCCAGCAAGAAATGAAAGGAGTTAGCATTCTCGTTCTTCTCATAATAGGTCATACCGTTCTGGAGCAACTTCTTCATTTCAATCAATGGATTATTATGATGGTAGATCTTTTTCCAAAGAAAGACTAGGTGTCTTGGAGAGGCTAAACAGGAAGTTTACTTTTGATCGTCTAGGCCTCTGAGTAAATACAGGACATCATAAGGAGCAAGAGCGTCATCCTGAATACATAGAAGGATCTACAAGATCTAAGGCTGGTATTAGGGGCTCTATACGTGTCGAGCGGACCTCTCAGGAGGAGAGTTCAATACATAGGCACAACAAAGATTCTAAGTATACCTCAGCCAAATCTAAACCAAAACAGCCCTAGAAGGGGTCCATGCAGCGGTTAGAAGACCGGCTAGGTGAAATGGCTAAAATTAAGAATCCATTACAAAGAAGTTTCGTTAAAGGTTAAACTTTTATTCTACCTCTCATGAACTACCCTACTCCTTCCAAGTTTAAGCCACTAGTGGTTATTCCCAAATATGATGGTAAAGTTGATCCAATCCTGCACATAAAGCAATGTCAAGCTGCTATTGACATCTACTTAGTGCCCGACAAGATGAGGTGTAGAGTTTTCTCCAATTCTATCATAGGGACAACCCAAATCTTTTATAATAATCTCCCAATATGTAAATTCTCTAGTTTTCATCAGTTACCTAAGTTATTTATAGATAATTTTTATTTTAGGGATAATTCAATCAAGAGTGTTACTCATCTCTTAACCATACGACAAAAGCCAGGAGAAAGAACTAAAGAATATATTACCCGCTTTAATAATGAAAAACTAGAGGTGGTGGTCTAAGAGGAGAAAATTTCCATTGCATCACTATTGAGTGGGTTGCTCACTAAAGATCTCTGTTATGCTTAAGCGAAGAATCCACCCAAAATGATGACAGAATTCATGGCTAAAGCTGGGAAAATAATGAATGCTGAAGAAGCTATGGCAGCCAAGGAAGCTCCTGAGACCAAGGGTGAAGGTCATAAAGACAATTCTAACTCTTTCAAGAAGGACCAGAAAGATAGAAAACTGTATCGAATCAAGAAGTGTGATGAATATACCCCGCTCATCAAAGGTGTTCACCATATCTTGGAGGAGATCAAAGGGAACGGAGAATTGAACTGGCCTGGAAAATTAAAGACACCCCCAACAAGAGGGATAAATCCAAGTACTGTGATTTCCATAGGGGTCTTGGTCACAACACCAACAGTTGCGTTACAATAAAGAGTGAGGTTGAAAATCTTATTTGGCGGGGAAATTTGAGCAAGTTTATTGATCGAAATATCAACCAAAATGATCGAAAGATGTCTGAATCTCCATCCCGATCAAAGGATAACAATAAAAGAGTAAGAAATGATGACTTTAAGAAGATATAGACTTGCCGAAGAATCCTGATGAGCCGGAGGTGGAGGTCAACGTGATATCCTTTGGATTCCACTTCATCACAGGAGAAGATACTGGAGGAGGAGATGCGATAGCAGAAAGGAAAGCCTATTTGAACAAAGTCAAGGCCTGTCCAACTATCAATAGATTGATATGGCTGAATCCAGTGATAGTCGATAAAGAAAAGTCAACAGAGATAGGATGGTGATCAAATTATCTAAAAACAATTTGAGTGGGGTCCTCTATCCTCACAACGATCCATTAGTTATCACATGCAGAGTTCATTATGGCAGAGTTGCAAAAATATTGGTTGATAATGGGAGTTTAGCTAATGTAATTTTCTAGACCTATTTTCAAAGCTCAGTGCTGAAGGACAATGAGCTAGAACTATACCATAGACCTCTTATTGGATTTGTGGGCGAGAAAATATACCTATTGGGAACCATCAAACTGGAAGTCTTAGTCGGCACCTGGCCGGCGAGCAGGAGATAAAGAATTTTCTTATTTACATTATATAAAAATGTCCCATCAACTTACAATGCCATTCTAGGAAGAGTGGGAATGAAGAAGTTAAAGGTTGTTCCATCTACAGTTCACCAATGCATGCAATTTCTAATAAATTATGAAGTTGGCGTAGTAAATGGCAATCAAAAAGAAGACAGGGAATGTTATTATACATTAGCCGGCCAATAGGAAATCCTAATGAAATGAACAACCACTTTCCACATCGACACTCTAGATTATCGGGAATAAGAGAAGCTGGTAAAGGGGAAAGTTATGGAAGAAACAAAAGTTATTATACTGGACGAAGAGAATCCAGAAAGAACCAGCCAGGTCGATTCAAGATTGTCTCCTTCTCTTAAACAAAAATTAATTACATTCCTTAGAGAAAGGAAAAATGTGTTCGCTTGGAGCCACGAAGATATTCCAAGAATTAATCCGAACTTCGTGTGCCATGAGCTTAATATTTATCCAGACTCTAAGTCGATCAAGAAAAAGAGAAGAGTATTCAGACCCGAGAAGAATACGATAATCCAGAAGGAAGTGGAGGTGTTACATCGAGCATAGTTCATTGAGGATGTCAAGTATCCAAATTGGTTAGCTAATGTGGTCATGGTTAAGAAAAAGAATGATAAATGGCGCATGTGTGTAGATTTCATAGATCTCAATGAGGCGTGCCTAAAAGATCATCTCCCTTTACCAAGGATTGATGAATTGGTCGATACAGCAGCAGACCATGAGTTACTTAGTTTTATGGATGCTTATTCAGGTTATAACCAAATTAAGATGAAACTTGAAGAGAAGGAAAGAACTTACTTCATTACCAGTCGAGGAACCTACTGTTACAGTGTCATGCCCATTGGGTTGAAGAACGCTGGAGGTACCTATCAAAGACTAGTAAATAAGTTTTTTGATGACCAAATTAGTAAAAACATGGAGATATACATAGATGATATGCTCACAAACAACAAACATGATGCCAACCATACTACAGACTTATCTCAAACCTTTGATTAATTGGAAAAGCACCAGATGAACTCAACCCAACTGAATGTATATTTGGAGTACGGGAAGGAATGTTCCTAGGTTACATTATCAACCAAAGAGTAATAGAAGCAAACGCAACCAAAATTAAAGCCTTTCTTGAAATGAAGTCCCAGACCAATAAGAAAGAAGTTCAAAAATTGACAGGAAGAGTAGTTTCACTGAACCACTTTATCTCCCAAGCAACTGATGATTGTCTTCCATTCTTTAAGGTGCTTAAAAAGACCTTTGAGTGGAATGACGATTCTGAGAATGACCTCCTGCATTTGAAGAAGTATTTGGGCTCTCCCCTACTCCTTTCCCGACTAGTTATGGGAGAAAACCTATATTTATACTTGGTTATTTCAGAGTCGGTTGTCAGTTCATCTTTGATCCGACTGGATGGGGAGTTCAAAGGCCAGTATATTATACTAGTAAGGCATTCCGAGGAGTGGAAATAAGATATACATGCCTGGAGAAGCTATCCCTAGCTCTTATTGAAGCCTCTAAAAAGATGAGGCCATACTTCCAAGCCCACACCATTGTTGTCTACACGGATTTTCCTTTGCGACAAGCACTGCATAAACTAGAAAAGTATGGAAGGTTAATGTCTTGGGCAGTTAAATTGGGAGAATATGAAATTGTTTATGAACCCAAAGTTGTAATTAAAGGCCAAGTAGTAGCAGACTTCATTGCCGAATTCACATATGCTGAAGAGCAACATAATCCATGGTTTTCTGCCGAGCAGACCTCTACGAAAGAGAGCTTAGATCAAAAGCAAACAGAGATTGTGAGTGATCAATATAAGTCGTCGAAGATTTTGATAGAAGGGGAAAATCGGGGTGCAAGTGTATAAAGATATACGTCAATCGTTATTCTCGGCCCCCACCACTATGCAAAAACCTAAACTATTGACTACACTCTTTTAAGGGAGTACAATGGCTAATCCGAGTATCGAAATCCACAGAGACTAGTTGTTAGACTTTAGTTGATTTAAAACTTCAAGAATAAAAGTGTAAAAGATAATATTGAACAAAAGAAAAAATAATACTAGACATGTGTTTAAACTACGATTAATAAAGGGAATAAAAATTATAGATTGAGACTAATATACCTTACCTCGAATTAATTAGTATAAATGGTTACATGGGAAGACAAGTTTAACAAGATTGAAACTCATTTCAACAAGTTATTAAATCTAGAGTTGTCACCCCCTAAATCATCATAAAAGCCTACTATGATTTTGACGTCAACAAATACCTCGAAAATTATACACGCAATGTTGTAAATGCGGAGTATACATGATATACCCCATTAAATCTCCTAGGCGTAAAATCAAGAATAACCCAATCAAATTAAACTCATAAACTCCATCACCAAAGCAAATCAACCCAGGGTGAGTTCAATCAATCTCAACCTAAACTAAATTAGCTACACAACATAATAGAAGACATGTATTTGAATGCAAGAAATAAATGAAAGCAATAAATAAAGCAATAAACCTAAGTTACAAAGCAAGTAAGCAAAAACAAATTAATCAATAAACAATGGAAGCTTGGATTAAAGAGGAAGATGATGAATAGTGTTCTTACACAACCTATATGGGTAACCCTAGGAAGGAGAAAAGTCACACCAAAAATCTTCTCCAAACCCTAACCTCCCAAAGAAAAAAAACTAAAACTAACTAAAATAATAGATATCTTACAAAACAAACCAAAATTTGTTTATCTAGTAAGTTGAAAAAGAAATAAAGAAAAAAGAATATAAAAGGAACAGTAGCCGAATATCTGCTACGACCGGTCGACCGCGGCCAGGGGGTCAGTCGACCGGGTTCAAGGTGAAAAATTCCCTATTTAAATCGTAGAAAAAATGTTGAATCACCGATCGACCGGTGGCTGAAGGAAGATTGACCGGTCCCCTATTTTCTGGCCTCCTTTGGTCTTCATATGAGAGGAAAAGTTCTTTACAAAGTTGTCCATAACTTCTTCGTCCGAACTCAAAACGACACGTTGTTTCTAGCCACGCAAAGCTGACTCTACGAACTACGCTTTCATGTAATTCCACTGAGCCAGAGATGAAGTATAAAATGTCTAAAGTTCCCCTGAAGGTGAGTTCAACGACTAAACTTCTATGAAATGAAACCAATCCTTACTTTAAGCATTCCAATACCTACAAAAGCTCAATTAAACCTTGCAAAGCATACAAACGTACATGACATATTTTTTCTTATTAACGAGCATATATATAGGCATAAAGAGCACAAAAGGTTCTAGAATGCCTAAAGATAATGGGCGCGAGTATGCAATATTTGTGACGTATCACACCCCTAACTTAGAAATTGCTAGTACCTAGTATGAAACAAACAAAGCTAAACCACATAAGGTAATGGAAAATGTATTTATGCATAGAAACTATAAATTCCACTTTTGTAGGGAACACGATTGCATTTAGCATATGGAATAATTTGTTAAAATCCTAGGTTATCCTAGTGGACGAGTGTTGTCTTGTGAGGGTTTTGAGGGATGAAATCCACAAACATCAAAGTTTCCTAACAAAGTATGGCTAACCAACATGCGGCATACCCAACAATAATGAAAAAGATTTCAAACACGTTATTAGCAAAGTGAATGAATTCACACAAAAGTCCGTATTATTAACATTATAGAATGAACCTCATAGGATTGAAACCTTAAAATGTGGGAGGGGAGCGAGCACATGCAAAGTAAGATTTGGAAAAAACTTAAATGAATCAAAAAAGCGTTAAAGCATGCATATATCAATATTCACCGGATATTACACTCAAAAAATGAAATCACAATGAAATGGGAGGTAATACACGGGACATGCAGGCATAAAGAGTAAATGTAAATGGAAACTAGCCCGCACACATGTCACTAAAGAAGAACGTTATATATAAAATGAAAAATTTTAATCTCAAGGAAAATACCGTCATTAAATGAGGCGAAATGTATATTCACAGATTATCAAAACTATTCAAAATTTTGAATTGAATTCACCCTATGATCACATAGGACTTTTATAGAGTTGTAATGTAGGTTTAGGATTAAGGTTATGAAAAGAAGGGAATTATGTACGGATTCAAAGGTGTTTGGGGATGAAATACTTGGGATAATGGAAACTTATGGGCAATTTCAAGATTGGAAAAAGATTCCATAACGATGTAATATGTCTAGTTTGCACCCAGAATCCTATTTTACACCCTATGTTTTGAGATCCAAGTTTCAACATAATATGACTATTTTAGATCTCAAGATTGAGCACTGAAGATCAGTTTATTCTTCATCTTTATTGAGTATATTTTGTGCAGTGGATTTCGTGTTGAGTTGGGTGAAGGCTGGACTAGCCAAAAATCAAGAAACATCGGTGGATACTGAGACGTGGGAGGCCCCTACATTGTGAAGGTTGTTGAAAGGCGTCCAACTATAGTTGTGAAGAAGGTGACAAGGAGGGAAGAGGTCATCAAGGCTTGATGGCATCGAGTTTATGAGTAAGTCTAATTCATCATTGTATGATACCTATATCATAGTGGACCTATGTGGATAGGTCGTCCGAGGTTTTTTCGTTATGTATTTTCCTCGTACATCGCGACATTGTGTGACTGTTTATTTTATTCTTGATATATCTCATAGAAAAATGTTTTAGGCAAGATAAAATTGGACCAATTATTTACACAACTTTGGTTTAATTGGTACAAAGATAAAATTGGCTTTGATTGATTTCACTTGGTAATTTGAATTGGAAATTAAATTTGGTATAACCTCCTAGCACTATCGCATTTTTCAGGTTCAATTGATACCAAATTATAATAGTAGTGAGGAAAATTATTTTTGTCCAATTTTAAACGCAAAATTAAAATAATCAATTAATTAATGTAATTAATGTCAATTATAACATTTATCAAATGAAATATTGGATTCAATTTTAATTTGTGGTGGTTGCAATAAAATAATGTCGAAACGAAAAGCAAGCACGCATAAATTAACATCGATATTTAATGTGGAAACCCTCGTGAGCAAAAACACTATTACACCCCAGCACAACCAGGTCAACTACTAATAGTTTTCATCTCTTAAAGAGAATCGTCATGACTTACATATAAGACAATGATACACATTACGATATCTCTTCCTTACGTTCTGATCTGATTCTTCTACTCGTATTAGCAATTACATGATCTCGCCAGACACAGTTTTAACAACTAGCAAGTCTCGGTATCCATTGATTTTGACTTGTACACGGTCGCTCATGTTGATATCTTCTGATGAAGGGTGTGTATCTGAATCTGAACCTTGAATCTGACTCCCTGTCACACACTCTCTGCAAATTCATTCTTATAATCCACAAAAGCCTCAAACAATAACCAAATCAAGTGTATATGATCTTAATTTTTTATTGTGTGTTCGTACGATGATTCGTTTGGAAACATCATGAACATTAAAAAACACTCTCGTAAGGGTTTTTAAAAGCTATAAAGGTTGTTCTTGATTGAAACTATAGCCTTATTTATAGTTTATGCATCCAAATAGGTCAAAAACCACATTTTTGAGATTCAAACCCTCAATTGAACCAATTATATCTCGTTTGAATGAGATATCGTTCGAACCAAGGTCTTCCCGTATAAAGTTCTACTCCGTACGAGGGTTTTTTCCTAAAAATATTTTATGTCGGGTGTCATAATGATGCACGATTTTTTTTCATGTAAACTTACTCAAAACTCTAAAATTTCATATTTTGAGAGGTTTGAAATTCCAACATTTGATTTTTCAAAATTACCCTCAAATTTTTCAAAATAGTTCTTCTAACATTAAAACTTTTTAGAGTATAAAAAGAATCCTCGGTTCTAACAATAACATAAATCGAAATTAAAATTTACCAAACTTACTAATTCCTCAAGATATGTGCATCCATGCAATAATAGTGTTTGGTAAGATGACATAGGTAGGCACGCCGCATATCCAAGACACAAATACACATATACACCTACACCTACGTTTTTATGTTTTGTTGATCCGAAATAAGACAAACGATAAGAGTGATACATAAATATGTCCTTACACAAGGGTCCTTATATGACAATGCAGTATTTATTGTTATTATTATTGAAATAAATATTACGACAGATAGCTTACATTAGTTTACTCCTTCATAGTCTATTGGATCAAGTCACGCCTCCATGATTATCACAATATTCATAAACCCCCTCTTACTTGTAATACCCCGTATTTTCTGTGATATTTATTTTTGGGGATTAATTGAATTAAATGTTTATTAATTGGAAATTAATCCGGATTAAAATATTAACGAGATGTGAGTTAGTATTTTATTATAATGTGCATACTTGGCATAATATGAATATTGGTAATATTGAAATTGTCGTGAGATTTAAATACGGCAATTTGGGAATTTTGTTTGACACGTGTGACCGCCACGTTATGGTATTTTATTTTAAATTAAAAAGTGAATTGTAGTTCCATTAACCGTATGGTGGTTTTGATTGCGCCAACGCGTCCGGAAGGGTCGAGATAGTCAGAAAACACTAGCCGGAAGTTTAGTTTGGGTCCCGAGGTATTTTTAGGCCATACCGGCATCATAAAGGGTATTTTGGTAATTTGTATTTTTGGGAATTAAAAAGTGACGAAAATTGTAATTACAATCTGACTATTTCTTTAACCCACTTAACCCACTAACTACACTAAGAGACAATATGGGCTACGGGAGAAGTTGATATACAATCCCAACTTACAAAAAAACCAAACACACCTCCACAACTCCATTGTCTTCAACCTTGGGAAGAGCTTGAGAGAGAGAGAGAAGGAAAGAAATTCTGCAGAAAGAAAGAGAGAGGACAGACTTAACTTCAAGATTCAACACCAAATTCAGAGATAGATTAAGGCAAGTGGTTTAAACTCATTTGATTCAAGCTATGTTTTCCATGTTTAGGAATTTTCGAAATTGATTTTTGAAGATAATTTAGGCCCATTAATTGGAAGTTAAAAGCCATGATTTATGTAGGAATTGCATGTAGTGATATTCTGGACGAATTATATGTTCTAAACAGAACCTTTGATGATTTAAAAATGGAGTTAGAAGAAGTTTAATGATGTTCTTGAATGGAAGAATTCTGGAAATTATTTTGATGTAGTTTTGATCTAAACTAAGCCTTTAAAGGATGAATTATGGGACTTAGAATATTAATACTGTTGTAGGATGATAGTATAACGTTATAGTAACCTTGTCTTGGAGTTTCATGCTTAAAAATGGAATTTTGGGACGAAATTTTAACTGCAAATCGAAGCAGTCCGTAACAGACCTGGTGCGTTCGATCGATCGATGTTCTTCAGTCGATCGATCGACCACCATCGATAGATCGAAGGTAAAGGTCGATCGATCGACCTTCCCAGAATGAGTAAAGTTTTTTCCTTAATTGAATTTTAATGGTGTTAACCCTTGAATAATATTATTGGAGACATTGTGAATACCCTTAACCTTAAGGAAGACCAGTAGACATGATTATGAGATTGGACTTTAATTGGAATTTAATTTGAGGAATTATTCTAAATTGATGAAATTCGTTATGTGAGATAATATTTGGGTTAATAGTGCAAAATTGAATAATTTGATGGAATAAGGTTTGGGGCAGAAGTAAAGATCTTAGGTATAAAGATGTTATATGTGTGAATAATGGGAACTTAATAGTCCATTTGAGATAGGTTTTTAAGTTTAAGAAATTACGACGTGAGACGTGTCGACTATTTAATTTATATATTATCGGGATACTTGAAATATTTGAATTTGGAATAATGGTATAAAGATGTAGAGAATACCTTTATTAATATCGAGATATCTAAGATGTGTGAATGCTTAATATATAACTTTATGTGTATGACATACCTACCATACTTGCTATCACGGGAGGTTTACGTTCGCTTAGGGCCTTCTTATCCTTGTGTTGCCCGGATTTAGATTGGTTACCTCGATGAACATAGGTCATAGAAGGACTTATTGTGATATTAATAAGTCTGCTGATCGTGGGAGCGTAGGTATGTACGTGACCCATGTGATGGTGACTGTGTTCGCCTCCACTATTTGTGATGATGTTATCTGAACAATTCCTGAGAGATTCGGAATGTGTGATCCTTATGTACGTGATGTACCGGGATGGATAGCAGAGTATGTGTGCACCGCAGCTTAGCCTTTGGGTGCTTATATTGTATATTTATGTTGTGAAAATATACGGTTAAATGAGAAGGAATTTACTATGTTAAATTGTGAGTATAGTTATGGTAATGTTTTGAAAAGATAAAAAGAGAGAACTTTTATCAATAAATGGTTTTGTTAGTAATTGGGAATCCGGGAATTAAAGTAGAAATCTCTATTTAATTATTAAGGTTGGAAATTAAACGTGAACCGAGTAGTAGTGTTAGAAACTCTTTGGATAGTTACGAGTTAACACATGAATGGGTACAGGAACGTTAGGAGTGCACAGTTAGACGAGAGGTGAGTATATCATGTGAGAGCACGTCCTAACATGTACTTTGCATATACTGTTTTAAATGTTTTTAAAGCACTTGCAGGTTTTTAAATATCTCCACATTCGGGCTCTGACCCGTTTGCTTTCAAATCTACTTTTTGTAAAACCATTTTTAGGTGCCCAGCCACAAGGACACCATGCATAGGATTCTTACTCAGATGACGAGCTGTAGCTGTTTGTGGGAGCTACAGGGATTTTCTTTTAGATGCTTATATCATTTGGATTCCTTACTCAGTATTCCTTAGTTGTAGGGCATGTTGCCCAAATTCTATTAGATACATTTCCATTTCAGTTTTTCAGACTTTGGCATGTATTCATACAGTATTCAGTATTTCGTTATTTACTTCAGTTGTGGGATTATGTTGTGAGGAGTTGTCCTCCAGATTTACTTACATCATGTGACGGTTATTCTATTTACTTCCTTATGGTGAATGGTGTTATTATTCTTCATTACACTTGTTGCATATTAATCAGACTTTAATTAAAATTTGGCAACTTACTTTTTAAATACTAGGTGGTTAGTAATTATAAAATGTTTTCGACAGTGATGCTATTAACTGAGCCAACTTGGCGTTTTGATTTAATTTAATAAAGGAGTAGCTACCCGGTATTTAATTAGTCGGGGTGTCACATTACTACCGCCCTAGAAAAGTCAAGGATATATTCTAGTATGCCTACATTATGAAATGTTTTCTTTGGTCAATAAGCATAGAATTTGTAGTCATTTCTTGTAATTAGGGGTGCAAAATGGACGGATACGGACCAGATAGCATACTACCCATTATTCGTATCCGTTTACAAGTACACTATTCGTATCCTTATATGTATCGGCTCGGATACCGTACATAACTAATCCTATATGTATCCTTTCGGATATACCGAATCTAGATAATATATGTATTTGTTTATATTATATAAGATACATACATTGTGCTTGTCAAGCATTGATCTCAAAATTTACTTAATTTTAAGAAAAATATTTGTTACGCATTATTCTAAAAAAATTCTATATTGACGACAACATCATTCAAGTGGCACGTGAAAATGAAATACTTCTTTTCCCTATCAATTCAAAAACTAATAAACAAAGCAAGGATGGTTATCACTACCACTTGATTTTTTATAAAATGAAGGAATGGTGAGGATGCATTACAACCCCGTGATATCGCAAAAAGGTTGCGAAGACATATGTTTGTCCAATGCAAATTCAATTGTAAGCTATAAAACAAACAAATGTTCATATTAACTAAAATATACTAGTTTCAAACATAAGTTTCATTTTTCGTGTTAGAAAAACTACATAAAATCATACCTCCTCAAAGGCAAGAAATGTAGTAATGAGGATAAGAGGTAGAGAGGGTAAATAACATAATATGATTTCATTTTATCTGCACAAGATTTCACATGTGACTTAACTCAAGATAAGCACTGTCCGCGGGAGCCTATGCCTTTGCAAGTATTTCACGGTACATCATATTAGTAAATATTTACTTAATTTTGTGCTTTAGTTCTATATGTATGTCTATGTTCTTCTAAAGAAATACACATGACTATGTTTTTTGTTAGTTTTTTGTGCATATAAAAGCATTTATAGTACATAGATTATCCTCAGGAGCCTATGCCTTTGTAAGTATTTCACAGTATATCATCTTAGTAAGAAGTACTTAATATTGTGTTTTAGCTCTATATGTATGTCTGCTAAAAGAAATACATATGACTATGTTTTTTTGTTATTGTTTTGTGCATATAAAAGCATTCATGGTACATATTTACACTAAGAATTGTTTTCTATAGTGGCAAATAAGATATTTGTTCAAAATAAATAGTTACTTTGAATACAAATATTTAATATTTAGACTCAGAGTAGATGGTTAACGTGGATTAATTTTATAATCTTAAATAACATTTTACTCATTAAACTTATATACAATCGTAAAACAGTTCATGGTAAATATCTATATTTAATGATTCTTAAATAGCAAAATATATTAATATTTCTTAAAAAAAATTATAAATTTGCTATGGAGTTGCAGTCTGCTACTACATGGAGTGCATCTCAAAACATCATCCTTTCCCCCGTGAATTTTCAAATGAGGATATTAGAAGATATCATGTAAAGATCATTGAGAAGATACTTGAAGGAACTACTGTATTCTAAAAATATTCCAAATGAAAATTGATAGTTGTTCTTCAATTCCTAGAATACAACTTTTATTCTACTTCAAGCTATAGTTGTGAATTTCTGATCATTTTGTAAGAGTTAAATGTAAAACACTGATTTTTGTGTTTGTATATGTCGGCGACATGTTGCTATTGACTTTGAAATTACTTTGGGTATTAAAATTTCACATGTGAATGTGTCCATGAAACCCACCTTTGTTGTCTTAAGTTATAATAATAACACTATAACTCATTTGACTTCAAATTGATAAAATTTTAGCTTGTATTTCAAGTTTACTGTTATTTGCCTAATTTATTTTATTTCCAATATCAAAGATCAGGGCACATATTTTTATTAAAAGACGGATATGTGACTCGAATACATATAAGCATAACTCAAATAACCAAAAATAGTTAAGGGTATATATTTACACTGAGATGATTTGCTATTGGAATACAATTGAAAACATTTCGAAGTAAATATTTACTTTAACTTAATCTAGTTTACAGTTAAATAAAAAATAGTTCATTATATATATTTTGTTTGAATTTATCAGTGGAAAGCCTCTCATGTATGAGTCTCTGTTATTTTTTTTTGACAAAAACTACCCAACTTGAAATTCACTTAATTGAAAAAATACATTTTACACATATCTACTCTCTTCACTACTTCTTTAATTCTCGTTATGGCTTATGTTTCATAATTGTTCCTACAAATATGCAAATAGGCAACTACCATTTTCACATAACTTTCCAACTAATTTTTGTGTAGATGTTTAAATCAACCAAACTAACGTTAGGAACGTATAAAATTCAGCAATAACCTAGTCACTCGCTTCCCCACTTCCATATTTAAAAAGTTGAAAAAATTTAGGTACATGATATTAACAAATTAAACTTACTTAAACTATTTATTTACTTTGATTTCCTCCCTACCAGGAGTTTTTACATTTAATTCAAAGTAAAGATTTACTCTAACTTAATCTGCTTTGATACCAAGGCAAAATCGTTCAACGTATATATTTACTTTCACTTGTTATGTGACTCTAATATATTAAAAATAACTTAAATTAAATAGTCACGGTAAGTAAATCTGCATAATTGTACAAAAATCAACGCGCAATAGAAAAATTAAAAAATAGAACATAATATTAACAATTTCAATTATCAATTATTTACAAAATATCTTCTAGATGAAACTTGAAATAAAAACATTATAGACAAAGAAAATGACCAAAATGATCCAACTACACAATTATTTAAGAATTAATCACAAATTACCTCTGTACATGTGACACCCCGCCTAATTAAATACCGGGCGATCACTCCTTTATTAAATTAAATCAAGGTAAACAGTTGTTTCATTCTCAGCATCATTCTCGATAAAAATACATTTTTCCAATTTAACACCCTAAATAATTAAGCTAAGTGTCAAAAACATTTTCATACAAAACTTTCCAAATTTTATTTAAAGGAAAAATATTTATTTTATTAACAACATACAATAAGTAAGAATCACACCATATTAAGTTCTGCAACATAAACCAAATAATATAATACATTCGTCAATCGAATGTCAACATACGAAAACTAAAGTCACAAATCCAAACTGAATAAATCCCATAGAACAATACTGGAAACAACTGAAATGTAAATGTCCCAATAACAAATGAAATAATGGAAAGGGCGACACATGCCCAATAAGTGAGAATGCTAGAAGTGAAGTCAATAAAGGAAGCCGTCTACGCAAGTGACCTGCAACTCCCACCTAAGCTGCAGCAAGTTCCTCTCAAGAGATCCTAAGCAAGATGCCCTTGTGGATGGGCACCTGAAATATTTACATATATATACAAGAGAGAGAAAAAGAAACAGGTCAGAGCCCGAAAGTGTGTTTGATTTTAAAATACGTTTAGCAAGTATTTAAATTGATACATGCCAATGCAACAACATATTAGTGCGTCACTCTCTTGAGAAATACTCACCTCTCTTCTAATGTGCACACCTATCGTACTAACCTTCCCAACGGTTTTTTTCTTATCAATTTTATAATACTAACCTTTCCAATAATTTAGCATATCTTAACTTACTCATAAGATTTCAAAACCGAACAATATTTTGTTTAAAAAGGTTACTTCCAGATTAGCAGCACAACTCTCGTTTTAGCTTTTATTAATTTATAAAGTTTCTCAGTAACATATTATACTTTCACGAAACCAGTATTCACTATCTGAGTCATCAACCATGTCCTACTTATCAAATCACAGTAGGCAGTTTCAAATTTCCAAATCTCATATATATATATTAACTACTCGTATAATATATATATATATAACAGCACCCCACATAAAACTATGGTGCGTGCATACTTCCACTATCCAAACCCCATACCACTCATATCAAGGGGAATACAGGTTCGGAATCACTCTCAAACTGTATTAACACATACACAAACGATATCGAGGCGAAGCATAGATTCCAAGTCTCTAAGAGGATGGCACATACTCGCGTCTCTTAGGACCGTCTGAACTATCGATTCGATAGCCTGTACCAAGGATATCTATCTTCTAGGGTACAAGTCAATATCCCCCATAAAGGTCCCATCGAGATAAGACTGTCCCAGCGCGGTAACCTCAAGGATAGCAAGTAGCGCGGTATATTTTTCACATGTATATAATATATGTACACACAATCATATAAATATACCACTGTTATTATATTAATATAGGTTCTTCTCGTCACCCATAATTATACCATTTATCCTTAATTTCACATTATTTGTATTACGTATAAGGTTTCATCTCTAACCTTAACTCGAAGGGTTTTCTCACTTAATACGCGACATTCGTTAACTCTATCCTTCCAAGTAGGAAAATTCAGTAGGTATACCTCTATTTACTATCGTAGCTATTCACCGCATTCTCTCACTTGAAATACGTAGTTTCATAGTTCATTATATAATTATCCCAAAAACAAGATTCTCGTCTTATAATAAAGTTCCCAACACTTATTCAAATGTCCTACTGGTCTTTCCTATCTCCCAAAACATTTCATTAAGAATACCCAAGAATTATTTCACGATAAATTCAATTTAATTAAGTAGACAAGGAAATAAGAGTCTTCCAGGAGGGGTCGATCGATCGAGGTCTGGGGCTCGATCGATCGAACCTTCGATCGATCGAAGCTCTAGGCTCGATCGATCGATCAAGCAGGTCTGCGAAAATTCTGCAGAAATGCAGTTACGGGTTCTACCAAATTTCTTCATCCAAAACCATGTTTCTCCATTCTAAACGTCCCAAAAATCCTACTACTATCATTATAACGTTATACCAGATGTTTTCAACGTAAAGCATGTGTATATCTAACATTAAACATGGATAATTAACCCAAAATTCCATCTAATCATCAAGAACCCTAGAGTTTTTCTAAATCAAGGTTCTAATCTGTTTTTACCAAAATTTCCTTCTAATATATCATCAAAATTTCGTGGGTTATATTCCTCTCTAATCAATCCTAAACCAATATGAAGATTGCACTAACGAAAATACGCAAGTTAAACACTTGCCTGGGATTTTTGGTATTCTGATTCACGACTGATTTTGGTATGGCTGCGTTCCTCGTCTCGCGATCTACGCGGTGGTGGTGGCGGCGGTGCAAACCGGTGACTTTTTGGCCTTGAATTGCCTTGGAGCTCTCTCCTCTCTTCTCCAATGGCCATCACTTGATTTCTGGATATTCTAACCCTAAAAGGCTAACCTAAATGGCTGATATAGGTTGCTGAATTTCGTGGGTTTAACTACCCAATTATGTAAAATGACTAAAATGCCCTCCCGGGGTACTAATTAGGCCTAAAAATGCTCCGAGATCCAAACTACACCCCCGGGTACACTTTTCTGACTATCTCGGCCCTTCCGGACGCGTTGGCGCACTCAAAACGACCATACGAATAACTTATAAAATATTCACTTTTTATTTAACAAAATTAGTCCCGGTGTGACACGGGCACGTCCCGACTTAAATTTCCGAAAATTTTCATTTAACTCACTCATGACATTTATTATAACCAATATAATATATTACTTTGCTCATTAGTAATATTCAACAAATTTCCCATAATTACTAACTCTCGTCACGTTAATAATTATAACATAATTAATTTCCGGATTTTTATTAAATAAATAACTCACATTAAATTTAATAAATCCCCAAATTAATATAGCATAAAAATACGGGGTATTACAGTACAGTACTACCTATTATGGTGTCCCAATATGATACAATGGTTGCATCTGATACACCTTCTTCACCCCTAGAGGGGATCCTTTTTTTCTTTGGACTTCCCGGTGGTCATTTGAAGATTGGTGGTTGAATTCTAACACCATCATCAATTGTATATTCCCTCCTAAAAGTAGATATATGTGAGATTTCCTAAGAGTATGTTTGCAAAAACCTTTCAATTGAATAACAATAGTCCACATGCAAATGAAAATCTTTTCCACTATTTTGTATTGCTATGGAACCATAATTACATGGGAACCCATTAATCTCCCATTTGTATAAGAACATGATCGATTCAATGTGTCAACACTAAATTGACGTTTTACCATTACGTCTACGTGCCCATCTGATTTTCTAACAGTCCATGTTCCTTCAATCTTTAAAGGCTCTTATAGATGACGATCAATCTCGGGGCACAAATAACCATTCCACCCCCTAGCTTTATATCTACATTTTGCACTCATTTTCATCACTTGTGATCATACGGTGTTTTTAAGATTTGTAATAGGAAGGTGCCTAGTATCATGAATCCATGAGTTAAATGGCTTTGCAATATTAGAACACATTATCCATACCTCATTCATTTGGAAAAGGCATTACTCCAACTGTCCTTTGAGATTGTCGTTAAAAACCCTCTTACCCTTTCACCACCTTCCTCAAGTAGCTACATGTAGTATCGCCTAAAATGGCCTCCGTTGGTGCATATTCACATAACACAAACAATGGCAAAACCCTCTCCTTCGCAATAGAATTCATCCCCAAAAACTTATCCCTTATATTACACTTCAAATTATGCAAACAATAGGCATGGTATGCATGTGGGAAAACAATTAGAACAAATTTAACAATGCCATTGTTTCTATCCAAAACGAATGTGAAAACACGTGACTTCGAAAAAATTTCTGCCAATTGTACAAGCAACCACTCTCAACTATCTCCATTCTTTAAGTCAACAATAGCAAATGGTATTGGGAACATACCTAGAAAAAATAAAATAATTTTTCACAATCAGATTAATTGTAACTGACAAAAACATTTACATCATGTTAAAATTCTATCTTATTAAATCTAATCCAAACAGTACAATAAATAACATGTTCATTATAGAAAGAATAACTCACAATAAATAATTTCTTTGATAATGACTTACTTTAGTGAACAGTAAAACATTTGATCTAACATTTGAATTTGTAGTACGCATTTACTTCAAGTTAAAATATAAAACAACGTGATCTATATATAAAGAATAACTCTCAATTAATATATACCTTGACAATAAATTACTTTACTGAACATAAACATTTAATGTAAGACATGTATACTCACATTTTATTAAAAAAAACATAAAACCATGATATTTAACTTAATATGCATTTTTTCCGTTGGCTCCTAGAAGAGTACCCTTGTACCTACTTTTCATAAATGTCCCATTAAGCAATATAAGAGGAAGAAAATGAATGAATCCATCAATGCATGCTTTGAAAGATACAAAAAATCTTAAAACTCTCTAATAAAGAATCTTGCTCAATCTCCAAATGATTTCCCGGGCTAAAGTGCCTTGCAACATCAACATACCATCGTAGTTTTTCAATCGATATTAATTGGTCACCAAAAATTTCTTTACTCTCCTTTTCAATCGCCCACCATGCACAGTTATAATCAACGCTTATAAAATAATCATTTGCAAACAACTCAAAAACTTCAATAGGTGTCATCAATGGCTTGACTCGAACGCGCTCTTTTGTTTCCAATGCTCTTAAATTTGAGCTCATTCGAGAATGAATACTTGTTTTGTAAATTGACCCACAACTGTATTCATTCACCAATTCTCTTGCAGTGAAACACCCATTCATATTCTCTACCATACCACGCATGTGCCACATATATCTTGTTGATGCTCTATTATTGCATTCTGTCGTCACTCAAATTTATCATTCTTAGTGTATTTGAAACCAAATCAAACATCGATAGTGTATATCTTACCAAATTCAACAACAACACCTTCAAAGTTTTGTCCTATACATCTATTACCTTTCTCCCAACCCGCTGAAAGTAATGGTCTATTAGATTGCTTTGATAAAGGATGTAACAATTCATCTCCAAAATCGAAATCAATTTTTTTATTCATTCCATCATTATATTTTGAACAACTTTACCATCACCAAATAGAAATAGCTTAGTTGATACCATAACATTAACCGATTGAATGTTATGATTTCTCCAATATGCTAATAAAGTAGACAAATCTTCACCAAAATCGATCACACATCTCTGATGTCCTCCTAACTCATATGAGAAAGATACATACTAATATTCTCTCTCTAACCACCCACGACACAAGCCCAACAACCCTTCCAAAGTTGTATTTTCACTTAACTTCAATAAAGTAGTGTTGTACACCCATATGCAAAACAAGGTCATATCATAATCCATTTCACCTCATGTTAAAATACATAAAAGGATAAAATAAAAAAAATAAAAAAATAAAAAGAAAGAGATCACAAGTATTTAGTCACACTTTTAAAGATTCATTTGTAGTCATTCCTATGTTTTAATTTTTTTTGTTGTTGGTCATGTTTTAACAATTATGAAAATGCGAAAAGGAAAAGAGGCAGTTATAAGGCGATTGTGGGCGGTTTGGGATGGTTATGAAAATTAATAGGATTTAAAAAGTTAATGGGAGGTGAGCCTAACAAATCTTTGGAAATGCGGCTAAACCCTAAAAAAGTAAAAAAGTAAATAATAAAACCAATCAATAATATATGACATGTATAATCCCTATAAGCATAATATTTACATAAAACTACATAATACGATTCTCTTAAAAATAAAAACTTAAACTAAATGTTTTAATTCTCAAACAACATTACATTGGAAATTCTATTTCATTATAGATAAATTAACACACTCAACTTAAATAAAATAGTTACTTCTTTATCACATAATGCAAATGCTCATCAATAAATTTTCGATTACATCAACATAAAGTAAATATAAACATCAAATTTCCATTAGTGATAAAAACTACAAAACATAACTTAAAGTAAAATATTACATCAACATATATAATACTATCATATGACCAAACAACCTCATATGCATTGATATGATAGATTTACACAATTCAACAAACATGAATGAAATCAATTCATCTGTAAATTTAAGCAAACTATAATTTTCAACAAAATGCATCAAATTTTATTAAAATAAATTATCAATAAATATTAAATTGCAATATCAAACACACACACACACACACACTTATATATATATACACACACACACACACACACACCCCTAAAACAAATTTGAAAAACTCAAAAACCTAAGCATTCAACTAAAACACCAAACAATTAAAACACAAAAATAGCGGTTTCTTTTAAATTTAAAATCCGACAAAAAAATCTTATGAAAAAACTCATAACCCTCTATCACGGATCTATAGATTGTGTAAACCTAATTTGTGTAAAAGATGAGCAATAAATACAACAACACAAACTTAAACACACAAAACACAATGATTTCGACAAAAAAAAAGATTAAAAACACAAAAAACATACATGTATAGAAGTCGACAACTTCGAAAGAACAAATCACAACAATATCACAAAAGAACGAAGCAGATATGACCGACAATTATCAGTCTATGTAAAAAATCATCAAAATCTTCATTATGCGTGAGATATATATGGGACATACTACACGTAACTATAGAAACTAAACGAAATCTAAGAGATGATATGTAGATGGTATTTTGGTACTTCCAATAAAATGAATTAGATACATTTAGGTTGGGGAGAGGACTTAAATAATGCACAAAAAGTCGATAGGACTTTTTTAATGTTTGGCCTCTAAAGTAGGATTATTATAAAAAAGCCTTAATTTTAATGGGATGGTATTGAGTTTAAAAATAATAGAGAATTAAGGTCAAGGTCATGTTCCTTCCTATATTTGGATTTATAGGATAGTGGTTTTCAGGTTTATAAATCTAGTCCATGTGGTACAATAACATTTATTTGTGTGGTCTCTTTAGAGTTAGAAGTACACAAAATAGATAATTTTTTTATTTTAGTTAAAAAGGTATTTATATTTATACCCTTAGTCATACTCATTTAAAACTCATTCTAAAAATAAATACATAATTCCACCTTCACCCACCCCACCCACCGGAATCCTCGTCGGAATGCCGAAATCCTCGTCGGATACCGTCGGAATTCTCGCTTGATTGTTTCTCTCTCCTCGTTTCTCTCTCTCTTCATCTATTTCTTTTATTTTTTTGGTCCGCGCCAGTGGCACCACTACCAGCACTGAGGAATAAGTTTTTTTGCCGAAAAAAATATAGTGTTCGCCGGAAAAAATGGAGTTTTCGCCGGAAAAATGGAAGTTTGAGTGAAAAAGTAAATTTATCGATTTCGATTTTTTTATCAAAAAATATCAAATGTGGGCGTTGTTGGATAGATCTCGACGAGTAAATTTCAAATGTATAAATTTTGTGAATTTTGAATTTGTAGATTTGAAGTTATGGACTTCTAATAATTTGATATTTTTTTTGTATGAGTTGTCAAATGGTTATTGGTAATTTTTCATGATCTTTTTAGTATGGGGACAAAATTTATAAAATTATGTGGAGTATCCTATTTTTATACACTTTGAGTTAGATTGGATCTTTCCCCAAAACCCCTTAAAAATAAATGTTAGATATTATTTCTACCAAAAGAAATATTATATGATGTTTCTTAACCTAAAGAAAATTCTAATTATTCTTTTTACATTTTCGTTTCTATCATCGTCGCTTATACTATCATCATTATGATTCAATTTCTACATCATCCCGATTGCCTCTAGGCCATCCAACTCTTGGGGTCGGAGGACAGGGGGAACCACCTTCTGGCTAATATCATTGAAGACTGTTGTGATCTCGTAAGTGGCCTCAAAGCCAAGGTCATCCATATCTCGAGAGAGAAGAACATCCAAGCGGGTTGCGAAAGACTCCCAGTATCTCTATTTGGAGTATGAGCATACCCCGGAGCGGCTTCTCGTGATGCTCGATCGTGCCGATTTTGATAACCCCGTGATCTAGTCCCATTTCTGTTGTTTTTTCATTTTTCTTTTTGTAACCCAAAAAAAAAATTCTACGTCATCATTATTTTAGTAATAATGATATGTACCCCAGACATATTCCCCGAACATCCTCCAAATTGCATTAAGTACTTGTATATTGGGGTGAGACCCACATATAGTACAAACACTTAATGTATTTTTTTGGATGTTTTTGGATGCGTAGCATTATTCTTAATTTATTCATTTGCAAGAATTGTACTCTAAATAAATAGATAAGTAAAAACATCTTATGTATTTTTTAAATTGTATCAAATCCAAAATCGCACCATAAACACCCTAAATGCCTCTAACCTTCCACTTTTATTTCAATAGAGAATGACACGTCTCCCATATTTATTAGAACATAATGAACAACTAAAACGACGACTTGGTATTGATTTTTGAAAACAGGACTAAATATCCCTAAAAACAATGGCGTGTTACAAAATACATACAGCAAGAACTATCTTAACAATAAGCCCTCCTGATTGAAACTAATTACATATAACATGATTTATTTGGGGTGTTTTTATTCCCACCTAACGTTTTCTTTCTACACACAATAAAGCTTAGGGGTTATAGAAAGAAATATAGGCCCTGTTTGATAGAAAAGTTGGAATAGAGGTGGAATGGAAAGTTTTGCCCTGGAAAATTTTATCCATGCAAATTTTGACCTGGAAAATAAAATTTTGGCCTGTTTGATAGCTTAAATTTGCATGCTGGCAAATTCTGTAATTTCCAAGTTTTTGTGTTTGATAGACAGAATTTGCCTACTAGAAAACAACAATACTCCTAGTTTTGGTGTTTGATAGCCAAAATTTGTCATGGAAATAGAGAGTTTTGTGAATACATAAATTGTCTTATTTTGTTAATTGTCCACTTTTTCGTTATCCTGTATATTTGAATACTTATCATTATTTTCCACTTCATTTTCAGGATTAGCAGGTGGCAAATGACTTGGATTAGTATTGCAGTTGGAATAAAAATAAGTCTATATTATTGATGGGAGCACATTGAGTTGGACATAAAGGTTGTTGACAGTTGTTTTCTAACGAGATTTAAAAAAATAATAAACGATAAATTTAAAACTCGGAATTAAACATTACATAGAAACATAATGCGCCATAGAAACATTACATAGAAACAACTGAAATAATAAAAATAATAAACACATAGAAAAGAAAGTTGCATATTTAATTACTTCGTGCTTTCCTGGTCAACCATGGATCGCAACATAATGCATTCCCATCACCCATCAACATGTTTGGTAGATGTTGTACAAAATCCATTGAGGAATCGTCCATTTTGTAGTCCGGCAGCTCCGGATCCGATGCATAAATTGGATCGTCGAGTTCAGTATTTATCAAATTCTTACAATGCCAGCGCGTTAATCTTTTTTCCATCTGTTCAATTTTTCGTTGTAGTAGACGGATACATCTCTCACTGTCTTTAGTTGGATCTTTGCAATAATTTGCAGATTTTGCTTGTGGTACCGGTAAACCATGCCAATTACAGTAGCACTCTAAATCGCATCGTCTATCATATAACCTAGGCCATTTCAAATGATCATCGCATGGTATATTAGCTTTAGTTGGAGGTAACCATTTCATCACATGCCCAACATCACCTAAAAAATGTAATGTGCATATAGGCATGTTTTCAAAAACCCTTTTCTCCCCAAACCAACTCCCTCCGTGGGGATCTTCGTAAATTCCTGGGTCAGTCAAAACGGGTGCAACATCGTCAACATAACCAACGTCATATGATGTTGATGCTTTAGATTTACGCTTGTCCTTCATGGGCTCTTTATTTCTGGCTACCATGTTTGGGCTGAAGTAATCCAGACATCCTTTACTGGGGTTAAAATCGTCATTTTGTCTATGGTTTGTCATTTGATAGTGAGTGATATGAAATGAACTACCGTCTTCTTTATACTAGTATTAGACTTGCACTGTTGAAAGTAATGGTACTGAATTAGTAGTGACTTGGACTATTAAAGCACATGGGTTCATATATCTATATTGCACTTCTGCATCACATGACTCTGCAATATGTGGTTGAAAGTAATGGGACTGTCCCTAGTAATGACTTGGACTGTTAAAGTGTTTGGCATTCATATATCTATATTGCACTTTTCAATCACATGACTCTGCAATATGTGGTTGTAAGTAATGGGACTGAATTAGTAATGACTTGGACTGTTAAAGCACATGGGTTCATATATCTATATTGCACTTTTCAATCACATGACTCTGCAATATGTGGTTGAAAGTAATGGGACTGAATTAGTAATGACTTGGACTGTTAAAGCACATGGGTTCATATATCTATATTGCACTTTTCAATCACATGACTCTGCAATATGTGGTTGAAAGTAATGGGACTGAATTAGTAATGACTTGGACTGTTAAAGCACATGGGTTCATATATCTTTATTGCACTTTTCAATCACATGACTCTGCAATATGTGGTTGAAAGTAATGGGACTGAATTAGTAATGACTTAGACTGTTAAAGCGTTTGGCATTCATATATCTATATTGCGCTTTTAAAATGCTAAATATTCAAGTTCATAATATAAAAGGATGGTTATAATCTTTGATAATCCCACAAAACATTACATCCCAAAAGTTTACTAGAGCAAAGCGTACACAAACCTAATACGTAGAGCAAAGTTTGAACAAAACAGTACATGCGATAATAAACTATCCAATAATCCCACGTCCAGAAGCATCAAAACGGAATACGTGGAGATAATACCAAAGCATAATAGTAGCAACGCATAACAGTGAGTAATAGTTAATAGACCATATGATTAGGGCAGATTACGGAGCTTGTTGTAAGCCCATGTACGTGCGAATGAAAAGTCAGAGAATCCCATAAACACTCGACCTGGTCCATTATCGGCCTCAAATAAAGACATCATCCGCATGACATTCTCATCGTCCATATCCATACCCAATAGCTTTTCAAGGATACCCTGCCAGTTAACGTGAGTTTGAGAGTCAATGGCAACTTGAAGCTCCATTGCGGTGGCAATCTGCTTCGACGACTGTGCAATGACTGACAACGCTTGGGCACATTCTTCCTGGGGGTTCACACGGCGACGACGAGGCTTTCCATTAGGCCCCTGGCCCTTACGCTTTGCAGTGTGCCCACTCGATTGTTGGGTGTCGGTCTCTTGGCCACCCGGTGGTTGGGTGTCCGTATCATGTGCAGCGGTTGTTTCAGTGTCAGTGTCTATGCACGCTTCAGGAGTAAACTCCACATCTTCTATCCCTGTACCATCCATAGGTGAGAACTGATCTGCCCCGGATATTGCATTATCACCTGTAGCTGTGTCATTCCCGAAGATTATTTGTAGCTCGTCATAGTACATACATTTCCTTCCTCTCATCTTCCCTCCATCTGGTTTACCCTGTAAAAACCGTAGTAAGTCAATTCAACATATTCCTAAACTGAATTATAATTTTTTTATTTGTAAGTTAAGTCAATTGAACAATTTGTACTAACCGCAATATAGTCAGCCCATACACTAGCATCTGCAGTTACGCCACCACTATTTATGTCATAACTGAATCCACTGACTTGCAACAGCTCATGGAACTCGACATATTCCTTTTTCAGGGTTTTCAACCTCGATCTCACATTCTTCTCCGCGACGCGAATATGGCATCCTTCTTCGACAGTATCTATAACAACCTTAATTTGTGCGGCAGTAAATCCATTGTCTACCCTTTGCCGCCCCGTGAGGACCTGGGCACAAAGGTAATGGATGAGGAACCCATCCATGATCTCACTCCATCGCAAATGCGATTTCTTTTGGTTCACCTCAACTTGCGAAGATTGCACGTCTACTGGTCGGTCTACATTATTTGTATGTGGTTTTGGGGGGCGAAATGGGACGCGATTATGAATTTGCTCCATCGATGTTCAACATATAAATATGAGTATGCAAATTCAGTAGCACATCCAATGCAAATAATGCAAATTCACAAGCAATTTCAGTAGCAAATTTAGCAAATTTAGTAGCAAATTCAGCAAATTTAGTAGCAATTTCAGTAGAAAATTCAGCAAATTATGCCAATGATGCATATTCAGTAGCAAATAAAGCAAATTCAGTAATTCATCCGATGCAAATAGTGCAAATTGACTAGCATATCAGTAGCAAATTATGCATATTATGTGTCATACAAGTAATAAGTCAGAAATTATGCAAATGATCCAACTCTCGTAATGCATCAATTTCAGTAGCCAATTTCTGAAACTTTCAAATCAGTAGAAAATTATGTAGCATACAAGTAATGCAATTTCAAATTATGCAAATGATGCAAATGATGTAGCATACAAATGATGTAGCATGCAAATGATGCAAATGATGCAAATGATGTAGCATACAAGTAATAAGTAGAAAATTATGCAAATGATGCAACTCCCCCAACCGCAATTTCAGTAGCCAAGAATGCAACTTTCAGTAGCAACTTCAGTACCAAATTCCACAAACATCAGTATGGTTATAAATTCTTCAGTTAAATCTCTATCGAATTTAGTCTGGTTATATTAGCCTTGAGGTATGAAGTAGCATATCAGACTGATGTTCGAAGTAGCATATCAGTAGCAAATGATGCAAATGATGTAGCATACAAGTAATAAGTAGAAAATTATGCAAATGATGCAACTCCCCTAATGCAATTTCAGTAGCCAAGAATGCAACTGTCAGTTGAAATTTCAGTACCAAATTCCCAAGTTAACCTCCATCATTTGCATCAATTTCAGTAGCCAATTTCTGAAACTTTCAAAACCGTAGAAAATTATGTAGCATACAAGTAATGCAATTTCAAATTATGCAAATGATGCAAATGATGTAGCATACAAATGATGCAAATGATGTAGCATACAAATTTCAGTAGCCAAGAATGCAACTGTCAGTTGCAATTTCAGTATCAAAAACCAAACAAATTCAGTAGTCTGGTTATACACATTTAGCATAGGGCTTAACCATCACATTTACATACTGATTTCAAATCATCAGTAGCCAAGAATGCAACTGTCACTTGAAATTTAAGTACCAAATTCCCAAGTTAACCTCCATCATTTGCATCAATTTCAGTAGCCAATTTCTGAAACTTTCAAAACCGTAGAAAATTATGTAGCATACAAGTAATGCAATTTCAAATTATGCAAATGATGCAAATGATGTAGCATACAAATGATGCAAATGATGTAGCATACAAATTTCAGTAGCCAAGAATGCAACTGTCAGTTGCAATTTCAGTATCAAAAACCAAACAAATTCAGTAGTCTGGTTATACACATTTAGCATAGGGCTTAACCATCACATTTACATACTGATTTCAAATCATCAGTAGCCAAGAATGAAACTGTCAGTTGAAATTTAAGTACCAAATTCCCAAGTTAACCTCCATCATTTGCATCAATTTCAGTAGCCAATTTCTGAAACTTTCAAAACAGTAGAAAATTATGTAGCATACAAGTAATGCAATTTAAAATTATGCAAATGATGCAAATGATGTAGCATACAAATGATGCAAATTATGTAGCATACAAATTTCAGTAGCCAAGAATGCAACTGTCAGTTGCAATTTCAGTATCAAAAACCAAACAAATTCAATAGTCTGGTTATACACATTTAGCATAGGGCTTAACCATCACATTTACATACTGATTTCAAATCATCAGTGTGTATTCAAATAGATCAGTATTGGCCCTTTCAGTATTCAAATAGAGAAGTATTGGCCATTTCAGTATTCAAATGGAAATCAGTGTGTATTCAAATAGATCAGTATTGGCCATTTCAATACCAAAACAGAGCATTATTCAAACAGATTAGTATTGGCCATTTCAGTATTCAAATTAGCATACCCACTTTTACATACTGATTTCCATACTAGAAAATACTGATTGGTCTCATTATTCAAATTATTCAAATCATCAATATGCATTCAAATCATCAGTGTGTATTCAAATAGAAAATAGGAATTCAAATAATTCAAATCATGAGTATTCAAATCAGGATGCATTCAAATCATTTAAATGACTATGCATTTCAATACCAAAACAGAGCATTATTCAAACAGATTAGTATTGGCCATTTCAGTATTCAAATTAGCATACCTACATTTACATACTGATTTCCATACTAGAAAATAGAAAATAGGAAAGGTCTCAAATTATGCAAGGTGCTCCCTGAGTCACTAATATATTAGCTCATGTATATTACTAAAGTTTGGGAGAAAATTAGATATAAAGACATAATCCGTAGTAGAAAAGAGTACAAGAAAATAGTAAAGGTCTCATGTCATACAATACATCCATTACATCCCTTACATCACTACAAAATATTAAATTAAACATTGCATCATAAGTTTAATATCCGGGGTGATTCAGCACCATTACATCATAAGAAAATAAATGAAAACAGTAAAGGCCACTATCGGAATAGTATTCAAAACTTGTAGCTTCTTGACAACCACCAAGCTTCGCATAATTCCATGATCGTCGACACTTGGGGGTTCTCGTACAAGAGGTGATGATTGAGTAGATATACTCGACGTTGCTTGCTCACTATGGGGACTGAAGGTTGCGTAGTCAGCATCCATGCCTTCAAGAGAAGGTTTTGTCCAACCCAAAAACTTATGACATTGGGGGAAAGTGTAATACAGTCGTCCCTGGTTATGGTTTTTGTCAGATAATGTAACCTTAACTTGAGATACAACGCCACATGAGCATTTCTTTATTTGATACCGTAAAAGAAGAAGACCCGATATGCTTGATGAAGGCATATTTGAAAAATCCACCAGATTCAACCTAAAATTAGAAAAGAAAGAATACATCATAACAAAACGATATCATTACTCGTAGTTAGAAGTATCATTGTGGTTCGCATCATATTGTTGCCACATCAAATTAGCCATTGCATTTCTCTTCTCGGTCCATGCAACATCAGTTGTGAATGTTATATGCTCATTTAAAGGTATTTCTAGCACATTTAGGGGAGGAGGGGTAATGTCATCATCATCATTGTCCTCGTCCCCCAAGCATTCATCCTCAACATTAACAATCCTTAAGAAATTGTGAATGGCACAACAAGCTACAACAATCTTCGCTTGAATTTCAATCCCGTGGAAAGGTTGATGCCTTAGATACGCAAACCTTTTTTTCAATAACCCAATCGACCTCTCAATTACATTACGGAGAGATGAATGCCTGAAATTAAACAACTCCTTACTATTCTCAGGTCGTTGTCCTTCCACATCCCTTCGATGATAACGTGTTTTCCGAAATGGGGATAGAAACCCAGGTACCAACAGAAATCCTGCATCTACGAGGTAGTATTTACCTACGCATATTTTAAATAAAATGTGTTACTATACCTATTCATATATTACTAATGAAAGTTACTTATTTTTAAACATACCTAATGGAATGGTCAATTTATGCCCCTGTCGTTGAATCGCACTGCGAAGTAAGCGACCATCATGTGCTGATCCCTCCCAACCAGAAAGGACAAACGAGAAGCGCATATCAAACGTACATGCGACCAAAACATTTTGTGAAATTGCCCCTTTCCTATTGCGATACCTCGCTTGGTCGGCGGTAGGAACTAAAGCAGATATGTGGGTACCGTCAATTGCACCAACGGCATCCTAAATAGGTTGAAAGCAATTTAATATTGGGAAAGTCATACGTAAAGTAATAAAAGTAATTAATGAAACTATCCTAACCTCGAAGTAATGATACCAAGGTAGGTCCTTTCCATTGTCGTAAGGGGAATTCGTTGGACTTGCATTAGTAACTAAATCATTGAACAAGTCAAGGCATGCTCGTAAAACTCTATGGAAGTAGTAACTAATGGTTTGCCCAGATCTAAAGAAAGTCAATGTCTCGGAAGCATATCGCTCGTCATGTCCAACGGTGTTAAGGAACATTGCGACTTGTTCCTCAACCTTAACCGAACGATTGTCAGTCAGTCCATATGTGCGTAACCTAATACAAAGTCTTTCAAATGACCCTATGTTCATCCGAAGTTGTGCGTGGCATACCCGGTCACTCATTCTAAATATTCGATATAATGCAATTTCCCGATCAGTGTCCCAATTTCGATGGGGAGCCCTAACTAAGATATGGTCGCGACTCCTCATATATTGGAAAAGCGCAATTGCTCGCATGACCAAGGTCTAAAACAACCCTCGTTGTTGTTGCATGTGCTTTGAGCCAGCGCTCGACATTTCGTTACTAAATTCCTATGTCAACAATTATAAATTAAACTTTTAAGCCCCAGTTTGTAAACATCGTATTATTTCTTACCAAACCATACTTTAATAATATAAAAATTGGTAAGAGCTCTTATTAATCCAACAATAAATAACATGATTTAAAACATAGAAGGAAATAAATTTATACCTAATGAGTAGCTATCCGAGGAATCCGAATCCGAATCCGAACAAACCTGTTTTGTTACAACATGATAAAACAAACTACATTATATTAGTGGACCTTTTCAACTCAAACAAATACGCATACCTTTCTCCTTTTATCTAGTTAGTTAATATACGGTATTTATAACACAATAAATTTTTTTTATAATATATTTTTTACTCATCTGACTCTATCATTATAATGTGCATATTTCACCATTTCAACATCATCATTTCATTATAAAATAAATACTCGTAAAAAAAATATATCCATAAAAAAAAATTCAATAATATGAAACCTACGTAGCAATGAAACCCAATAAAACATGGAACCTATAAACGAGTATGTGCATATTTCACCATTTCAACATCATCATTTCATTATAAAATAAATACTCATTAAAAAAAACAGATCCAAAAAAAATAATCCTCATATACAAAACCGACTTATGAGTATTACCCTCATATACAAAACTCGAGATTAGGGTTGCAGAAGTAAACACTTGTTTTATAAGTCGGTTTTTCTCACCAAACAGATCCTGCACAAAATGCTACCAAACAGATCTTGCTACCAACAAAGCAAACAAACCAAAATTGTGTGAAGGAAGAAAATGGGTTTGATTATTACCTTAAGCCTTGTAGCACCGGCGTTTTGAACACCCGAAGAGCAGGGGGGAAATGGTGAGGGAAATGGTGAGGGAATCATGTTGAAGGAGGATAGATTAATCGGGCCACCTACTCCACGTCAAATCACCTTCAATGAGGAGAGAACCGGGAAAGTTTTGCCCTGGAATTGGTTTCTTTAGGGGGGGGGGTAAACAAATGGTTTCCTCCAATTTCGGGAATTGAAGGTCACGTGACCCGATTTGAGGAAATCAATTCCAGGGCAAAAAACTGGTATCAAACGTGACAAAAGTTGGAAAATGGAAGGAATTTGGACATTTTCCATGGCAAAAAACCTCTATCAAACAGGGCCATAGAGTTTGAATAAAAACGCTTAACAGCCTCATCCACCACAACCGCCGCCACAACCATCGCCACCACCGCCCCCACCTCCACAACCACCACCACCACTAGCTCCACAAACACTGCCTCCACCACCACAATTACCACCATCGTCATCATAACCAGCGCCATCAAAATCACCAACAGATCCCTCAGCAATTGAACACAAGATGGTCCCACGGATAATCAGAGCCGCACTTGAAATCAACCTTACCCTTGTCGGATTTTTCTTTTTCATCCTCCCCCACCTGTTCTTGTCTTTCTTCTTCACCACTCTTTTCTTTCTCACTAGCCTCTTGTTTATCACTGCAATTGGCACAACCCAAAACTACCATAGATATAATGAACATTGCCATTAATAACTGGCCAATAATCATAAACCCAATGGGAAGAATATTATTAAGATTTCCACCCCCTATTCCAACAGTCCCATCTCCCAATTTTCTCACCATCTATATTGCGCATTTGAGATTCAATATAGCAATTCAACGCTATATATATACACATATATATATGGATATTTGTACATTACAAAGTTCCCCAGAAACTTCAAAGAACTTTCCAAGAACATGACTTCAGGTAGATTTTAAAGGAAATTATTAAATTAACTTTTGGTTTATTTCCTCCTTCAAAATGTGATTTTTATTAATTCATTTTTAATAAAGAATTCATGTCATATCATATATAAATGGTTCGTATTTCACACAAAATAAAGAATAAAAAGAAGTTAAAAAATCACTTAATCTCTACCTTGATGGACGGTTTAGATTAATTGACCTTTGGAATTCTAGTCCTCTCTCCACCTATAAATAGATGGCTTTCCTCCATCAAAAGAGCATCCAAGAGATACATACCTAAAGGTTTATAAGCAAGGAGAGAGAAGTCAAATTCTACCTTAAAGGATTGCTAAGGCTATCACACCGGCGACACTCGATGGCAACGTTCAACAGCGGGATTGAATCCATGACGTCGAAAAGAGGTAAATAAAAATTACTCTTTTCACATGTCTATTGACGTGATTATCATATTGTTCAATGCTCTTAGGAATCATGTATAAAATATAACTTACATTTGCTATCAGAGGTGATGTTAAGAACATATGATTTTTCATTAAAATAGATAATGATGTTGTCAGAATGTGAAAAGTCAAAACTTGATCGAAATTTTTCGAAGCTGACATGGTCGACTGGAAATGTCAAAATAAACAAAGCCCATTGTTTACAATGGTCCCCACCCCAGTTTTGCATTTCGACGTCATTTAGACCTTCAAAAATGTGTTTTCGCCATTTTTGATAATAATGTCAATGCTTACAACTCTCGTTTAAAATTTGATTTTATAATTCTGCAAATTGGAGAGTGATCCTCAAAAGATTATTTATGTTATTGTAGTGATAACTCAAAATTTTTCATTTTGGAAAAAATAAATTATTTTTTCATATTTTATGGTATAAATCACTACATATATATTGAAAATTATGGCTTGGCCACTTACTGGAAATTATGACTATTAGTATTCATGACTCTTAGAATTTTTATTCATGTCTCTTAGAATTATTATGTCTTTTAGTATTCACGACTCTTAGAATTCTTATGTCTTTTAGAATTCATGTCTTTTAAAATTATGTCTATTAGAATTCACGTTTTTTAGAATTATATCTATTAACATTCATATCTTTTATAATTATGTCTATTAGAATTCATGTCTAAAAGAATTATATCTATTCGAATTCCAGCTATTATGTCTACTAGAATTCATGTCTAACAGAATTATGTTTATTAGAATTCCAGCTATTATGTCTATTACAATTCATGTCTATTAGAATTTCAACTATTATGTCTATTAGAATTCATGTCTTTTATAATTATGTCTATTTGAATTCTTGTCTAATAGAATTATGTCTATTAAAATTCTAGCTATTATAACTACTAGAATTCATGTCTAAAAGAATTATATCTATTAAAATTCCAACTATTATGTCTATTAGAATTCATGTCTTTTAGAATTATGTCTATTTGAATTCATGCTACTATATGTATTAGAATTCCTTCTATTATGACTTTTGAAATTCATGCTACCATCTATTAGAATTCATGCTACCATGACTTTTGGAATTCATGCTTCCATTCCAGTAGCAGAATTCTTTAAATTATGCATTTTTTTTGCAATTTTCAAAACCTTTTGGAATTCTAGAAATTATGTATTTTCAAATTCTCAAAATTTGAATCTGTTTATTTAACACATATCAATTAGTTGCACAGACGTATACCATAATCATGTGTTAAATTAACAAATGATTTTTTTAAATTCTAAGCTTTTGGAATTCTAAACTTATGAAATTCTAGACTGTACACCTTTTTCTATTCAAGAATTTTACAATTATGTAATTTTATGGCTTTTAGAATTTTATGATAAAATATGCATAAGTATTCATATTAATTTATTAAATGAATGCAATTGCATTATTAAAGTTAGGTACTCATTCCAAATTAGCCATTTATCACCATTATAATGTTTAAATTTATTTATTTAACATATATCAATTAGTTGCCCATAAGTATACTATAATCATATGTTGAATAAACAATTAAGGAATGCTTACAAGTTCCAAATTAGTCATTTATTACCATTATAATGCTTACATCTATTTATTTATCATATATCAATTAATTGCCCACAAGTATACTATAATCATATATTGAATACACAATTAAGGAGTGTTTGTACATGTTTGAACCAAGGATATCCACAGATACCTAATTCAATTACATCACTCAATTATGCCCGTTGAATATTATTGTTCCTAAGATCTTTGAACAATATGATAATCACGTCAATAGACATGTTATATTCAATTACATGCTTGAACCAAGGATATCCACAGATACCTAATTCAATTACATCACTCAATTATGCATGTTGAATATTATTATTCCTAAGATTGTTCCTAAGATCTTTGAATAATATGATAATCACGTCAATAGACATGTATGTTATATTTTATACATGATTCCTAAGATTTTAGGAATATGTGGATATCCTTGGTTCAAACATGTACAAACACTCCTTAACTGTGTATTCAACATATGATTATAGTATACATGTAGGCAACTAATTGATATATATTAAATAAACAGATGTAAGCATTATAATGGTAATAAATTATTAATTTGGAACTTATAATCATTCCTTAATTGTTTATTCAACATATGATTATAGTATACATGTGGGAAACTAATTGATATATGTTAAATAAACAAATTTAAACATTATAATCGTAATAAATGGCTAATTTGGAATGAGTAATAATACCTAACTTTAATAATGCAATTGCGTTCATTTAATAAATTAATATGAATTCTTATGCATATTTTATCATAAAATTCCAAAAGCCATAAAATTACATAATTGTAAAATTCTTGAATAGCAAAAGATTTACAATCTAGAATTTCACAAGTCTAGAATCCCAAAAGCGTAGAATTTAAAAAAATCATTCGTTGATTTAACACATGATTATAGTATACGTGTGGGTAACTAATTGATATGTGTTAAATAAACAGATTCAAATTTTGAGAATTTGAAAAGACATAATTTCTAGAATTCCAAAAGGTTTTGAAAATTGCAAAAAAATGCAGAATTTAAAGAATTCTAAAAGGCATGGCAGCATGAATTCCAAAAGCCATGATAGCATGAATTCTAATAGCTGGTAGCATGAATTTCAAAAGTCATAATAGAAGGAATTCTAATACACATAATAGTATGAATTCAAATAGACATAATTCTAAAAGATATGAATTCCGATAGACATAATAGCTGGAATTCTAATAGACATAATTATTTTAGACATGAATTCAAATAGTCATAATAGCTAGAATTTTAATAGACGTAATTATATTAGACAGGAATTTAAATAGACATAATTCTAAAAGATATGAATTCTAATAGGCATAATAGCTGGAATTTTAATAGACATAAATTCTAATAAACATAATAGCTGGAACTCTAATAGACATAATTCTATTAGATATGAATTCTAATAGACATAATAGCTGAAATTCTAATAGACATAATTCTTTTAGACATGAATTCTAATAAACATAATTATAAAAGACATGAAGTTTGATAGACATAATTCTAAAAGACGTGAATTTTAAAAGACATAATTCTAAAATATATGAATTCTAATAGACATAATTCTAAAAGACATGAATTCTAATATACATAAATTCTAATAGACATGAATCCTAAAAGTCATAAGAATTCTAAGAGTCGTGATTACTGAAAGTCATAATAATTCTAAGAGACATGAATAAGAATTCTAAGAGTCATGAATACTAATAATCATAATTTCCATCAAGTGGCCAAGCCATAATTTTCAATATATATATAGTGATTTATACCATAAAATATGAAAAAATAATTTGTTTTTTCCAAAATGAAAAATTTTGAGTTATCACTACAATAACGTAAATTATCTTTTGAGGATCACTCTCCAATTTGCGAAATCGTAAAATCAAATTTTAAACGAGAGTTATAAGCGTTGACATTATTACCAAAAATGGTAAAAACGCATTTTTGATGGTCTAAACGGCGTCAAAACGCAAAACTTGGGTGCGACCCATTGTAAACAATGGGTTTTGTTTATTTTGACATTTCCAGTCGACCATATCAGTTTCGAAAAATTTAGATCAAGTTTTGACCTTTCACATTCTGACAGGAACAACATCATTATTTATTTTAATGGAAAATCATATGTTCTCAACATCAGCTTTGATACCATAGGTAAGTTATATTTTAAACATGATTCCTAAGAGCTTTGAACAATATGATAATCACGTCAATAGACATGTGAAAAGAGTAATTTTTATTTACCTCCTTTCGACGTCATGGATTCAATCCCGCTATTGAACGTCGCCGTCGAGTGCCTCCGGTGTGATCGCCTTAGCAATCCTTTATGGGAGAATTTGACTTCTATCTCCTTGCCTATAAACCTTTAGGTTTGTATTTTTCATTGATCTCTTGAATGCTCTTTTGATGGAGGAAAAACATCTATTTATAGGAGAGAGAGGACCAGAATTGCAAAGGTCAATTAATCTAAACCGTCCATCAAGGTAGAGATTAAGTGATATTTTAACTCATTTTTATTTTTTATTTCGTGTGGAATACGAACCATTTATACAGGATATAATATGAATTCTTTATTGAAAATGGATTAATAAATACCACATTTCGAAGAAGAAAATAAACCAAAGATTAATTTAATAATTTCCTTACAAGATTTCCCGTAATTTCATGTGTAATTATCAGATTTTGCCAAGCTATTATTCTCATACGCTGTCCTAGGAATCATTAAACAAAAAATCCATTTTATTTTAGTTTATGTGGGTTTAATCCCATGTCCAAACACCTACGCAGATAAGTCGTGGTAACCCCCACTATGAGTCATTATCTTTATCATCACTTTCAAGGTTACTTGACATGTATTCCTATCTCTATTCTATATTTTAATTCCGCCACTAAGGTTACCCTTTTCTCAGTATGAACATCATGAAGAAATCATTAGCATCTTCCTGTTTGGCCTCTGTTAGTTACTAAGTACTCATTTTAAACATTTTTTTTGTGTGTGACAACAGGAAGCTTAAAAAAAACACAAAAAACTGGAGGAAACTTAAACAAAGAAGAAGTCTTCTTCTTCCATCTCTTTGTCCACCATTCTAAGCAACTCTTCAGGGGCTTCATCGTACTCCTTGTACAAGTCTTTTGCTTCTTTCGTAATTTTTACCATACAATCAACCATGAAATTACTTTCCCTTGGGATATGCACAATATTTGCCTTAAGGTCTTTAAGAAGGACCTTGCAGTCTTCAATGATATTAGCCAAAGGGTGGTTGAATGTCCATTCCTGTTTACAGAGGCTAATAGTTTTGAGACAGTCATTCTTCAGGCAAACCCTTTTCCACTTCTTTTTTAGTGCGATGTCCAGGCCATGATAAATCCCTTCCAATTCCGAGCGAAGGGGGCTGGCTGTGCCTTGAATTTTATCGATAAAACCCACGATCCATTCGCCATCTTCATTCCTGATAATCCCTCCAAATGATCCAATACCACTCCTATGATCGAATCCACCGTCAGTATGGATGATGAAATTTACTGTATTGGAAACCGGATCACTAATTAGTAATGAATGGTTTTCTCCATAAACTTTTGCTCGTTTATAATTCTGGGCTTCAAAAACGTAACTTACATTAACCATAATTAAACGGGCAATTATTTGTGGAGAGTCATCAATGCAATTAAATATGAGGTTATTTCTGGATTTCCAAATGTGCCATAGAGTAATAATAAAGCTTTTGTACCTTTCATTTTTGGGATCACCCCAAATATTTAGTGTGATCCATTCATTTACATTACCCGCGATATTAAGGTCAAGAGATTGATCGAATCCAAGCGTACTCCAAATTTCCCTAACAAACCTGTAATCCTTTAGAAGGTGAATGGAGTCCTCTAGTGACCCACACCAAGGACAATCACCAATGGATGTAAGACCCCTACGTAACCGTTGTTCATTGGTGAGTAGCTTTCCATGGAGGATGGTCCACAAAAATGTAGTGAGTTTTGGGGGGTTATTTAGTTTCCATAACTTTTTCCAATTATCCCAAGGTTGTTGTTCAACATGTTTATCTATATTGACTTTATAGCAAGAATTTATGGAGAATTTTCCATTTTTACTGAGGGACCAAGAGGGTTTGTCTTCTTGTTGGCAAGTACGGGGGAGGGGGATATTCATTATCTCATTTTTTGTGGTCATATTAAATATGTTATCAATTGCGTTAACATCCCATTTCCCGTCCTCCCCAATTAGAATGTCCACACTAGAATTATCGCAATTTCCAATTTGATCATCGGGATTTATGATATTATTTCCAACCCACCAGTCATTGATAATACTGATATTTTTACCATTCCCGACATTCCATTTGATATTATTTGACAGGGTTCCCGACATTTAAAGATACTTCTCCAAATATGTGAAGACGTATTCTGTTTTTCCACAATCTGGGATTTTAGTTAATTTTATATTTATTTCTTAAGACCTTAGCCCAGATGGAGTTATCATTATTCGTAAGTTTCCATCCAATTTCAGTAACAGATGCTTGATTATTGAGCTGACTCTTTCTCAAACCCAAGCCTCCATTAATTTTGGGTTTACAAACTTTATCCTAGCTAATTAGGTGATTTTTTTTCTCATTAACCTCACCCCAAAGAAAGTTTCTGTTAAGTCTACCAATCTCATTGAAAATTTTCACTGGAAGCAAGACATTTTGCATGTTATAATTAGGGATGGTGGATGTCACAGCCTGTATAAGGGTTTTCCTACCCGCGAGACATAGTAGATTTGCTTTCCATCCCGTAAGTCTCTTTTGGACTTTTTTGATGATGTCATTAAAGTGGGATTTATTCATTCTACCATGTATAAGTCTATTACCAAGGTACACACCTAAGTCAGTGGTAATGCTAATACCAAATAAATGGCTAGCATTCGATGCTTCCTTTTTAAGGATATTAGGAGAAGCGAACACTTTAGATTTGGTGTAATTAATTTTTTGGCAAGAGATATGGCAGAATTCCTCGAGAGTATCCATTATAGCTTCACAATAAATAATATCATTCTCCGTGAACAGGATAAGGTCATCGGTAAAGAATAGGTGGGTAATGGGTGGGCCCGCAGCGGACGCCTTAATACCTTTCCACTTATTGCATTTGACCTTGTCCAAAATCATATCAGATAAATAGTCCATGCACATAACAAAAAGATATGGAGATAATGGGTCCTCCTGATGGAACCCTCTAGTAGGATTAAAACTAGGTAGGGGGTACTATTCCAGAGAATAGAGGTGGTAGTGTTTCTAACACAACTCGTGATGAGCTTGCAAAATTCTTTGTCAATATTAAACCAAATTAGGACTTCCTCAAGAAAGTCCCAATCCACTCTATCATAAGCTTTTTCAAGATCGATTTTCAGAATATGACCCCCCCCTTTCTTCCTTTTAAATTCATAAGGGTGTGAATAATCTCTTGTGTGACAATAACATTATCTGAGGGCTGTCTTCCAGGAAGGAAACTTGCCTGGTGGGGACTAATGTTATGACACAGTATGGGTCTAAGTTTGTCCACAATAATTTTTACAAGAATTTTGTTAGAAACATTACATAGAGTGATGGGTCTAAATTGGGTTATGTTCTCCGAGTTTTCAACTTTAGGTATAAGAGTTATATAACTCTTATTCAGTTCTTTTGGGAATGCATGCTCCCGAAAACATTTTGGCAAAAATTGAAAACATTGACAGCAATGGTTTTCTAAAAATATTGAAAAAAGATAGGTTGTATGCCATCCGGCCCAGGGGCTTTAAGGCCTTTCATATTAAAGACCGCTTTCCTAACCTCCCCCATTAATAATGGGGTAGTTAGGAATAAATTATCGTCTTCCACAAATCTTATACTATCAAGGTTACGCATTTGAGTTTTAATGTCATAATTAAAATCGGCTTTGAATAAATTCTCAAAATATTCATTAATATGGTTTGAGATGTTAGTACGATTTTCAGTCCACTCCCCATTAATATTGAGTTTCTTTATACTATTTTTCCTCCTCTGAATAATAGTTGAAGTATGGAAGAATTTGGTATTTCTATCTCCCTCATTAAGCCATAATATCCTCGACTTTTGCCTCCATAATTTTTCTTCATGTCTAAGTAAGGTATTAAATTCATAACGGAGGTTAAATTCAAGAATAGAAAGATTGTGTGAGTAAAACCTTTCTTGGGCTTTCTGTATGCCACTAAGACGTCTAAGAATACGTTTCTTATTTTTAAAAATATTACCAAAGATGGACTTATTCCATTTTTTTATATTTTTCGTACAAGTATGGATATTTGTATCAAGGTTAACAGTATTATTCCAATTAATATTAATGAGATCATTAAAATCATCTCTCTCAAACCAGCAGGCCAATAATCTGAATGGTTTAGGAATGGACTGGTTAGAATGCGTACCTTCAAATCTTATTAAGATAGGGCAGTGATCCGAGGCGGTGCGGGGGATGTTTTTAACACGAGTGTTGATGTAAAAAATTAGATTATCTCTAATTAATTAATCACAGATAAAATAAATAAGACAAAAAGATTTTTAAAGTGGTTCAGCCTTGCAAGAATGGCCTACGTCCACTGTTTTTGTTATTGCTGACGGTTTATTAGGAATTCTCGATAATGGGTTTACCAAGAAATTCCGAGTCCCCTTCTAATGAGGAGGTTACAATGTATTTATAGCCTTGAGGCTATACATGTGAAAGGACAATGCACTGTTATCTAGCAGACATATACATCTGTACAATAATAATGAGCATTTAATGCGCAGTCATCTCTTTGGTTATCCTGATTTGAGTGCTTTGTACGCTAAGTAGCTCGGCATGCTTGGGCTACTAGGACCGCCTTAGTATCTCGGCATGCTTGAGTTCCTCGGGGCCCATGAGTTGGTCGATACGCTTGAGATGCTTGGAGTATAGGAGTTCCTCGGGGCGTTGAGTAGCTCGGTATAAGCATTTACAGTTGCCACGTAGGTTGACACGCGTATTCAAGTGATAGGTCCACATCAACAGAATAAATTTAGTATCAACAGAATCCCCCAATGTTTCGTAGTTTGATGTTGAAGAAAACTATGGAACATTCTGCTGCTTAGATTTTCGGTTTTTATGGATTTTTGGCAACTTTCGTTGCATATAACTCCTTTTTTGAGTGCATAGTATCAGGCTTTTAAAATATTTTGAATTTCCATAACCGCTTTGATTTTTGTGCCCCTTTTCTTCCTTTTAGCCGCCGGATACGCAAACGTCCTCCCTTGTAATCATTGCTTTCTCTATTCTCGAGGTAAAGTATTTAAGCGCGGCAAAAATCCTATCGTCTTTCACTTTTCAAATCTATACCTTGAATCCTTCATTTTCTTTCTGTATTGTGCCTTCGTTCTTTCCGTAGTTCATTGTCACCTGATCTCTATTTCCCTGTAAGATTTTTCTTCCCTTTCTTTTATTTTGATTTATTCATCATGGTTTATCTTGTTGAGTCATTGGACAAGTTTCGATATGAATTTTCAATTCCTTCATGGGTCATTTTGGAGGAGCTTTCTGAACCTTCTGATTATTTTTCTTTGGCTGAGGGACATTGGTTCTCAAGTCTTTTTGTGGCCGAATGTGGCTTTTCTTTTCCACCAAACCCCCTGTGTTTGGAATTCTGCCAATATTTTAACGTTGTACCTGCAAAAATAGCTCCAAATACTTGGAGGATAGTTAATGGTGTTCATAGATTGAACCAACTCCATGAAACCCGTTTGAGGATTCCTGAGATTATGTACTGCTATAGATGGGTTGTCAGTGATTCCACCTTTTATTTAAAAACTAGGTTTTTAAATAGCGCTTTAGTTGTCAATCTTCCAGATGCCAATAGGGATTATTTTGAGCATGGGGTTGTTATGAAAAATTGGCAACATGCTCCATTAAATGGAGGTGATGTATATCAGGGTCCCAGGTGTCCCCCTTATGGCAATGGAATATGTTGTTTTTATTTTTTGAAATATTATTTTCTTGGTGTTTGATAAAACGTATCACTGACATTTATTTTTATTTGTCACAGTTGACAGTAAAAGGAAACCTCCAAAAGAAGCTGACGTTAATTTGAGGCATTTGAAACTTATCTGGGATTTTCACCAATCTGTTGCCGAAGAACATATTAGATCGGCTTCTTATTTGTTGCAGTACAAGAGTTATACTTTATCTTTTACTGCTCATTCAGTGGTGGTTAAGCTTAACCAAATACCAACTGTTGAGACTAGTGTGTAAGGTTCTTCCTCTGATTCAAGTATTCCTATTAGTGATCTAATGAAGAAAAGAAAAGTTCATGCTTTCTTTGATAAGTCTGCCTCTACTGCTGGAGAGGCAAAGAAAAGTAAACAAAGTGTCCCAGAAGAAGGGACAAGGAATATTGATGCACCCCCTCCTGCTACTACCAAGAAAGTTGTTGAGAAGCCCCCAGTGGCCCCTAGCAAGATTGTTGATGTTTCTCCTCCAAGTGAGGTTATTGTTATTTCACCAATAAAGACAACATCTTTGGTTGAGAATGTTCCTGCTCCAACGAGGAGGTTAAAGAAAAGTTCTGTTGAATCTGTCTCTCAATCTTTAAATGTTGAAGGTGGTATTTCCACTTTTGTTCCTCTGAGCTCTGCTATGGGCTCGGTGAAGTCTTGGATTATCTCAGAAGTCCAAGGTATTGAAGACACTCTTTCTCGTGACAGGGTCACTACCTTGGCTACTCAACATATTACCTCAGTAAGTATTACTATTCTATGTTTTCACTTTTCAATGCTATGTCCCTGTACTGACTCAAAGTTATTTTCTTTTTTTTTTCTTTTTTTTTCAGCTGGTAACGTGTTTCAACAGTATTCGGAAGAAGGATGAGGCTATCAAGGCTTCAATCTCCTCGGGACGTGTAGAGGAAGCTTTTATTGGTCTGACTCAGTCTTTAAAAGACTCTCGTCAGAAGTATGAAGAAGATAAAGTTGCTTGGGAAAAGCAACACAAGTCCGTCGAGCTAGAAAAAAGTCAGATTGTGAATGCCTCCAAGGATTTGGAGAAGAAATTGACAGAGTCTGAGAAGAGGAACAAAGTCTTCGAGAAAATCAACAAGGAGCTGGAGGTTAAGCTCAAGTCTGCCGAAGAGGAAATTTTTAGAGTTCAGGATGTTGGGCGCCAGAAACTGGAGGTGGAGGAGAAGTTGAAAGTTATAGAGGAGCTCCTTAGGGAAAGGACCTCCTCGGAGAAGGTAAAAAGGAAGAAGGCAGTTAAAAATTCATTCAGTGTTGGTTTGGATAAAGTCTGGAATAAGTGTTTGGCTGCCATGTCCTCTCAAATGGAATACGCCAGTCTTAAGTACTTTAGGGATGGATGGGTGGCAGCCCTGCAAGAGCTGAAAGTTGCTGAAGATTCTGAATTATTTTATCAACACACTCATGGCCCTCCTCCTTCCTCCGGAGAAGAAGAATAGGATGAAGCTGCTTCAGATGAATCATCTATGATGATTGCAGATCAGGCCCCTTCTGTCCCAGTTGTGCATCTTTCCGAGCAACTGCCACCAGCCATCTGCCGAGCAGCTAATTTTTCCCTCCGAGCAACCAGTCTCTTCCTCAAAACCTTTAGAGGAAGTTATAGGAAACAAAGAGACTGTGTAGAGTTTCTCGGGTGTTTATTTTGTTGTTCTATTGAATGTAACTTCGAATTTTGTATTTTCCCCTTATGATGAAATAAAAATTTGAACCTTGGTTATTCGTCTTAACTTTCTCTTTTACTTACTCTGTCTGCATTCTTATTGACTCTTTATATTTCTTCTCTTTGTTAGTTTATGGCCAGGATGGAACTCTTATCAACTCATGACACAGGATTAATAAAGAAATGTAACGACTATTTTAAAGTTGGTCATGCTGATCTAAATGAGGCCCAGATTCTTGATATCCTTGGTTCAGATGCTTCTGAACGAGCAGTGGAATCCTATCAATACTTGAAGTGTTTGCTTGATCGCACAGTCACCAATAATGTGGCTTACTACGAGATGATCGAGGATATCCAAGGAACTATTGAGGAACTCCAGTTGTAGTACAAAAATTCCTCTACGCTTTTGCATCAGGGATATGAGAAGAAATATCAACAATTTAATGCCGATAAAGGATATGATAAATTAATCTATGCTTATGAGAAGAAAGAGAGCGTTCTGAAGCTTGAGGTTGAAGAGCATAGACGCATTGCTAAGTTGTTGGAACAGGAGAACATCGCCTTGCAGGAAGAGATAAAGCAATTGAAATCTGCTGCATCTTCCTCGGGAGCTTTGGTCCCCGTTAATGATGAAGGTTTCTCTTTCTTGGAGGTAAAAAATGCCAACTTGCGAGATGAGTTGGAAACTTTAAAAAGAGCTAGACCTTCCACCTCCACTAGCGGACGAGCAAGATCTTCTTCTCGGGGACGAGCTAGGGCTGGTCGGGTCACCATTGAAGAAGCTAGAACTCAAGAAGCCTTGGAGAATCAGGCCTTTCAATTGATAGCGAAGAACCAGGCCTTAGCAGAAATATCCAAGAAAATTTTGAGTCTTGGCGAGCAACTTACTACTCAGAGTTCTGCCTTAGAAAGTAAGGAAATCTTGGTAAAGAATCTTCATGAGCAATTAGAGAGGTTGACTTATCAATTCCATAAGCAACCCAGAGAATTTTGGATGGCGGGGTACAATGAAGCTCTTTGCCATCTTGATGATCGGATCCAACAGTCGAATAATGAAGGGTATAAGCAGGGATGGCTGAATGCTATGTGTGTGTTACAATTGGAGCAAGGACACTATTTATAGGATTATTATGAGCCTGGAGTGATCGATTTTCCTGTGCCTCCTTTTAAGCTTGATTTTAGTTGGGTACCTGCTCGTGCAATTCCTCAATGCTTAATCTCCAAATATCTTGGCGACTACAGTCTTCATGCCAACGTTGATATATCTCGCCCAGAGCATTTACTTGATCGGCCATCTGTAATGAATGTTAGAATGCTGAGAGATGTAAATTTTATAAATTCTCCTTATGCCTTAGATGATCCTCCTGCTGGAGTAGAACCTGTTTCAAAGGCAGAAGGGAAAAAACCAATAGAATAGGATTTTTGTGTAATGACTTGTAGTTTTCACAGCATATGTAATTCTTCTTAATTTAAATGAAGAAATTTTTAATCTTTTGCTATTTTATTTTCTTCTAAGTATTTTGCAGAATGTCTTTGTTTGTGAATATATGCATATTTTGATATGCCATTCTGTTTTATTTTTTTATTATAGTGACTTATCACTCTTTGATCCTAAGCAATGAAACGACTTATATCCCATGATCCTGCTTAGTTTAACCAACCCGAGTTGATTGCAATTTATTTTTCGACCAACCGTAGTTGGTGGAGATTAATTTGCCGACCAATCGGAGTTGGTGGATATTGATTTGTCGACCAACTGGACTTGGTGGAGATTAATTTGCCGACCAACTGGAGTTGGTGGATATTGATTCCCAACCAACCGGAGTTGGTGGATACTGATTCCCGACCAACCGGAGTTGGAGGAGATTAATTTGCCGACCAACCGGAGTTGGTGGATATTGATTCTCGATCAACCGGAGTTGGAGGAGATTAATTTGCCGACCAACCGGAGTTGGTGGATATTGATTCCCGACCAATCAGAGTTGGAGGAGATTAATTTGCCGACCAATCGGAGTTGGTGGATATTGATTCCCGACCAACCGAAGTTGGAGATTAATTAGTCGACCAACCGAAGTTGGTGGATATTTGTTCTGAACTTGATGCATAGTGTGTAGCGCTAATACTCCGAAAAATTTCAACAAAAAGAGAGAACTGGGTAAAAAATTCCACACTTTATTCATACTGAAGAAAACTGCATTTACATAGGAATCCCAACTACTGATAATACTTGCGTAGATGCTCTGCATTTCATGCATTCTTAAATTCTTCTCCCTCCAAAGTTTCAATCCTGTATGTCCCTGGTCGAACAACTTCTGTTACTCTGTAGGGTCCATGCCAGTTAGCTTCCATTTTGTTGTGTTTTTAAATTACTTTCTTTAGCACATAGTCTCCTTCCTTCAAATCACACTTCTTTACCCTCTTGTTGTAAAATAGAGTTGTTCGTTGTTGGTATGCAGCATTCCTGATTGCTGCTTCTTCTCTAACTTCTTTGAGCATATCTAGATCTAATCGCCTCATCAAGTCACTGATAGGAGAATTGAAATTCAGCACTCTGTGTGTGGGTAGGCCCAACTCAACAGGTATAACAGCTTCATTTCCAAATGCCAGCATGTATGGAGATTCTCCTGTTGCTGCTCGCGGTGTATTACGATAAGCCCACAGCACAGAATCTAGCTCGTTAATCCAATTTGCCTTTACATCATCTAGTCATTTTTTCAAACCATTCAGCAGCGTTATGTTCGTCACCTCAGTTTGTCCATTGCTCTGGGGATGGCTTAGTGCAGAGTGGGTCTTCAATATGTTTGAGTGATGATAATATGCAGCAAACTCCTCATTGTCAAACTGAGTTCCATGATCTGTGATGAATGTATGGGGAAGACCATATCTACAAATGATATTCTTCCAAATAAATTGATACACCTTGTCATATGTCATATAAATAAGAGGCTCAGCTTCCATCCATTTAGTAAAGTAATCCACAACGACCACGAGATATTTAAATCTTCCCCTGGTCGTTGGAAGTGGCCCGACCAAGTCTATTCCCCACATAGCAAATGGCCAAGGGGACGTGATGGGTGTTAATAATGCTTGGGGAGTTCTTTGGATAGAAGAGAAGCGTTGGCATTTATCACACTTCTTTGCGTAATATGTACAATCAGCTCTCATCGTCGGCCAATAATACCCCTGTGTTGTTATTCTTCGCAAAAGCGTCCGACCTGCCACATGGGCTCCACAAGACCCTTCATGGATTTCTTCGATAAATTCTTTCACCTTGGAGGGGTGGACACATCTTTGTAACCCCGCTATAATCCCTCGTCTATATAAAATGCCATTGGTCAATACATAACGAGCAGCTTTAAACTTCAATTTCTTGGCTGCGAGTTTATCAGTCGGCAAAGCCCCCTCTTCAATATAGGCCCTGATGGGGTCCATCCTAGATGGTCCTAAATCAAGGGCAATAAAATTCATCATTAGATCCTCGTTTATGCTCCGATCAGCTAGGATTTCTATTGGGATTGTTCTTCTTAGATCGGTACGTGTGACTGATGCTAACCGAGCTAGTGCATCTGCTCTTGCGTTCTTCGATCTTGGTATTCTAATCAATTGTACGGAATTAAAACTCGATACAACCTCCATTGCCTTCGTATGATACTTGATCATTAATTCTCCTTTTGTTGCATATACCCCCGGCATTTGATTTACGATCAACTATGAGTTACTGAATACAATGACATGCTCTGCCTTCATGGTTTTTATCAAACTAAGACCTACAATCATAGCTTCATATTCAGCTTCATTATTAGAAGCCTTAAATTGAAAGCGCATAGCATACTCCACATCGATCTCATCCGGGCTATTTAAAATAATCCCTGCTCCACTGCCTGTAGTGCAAGATGAGCCATCCACATATAGATTCCATATAGGTACTCCATCATCAAATTTTTGATCGGACAGAGTTCCTCGGTGGAATATCTGGTGCTCCCTTTTGTTCCCCTCCAGTACTCTTCGTTGCTCGTCAGTCATCTTTTTTTGCTCGACTGGCATTTCTTGCTGATCGTGTGCCGACGTAAGTTGGTCGGGGTTTACATTTGATGATCCTGTATCATCTACAGGTTGACCTGCATTCAAATCCTGTTCTTCGGAGGCATTTTCTTGGGTGAACTCTGCAATAAAGTCTTCTACTGCCTGTCCTTTGAGAGACGATCTAGGCTCATAAATTATATCATATTCTCCAAGTTCTACTGCCCAATACATCAATCTTCCTGACTTCTCCGGTTTGTGCAGAGCCTGTCTTAATGGCATATCAGTGTACACCACTATAGTATGGGCCTGAAAGTATGGTCTCATCATTCTGTTGGCTTCAATTAATGCTAGCGCCAATTTCTCCAGCCTTGGATATCTCATTTCTGCTCCTTGGAAAGCTTTGCTGGTGTAATAGACTGGTTTTTGCACTCCATTTTCCAGTCTTATCAATGTCGAGCTCACCGCATTTTCTGAAACTGCTAGGTATAAGTATAATTTTTCTCCTATCACTGGTCTGGACAACAATGGAGGTGCTCCCAGGTATTTCTTCAATTCTTGAAAGGCCTTCTCGCATTTACCATTCCATTCAAATGTTTTTCGGAGTGTTTTGAAGAATGGGAGATATCTATTAGTTGCTCGTGACACAAATCTATTAAGTGCTGCAACTCGCCCTGTGAGACTTTGCACTTCCTTTTTTGTCGTTGTAGATCGTAGCCCCAATAGAGCCTTAATCTTTTCAGGGTTCTGTGACACCCCGACTAATTAAACACCGGGTAGCTACTCCTTTATAAAATTAATTCAAAATGCCAAGTTGGCTCAGTTAATAGCATCACTGTCGAAAACGTTTTATTATTACTAACCACCTAGTATTTAAAAAGTAAGTGCCAAATTTTATTATATCTGATTAACATGCAACAAGAGTAATGAATAACTAAATAACACCATTCACCATACTGAAGTAACAAGAATAACCATCACAATATGTAAATAAAACCTGGAGGAAAAACTCCTCAATACAAATCCCACATCTGATATGTAAACTGAAATAAATAACTAAAACTGAATACTGAGCAATACATGCTAGAGTCTGAAAACTGAAATGTAAAAATGCTCTAAATAGGAATGGGCAACATGCCCTACAACTGATAGATAGTGACTCTGGAATCCAAAAGATAGAAGCGTCTATGAGCAAATCCCTGTAGCTTCCACAACCAGCTACAGCACGTCACCTGAATGAGAATCCTATGCTTGGTGTCCTTGTGGCTGGGCACCTAAAATGGTTTTACAAGAAAATATATTTGAAAGCAAATGGGTCAGAGCCCGAAAGTGGAAATCATTTTAAAAACTTGCAAGTGCTTTAAAAACATTTAAAACATTAAATGCAAAGTACATGTTAGGACGTGCACTCACATTAAATTCTCACCTCTCGACTAACTGTGCACTCCTAACGTAAGTACCCATCTATAACTACCTTCTCCACTAGCTAAGTGACAACGTAAACTAGCTAGACAACCAAAGGTTCTACTCATTTTACTCGGTTAATTTAACATAACAACGCTCGTAATTTAATAGAGGTCTCTCGTAATCTCCGTTATTAAGTATGCCATTGATATAACTAACAGCTAACTCATTATATATCTCGAAACAATACCGGAATATTTTACCACATTAACATGAGGATTTCCATTAAATAATGTATATTATTCATCACATAAATATACGATACAAGCACCCCGCAATCTAAGCTGTAGTGCACACATACTCTGCTATCCATCCCGGTACATCACGTACATAAGGATCACATATTCCGAATCTCTCAGGAATAGTTCAGATAACACAAATCACAAATAGTGGAGGCGAACATAGTCACCATCACATGGGTCACGCACATACCTACGCTCCCATGGTCAGCGGACTTATTAATATCACAATAAGTCTTTCTATGACCTATGTTCATCAAGGTACCAGTCTATATCCCCCCCGTAGGCACACAAGGAATAGAGGGTCCTAAGCGAACGAAACCTCCCGTGATAGCAAGTATGGTAGGTATGTCATACATACAATCCATATATCAATACTAAGTAAACACACATCTTAGTAATACCGTATTATAATCGTAGTACATATCGCATTCTCGTACTAACTAATTATCACAACTTATTTTATTCCGGTTCATAATTATACGCGCTATAATTCATCCTCACGTCGTAGTAGTCACTCATGTCTCAACCCAAATGATACATTGAATATAACTCTCGCATATGATTTACTCATCTCAATAACCCAAAAGTCCCAAATCAATCACTATATCATCAAAGGGATGCTAACCCTACCCTTGAACCATCTCCCGGAACTCCAAAAGTCAAAACAGTCCAAAAAGGGGCAAACTGCCAACTCGTTAGAAGTCTCGTTCGAACGAGGCTTCGAACGAGTTTGGACTGTCAGGTCGTTAGAAGTCTCGTTCGAACGAGGCTGTTCGAACGAGATCCCAGTTCGTTCGAACGAACTGACCCTTCTAACGATATCTCGTTCGAACGAGATATCGAACGAAAATCCTACTCGTTAATAACGACTGGTCAACTCGTTAGAAGCTCGTTCGAACGAGCTCGTTCGAACGACCTGGGGCTGCTTCTAACGAGATGCCAGTTTCGGCCCAGATTTCTCCCCAATTCGTTTTTTCACCATTTTTATTCCTCAAACCTTTTCTAAAATTCGTTCCAACAATATATTGAGTTCTCTCATCATCCTCAAACATGTTAAGGGCTATACTAACATCATTAAAGGGTTTGACATCATCTAAACATCATTAAATCACAATTTCTACATTAATTCCCAATTTTCTTCAAGAACATAAACCCTAACTTTTTCTCATCATAAATTCCCAGAATTTTAATTCGTTTATACATCACCTAAATATGAAATATCCGAAATTAAATCTCCCAACAATATTTCTACATGCAAACCTATCCCAACATTCAATAATAACTTCAAATTCATGGGTTTTCTTTTAATCTTTCAAGAACAATTAAGATTCTTCAATTTCTAACATGGAAAAGACATTCTCAGTAATTAAATGGAAATAAAGTCACTTGCCTTGGTTTGATTTCTGAATTTGGTGTGGATTCGGTGTAGAATTTCTGCAGAATCTCTCTCTCTCTCTCCTTCTCCAAGCTTTCTTCTCCAAAAGGCTATGGTGGCTAGGGTTTGTTTTGGGGAAACTTATGAAACCTAATTTCAATAAACCTCCGTAGCTTGTTGGGTTAATAAGGGTTGGTTGGGGTCAATCCTTATCAGATTACAACTCTCAATTTTCGTCACTTTTAATTACCCAAAAATACCAAATTACTAAAATACCCTTTAAGTTACCGGTACGGTCTAAAATTACCCCGGGATCCAAACTATACCCCCGGCTAGTGTTTTCTGACTATCTCGACCCTTCCGGACGCGTTGGCGCGCTCAAAATGACCATACGGATTATCGATTTTAAATTTACTTTTAATATCAAAATATTATACCGTGACGCGGCGGTCCCACGCGTCTCAACAAAATTTCTAAAATGCCGTATATAAATCCCACGACAAATTTTATAATACCAAATACATATATAATCATATATGCACATAATCAAATACCAATTTGCATCACATCAGTATTTATAACCCGGATTAATTTCCAATTAATACGCATTTAATTAATTAATCCCAAAAATAAATATAGTCAAAAGTACGGGGTATTACATACTCCCCCCCTAATAACTGAATTTCGTCCCGAAATTCGAAACTAGAAAGTACCTGCTAGAAACATCTCTGGATAACGTTCGCGCATCTCATCCTCGCGCTCCCATGTGGACTCCTCAACATTGTGATGTCGCCACTGAACACGTACTAACGGGACTATCTTTGACCGCAGTTTCCTCTCGCTTCGGTCCAAAATAGCAATTGGCCCCTCCTCATAAGAGCTATCCGGCTGGAGATCGATGTCCTCCACAGCAATGTGAGAATGAGCCAAATCATCCCTAAGGTATTTCCTCAGCGAGGAAATATGGAACACGTCGTGAATCCGATGCAAATGCTCCGGTAACCCGAGTCTATACGCAACCAGTCCGATCCGCTCAATAATAGGAAACGGCCCCACATACCTCGGTGCCAACTTCCCCTTCTTCCCGAATCGCATAATCCCCTTCATCGGAGAAACCCTGAGCAAAACTTGGTCCCCCACTTGGAACTCCCTGAAAAATCTCTTCGCATCAGCATAACTCTTCTGCCTGTCTTGAGCTACCCGAATGCGACTCCGAATCAACTCAATCCTTGCCGAAGTATCCTGAATTACTTCCGGCCCAAGTAGTTTGTTGTCCCCCACTTCCAACCAACATGCTGGGGAACGACAAGGCCTACCGTACAATGCCTCAAACGGAGCCATGCCAATCGTGAACTGATAGGAGTTGTTGTAAGCAAACTCCACCAGTGGAAGGTACTGCTCCCATCCACCCCCGAAGTCAATAATACACATGCGTAGCATGTCTTCCAACATCTGATTGGTGCGCTCGGTCTGCCCATCAGTCTGCGGATGATAAGCCGTACTCAACCGCAATTCCGTGCCCATGGCCTCCTGGAAACTCTCCCAAAACCTCGAAACAAATATCTTGTCTCTGTCAGACACGATATTTAGGGGCACACCGTGAAGTCTCACAATCTCTGAAATGAAGAGTTGGGCATACTGACCCGCAGTGTAATCAGTCCTAACGGGTAAAAAGTGAGCGACCTTGGACAATCTGTCCACAATTACCCAAACGGAGTCGTGACCCCTCTGCGACGTAGGCAACCCCGTGATAAAGTCCATGGATATGCTCTCCCACATCCACACCGGAACCTCCAATGGTTGTAGCAATCCTGTTGGTCTCTGATGATCCACTTTTACAAGCTGACAAGTGGCGCATTTCGAGACAAACTCTGCGATATCTCTCTTCATACCGCTCCACCAATACTGCCGTCTCATATCTTGGTACATTTTGTCCCCTCCGGGATGTACCGCGAACCGTGAGCCGTGCGACTCTGCCATCACATCGTGTCGCAGTTCCTCTCCTTCCGGAACTACCAATCTCCCATTGAAGCGTAATCCCCCGTCTGAGCTAACGGTATAGGATTCAGCTCCCTCAGCGAGTAATCGAACTATCTGCTCCTGACAGAACGAATCATTTTCCTGTGCCCGTACAACCTTCGTGACAATCTGCGGTGTAACGGTCATCACAGCCATGAAAGATCGGGCCACTGCATCCTGGTGTCCCAATTCCTTCCACTTCGCTTTCCACACCTCTGCCACCTCATCTGCTGGCCTGCGGCTCAACGCGTCTGCTACCACGTTAGCCTTACCCGGGTGGTACTGAATGTCGAACTGGTAGTCTTTCACAAATTCAAGCCACCTACGCTGCCGCATATTTAATTCCTTCTGCGTGAACAGATACTGTAGTGACTTGTGGTCCGTGAACAGCTGAAACTTCTCCCCCAAAAGATAGTGCCTCCAAATCCGTAAGGCAAATACTACTGCTGCCAATTCCAAATCATGCGTGGGGTAATTCTTCTCATGAGGCTTAAGCTTACGGGAAGCATAAGCTATGGCCTGTCTCTCCTGCTGCAAAACACCTCCAAGTCCTTGCAAAGACGCATCGGTGTAAACTAAATACTCAACTCCCGGTCTCGGCAATGCTAACACAGGTGCTGAGGTCAATTTGTCCTTCAACTCATCGAATGCCAACTGACAGGCATCACTCCAGATATATGGCACACCCTTACGAGTAAGATGTGTCAAAGGACCTGCTATCTCTGAGAAACCCCGAATAAACCTCCTGTAGTATCCTGCTAAACCCAAGAAACTACGAATCTCCGTTGGTGTCGTGGGCTGTCCCCACTCCCTCACCGCTGACACCTTCCCCGGATCGACAGATATTCCCTGGTCGGAAATAATGTGACCCAAGAACTGGACTTCCTTCAGCCAAAACCCGCACTTCTCATATTTTGCATACAGCTCGTTCTGACGAAGTGTCTGCAAAACCATCCTCAAATGCTCGGCGTGCTCCTCCTCTGTCTGAGAGTAAACCAGAATGTCATCAATGAAGACAATGACAAACTGATCTAATAAGTCTCTGAACACTCTGTTCATCAAGTCCATAAACACTGCTGGAGCGTTGGTCAAGCCGAAAGGCATAACCCGAAACTCATAAGAACCATATCTCGACAAGAACGCAGTCTTCGAGACATCCTCCTCCCTGATACGCAACTGATGGTATCCCGACCTCAAGTCAATCTTCGAGAAGAAAGAAGCTCCTCTCAACTGGTCGAATAAGTCATCGATTCGAGGCAACGGATACTTATTCCGTATCGTGACCTTATTCAACTCTCGGTAGTCCACGCACAATCTCAGTGAACCATCCCTCTTCTTCACAAACAAAACTGGAGCGCCCCAAGGTGAGGTACTCCTGCGAATAAAGCCCTGCCCTAACAGCTGCTCTATCTGATCCCGTAACTCTCGCATCTCAGCTGGAGCCATACGGTACGGTGCACGTGCTATAGGTCTCGTACCCGGTAGCAAATCAATAACGAAGTCTATCTCTCGACTGGGTGGTAAGCCTGGTATCTCCTGAAACACATCCGAATACTCCCTGACAACCGGGATCGAATCTAAAGGAATCACAACCTCCTTAGAGGTATCCTCCTCTATGTAATACAGATGAGCGGTCGATCCTCCCTCTGGGCGAGGCATCGCCACTATAAACATCTCCTGCCCCGGAATGGCAAAAACAATGCTCCCGCTGAAGCAATCAATCATGGCCCTATATGCTACGAGCCAATCCATCCCGATGATCACATCGTGAACATGCATGTCTAACACTAACATGTCCGCAGGCAATACCAAACCACCAACCTCTACCCCGACTCCCCGGCATATAAAGAAAATAAGTGACCCACTCCCTAATGGTGAGTCGACACACGTCACTGTGCTCTCTGCCGTAGCTAACAATCCTAAAGCTTTCGCGAAGTGTGTAGCTATGAAACAATGTGTAGCACCCGTATCAAATAACACCCGACCCATAGTGCCATGGATAGGAAACGTACCCTCGATCGCGGGCGGTGCCTGTGGAACTGCAGCCTGGTGAACGTTGTAGACACGTCCATACTGTAGCTGCCCCTGTTGAGCTGGGACCGCTGGAATGGGTGGCAATGCTGCCATCTGTGGCGGTGCAGGAAGAGCGGCGGGAAACATAGGTCTCTGTGGCTCCTGGCGAGCACCCTGCTGCTGCTGCTGTGGGGCCCTACCCCTATCAGGACAATCCTGCTTCTTATGGCCAGTCTTGCCACAAGTAAAGCACTTCCCTGGGAAGTTCCCTCCCCTCTGCCCCTGCTGTCCCCGGCCCTGGTGGCCGTTACCATTCCTCCCTTGGCCCTGCTGGCCCTGATGGAACTGCTGCCCATTCTGTCCCTGTTGGCCCTGCTGGCCGTTTGGACCCTGATGGCCCTGGCGGAAACCTCCCTGTCCCTGCCTGTAGTTCCCTGACCGGAACCTCTTGTTATCCCCCTGTTGGGTACCCTGCTCAGTCTGTCTCTGCCCCTGACCGGTTTGTGCCCCGCTGGCACCATGTCCCCCAGTCCTGCCCTGATGGCTAGACTCCCCTGACCGCTTGCCCTCGGCCATATGAAAACGGTGGTCCTGGCAGTGTAGTAATGCAGCGTTAACCACATCAGAATACGTGGCCAACGATAGGTTCCCTAGCAGATGCTGGCGGATCCTCCAATTCAACCCATCAGTGAACTTCTCTATCTTCTTCTTCTCTGTTGGAATCTCGTCTGGAACGATATTCAACAAGTTAGTGAACTCGGCCTCATACTCGGCCACTGTCTTGCCCTCCTGCTTCAAACTCATCAGCTTCCTCCTCATCTCTGTATGAACTGCAGACGGAAAGTACTTGCGGTCGAACCGCACCCAGAACTCCTGAATGGTGAGGGTATCCCTCTCCTCCGCGGTGGTAATAGACTCCCACCACTGTAGCGCAGATCCAACTAGCTTGAAAGTAGCTAGCACCTGTTTCTGAACATCAGTGCACTCATGCATCCTCAAATGCCTCTGCATGTCCTTCCTCCATTGGCTCGAGATAACCACATCTGAGCTTCCAGCAAACTCTGGTGGATGCGCTTTCTGAAAAGCGTCACGTACACGCTCCCAAGCAGACGGGAATGCATTAACCTGTACTGGCGCGGCAGCCGGCGCCTGCGGTGGTGCCTGCTGAATCACGGCAATCGCGGCATTTACCGCTTGGGCTACTATAGCAGCAACCTCAGCGGCGTTCAACATGCCCTGAACTGGAGCGGGCTGTGGTTCGGGCGTAGCATTCCTGGGAACTCGTCGTGCACGTCGTGGAGGCATCTGAAATAAGAACAAAGTTTATAAGTTCACGGTTTATAAACTTAATATAGCTGAAGAACGAAGCATACACAAAAGAATACAACAGTCCTAAAATATAGGGCTCTATATCAAAGAAACGTAGCGGAAACATAATAGCCGTACAGATCCTAAAGGACACTAGAACCTGATGCTCTGATACCACCTGTGACACCCCGACTAATTAAACACCGGGTAGCTACTCCTTTATAAAATTAATTCAAAATGCCAAGTTGGCTCAGTTAATAGCATCACTGTCGAAAACGTTTTATTATTACTAACCACCTAGTATTTAAAAAGTAAGTGCCAAATTTTATTATATCTGATTAACATGCAACAAGAGTAATGAATAACTAAATAACACCATTCACCATACTGAAGTAACAAGAATAACCATCACAATATGTAAATAAAACCTGGAGGAAAAACTCCTCAATACAAATCCCACATCTGATATGTAAACTGAAATAAATAACTAAAACTGAATACTGAGCAATACATGCTAGAGTCTGAAAACTGAAATGTAAAAATGCTCTAAATAGGAATGGGCAACATGCCCTACAACTGATAGATAGTGACTCTGGAATCCAAAAGATAGAAGCGTCTATGAGCAAATCCCTGTAGCTTCCACAACCAGCTACAGCACGTCACCTGAATGAGAATCCTATGCTTGGTGTCCTTGTGGCTGGGCACCTAAAATGGTTTTACAAGAAAATATATTTGAAAGCAAATGGGTCAGAGCCCGAAAGTGGAAATCATTTTAAAAACTTGCAAGTGCTTTAAAAACATTTAAAACATTAAATGCAAAGTACATGTTAGGACGTGCACTCACATTAAATTCTCACCTCTCGACTAACTGTGCACTCCTAACGTAAGTACCCATCTATAACTACCTTCTCCACTAGCTAAGTGACAACGTAAACTAGCTAGACAACCAAAGGTTCTACTCATTTTACTCGGTTAATTTAACATAACAACGCTCGTAATTTAATAGAGGTCTCTCGTAATCTCCGTTATTAAGTATGCCATTGATATAACTAACAGCTAACTCATTATATATCTCGAAACAATACCGGAATATTTTACCACATTAACATGAGGATTTCCATTAAATAATGTATATTATTCATCACATAAATATACGATACAAGCACCCCGCAATCTAAGCTGTAGTGCACACATACTCTGCTATCCATCCCGGTACATCACGTACATAAGGATCACATATTCCGAATCTCTCAGGAATAGTTCAGATAACACAAATCACAAATAGTGGAGGCGAACATAGTCACCATCACATGGGTCACGCACATACCTACGCTCCCATGGTCAGCGGACTTATTAATATCACAATAAGTCTTTCTATGACCTATGTTCATCAAGGTACCAGTCTATATCCCCCCCGTAGGCACACAAGGAATAGAGGGTCCTAAGCGAACGAAACCTCCCGTGATAGCAAGTATGGTAGGTATGTCATACATACAATCCATATATCAATACTAAGTAAACACACATCTTAGTAATACCGTATTATAATCGTAGTACATATCGCATTCTCGTACTAACTAATTATCACAACTTATTTTATTCCGGTTCATAATTATACGCGCTATAATTCATCCTCACGTCGTAGTAGTCACTCATGTCTCAACCCAAATGATACATTGAATATAACTCTCGCATATGATTTACTCATCTCAATAACCCAAAAGTCCCAAATCAATCACTATATCATCAAAGGGATGCTAACCCTACCCTTGAACCATCTCCCGGAACTCCAAAAGTCAAAACAGTCCAAAAAGGGGCAAACTGCCAACTCGTTAGAAGTCTCGTTCGAACGAGGCTTCGAACGAGTTTGGACTGTCAGGTCGTTAGAAGTCTCGTTCGAACGAGGCTGTTCGAACGAGATCCCAGTTCGTTCGAACGAACTGACCCTTCTAACGATATCTCGTTCGAACGAGATATCGAACGAAAATCCTACTCGTTAATAACGACTGGTCAACTCGTTAGAAGCTCGTTCGAACGAGCTCGTTCGAACGACCTGGGGCTGCTTCTAACGAGATGCCAGTTTCGGCCCAGATTTCTCCCCAATTCGTTTTTTCACCATTTTTATTCCTCAAACCTTTTCTAAAATTCGTTCCAACAATATATTGAGTTCTCTCATCATCCTCAAACATGTTAAGGGCTATACTAACATCATTAAAGGGTTTGACATCATCTAAACATCATTAAATCACAATTTCTACATTAATTCCCAATTTTCTTCAAGAACATAAACCCTAACTTTTTCTCATCATAAATTCCCAGAATTTTAATTCGTTTATACATCACCTAAATATGAAATATCCGAAATTAAATCTCCCAACAATATTTCTACATGCAAACCTATCCCAACATTCAATAATAACTTCAAATTCATGGGTTTTCTTTTAATCTTTCAAGAACAATTAAGATTCTTCAATTTCTAACATGGAAAAGACATTCTCAGTAATTAAATGGAAATAAAGTCACTTGCCTTGGTTTGATTTCTGAATTTGGTGTGGATTCGGTGTAGAATTTCTGCAGAATCTCTCTCTCTCTCTCCTTCTCCAAGCTTTCTTCTCCAAAAGGCTATGGTGGCTAGGGTTTGTTTTGGGGAAACTTATGAAACCTAATTTCAATAAACCTCCGTAGCTTGTTGGGTTAATAAGGGTTGGTTGGGGTCAATCCTTATCAGATTACAACTCTCAATTTTCGTCACTTTTAATTACCCAAAAATACCAAATTACTAAAATACCCTTTAAGTTACCGGTACGGTCTAAAATTACCCCGGGATCCAAACTATACCCCCGGCTAGTGTTTTCTGACTATCTCGACCCTTCCGGACGCGTTGGCGCGCTCAAAATGACCATACGGATTATCGATTTTAAATTTACTTTTAATATCAAAATATTATACCGTGACGCGGCGGTCCCACGCGTCTCAACAAAATTTCTAAAATGCCGTATATAAATCCCACGACAAATTTTATAATACCAAATACATATATAATCATATATGCACATAATCAAATACCAATTTGCATCACATCAGTATTTATAACCCGGATTAATTTCCAATTAATACGCATTTAATTAATTAATCCCAAAAATAAATATAGTCAAAAGTACGGGGTATTACAGGTTCGCTTCAATACCTCGTTGGTTAACAATATACCCGAGAAACATGCCTTCTCTATTCCGAATATGCATTTGGTAGGATTCAGCTTCATTTGATATTTCTCTAGTTGATCAAAGGTCTGACCTAAGTCAACTAGATGATTAGCATCTTTCTTGCTCTTCGTAAGCATGTCATAAACATAAACCTCCATGTTATGACTGATTTTCTCTGCAAACACCTTATTCATCAACCGCTGATATGTTGCACCTGCATTTTTAAGTCCAAAAGGCATAACATTATAACAATAAGTTCCCCTTGGGGTGATAAAAGAGGTACTTTCCCTGTCTTCAGGTATCATTTTAATCTGGTTATAACCAGAATAAGCATTCATGAAACTTAATAGTTCGTGCCCCGAGGTAGCATCCACCAGTTGATCAATTCAGGGCAAAGAAAAATAATCCTTTGGGCATGCCTTGTTAAGGTCGGTGAAGTCTACACACATCCTCCACATGTTATTTTTCTTCTTTACCATCACCACATTTTCTAGCCAGTCAGGATATTTGACATCCTCAATGAAAGAGGCTTTTTGTAGCTTCTCTACTTCTTCTTGTATGGCTTGAATATTCTCAGGACTAAACACTCTTCTTCGCTGCTTCACTGGCTTAATTTCCTTGTTCACATTGAGCTCGTGACACAAGAAGTTCGGGTCAATCCCTGGCATATCTTCGTGACTCCATGCAAAATTTTTCTTTCTTCGCCTTAGAAATGCTATCAATTCCTGTTTTATTGATACATCCAAGGATGCACCAATTTGAGTTGTTCGTTCTGGATGCTCGTCGTCCAGAATGATATTCTCAGTAACCTCTATAACCTGTCCCTTCACGAGTTGAGACTCGTCTCTAGGATCTAATGTTTCAATATCTGTATCTCCTATCTCATCCACTTGATAGGTGATAGTCTTCTGTCTAGATTCTTCACGTTCCTCCTGTTCAGTAGATGAATAGTAGCATTCCTGAGCTACTTTCTGGTCGCCTTTCACAACTCCCACCCCAAAATTGGTTGGGAATTTTAAACATTGATGCACAGTAGATAGTACTGCTTCGAACTTCTTCAGACCTACTCTTCCCATGATGATATTGTAAGCTGATTGGATGTTTTTATCCATGACAAAAAACCGTACTCTTTCTGTTCGATAAGCAGGCCAGGTACCGATAAGCATATCCAACTTGATCGTCCAAAGTGGAAAAACCTTCTCTCCAGTAAAACCAAGGAGGGGCCGATAATATGGCTCCAACTGGGCTAACTTCAAATTCAAACTGTCAAAGCATGGATAGAACATAATATCTGCCGAGCTACCATTATCCACCAGTACTCGTGAAATCACCACTTCATTCATTCTCATCTTGATTACCAATGGGTCATCATGAGGATATAGTACACCTGCCAGGTCGTTCTTAGATAAACCAATGACTAGTTTGTCCTTGTTCACCTTCCTCGGGCGATCATCTTCAGCTAGATTTATTCGTTGAATGTACGAACAAGCTTGATCTTCATTGAGGTAAGTTTTTCTCTCGGCAGCCATATCTCCACCTCCTGCATCTCCACCTGTAATAACATTACATTCAAATGATCCAAAATGGATTGAAAATACCTCGCGTTATGGCTGTTTTGGTCTTTTGGGGAGATCGGGGTCGTCTTGGTCATCATCCGGGTCTTCTTCATGACTTCTCTTCTTATCTTCTTTTGCTCGACGAGGAGATCTGGACCTCTGCCTTGCTCGGTCGTTGCTCTTTCCACCATTTCGTCGATCCACATACTTGGTCAATTTTCCCCGCCTAATGAGCTCTTCAATTTTATTCTGGAGAGCTATGCAGTTTTTGGTCATGTGACCATGGTCCTTATGGAACTCGCAATATTTGGACTTATTCCTCTTGTCAGGATCTGCCTTCATGTTTTCTGGCTAGTTTAGCTCCTTGCTGTTCTTGATCTCTTCCAGAATGTGGTTTGTATCTACCTTCAAAGGAGTATTGTTTCCAAATTTCTTCAAATGTTCCAATGCTTGCTTTGTTTTTAATTGCTTGCTGCCACCATTGTTCTTTTGCCCCTTCTTCTCAACCTTATCAGCCTCAACTTTGGTCTCCTTAGTGTCCATATTCTTCTTCGCAGCCATAGCTTCCTCGACATTCATAATCTTGGTTGCCTTTGCCATTAGTACTGCCATGGTTCTAGGCGGATCTTTGGCTAGAGTGCAGTACAATTTATTTGGCAACAGTCCACTCATCAGAGCAGTAATTGTTGTCTTCTCCTCGTAATCAATTACTTCGACCTTCTCATTATTGAAACGAGTAATATAATTTCTGGTGCCCTCACCCGCCTTCTGTCTAACACTTAACAAGTGTGCTACTCGTTTAACTGATTTTTCTCCAAAACAGAAGTTCCCAATAAAGAGCTCGGCCAGTTGAAAGAAAGTCGCAATCTTCCCCCGAGGAAGATTGTTGTACCATATTTGAGTAGATCCGATAAGAGTTCCTGAAAATGCCCTACATGTCATCTCATCTCATCTAGAACGGCATAGATATCAGCAGCAGCTTGGTTTTATTCTATATGAAGGACAGGGTCAGTTTTTCCATCATATTTAGGTGTCACCACAGGAGCTTTGAATTTTGATGGTGTAGGAAAATCCACAATTGCTTGTACAAATGGTGTCCCTTGGATAAAAGTTCTTTGTAGAGGATTCTTGGCCTTAGCCATTTCCCCTAATATGTCTTCCAACCTCTGAATAGAGCCCTTTCATGCGTCATTTCCCTCATCGGGCCTATTTATTCGAGCAATTGATCGCGTTGAATTTACCTCTTGGGATCTTTCAATACGAGTAGTTGGTCGTGATTGGGCAAAGCCTTCCCTTAGATCGGATGGTCGTTGATAGTTTCTCGACACAATACTAGGAGGAATTATATTCCTCCTAGGGCCCAAACGATCAAAAGGAGAGGCTCTACTCAACCTTTCAAGACCACTGGTCCTTTCTTGAGATAAAGTGACGTTTTGTTGAGTGTTTGTAGCTCGTACTGAGAAAGTTCGACCAGGTTGATAGGAAGGATCATTAGATCTCTCAGTTTGATATGAATCGGTGTGTCTGGATCGAGATTCCTCAGGGAATAACGTTCTCTTAGTTTGTGAAGAGGGTAAACGAGTATTTCTCTGAACACTTCTTTGTCCTGACTGGGCTGGCACTCCACCCTGGACAGTTTGTATGAGTTGTCGCATGGTGTCTTGCATGGTCGTCTGGCCCTGGGCCAAATTAGCCATTATACCAGCCAGATCTTGGACATTTGGGGGAGTAGATGGATTTGGAAGGATTTCAGCGTTTCGATTACTGGACTCAGGATTATCAGCCATTGATGGTGAATTGTTTTGGTGAAAAACGATAAGTGCAGTCGATATTCCCATAGACGACGCCAATCTATTGATGTAAAAAATTAGATTATCTATAATTAATCAATCACAGATAAAATAAATAAGACAAAAAGATTTTTAAAGTGGTTCAGCCTTGCAAGAATGGCCTACGTCCACTGTTTTTGTTATTGCTGACTTTTAATAGGAATTCTCAATAATGGGTTTACCAAGAAATTCTGAGTCCCCTTCTAATGAGAAGGTTACAATGTATTTATAGCCTTGAGGCTATACATGTGAAAGAACAATGCACTGTTATCTAGCAGACATATACATCTGTACAATAATAATGAGCATTTAATGCGCAGTCGTCTCTTTGATTATCCTGATTTGAGTGCTTTATACGCTAAGTAGCTTGGCATGCTTGAGCTACTCGGACCGCCTTAGTAGCTCGATATGCTTGAGTTCCTCGGGGCCCATGATTTGGTCGATACGCTTGAGATGTTTGGAGTATAGGAGTTCCTCGGGGCGTTGAGTAGCTCGGTATAAGCATTTATAGTTGCCACGTAGGTTGACATGCGTCTTCAAGTGATAGGTCCACATCAGCAGAATAAATTTGGTATCAACAACGAGCTTCAGGGAATTTAAGGTTCCACTCCGCATTATCTAGACCTCTGTCAAGTCTGATAAGAGTATTAGCCATACCCTTTCTGCTATTTATCCAGGTTAGCTTTAGTCCCGAGCATCCCAGGTCCGTAAGTTTGCACTTGCTGAAATTTTCAAGAAAGGTTGAGCTTTTGTTGTCCTTTTTCTGCTTCCCAATTTTTTTTTTCCAGACTCATCCACATGATCATTGAAATCGCCCGCGACCAACCAAGGTAGATTAATATTTTCAGCAATGTCATACAGATTCTCCTACAGTATTCTACGCAGTCGTTGCTGAGGGCTTGCATAAATCGCGGAAAAAATCTAATCTTCATAGTTATTTTTGGTAACCATGAGGTGGATAACTTGTTTAGTAATAGATAAGGTTTCCAGTTTAATAGAATTTGGGTTCCAGGTAACCCAAATACCTCCAGACCTGCCAACTGGCTCATACACCTCCCTATTAGTAAACCCAAGGTTATCGAAAAAACTAGCCAAATTATCAATGGTGATATGTGTTTCAAGAATAACAACAATGTCCGGATTATAAATTCTTTTCAGCTCAGTAATGGTGGGTTTAAAGAGGGGTTTTCCCGCCCCTCGACAGTTCCAGATAATCGCAACCATTGAAGACTTTGTTTGTATGAGCAAGTCCACATCATTAATCGTCCACATCCACGAATCAACAATTTTCTGGTGCTGTAGCCTGTCCCTAACTTTTTCCTCCACAATCGCTGTGTAAATCTCTTCTTTTTCCCACATCTGTTCCAGTTTGTTGATTATGATCTTGACTTCGGAGATCTTCCAATTTACTAGTATGATGGTTGCCTCCTCGACATTCCCCACTAGATTGATCAAGACTTCCCCCGAGTTTAGTGACAGATTTTGGATTTGGACGTCCTGTAACAGTGCTATGGGAAATGGGAGTTCCATTTACGGTTTGATTATCAGATATTTTTTACGAAGTTTGGTTTATCTGGGGGTTATTATCGCTGCTCTTTGTAATGTTTTTGTGTGCATTTTGTGCTTCAGAAGTTTGGTGGGAGGGACCATTATTAATAATAACCCCTACAGTAGCGCTGTCATCCCGACTTGTCATTTTACTATTCGTATCCGAGTTTTGTCTTATGGAGATTGCGTCAGTACGATTTCCCGTGGCCCTATGTGCCATCTGGGCATGGCTGGTCTTTCAGTTGGTAAGTCACGCGCTACATTAGCGCTTACAGATTTGTCCATATCCCAGCTTATTCTTTTTGCTACTGACTCTTTATACCCGCCACTTTTTCCACCGTTGGATTTCTTCAATTCCATACTCATCTGAAAGTTCCTTTGGTTATCATTTAGGTTCCTTACCACCTGTCCTTTTGTCTGAGTGTTGGTAGTAGCAGACGCCCCTTTCCCATACTGCATGGCAGTGTGTGACGGTCCCTTGTCACTTCCATCACTGTTGAGGATTGCAAATCTATTGTTTGTTTTTGTTGGGGGCTCTCTGGTTCCATTCTGATTAACTTTTTCCTTCTCGTTACTATTCCTCTTGTTTCGTTGTACTAACATCCATGGACCAAATTGGTCTTTCTTTTTTTCCACGTCAGTAATAACATTTCCTCCACCCATCCCACTAGACGTGCTGGGAATATGGCCGTTATCAGCAGCTGTAGCCATATTTTTATCCACTATGGAGGCTGGAATATTTTTCGATGATTTCGCTATATTATGGTTTGGTGCATGTAGCGGACAATACTTGGTTTTGTGCCCAATTTTTCCACATTTGAAGCAGATATATGGGAGAAATTCATACGCCACTCTATATTTACGACCATCCAGTATATAGCATGGGATCAACGGTTTTGCTAGATCAACTTCAATACAGATTCTTGCATATTTTTCCCTAGTAGATGATACGAAATTAAAGTCCGTCTTGATTGGTTTCCCAAGTTTGCTGCCAATCTGGAATAGAGCTCTTTCATCAAATCATTCAATAGGTAGTCTGGGAAGTCTTACCCATAGAGCTGTAGTAACATGGTTAGACTCAAGGGGGTTAAAGTTTGGTATCCATTTTCTAACTATTAGATAATGATTATTAATTATCCATGGTCCTCCAATCAAAACATTATATTAATCCTCTTTCATCATAAATTTAAACACAAAATGTCCCTCTTCCAAATCCACAACTTCATAATCACCTTGTAAATTCCACAGGGAGGGTACTCTTGCACTAAGTAATTTAAAGCCAATGTTCTTACCAAGTAAGCTTACAATGACGCTGTCACTCCATTTCTTCCTTAACTTCTCCACGTGTTTCTTTGGTATAGTGATGACGGGGCATAGTGGGTCATCTTCCACATCAATAGGCAACTTTCAACTCTTCCTTGGGAGAATCCGGGAATTTATTTTGGTAGGACCACAAAAATATCGGGGGTTCGGAGGCGGAAGCCCCCAAGTCAATTTTTTTAAGGTTATTTACATTTTATGCAATATTTTAGCACTAACAATATATCAATCGTAATCATTTTTTTTTCAACAATATCATATATATTCACCATCAAAATATAATATTAGCCTCGGGGGAAATTTGAGACTCGTCGACATTTTGACTTTCGGCATATTTTCTACTGAAAAATGAATCAAGGGTCTTTGATTTTTCCATATTTCTACAACACAAAAATAAAACAATTGGAATTTGTCATTTTTCCAAAAAAATGCTAATTATCATATATTAAGCATAAGCATTGAACACTCCAATAGCATATAAAATATTAATACTAATAACAGTAGAATCAGTCCCTAATTTTTTTAATACTGATTACAATATGGGTAAAAAATTAACACTATTAACAGTAAAAATTAATACTAATTACAATATGTACTAATATTAGTGGATGAATGGAAGAACTACTACTAAAAGATACCTACTTTGAGGTTGAGAAACTGTTGTTGTTGAAGTGAGGAGAGAGGTAAAGAGAGTGTTTTTTGTAGTTAGGTTAAAATATAATTATGTAAAAAAGACTTTTTATATGGGTATACTATTGTGGGCGTTACTTTTGTGGACTTTATAAACAGAAAATGAATATTTTTTTTGTTGGGTTTTAAAACATTGGAGGGGAGTCCACCTGTAGCTTCGCTCCTGAACTCTTCTGTCATCATATTGTAGACTCTTTCAAACATACCACTTCCTTGTCGGTATAGATTATTTTCTCAAATTATATGTTTACATTACAATAATCTATACAAAACGGGCCCCACCAGGGTCCACGAAAAGCTGATTGATTTGGTCATCTTAAATACTTGAAGTTATCGCCTATATAATCATATTTTAAGATTCAAATTAAAAAAATCTTAACAAAATATGCAATTAATCTTCCTTGCACCACGGTTACAAAAAAATTCTGAGCGTAATACAAGTGAATAATTTAAGAGTGCAAAATAAAATTCCATTCAGTATTCAGAATTCGCTAATAATATATACATTATGTTCATATTCAGGGACAGGGTTTCCACCAAAAAAATCTAAGGAAAATTTACTGTATGCAAAAATAAACCCTATGGTTTATCGAAACCCTACGCTTTTCCCAGTCATCCTCCCAAGGAGCAGGAAACTAGAAACCGATAGTTTGCAAAAATAAATTGAATTGATAAGCCCTACGCTTTATCGAAACTACTTCATGAATCCAATGCTCTTAATTCACTCCATACCATCAAATGGAGCCTTCGATTTCAAGGTTGCTTTAGCTACTATGATTTTGACGATTTATCCCCTGCAAAGTACATTCAAGCATCGAAATTGTAAATATATATAAGAACATCTAACAAGAAGAATGGAATTATCATTCTATTTTACTGCTTTCGACAGCTATTAGTGCAAGTCGATATACTGATAAAATTTAAGGTCCGCAAATGGAAAAATGAATTACCGGAAACATGCATCAATATCTCATGACTTCCATAATGTGAATACAAAAACAAGGATAAGGGGAATTGTAGATTATTGAAGCTTGAGTGAATTTTTTAATTATTTATTATTTATTTTATGAAGTTTCATTTGTCCGATGAATGGGGAGTAGTAACATACCTACAGATTTAGGATCTACATGTACAAAGAAACTTGCTGCGACTATCAAATAGCAAAGGAGGAGCATCAGTCCTTTAAAGTAATTGGAAGTTCCCTCCTGCAAACCCAACATTAAAAATTATTTTAATGATTTTGCAATAGAACTATTGTTAGATTCTTTTCAGGATGGAAAAAAATTAGGGTGTTTGATTGCAAACATGGGAAATGCGTAGAAAATAGTTCATTTGTATGAGAAGTTGGAAAATTAATGGAAAAATATGAGTTTTTTATCTTACTTTTTCAATTTTCCATGGAAACCAATTCTTTGGTAGTGGATAAGAAATATTTTCCACTAAAAAAGAGGTTTTGAGATGGAGCACTGGTTATGTGAATAAGTGTTGTTCTTATATAAAGAATTTGCAATCAAGGAGGTACTACAAAGGCCCCTCTCTCAGCAACATTTTTAGGCGGCGCCTTCCGGACACATTTTCCCGGTCGGTTAAGATGACTTTGATGATACATCGTAACGAAGTCTAGGCACTCGTCTAGTGGTGCGCTATTTCTCGCTTCTTCAGTAAATGGGTTGCTTTCAATCTACAGTAAGAAAGCAGCCTCATGGACATGAGGACCCAGTAGCACTATTTGAAGCACTATTTGAGATACAAGAGCATCAGTAGTTCTGTGGTTGACAATGGACTGATAAACAAGGAAGAATTTCACTTGGCATTATTTAAGAATCGAAAGAGAGACAAGCGTTTTGCAAGACGGGTCTTTGATCTTTTGAATGTTAAGTGAAAAGGGGTGACTGATTTTGGGGACTTCGTTAGATCACTCAATGTTGTCCACCCATATGCTCCAGAAGAGGACAAGATCATGCTTTATGATTTGGATGGCATGGGATTTATTGAGCGGCAAGAGGTTAAGCAAATGTTAATGCCACTTTTGTATGAGTCTGAAATGAAATTAGCTGATGAGACCATTGAGACAATATTGGATAAGACGTTTTCAGAAGCTGATGTAAATCGGGATGGAAAGATAGATAAATTAGAATCGCACAATTTTGTGACTCAAAATCCCTCTTTGTTGAAGATAATGACACTTCTGTATCTGAGGGACATAACTACAACATTTCCAAGTTTTGTGTTTAATTTGGAGGTTGACGACATTGCTACATAATTGGAAGAGTGATAATAGCATAAATATTACATGCATTTAGTTTAAAATCTATTGAATTTTGATTCATTAAAACATAACATTTGCATTGAAAAAAAAAAGGTATTACAAAGGCAAACACATGAGTCAAAACAACTATTTTCCATGGACAAAAATTTCATGTCAATCAAACACACCCTTAGTGTGACGACAGTAACAGTAGTCTTCCTAACTTCCGATGCATTCAACCACAGACAGTTTAACACTTTTCTGAGAAGCATTTATATTCATTACTTCAAAAGAACATAATATATTGTGACTTTCAATAGGCAAACCTGCAGCATGGAGGCTACTACAATAACAGCCATGAAAAGAGTAGCCGTCTCAAAAAGCTGAAAATTTAAGTCCATAGGACGACCCATTATCCACCCAACAACAACACAAAATGGGATCTGCAAAAAAAGGTGTTAAGAGTTAAATGACTCAAAAATACGAACAATGCACAATATTAAAAAAATCAAAATAAGACATTTAAATATCATCGTCGTTATTATTATTATTATTATTATTATTATTATTATTATTATTATTATTATTATTATTATTATCATTTTGAGGGGGGGGGGGGGGATGGGGTAGAAATTAAATATCAATAGAAACCTTTTCTACACAACATGACAATAATATGTCTAATAAAATGAAGTTGTGGACAACTCTTTTTAAGAAAACTGATAATCGGTTACTTATAAAAAAAAAAAAAACACTGATAATCTGTAAGAGTTGATCCTTAACAGCGCTTTAATGAAACCATTAATGACAATCATAATGATGGTGTTGTGTGTGCACGGATAGTTTTCTTGTATATTGATTATTCAAAAGAATTACTAGCTGGGAAGAAAATCAAGTAAGGAGAATGAATGATTCCTTGAGAATACTTTGATGAAAACAGGTTAATGCAATTCTACCCTCATCTTCAGCAACGATGAACTAAGTTTTCTTTTAGTATAGATACGGATGAGGGGTAGTAAATTATCAGCATCCGTAATAGATAAAACATATAGCCATAGAGCTTACTTTTCTTCTTCATTTGTATTCTAGGGTTACTTGGTCTCCCTTTGATTGTCAGGAAAATTAAGCGTGAAATGATTCCCAGGAAAAGGAAAATTAAGTGTGAATACGTGGTCTCCGTTTGATTGGAGCCCATTGTTAGCTGTCTAATTTAATCTTTAATTTTATTATTGGTTACACAATTTACCCTTCTCCAGCAACCTAGCTCTCTCTTCTGTCCATGTCTCCTTTTGCATATTGAATCCTTGATATCCAGACATAAACTTTCTGTGTATGTTCTTTAATTCAAAATAAATACACTCGCTGCGTAAATGACGTTTTTTTAGTGTGTGTGTGTGTGTGTGTGTATGAGAGAGAGAGAGAGAGAGAGAGAGAGAGAGAGAGAGAGAACTTTGGCTGCTAGAATTTCTGGAAAATTTCATGAATTTTCCGGAATATATGAATTTTTCCAGAAAAGAAAAACTCGAGTATTTCTCTGGTAAACTTGTGGGGTTTCCACAAACCCAGTGAAACCATTGCTCTACCTCGGCCATAGCCCTTTCTGCGCAACCCCCAAACCGAACCCTTGCATCACCATACCCATCCACTTCGCCACTACCCACCCACCCTGTCATCCCCTGTAAAACCCATGCTGCATTCACTAAACCCATCCGCGACGAGACACCGTTTTCCGCCACCAAACCCATGATCAAGGCTTATTAATTTCTGGCACCCCGAAACTAGTGGAGAATGTTGATTTGGATCAGGATTGGAATCACAAGGTTGTTGGTGTTCTCCATCCTATTTAGGATGGTAGGTGGTCTCCAGTGAGATTAAAAGTAATAATGCAAATTACATAGACTGTATTCAAGCATTGGTGAGGCTTGTGGTTATACACTTATGTGTCGCATCCGTATTGGCATGTGTCCAGGCTCCACACAGGTCCAACAGCAGTGGAAACCAAACAAAAGCCAATACGAATGCAAATCATCAGTGTGTCGCACCAAAATGTGTTGATTTTATGTGTCGGCCTAGAATTATCCTTTAAACAAAATCAAATGTGATAACTAAGGTGTCGTTTGTTTTTACCTCTATAGGTCTAAATCTGAACCATTCAGACTTAAAAGATACCAAATAGTGTCTCTCTTTTTTAAATGATTAAGAAGTTAACGGCTATTTTTTCCTCTGAATGATTAAGAGGTAAATGTACTTACGAAGTCAGAATTTGAAGTCTGTTTCAGTCTAAATACATTCATTCAGACATAAAAACAAACTTATTTTTCAGATTTCAGACTTTATATTTTAAATGAAAAAACAAATGCAGCCTAAGAGTCTAACCAATTGACGGGACATAATTCGTCAAAATGAGTGGTAGTCCAAGAAGTGAGTTCCGGAGGAATAATGAAAATAACTTTTGCCATACAATTCAATACTTCGACAATTTGCTCCACTTTAACTTTGGCCCATCAATTTTCTTCTTCAAAATTTATGGGCCCAAATAATAAATTCTTCATTAATTCCAAGTGTGGGGCCAGCCCACGGTCTACCAGCCCAAAAAAATCATTTTGTGGGGTGTTGAGACAAACTAATTGGAGTCCAACCTTCCTTAAAACCCTGATTTTCCCAAGCCAGGGCAAGGCTATACAAATGCCTCGCCTCTGCCCCAGCCAAGTTAAGGTTAAACACATGTTCAAGGTCTCTGAATTTAAGGTATGTGAAAACAATTACTGAACCATTTAGAAGTCCATTACTTTTTCAGCCCATGGTCCCGTCTTGCTGCACATTCAATGGGCTTCTAATTGAGACATCAGGCTAAGGCTCTCCAATGGGTCGGGTCAGACTTGCCCTGTTCAAGAGTGGCCCATGTGTTGTGGTGGGCCAAGTTTGGCAGGTTAGTGCTTTTTTAACGGGCCGGTCAGCTCAGCCCATAACATAACTATCAAGGCTCAAGCCCTACCTGGTAAGCCTTCCGTCTCAAGTTTAAATGTGGGATGGGCCAAATGGTGCCTTCCATATCACATTTATCGAATGGCCAACCATGCAGGTAGCGAAGCCTCACACATCTAATTCCACCAATCCACATGCCCGTGCTTTCCTAGTATCTCCCAACCAAGCCCTATTGGACCCATGAAACCGCGTCACATTGGGCCAGCTATTTGCATCGTATCCGTTGTTCTTTGGCACTGATATGCCCATTTGATATTATTATTTCTGAGCAATGCTACATGGATCAACTAAACAAACCAAGTGAGAAGTGATGTGTCAGAAAATACATTGATTAATGTCTTCACTGTACCCTACACACTGACTCTATTTGACATCTCTCTTTCTTTATTTGCCCCATTAGGCTCCTTTGGGTGACATGGTGTCCATGTTGTTATAACAATGCCCACTTCATAGGATAAGAATAAACACTATCCTGCACATAGTAATTAAGTGATTACAAAGGAGGGACAATCACCTTATTTATTGATAACACTAACTATAGTTCTAAACTAACGAAAGTAATAGAGATAATTATGGGAATATCCAAAAGAGAATCGCATCCCTAATTAAACTCCTAAAATCTCTCCTAACATCCATTTATGGTCAATAGGCCCTTTTGCATCTACCTTGACCTCTAATAAAACCGGGGAAAAATATAAAAATAGCTATAAAACAGAAATTAAAATCCTCTTGGAGACCAACTCCATCCTCGCAACAGATGTCATACCCAATACAAATTATTCATCTTTGCGGATGTGTCATGTAAGAAACAAATTGAGTTGGGTACCAAAGTCTAAAAAAGATATGTGTAACAGGGGTATTCTTGGATTCACACGAAATTAGATGAGGCCACTAAACTGTCTAATCAATTGAATGGATGGAATTCATCAAAATGAGATGTATAAATTTTAGGGGCCAACCCAAATAAAACAAATTAATGGGGGACAAACTCAAAAATACCCTATAATCTTTTTGGTTACTTTAATAAAGAGGGCGCCTTATGCAACAGGAAGCACGGCCATTTGGAAGAAATAAACATTGTACTTGAAATAAGAGGTAATTATTTACTCAAATAGCAAATATCATGAAAAGAAAATTTTGGATCCTACAGAAGACAGTTCAATGGACTAAAGAGGATTCATGGTTTTCTATATGTAGAGTTGAATATGACAAAGGAAATATCATGAAAGAGGACTTTTCAATAGTTAAATAATTATGAAAACACAGATTTTGTTTATCCTCTGCTCTCAATTCTCTTCTTATTCTCAAAATAATTATTAACGAGGGCTCAAACTCTTAGATATTCATTGCAACTGAAATTAACAAACAAAAAAACTGCAACGAGAAAGTAGCATCAGTGCTTCCATACCTACAATGTAGAAGTTGATATAGTCCAACTTAAAAGGAAAATTTACATGCAAGCAGAAATTCATGTAACAATATTCAATACGTACCCCAAACATGGCTATCTGTGTTGACGAACCTATTGCTATTCCCAAAGAAATGTCCTACACAGATATCGGGTAAATTAGCACATAACAATTAATCACGCTTAGTATAAGAAACAGGTAGAACAAGCACTTACAAGCTTGTCTTTCATGGCAAAGATAACAGCACCTGCATGTTCTGCCGCATTTCCAACAATTGGGAGCACGATAACACTTATAAATACTATCGGAATATTCATTGCTACTGATGCCCCCTGAAAACAGATATATGCTTGAAGTTTATCCAACCTCATAGGAGAGAGAGAGAGAGAGAGAGTAAGGAAAGGCATTAATTGGAGAATTTACAAGATAACATTCTACAGACTACCATAGCTGGTCCATAAGAAGAATGCACGGGATGAATGGATATAAAAAAAGGATTCCATAAGACCAAGCAAAATATAAATTAAAAGAGCTAATGATGTTGAAGATTAGAGTACAAAAACTCTAATACTCACAAGAAGAATAAACTTACTCAAAAGAAAAGTACACACTAATAATAAAAACACTCAAAAGAATACTCAAACTAAAGCCTCAAGTTTTTATTACTTGCCTGATTTTTGGATGATTACAAATATTGGTGAAGGGAGGTATTTACAGTAAATGAAATACAATCAACACCACACATTGTGGTTAAATAAACATACACTTTTAATAAAAAATATACAAATATTAAAACACACATTAGTTTCAACCATCAAAGTTGCCCATTATGCAACCTAACTTCTACTAATTTCTCCACTTCACATAATTTAGGGAGCTTTTATGGGACTCCGTCGGGTTTAATGGCTGATGTTGATTCTTAACATTCTCCCTGAACATCGGCTTATTCTTTGCTCCACATTGAATTGACAATGAAATTTTTCCAACTTGTCAGTACTTAAACTTTTTGTGAACAAGTTCGCATCTTGATCATCCGTTTTGATCTGTCTCATCTCAATCTCTTCTTGCAGAACCTTCTCTCTAAAATATGATAGTGCACCTCTACATGCTTAGCTCTTGCATGAAAGACTGGATTATCTGCCAAACGAATCACCGACTAATTGTTACGGTATAATGGAACTGCAAAATCTATTGGTTGATGTAAATTTTTCATCAGTTGTATCAATCATGCACTCTCTTGAGCTGTCATTACTGCTGCTCAATACTCTGCTTCCATAGTTGACAAGGATAGAGTCGACTGTCTCTTGCTGCACCAAGAAATCATTCCTGAATCAAACTTAAACACATACCTGATAGTGTAGTTCATCTCCTGATGTCATGATCTCCTGCATAGTCATGTCGCAATAACCAAATAGCTTGCAGTCATCACCTTTTTTGTACAAAAGGCCATAGTCAATGATACTTTTCACATATCTCAGTATTCTCCAAGATGCTTCCAAATGAGGCTTCTTTGGATTTTGCATGTACCTACTCATCACACCAACTGCATAAGAGATGTCAGGTCGAGTCAAGATCAAGTAAATCAGACTACCTACTAATTGTCGATATATCATCGCATCTTCCAAGTCTCTGCCTTCATGTGCACACATCTTGACATTCGGTTCCATCGGAGTTGAGATTGGATTGCACCCAAGCATCCCAAACTTCTACAAAATATCTTGTGCATATTTATGTTGACACAAAAATATCCCTTCTTTTGTGCGATCAACCTCTGGTCCAAGAAAGTGCAAGTTGTCCAAACTCTTTCATCTGAAAGAGAACTGACAAATACTCTTTTGTTTAGTGATTTTGTCTCGTCATCACCAGTGATGATTAGATCATCCTCATATACTAGCACAACAGCTATCTTTCCTCCATTAACTTTGACGAATAAGCTGGAATCTTCAAGTGTTATTGAATAGCCACTTTGAGTAAGAAATTCAGCAATCTTACCATATCATCATATCATGCCCTCAGTGCTTGCTTTAATCCTTAAAGCTCCTTTCTCAGCTTAGACACGAATTCGGGATGAACTTTGTTCTCAAAGCCCATTGCTTGAATCATGTAGATCTCCTGATCCAACTCCCCATGAAGAAAAACATTCTTCACATCCATCTTCCACAAGTTCCAATCTTTAATGGCCTCATGCACAAGAAAGACTCGTACAGTTGTAATCTCTGCCAACGGACTAAACATTTCATCGTAATCTACTCCATACAGAACCCTTGTGCCACCATTTGAGCCTTGTATCTCTCGATTGATCCATCTAGACGACGCTTTATCGTGTAAACCCATTTGCAGGATATTTGTTTCACATCTCTTGCCTTTCACACCAGATCCCAAGTCTAATTTTGCTCTAGCGCAGTGATTTCGTCTTCCATAGCTTTAATCCACTCGGAACTCTACGATGCTTCTTCAAATGTCTCAGGTTCTTTTACAATTTCCTATGTTATATCAGCATATTCAGAATTGAGTTTTCGGATTCTCGTTGCCCTTCTGAGTTGTGATTGTGGAATTGATTCTTCCGTTTCACTAGACCTATCTTTTTCGGCTGGTTGTTGATACATACTTGTTTTCCAAGGATGATTACCATCGTGCGAATCTTCAAGTTTATCTGAACTCGATTAGATTTGAGCAGAATGCTCCCCCATACTCTGTTGCAACCTATCTTCAATTTCTATTGAATCTGTCATCTCCTTATTCTGTAAAGACCACCATGAAAATGCTTCGTCAAACACCACATTTCATGATGTGTATCACTTTCAACTGGTAGGATCACAACATTTCCACCATTTTCTCTGGTCGTCGTATCTCACAAAGATACATCTAACAGTTTTCTTGTCAAACTTGGTACGTAAATGACTTGGAACAAATACATAGCACATAGTAGAATACCTGAGCGTAACTAACTATGGGTTTCATATCCCACAATTTTTCAAAGTGTGAAATAAATCCTAACTTTGGTTGGGGAAGTTTGTTGATTACATGGGTTGCATGTGGCATACTCCTAACTCATGGGTTCTGCCTAAAATCTTCCTAGTATATTCTTTGCATGTGGCATACTTCGACAGATATCTGCAATACGTCGGTTCTTTCGTTTCGCTAGGCCATTCTGTTGTGGCGTGTTAGCACAAGTGAAATGATGACGTATTCGACAATTTGTTGATCACATGGGTTGCAGTACTCATGGCTTTAGCCTAAAATCTTCTTGGTACATTCTTCTCATGTAGCATACTTCGACAGATCTCTGTAAGATGTCGGTTCTTTCTCTCCACTACACCATTTTGTTGTGGCATGTTGGCACAAGTGAACTGGTGACGTATTCAACAATCTCATAGATACTGAGAAAACTCATTGGAGGTATATTCTTCTCCATTATCTGTGCGTGGACAAATAATCTTCTTTCCCACTTCTCCTTCAACTATTCCTTGAAACTCTTTAAACTTTCGTAAAGACAAACCACACATACCTAGAGAAGTCATCAATGAATGTCACCATGTACCGCATTCCACTAATTGATTGTTGTTTGACAAGCCCAAAAACATCAGAGTGAACTAACTCTAATGGCTCTTTTGTTGAACTTCGAATCTTCGTATGGTAATTGATATGCCTTACTATACTGACATCCCGCACAGACCGTGTATATTCTCACCTCAAGCTGAGGAAGACCCTTAAGCATTGACTTATTTATCATCATACTTAGCTTGTGATAACTAACGTAACATAATCTCATGTGCCATAAATCTCGTCTCGTTCCTCCTTATCTTGTCCACATATACAGACTATGTTGGCATTACATAGACTGACTTCAATCGTCGTCCCTCCATTGTCTGCATCCCTGAGATCTTGAGGTGTTGATACACCTTCACATCTCATGGACTGAACAAGACATAGTGGCCTGACGATTTCAACTGCGCCACTGAAAGCAGATTTTTCTTCATGCTCGGAACATGGTAGACATCTTTAAGAGGCATCTAGTTGGGACTGTATCGGGGAACAATTACTGTTTTACCGATATGGGCTATCGGTGACTTTAAGTTGTTAGTTGTCACCACCACACGACCTCCCTTGTTTCAATCATGTTCTTCAGCTTTTGTTTATCACTCGTCATGTGATTTGAGCAATTACAGTCGACGATCTAATCATTCTCGTAGTCAATTCGTTCATGCATTATTACTGTGAGCGCTAACTCCTCTTCCGCCATAGCGAGGAATGCTTCGGCGTCCCAATCATCTTCAATTTTCTCCCTTGAGTTGGAAGTAGCAGCATTACTCTCGGCGGGCCTTTTGTTGTACCAACAATCTTTCACTATATGGACTTTCTTCCCGCAGTTGTAACATTTGACCAAAAACTTTCTATTGTGCTTGGATTGACTATTGTTGCCATGATTCGTTGACGCTCTCCCTAAACGAGAGCCTCCCTCTTTTTCATGACCTTGGCCTTGTCACCATCCTTTTTAGATCTACCTCCGACGTACTGCTTGAAGTTGCCTTTGTTTTTGTTGGTGCAGAGCACTTTTTCCTTACCCTTCAGCGAGACCCCTCCCATTTCTTAGCCATTGCTTCTTGACCGGTAAGAATTTTCAAACTCAACACGTGATGGTTGATTCGTCCATCCTTGTAAAATGGAAACAAAGCCTCGGTATTCGGGTAGGACCATGGATAATTATTCTTTTTACCCTGGTTCCCCAATATTAGAAGTAGGATCTAATTCAGAAATTTCACGGCATATTGATTTTATTTTGTGGAAATATTAAGCAATCGTCATATCGCATTGTACAACCGATAACATCTCATTCTCGAGAAGTTGTAGTCTTGTACCATTCATCCTTGAAAAAGTGCAACGAATGTATCCCACACTTCTTTCGGTATTTTGGCTTTCTGAATGTGCTCCCAAATTTCTTCTTCTATTGTAGTTTTAAGGGCAAACATAGCTTTACCTACTTTTATCTTATATTTGCGTAAAGTGTCACTGGCGTCTTCTTCCGGCTGCATAACTTCATTACCACCGACGACCTCCCAAAGATCTCGCCCTTGTAGGTAAGATATCATACACGTCGCTCACGTATTGTAATTTCTTCTGATGTTGATTCTGAACAAATGATTCTTAACAAGAACCTGCTAAAATGATGGATACATCAAACTGACTTGGAAACTGACTATATATGACTGTGAATGGGCTAGGTAAAGGTGGAGCTAATACTGACACAACACAAAAACAAGTGAAGTAGAGAGTTTGATTAACAAAATGTAAGTACCTCTATGGTATTAACTAAGTACTCTGAGAGGACTGAAATCCATGCAGTGATAATTGAGAGCCAAATTATTGATTCCCTCTTGGAGATATCAGGAGTTTCTTCATTATCTGAGCTCCCATCCACGTCACCACCATCCTAATTTAATACCGTTTATTAAAACAAAACCGTTACTAACAAGATGGAAAACGGAGTAAAACTAGAGGAAGAATTTCCATTCAGTTTTGGTAAATAATAGCATAATGCGTATGAATGAATGAAAATGGAGTTGCACCGCGAAAATTTGAACATCAATACATAGATGAATTAATCATATTTGATGTCTAAAGGCAATGGTGAGCAGAAAAATAAAGACTGTTCTAAAAGAAAAGGATAATAAAACTGACCAACCTCATTTATTGGAGCATAAGAATTCTTACTGCTTGTCAGCTGAAAGAAAATATAGGTACCATATGCCACGAGCATCACACAGCTGCTGAACCTTGAAAGGGCCAATTCAGATTTCCCATAATGCAACTCGGTGTGTGTAAAATGGAGAACAGCTGGAAACAACAGGCACATTACTGACATCAACAGCAATCCTGAACTCATCATAGCAGTTGCCTGCCGACATGATTAGAACAAACCCTACTATTTAATCAATTATGGTAAGATAACATAAAATGCAAAAAAGATGTTTTCGTTTTGGGGATCCAGGGGTCCTAAAGTTTTCATGTTATGACTACTAAGAAAACGTCATCAAAGATTCTCAAAAAGCATAAAAAATAAAAATATGGCACTTTTGGACCCCAAAGTGCAAATATAAAAACTTAAGACCCCAAAGTACATATATGCAGAACTACCACAACCCGAAATGAAAACAACCTATTTCTTTTCGTTTGTTAAAAGAAAAGAGACTAACCATATTGACAAGCCCAATTGACCTACCTTGTCAAAAACTTGTTCCTTGCTGGGATGAACAATTCCACCAAAGAAGAATGCACATCCAAGCACCAGCAACAAGTTGGACAGAACTGAGCCTAGTAAGGACTGCTGAACAACCCGTAACATGCCACTTCTCATTGCGTGCATTGATATTAACAGTTCCGTCGCGTTTCCGAAAGTAGCATTTAGAAGACTCCCAACTACAAAGTTCCAATCAATGACATTGTAAATTAACCAGGAAAACAAATTTAATCATGTAATGGAGATTGTATTTCAAATTTCAATAATAAACAATAATTCTGAAAGAAAATTATATTGACCTCCCGTGAGTTTTGTTGATATCACACGGGGTCCCCTCACATTTTCTAAATTACACAGACCACCCCTGTTAGCATCTATCGTCTAACGGCACTGACCGACTTTTATCAAGTGGTGGACTCAGGAATTTTCTTGAGAGGAGGAAACACACCTATTTTATTGTGAAAAAAATTAAACAATAAAAATGTCGTATTTATTTGTGATAAATTATATCCATGACAACATTTGTCATTACCAAATGTGTGAAAAATTTGGTGAAGGTTAATTGAAGTGTGACCAAAGTAACAATTCGTAATCATCTAGATATAACCCTTGTATAAGGCTGATATAAGGAAATAATCGTTTCCACATCCATTATATAGTGTGCACTAAACAATCCAAGTGGCCTTAAAACAGAGATGTATGTGAGATACCCGATGGGTAGAAAATCTAGATCTAAAGCCCAGGAGATAACATCTGAAAAGCTATAATGCAAGTAGTGGTAAACTGAAGGAAAATAAACATATCAACCCACCGATAAAAAAAAATTTAGTCATACTATAAGGAACCGAGCAAAATTTTGTTCAACAAACTAGAAGCAAACACCCATTCTACATATTACTCAATTCATCTAAATTTATAAGTCATGCTTTCCTTTTCAGGATGTCTCAATGTAAGAGTCAGATTTTGAAGATCAATGTACCAAATTCCACACAACTTTAATAAGTTTTAATCATGATCACTAATCATATTGAAATTAGTATTTCCACATAAAGACTTAACTTTCAGTCAATGACTATTAATTTGAGATAGATGGAATACTAAACAAAAAGTCCAATTCAATCGCAAGTAGATTATGGCAACAAAGAAGACTAAAATGTGAAATTCTACATTTTCAAGTGCAAGTTGACGTTCCCAATATGAACGTGAAAGTGGAGTGAAAACCGATCCTTTCTTTTTCTCTTCATAGTAAACTGATGGTTGCTTTGCTCGCTGGTAGCTCTTCTTTACTAAGGACTCGGTTCTTAGATAGCTTCCTATCCTGTTAGCTAATAGCTCGTAGCTCGAGGAAAGGTTTGGTGGAAAAGATAGTTAAAATAGTCCCAGAGCCTTCATGTGCCCAGAAGATACATGAGCTCATGAGTGAACGACCATTGTCCATTGTCAACAAAGCAAGAAAACTCGTGTTCCTGGCTGTTCAGAGATTCCTTCTTTGGTATGGGTTTGTTTTATACACAATTTCTTGAATTATTTTGAGAAAAAACCACTAATGGGAGGTGGAGAGAACATGAAAGATATTTTAAGTTGAACTGTCGTACTATAGTCAAAAAAATAATATACTCAGCATCACAAAGGTGAGTGTTGTATATCACACTCAGTTACGGGGTGCCGAGACCTTTATACTTACCTCTTACCTTGAAGGAGAGTGCTTCCTTTTGAATCTTCAATAGGGGCCAGAATTGTTGAAGAATCATTCATTTCTCAGTTCCAATAAAATAAATGCTTAGTCATTGAGTCTTGACTCCCTGTATCTTGTTCATGTTCTTTCTTGATGCTCAATGTAAGGAAGATCCTGATAAAGCTAAAGAATATGAGTTGCTCTAGAAGAGTTACAAGATCTTCTGCTGCCATGAGGGTGGCAAATCAAACTACTCTTCCACCAATGGTTTTTAGGGAGACAATTGTGAGTCTGGCTGATTCGGACAGTTACAGAAATTCATAAGATAATGTCGCGGCTGACCCTATGAAGTTTGCTAGTCCCCCTAAACTTGCATTACCTCCTCTTCCCGCAAAAAGGTAAATAAGACCGTAGCCAAAAGCAAAGGGATTCCCGGGGGCCGAGCGAGATAAGAGGCAGCAGGCATCATGGACGAGAAAAGCGACGAGAAGAAGACAAACAGAGGAGGGGAGATATCTTTAATTCATCCGCTTCCCTTGCTCCATCTCTCCGAATCAGCTGAAAATTGGTGACTGGAAACTGGGTTCAACAACCAAATTCCAATTTTTGGTGTAATTCCTCAATTTCTTTAATTCTTCAAGCTATTGTAAGTCTTGATCAGCAGAAGGCACTTATGAGAAAGAACTTGAATGATTGGTTTCTCGGTTGCCATCGTGATGATACCTTTCTTAGTGGAAGATCAAAATTTTCTTCATCACGAGACTGATCGTATCTGTCGTAGACATCCAAGAGACCTTCACATGGTAGGCTAAAAGAGTAAGAGGACAACAAGTAAAGAGTTACGCTTTCATTCCTTTGTTAAGATTGAAATCCAGTTCTTTAAAAAGGGGGTGACTAAAGGATGCAGGGACAAGAGACGTGAGATAGACTCACCAGGTTAGCTGAGATTGAATCTGAGTCCTGGGCTCGGATTCATTGAGTTAACGCTTGGATGCACTTCTTAGTTAGTTCGGAAGCAATCACATGAACGCGGGGTAAGGCAAGCCTTGGCTCCACTAACACTGAATGAACACATGGATGGAGAAAGCTGGGAAGAAAGGGAGGGCATGGTTGTTCCCATCTCGATATCTCTGTGTGTTCGATTGGCGGAAACCCATTCCCACTTAAATTTTAATGTGTTATTCTGTCTAATAATATGATCTGCTAGATACCATCTAACCTTGGAAGGAGACCCATCAGCTGATCCTATTAGTGATTCTTCATGTCAGAAGGTTGCGGCACCCATCCGCTTTACTCATGGGAGAGGCAGGCCAAGTAAATATGTTGGTGCTGATACAAAATCATATGAATCACACACGGCACATTTTCTATATCGTAGAGATTGGCTCGACATGGTGTGAAGATGGAGGTGGAGTTTGACTCAAACTCTCCTTGTTTATCTTATCCGGTGGAAGTTGTTTTGAATAAAGCTTTGGAGTCTTAGACTCCAAAACAAATTGGTTACAAGAGGAGTCCTCCTTTTGGACTTCGATTATTTTCTCCTATTTAAGGAGTGCAGCTCCCACCAATTTTGAGCGAGCAGTGTTTAAAAAGGCATTTGAGGCTTACGCCTCGAGGCGAGGGGAGCAAAAAAAGCCTCGAGGTGAGAGGGGCAAAAAAAGCCTCGAGGCTTAAGCCTCAGAGTTGAATTTGAGGCTTACGCCTCGATGCGCCTCACGCCTTTTTGCTAAGGCGCGAAAAAAAAAAAACTCTTTTTCATCCTTCACAAAGTCTGTTTTTTTAAAGGTTAATAGTTCTTCATTTTTCTAAATTGTACTCAACTTAAAAAAATGTTGTTTTTATCTACCAGCTCTTATTCTTTTTTTGTTTTAAAATTGCACTTAACTTATACTATTTACTATTGTAACTTGGAAGAAATTTTTAAAAAATAACCAATGTGAATGAAACTTAAAAAATTGATTTTGTCAATTTGATTTTGCATCGATTAATTTATTGTCATATTATAAAATAACCAATGTGAATGAAACTAAAAAAAATGATTTGGTCAGTTTGATTTTGCATTAATGAATTTATTGCCATATTAAAAAATTAACAATATGTAAAAAAGTCATCTCGGGGGAAGAAAAAAATGTTAAACTAAGTGAAAAAGTACTCAAAGATGTTGTTTTGCAGTTTAATTTTATATTTCTTTGTTAATTTATTTTTTATGGTTTTATTAATATTTTTTTAATATTATTTTGCTCTTTTTTTTTGCCTCACGCCTTTTTAAACATTGTGAGCGAGAGAAAAAAGTGGCTTTCTCCTTTGTGACCCAATAGAGAATTTTGTGAGTGAATATTAAGCGTTCACTGTTTTGCAAAAAATTTGTTATTTTGGGAACCAATTTTACGTGTTTTCTATTGATGATTTGGGTATAATTTATGAGCCTTTTATGGTGAGATTAATTTTGTGAGAGTCTTCCATATTTGTGTGAGAGTTATTTTGTGTGTGAGGAAGGAACAAAAAGTCCTTCTACTTTGTAATCTTGTTATATATAGTGACAGATCGCCATTATCGTAATTATTTGTGTTCTTCATCTATTTTTTATTTTATTTATTTGGATTGCCATATTTTGGTGTGATTGGTTTGTTGGTTACGGAGACCTAGCCAAAAATACACGCGCTTCCTCACGACAAGTTAAATTGGTATCAGAGCCTAGGTTGCAAACTAAAGTCTTTTGTTATGACATTCTAAATAAATCATGATGTTGAGAAATTTGATGGAAATAAAAACTTTTACCTATGGCAAGTGGAAAGATGGACATGCTTGTCAAAAAGGGATTGATCCAAGCCTTAAAAGGAAAACCTGATGTTATGAAGGAAGACAAGTGGAAAAAGATCAACGGGGAGGATAGTTCCACAATTCAGTTAGGTTTGTTTAAGGAGAATAAACACAACGTTATAACAAATACTTCCACTAAGGTGATTTGGTAAAAGCTTGAGAAGCTTTATTCGGAGAAATCTTTGAGTAATAGGATTAATCTCAAAAAGGAGTTCTACCAATTTTGTATGGGACTGAGTACTTCGTTGCAAGACCACCTAAATAAGTTTAATAGAATTCTCTCGGAACTATTTAATATGGAGGTGAAGATGGAGAAAGAAGACAAGGTTGTGATTTTGTTGGCTTCTCTTCCAGAGAGGTACGATCATTTGGTGACTACGATGATTTATAGGAAGAAAAGTATTCTTTTGAATGAGGCCACATCAACCCTTCTCTCCAACAAAAATAGGAGGAAATCTATTGAGAGTAATGGCGATGCTTCAAGCCTAGTCGTTAGAGGAAGATTATAGTTCCGAGGTTCGAGGAGCTTCAGGTCCAAGTCAAAGGGGAACAAGATCTACTTATAAAAAAAAGGGGCACAAGAACAGGGAGTGTTACTTCTGTCACGAGTTTCGACACATGATTAATTCTTGTCCCAAACTTAAGGAAATGAATGGGAAAGGCAAGGACAAGGTTCAAGAGGCATTCGAAATTTTGGGAATTTTGTGAGTGAAAGTTGGTTATGTTTTGATGGCCGATGGGAGAGATTTCAAAATTTTGGAAATTTGATTAATCAAAATCAAGACTTGTGAGTTGTTGAGAACTCTGTGTAGTGTTTGACATCTTCCGGGTCTTCGAATGAACCTTATATGGGTGGGTGTGAAAAATTTCATGGGTTATAAGGTTGTAAAATAGGGTGGAGCTACGAGGGTTGTGGCAAGTTGTCTTGTGGTGTTTAGGGGTACCAAGGTGAGAAATTTATATGTTCTTCAAGGTAATAAGGTAACAGGTGGAACTATTATAAGGTCTACTATGGCGAGTGAAAATTCGCATTTGAATATAGGCAAGCGGTGCTTGCATTATGGGAAGAGTTTTGATCTTTACTCCCATTTGCATTGTGAGAGGACTAGACAGAATTCTTGGAAAGTGAAATCCGATTCGAGATGGCAACCGAAATTAAAACATCCCTTACAGGGAGGTAGCCCTACAAGAATAGGCATGACATTTGTCTGCGGTAATTGTAGTGTCATTGAGATAGTCCATTCGGGATCCATGAAGATGAGTGGGAGGAAAGCATTGGGGCATGATAGAGATGCGAGGGTAAATTAGGGGAGCCGAAGTCTCCCAAGGAAGGAGAGGTTGAATTTGAATTTCCAACCGGTGGTTAGGGGCGATTGGCGGAAGTTGCTAAGTGTGATGTCGAACTGGGGATTTAGATTCCGAGAATGCTATGGAGCATTATAGGTTTGACTGAGATAGTGGAAGCATTGTTGTGGTTGCGCAAGATATGTGTTGGTTGAAGAGTGAGCCTAGAGGAGGCTTCAAAATTGGCCAGAATTCTTCATTAGTGTGTTCTATTTAGGTGCGATGGCGATCGTGTATTTTGGTGATAGCTTTCACGTTATGGTTTTGGCTCGAATTAAAGATCCGGATAAATTCTTTCTGATAGTTTGTTGGAGTTTGCTGGACGCATTTTGTGCAAGAATTTTTTCTCAATTGGAGTTCGCGGTTAGCACAAATTTGCTTCGTGGAAGCGAAGGTCGGGTTGGTCTCCACGAAGATCCTGTATTTTTTGGGGAAAATACTCTGGTTTGGTATGCGACTAGCGAAGGTTGGTCTTCGTCTCCGCGACGGGGGCCCATTCGGAAAGGCCTTTTGTCGCTTCAACGGACGTTCAGCAGCAGAGTTTGGAAGACTCGTTTTGGTGTTTTGGGTGATCTCACCAAAGTCGTGCTTTGTAGAGATTGGCTCAACAGGGTGTGGAGAGAGAGGTTGAGTTCCTTGTTTATCTTATACAGTGGAGGTTGTATTGGATAATGTTTTGGAGTCTTAGACTCAAAAGCGCACACTGGCTAGCTGGTGCATTGGCCTTGCCATAATAGGTCAGTTCGCAATGTATATAAAGTAAGCCACTCTCAGTAACCACATGCCAAAAATGAAGACATCGCTCGATTAGGATAAATTGTCTTATTTCCCTATCAGTAATAAGATTCTAATACATTCCACTAATGTTAGCGAGTAAAACTATATGTTGGTATTGGCAGCATGTTAACTAGTATGCACAACATATTTTTTAGAGATTTTCTTTATTATTCTCGGTAATCCATCATCAAGTCGGATGAAACAAAATCGATTCATGCATATGCAGTTATTAGTTACTAGGTGTGCATTGTAGCTTTCAGTAGGTTGCAACTGAGTATCAGCTCTGAAATATTTTATATTAACTCGCTAACTCCTTTCCTGTCTGCCACATTTATCCAGTGATGAGTTTCCGAAGGTGCAGAAGCTGTCTGAATTTGGCATAATCTGTGTTGCCTTAGGTTTCTACAATGACTCATGCTAGATGGGTTGTTTCATGTTAATTGCGATGGTTTACATTACTACAATGGAAGATTAAGAGCCTGTTCGGTGCAGGACTTGAGCTCTTACAACGATCTTTTCTCTTTTTTCTATCTTTGATTTTGAATGCATAATATTTTTATTAAATAGCTTTTCATGGAATCCTAGTCCATCCTTGTAACTTCTCCTCTTGTTTCAATAACAACAGTTTTTTCCAATCAGAAAAAGTGGAAGATTAAGATTTTCAATTCAGGAAAATAATTTCAATACAACATATGGTTTCCATAAGCGACAATATGTTTACAAATAAAAATAGGGATAATTCAAGGCTAGTTCTATTTATTGGGTCAAAGATGCATCAAATCTCATTGACTTTTCTTTAATGCACCAAGTTCTTTTTCATTCTAGACTATATATATTTAGACAAATATACCCTCGCATATACTCATTTTAAATTCACTTACTTTCTCTCTTTAGAAACAAACACATAATCCCCCACTCTTTCTCTCTCTAACAGCCCCACCTCCACCCCACCCCGTCGAAGACTCGCCGGAAACAGTCCACCGAAAAATCTCGCCGGAGGCTACCGGAATTCTCGTCGGAGTGTTTCTCTCTCCTTGTTTCGCTCTCTCTCTCTCTCTTCGTCTATTTCTTTGTTTTTCCTAGTCCGCACCAGCGGCACCATCGCCTGACCTGGAGAAGAAGAGTTTTCCTCGGAAAAAATGGAGGTATTATAGAAACAGTAAATTTATCTCTTTCGATTTTTTCGTCAAAAAATATCGAATATGGGTGTTGTTTGAAAGATCTTGACAAGTAGATTCCAAATATATAAATTTTGTGAATTTTGAATTTGTAGATTTGAAGTTATGGATTTTCAAAGAATTGATGGTTTTTTTTGCAAATAACGAGACAACGGCTGTCAAAGACATTTTGGGGGTGTATTTGTCATTTTAATGTGTTGTGTTTGCAAAATAGGACTTTTGACACTATTGACTCAATCAAAGGATCTCTTGCCTCATTGACCAAGTGAATGGGACTTTCTAACAATTACCCCTAAAAAAATAATGAACTTAGATCTTGCAAAAAACTTAACTTGATCGGTCATACATTTCCTTAGAGAAAACCAACACTAGTTGAAATGAAGATGGAAGAGACGAGGAGTTCAGCCTGTGAGCATGGTGGGTGGATGGGTGCGGGGTTTCAAATTGTGCTGACATTTAGTAGTGCCTCAATGTGGTAGTGACTTTGGGTGGTGCCTCAATGTGGTGGTGAGTAGTGAGTATCTCAGTGTTCCCAATATCTGTGGGTGCCCTGTGTAGTATTTGTGATCTCTTTAGCAGCTACTTATGTATGAACAAGTGCCTGTCCATTGTAATTTACCCTTAAAATTATGTTGAAGGAGGTTTATCTTAATTATAAATTAATTGGATCATTTATTTGAAATACAGCTATATTCCAGTCAGCAAGTAGCACAGAGACAAAAATTATAGCTCATGAAATTTATTTTGCTTACCCTATTATATGAATCAAGGAGTATAATTTATCCATTTCAGTCTCTTAATCAGGGTTTCCTTATGTTATATTCTCGATATTTTTACGCTTTCCAACCACCACGAGTCAGACCGATGATCAAGTCATTCATATAATCATACAAAAGCAGAGGGCATATACTGAATACACATTAAGTATGAACCTGAGCTTGCATATAGTCCATCAAATACAGAGATATACAAAAAAACTGATGTTGATAAAAAAGACTTATTGTAGGAAATAGAAGAAAAACCTGTTGCCCCAGTATGGAAAGCTAGCTGCCTACATTGAAAAGAAGCCAAACGATGTAAGATACTCCTCAAACCATATTCCAGAATTAAATAGAAATCTATGTTGCATGGACCAACCATATCAATGATCTCACCCGAAGTGATACTTTGATGTGATTATAGGCGTTTGCTATGCTGTATATCAACTTGGTGCCAAAGTTTACTTGCTATCACTTTAAGCAACATTTTCACTTTTTCCGACACTTAGGGGGAAAAAGGTGTCGTGAAAAATAAAAAAAGGTGTCGCAAACAGTGAAAGTGGTACCCGAAATGATGATACGTTAAACTTTAGTACTCCAATATACGGCGTTTGGGACGAAAGGCCAAATAACCCTTTATTTATTTATTTTTGGGGGGTGCAAGTAAACCCTTGATTTATGCAGTTTTTGGAAGAAACCCCCTAACCTACCTTTATGGCAGGAAGTTTTCCCTGAACTAGGCATTTGTTGCAATCACCCCTCTTCAAAGGACTTGTTAGAAATTATGACTAGCAATGCCAGTCGGGGGGGGGGGGGGGGGGGGGGGGGGCGTTAAATATTTGTCAGTGGTGATTCTTACAAAAGACTGCATAGCGCAGGTCTTTTTTCCGTACTCTACCCATTTTTATGATAAAAATCCAATATTCATATCCATGCTGTCCATGCCACATAGCTAAAGATGATGCTAGAGCCTCACTCTGTAACCCAACCCAAACGCTCCGCCAATGGTATGATCGCCAAGAAGCTCAGGAAGAATACCCAACCCTGAAATCAATTTGAAGGACAAAATGAGAGAGCATACATACAGTGATCCGGAACATGTCAAGTGTAAAGGTGTTGTACTCACTTGATGGTTGGTCAAGTTGTCAACCAGTATTGCTAAAGGGCCAAAAGGTACGAGTATGTTGATTTTCTCTGAAAATATAACCACCTTGATACTTTTTAACACGCTATTTTGTATTAATTTACGACCACTCTCGTCTGAGCGAACAGCAGAGAAAGATCTGTTTGTAGATTTATCTAAGGAAGGCATCTTTCTATTAATATGCCCGGGGCTAACCAGGTTATCGCTCTGAAGATCGAACCCCGAACTTCCCTCTAGTGATCCCATCTGTGAAACAATGTCCTTTCATTAGAGAAAATCCCTTGTGCATTTCTAACGATATATACAATCTCATACATATTGCAGCAGGTGTGCAATGGTAACAGAGAGAGGGGAAGGAAGATAAGGGAGTAAGGAGTTATCCCCTTTTTGCTTGATGTAGTGATTTCGAATAAAATGGAATATGTGGGCTTTTCGGAAAATCCCTATAGTAACAAAAGAACACGGGGTAATATCTTCTCTTCCTTATTTTTGTGTTTTGTTAGTTCATTCCTTTTTAGCGTAATGTTAGTTAGTTAATAATACCTTGTCTGCTCTCTGTATATTGTTTTACAACCCTCTTTTTGGCAATTTATAGTAGTTTTTCTTACTAACAAAAAAAATTCGAAACAAACTACACGAGTTTAACATTCTGCATGCATAAGCTGAGATTTATCAACCAAATAAATAAATATTCAATTGGTACAATCAGCTCTGTGCAATAACTTATATATATACACAGACACACATATATGAGTTTTTGCATGGATGCATAAACGAAAAGACAAAAAAGGAAGTAAACTCACTTCAATGTGGGAGTTGGTACCGGTCATCTGTTAATTGTTGCTATTCTACCACTACTGCTGTTGCTAGACCAAAAAAACAAACCGTGTTCCATCTTCAGACATAACTGCTCATCCCAATTCATAAGGAAAGGATTAAATAAACAACAAACCGAACAAGATTGATTCATAACTGCATAGAATTCACATGGAGAATACAGCAGCCTATCGAGACTAAACAAATAGATTAATATTTTGTGGGCTTGAAAGAATTCCAAATTTAAGTAGTTAACTTACCAAATACCACAGAATCACAGGTTATATTGTTAACAACTCCTATAAGAATCTGGATAAACATATAAATAAAAAATTGTGGGCATACAAGAGTTTCAAATCCCAAATACTTAATCGTACCCAATAATATGGAATCACAGCTGATAAACGTAGGGGCCATTTGTTTTCTAGCCTCCAAATGTATGCTGTTGTTTGAGTTTATTTAAGGGTCAATTACTGTATAATCCCCAACATAAACACATATTTTGTAAAAAAGACATCTATTTTTAATTTAACCCATTTAGTCTCTCAAACACCCATTTACCCAATATTCTCTTATTTTTAAAAGTCCGCGCTAGCAGCACCCCCTCCCCACCCCACCCTCCACTACCGGAGCTCCGGCGACTACCCAATATTCTCTTATTTTCGAAGGTCCGCGCCAGCGGCAACCCCCACCCCTACCGGAGCTCGAGAGACCCCCATCGGAGATCCGGCAATCTCTCCGGATGGTTTGTGCATGCTTAACACCGACTATGAAAAAAAACTAATTCTTTTGGGAAAAAAACGGGCATTTTAAATTGGGTCAAATACCAAAAAGTCCCTCGAACATTTTTTAATACACATTTAGTTCAAGCCTTTTATTTTGTACAAAAAAATCCCTCAAACACCCATTTAACTAATATTCTCTTGTTCTTAAAGGTCCGCGCCAGCGGCATGGTGAAGGATTTTTTGGAGCAAAATAAAAAACGCTTGGATTTAACGTGTATTAAAAAATATTCAAGGGACTATTTGGTATATGCCCCATTTAAATTTACCTAGCATGTTAGTTAATAATATTTAATTGTGAATTTTCCCCAATTCTGACATTTAGCCACAAAAAAAGTCACCAAAAGTCTAAAAATACGTGTCCCTAAATGTCCAAAGGGTGGATAAAGTATAAATTAATTAATGAATATGTTGATAACTTATTAATAACTGTTATTTAAAATTTTAAAAAATTCTTTGCTCAAATTATATTTAATTATTAAATGGGGTTTGGAGGGTCTCTCTCACTCTCTATGTTGAAATGGTAGGAAGAAGTGAAATGAAAATGTTAAAGGATAAAAGATAATATTGTCAATTGACAAAAAATTAGAACTTTTACATAATTTTGGGAGTGTCTTTAGTCATACCACTATAGATAATGATAAATACATTGGGGTTAAAGTTAAAGTGCCCAACAAAAAGAAACATTTAAATGAGGTTCTTAATGCTGAATTTCAAACACCCACTAAACAACAATAACCACTTCTAAAAGAACCTTGTTCATATGAAATTCCAACAAAAAGAAAATACATATAAACGAGAGAGAGAGAGAGAGAGAGAGATGAAAACCGGACCTGTTGTGTGTGAAGAAGTGCTGAGTCTGATTTGAAAGCTGCAGAGAATGAGAATTCAAATGTATAAAAGCGTTGAGCAGTTAGTGTGAGGAGATGGGTAGCTATTATTATTATTTTTTAGATTATGGTCATAACAAGAGAAATACATGCAACAATATTGGCGGGATAATGAACGTGTGTGCATGTATGTATATACGTACCCTGAGTTTGCTCCTAACACACAAATTTCTCTACGTTTCCAACGCCATTTTCGGATGTGAAGAAATGCTAGCGGCTCGTTTGACCCTGGTCCTTGACTTTTCTTAAGTGATCAACACCCATTTAAATCTTTTATATTGATATAAAATTTCCAAGTGCCTTCACTTGTTTACAGTGGATTTCCGCCATGTGGTCTGCCACCTCTCAATTTCCGCTTCTCTCCCGAGTTTTTTAATTTGAGATTTTTGCCTTTTCATTTTCTCTAACCGGGTTGGGTTAAGCATTAAACCATTTGTGCAATTCACCCGGTAATGCAGCGGATTGACTCAGTGATACAAACTCGGTAATCTGGGTTAGAACTATTTTTATTTCAACGGTTATCTAATATAATATAATTTACTTCTTCTATAAAATTTGATTTATACTAGACTCTAAAACGTCAAATATTATATATTCAAAAAATAATAATCATGTTTTTCTTTTTAGTATGTTCTAAATTAATATTTGTATTTATGAAATTAGTGTATAAAATTAAGTGAGATTATAAAGCAACTTATTTGAATAATATTAGCGAGGTAAAACTTACATAAATGCATGTCTTACATTTAAAGGTATTCATTACTCTTAGCACAGTGGTATATAAGGGTGTCACTGGGACAGTCTTGTGAGTGTATTGGATTTGGTCCCCAATTCGATTCCCGGCACTGTCAAAATAATGCTTGGCCAGAGGAAGCCACGAAATGCGAATGGGGATTAGTCGAGTTGCGCGTAATTTCGTCCGGACACCTCATGATATGTTACCAAAAAAAAAGAATGTAATTTTTTTCCTTAAAATGTTTAACTTTCAAACAACAACTATTAATTTAGAAAGAATGGAATACATTTATGTACTTCGGTATTTTTTTAAATAGTAAAAATTAAATTTTTTGATAGTACTTTCTGAATAGGGGTAATTATATCTAGGTCCTATTTATCGGGTCAACAAGCTTATAAGTCCTATTGATATTTTAATAATCTCATAGGTCCTATTCCAACTTTTTAGAAAAAAAATTCACAATTTTATCCTTTTAAAACCAACCATCCGTAACTTCCTTGAGGAAGTTACATAAGTGGTTGGACTTTTTTTTTTAATCTTTAAATGATCATAACTTTTGATTCACAAATCCGTTTTTCACAAAATTACTATTTTTCAAATCTGTTCGACGAGATCTATCAAACAAGATCCATGAAGACTATAAAATTTCAAAGAAAAAAATTTACACAAACAGTAAACTTTACTGTATGCACTAGAGTATGAAATAATTTTATATATGTGACATTTCACAAACAAACAGTAACATTTACTGTGGTAATACTACATAGTATATATATATATATATATATACAGTCCTGCTCTTGTGCGGACTAGTCCGCATTTTAAGAATGCGGACCGGACATGTGTCACCTGGCGGTGAGCGCAGAAAAGAGAGAGAGTGTGCCTATAATTTAGGCGATAATTTCTAGGCGCACCGTTAGGTGACACATGTCCGGTCCGCATTCTTAAAATGCGGACTAGTCCGCACAGGAGCATTATTTTATATATATATATATATATATATATATATATATATATATATATATATATATATATATATATATATATATATATATATATATATATATATATATATCGGGTGGATCCAAACCCTCTTTTTTCAAAAATACCTTATATTTAAAGGTTCGCGCTAACGGCATCCAATCCTTACCACCATTGTTGGAGCTTCAACGACATTTGTCAGAGCTCCGATTTGGGGTGGGTAAGGGTGGCATGTGGTGCCGCTGGCGCGGACCTTTGAAAATAAGAGACTTTTGAATAAATGAGCTTTGGATCCACCGGAGTATCATGTGGTGCCGCTGGCGCGGACCTTTGAAAACAAGATTAGATAAATGGGATCGGAATCATCTGTAGCGCCAATTTGGAGTGATTAGGGGTGGCACAGAACTTTAAAAATAGGAACATATTGGATATATATATATAATTTGTAAAAATGTCATAGATATTAAACTTTATTGTATACACCAGAAAATCAAATAGTTTTATATCTGTGACATTTTCACAAACAATAACATTTACTGTGATAATATATTTATGAAATATTTTTATATATATAACATTTTCACAAACATTAACATTTACAGAGTCAATATTACATAATATATATATATATAGACACACACACACACACACACACACATGGTAGATCCAAACCACTATTTTTTTTTCAAAATTACCATATTTTTAAATGTTTACTCTAGCGACATTCAATCCCCATCACTATCCACCCCCATTGTCGGAGCTTCAACGACTTTCATCAAAGCTATGATTTGGGTCGGTAGTAGTGGCATAGGGTGCCGCTGGTGCGGACCTCTGAAATTAAGAGAATATTATATAAATGGGGTTTGGATACACCGGAGCTCCGATTTGGGATGAGTATGGGTGGTATTGAGTTAGGTTTATATCTATAACATTTTCACAAGCATTAACATTTACTATGTTCATATAACACAGTATATATATATATATATATATATATATATATATATATATATATATATATATATATATATATATATATATATATATATATCCAAACCTCTTTTTTCTGATATTATCTTAGTTTTAACGGTCCGCGCCAGCGGCATCCAATCCCCACCCCCTTTATCGGAGCTCCAACAACCTTCATCAGAGCTCTGATTTGAGGTGGCATGGGATGCCGATGTAACATTTTCACAAACAGTAACATTTATTATTTGTGAAAATATTACAGATATAAACCTAATCCAATGCTACCCCTACCCACCTCAAACTGGAGCGTCGGTGTATCCAAACCCCATTTATCCAATATTCTCTTATTTCCTAAGGTCCGCCCCCGCGGCACTCCATGTCACCCCAAATCAGAACTCTGATGAAGGTTGTTGGAGCTCCGACAATTGGGGGTGGGGGTGGTCGGGATTAGATACCGCTAGCGTGGGCCGTTAAAAACAAGACAATATCAGAAAAAAGAGGTTTGGATCCACCGTATATATATATATATATATATATATATATATATATATATATATATATATATATATATATATATTAACTCAGTAAATGTTACTGTTTGTGAAAATGTTATATATATAAAACTATTTCACAAATATATTATATTATCACAGTAAATGTTACTGTTTGTAAAAATGTCACAAATATAAAACTATTTCATTTTCTGGTGTATACAATAAAGTTTAATATCTATGACATTTTTACAAACTATATATATATATATACCTCTTTTTCTGATATTATCTTATTTTTAACGGTCCGCGCCAGCGGCATCCAATCCTCACCCCCTCTATCGGAGCTCCAACAACCTTCATCAGAGCTCTGATTTGAGGTGGCATGGGATGCCGATGTAACATTTTCACAAACAGTAACATTTATTATTTGTGAAAATATTACAGATATAAACCTAATCCAATGCTACCCCTACCCACCTCAAACTGGAGCGCCGGTGTATCCAAACCCAATTTATCTAATATTCTCTTATTTCCTAAGGTCCGCGCCAGCGGCACTCCATGTCACCCCAAATCAGAACTCTGATGAAGGTTGTTGGAGCTCCGATAATTGGGGTTGGTGGTGGTCGGAATTAGATACCGCTAGCGCGGGCCGTTAAAAATAAGACAATATCAGAAAAAAGAGGTTTGGATCCACCGTATATATATACTGTGTTATAACACAGTAAATGTTAACGTTTGTAAAAATGTTATAGATATAAACCTAACCCAATTTCACCCCTACTCACCCCAAATCGGAGCGTCAGTGGATCCAAACTCCATTTATCTAATATTCTTTTAATTTCAGAGGTCTGCGCCAGCGACACCCTATGCCACTACTACCCACCTAAATCATAGCTCTGATGAAAGTCGTTGAAGCTTCGACAATTGGGGTGGGTAGTGGTGGGGATTGAATGTCGCTAGCGTAAACCTTTAAAAATATGGTAATTTAAAAAAAAAAGAGGTTTGGATCTATCGTGTATATATATATATATATATATATATATATATATATATATATATATATATATATATATATATATATATATATATATATATATATTAACTCAGTAAATATTACTGTTTGTGAATATGTTATATATATATATAGTGTAATATTAACTCAGTAATTGTTACTGTTTGTGAAAATGTTATATATATATAACTATTTCATAAAAATATTATCACAGTAAATGTTATTGTTTGTGAAAATGTCACAAATATAAAATTGTTTCATTTTCTGGTGTATACAATAAAGTTTAATATCTATGACATTTTTACAAACTATATATATATATATATATATATATATATATATATATATATCCAATATGCTCCTATTTTTAAAGTTCTGTGTCACCCCTATTCACCCCAAATTGACGCTCCAAATGATTCCGATCCCATTTATCCAATCTTATTTTCAAAGGTCCGCGTCAGCGCCCCCCATGATACTTCGGTGGATCCAAAGCCCATTTATTCAAAAGTCTCTTATTTTCAAAGGTCCGCGCCAGCGGCACCACATGCCACCCTTACCCACCCCAAATCGGAGCTCTGACGAAGGTTGTTGAAGCTCCAATAATGGTGGTAAGGATTGGATATACGGTGGCGCGAACCATCAAATATAAGGTAATTTTCAAAAAAAAAGGTTTGGATCCACCGTATATATATATATATATATATATATATATATATATATATATATATATATATATATATATATATATATATATACTGTGTAGTATTAGCACAGTAAATGTTACTGTCTGTTTGTGAAAATGCCACATATATAAAACTATTTCATATTCTAGTGCATACAGTAAAGTTTACTGTTTGTGTAAATTTTTTTCTTTGGAATTTTATAGCCTTCATGGATCTTGTTTGATAGATCTCGTCGAGCAAATTTCAAAAATAGTAATTTTGTGAAAAATGGATTTGTGAATCAAAAGTTATGATCATTTGAAGATTAAAAAAAAAAGTTCAACCACTTATGTAACTTCCTCAAGGAAGTTACGGATTGTTGATTTTGAAAGGGTAAAATTGGAAAAAAAGTTCCAAAAAATTAGGAATAGGACTTATATGTAAGAAAAAAACATGATGGGACTTGAATGTATATAAGAACGTCTAATAGGATCTAAAGGTAAATGCCCCTTCTGAATATGATCTCCATGGTGAGGAGATCATCTCCAATTTTTTCATAAAAAATAATCAAAAAGTGGGTGAGGTGAGATGATATGATATGCAAAAATGGTGTGAATATGCATGTTCGGCCGTTAAAACTTTTGATGGTCACCTCATTTACTTTTTTATTGAATTTTTTGATGATGATCTCCTCACTATGGAGATCATATCCAAAAAGAATCATAAAAAAAATTAAACTTTATACTATTTTAAGAAAATAGTATATATCGGAGCATATAGATAAGAAGCCCTTACAGCTCTCTCTCTCTCTCTCTATATATATATATATATATATATATATATATATATATAAATTTAATGTTAATTATTTTTAAATTGATGATTCAAATAAACGATCCAACCAGTTGACCATGACTAGGACGATTATGATAATTATGTAACCTAGAGTAGTTTGCAAGAAGTGAATAGTGTGATCATATTCAGAAGAAAAAAATCGCTTGTTCTACAAGTATAAAGGTTGTCACTTAGATCGTTTGAAATTTTGGGGGGCCTAGGCAACTCATTGCTCAGGCCTTACACATACATTTATAATTATAAATACAAACTAAATATTCAAGAGAAGTGAAATAATAATCATTTTGAAAATTATGATTCTCACATTTCATGATTTATGAGAAAAATGAAGCTAGCCTTTATCTACACAACAAAATATGCCTAATTATTGATTTTATTTGGTGTTCTAAGCATTAGGGGCCCTCGACAAACACTTAGACCACCTATGCCTAGAACCGACTCACAATTATGAATAAAAACATCCTCATAATGGTCACATATTATCATGTCAGATTCTTATTTTGTCAAAATATTATTCTCCAAAAATACCTACAAAAAATAAATAATAAAAAAACTCATTTTGTTTTCATTAACGGTTCTTTTATATAAACATATATAATCATTTACCGGCCCCACACTATTTACCCCCACACAAATGGTCTATACCCTTTTAAACCACGCCATAAATCATGGTGTATAAAAAAAATTTGTTAAACTTACTGAAAAAACAATTTACAAAGAATCCTTTAAGTAAACCAGGGCACTGTCACAACCTCTTTCTTCCATCAATTTAAGAATCTTCTATTACAAGTTCCTTAATCGAATCCTCTATTATAAGTCCCTCAATGGATTCTTCCATTAAGATTCTTTGGTCTTTTTTGTCTAACTAAAATGCCAAAAGGCTATAGATTGTTCAAAACATAAACTCTACTAAGTTTATCAACTAGACTTTGAAGGGCTACATATTCTTAAAGAGTAATGCTATGAGTCACAAATAAGTCTCCCAAAACCTCCCCCCAAAGTAATAATTTTTTGTGCCCTGGCATGACCCACACCACAAGGCAAAATTTAATAAGTAAATGAGAGAATAAGTGTGATAGGGGGAGAAATGGTATCTTATCCTATTATAATCTTATCTAGTTTAGGAGATTTAACTTAGGGGGAGTAGCTAACTTCTTGGGTTGATCTTTTTGATTAAGGGGGAGAATTGGGGGAGTATTTATTTTCGTTGCTTTAAGGGGAGAATTAATTTTGGGGGAGTATTTATTTTCATTGCTTTAAATACTTTGATATTCCCTATGCATTTGATGAGTTTGCTTAAGTGTGCAGGAATTCTTCTAAAGCGGCATCTTTCAATGGCAAAGCGTTTAATCCTTGGGTTGAGTCAAGTTTGGGTGGGGTTATGTTTTGAGTATGTTTTGAGTCTAGTGACCTTGACGGCCCTTTAGGATTTTTGTTTAGTTTTTGTCCCGGAATAGCCAAAGGGGGAGATTTGTAAGGACACAAATTTCCAATTGAGTCCATATATAGTTTTGGCTCAATTCCAGACAAAAACATTTGTTCATAGGATAGTATTTAATTGTAATATACTCAAGCCTATAAAGTGTTTGTTGAAGACGTAGCGGCAAAGAGTATAAAGCTTCATCAATATGTCGGTTTGCGTGCCTCGTTTCTACGTCATCAACTATGGTTTCATGCTCCCAAGGTATGAATGCAATATTATATATATAGGAGCTTGGAACTTGTTTATTGGGTGTTAGGTTTATATAAAACTGTTGTTTTAATTTCAGAAAGATTTTATCAAACTTTAAAATAAAGTTTTTGGGCTAAAATCCAATTTATGAACTTTATGGAAGTTCGTTCGATATGTCGTTCGAACGAGTTTTTCGTTCGAGCCAGATGTCGTTCGAACGAGTTTGCCAACGAGTTCTTAGTATAGGCCTTTGAAATGTCGTTCGATATGTCATTCGAACGAACCTTATGTTCGAACGATATATCCAACGAGATTTCTAACGAGTTCAATCTGGAACTTCGTTAGAAGTCTCGTTCGAACGAGATGTCAGGCGGGAACAGTTTTTGGCAGTTTTAAACAGTTTTTCACCCACTTACCCACTTGTTTCTTAACCAATTTTTTTTTCAAACTTTATTATGTGCGGGAATAACATTTTCCACCTGAACTTTTTCATTCTATTTCATCTCTTAGAGAGAATTTGAGAGCTAAATTGCTTAAGGAAAATGTTCTTGTTTTGAGTGTGTTTTTATCAAAGAGAAAAATATACACCACTCTATTTTACACCCAAATTAGTTTCTTCCAAGTTCCCATATTCATATATCTTGCTTGGAGTTTGGCACCGGGTTCATCTCTTTCGTTCAAAGAGAAGTTTTGGGTTTTCTTCTACATCCCATAAAGAAAGAAGAAGAGTTTTGTTGCGGCATTACCCACTTGGAGAAAGGCTCCTTGCTCGGGTGACGGTGACCATATAAAGTCCGATCGGTGGATTTCGAGACCGCGGTGGAGCTCCGTGGTTATCTGCTAGGAAGAGGTGTCTACAAGAAGGAGCGTCGAGGCTTGAGAGGGATCGAGTCGTGTGTTGTAAGCCTTTCTGCCTTGTATTTGTAAATTCCGTATCTAGTGGATTTGAGGCTAGGGCTTTCCGAGGTTGTTTCTCGTCTTGGATTTTTCCTCATACATCGCGTCGTAGTGGATTAATTGTTTATTTTATCTTTTGCAAAATCACCTAGAACGCATGCTTAGGTTAAAAGATAAAATTGGTTTAATTTAATCTCTACGTGTTTAATTTGGGTAATGTGTAGTTAATTAATTCAAGTCAATTAATTTAATTGTTAAAATTGGTTTGGCCTAACTTTGGAATATTGAATATGATTTAGGCAAATTTTAGGGCTTGGTTGAAATAACTTGGTTTAAGTGAAATTGATTTTAATGGATTAATTTAATTTCATTCGGTTTAATTTTAATTTGAAATAGAAATTAAAATTTGGTATTCGTTTGTTTTATTGAACCATCCTAACGCTTCCACATCGTGTTTTATAAAAGGAAATAAATATTTTAATTGAGAAAATTAAAAATCAGGGGGCCTTTACTTCTACAAATTGGTATCAGAGCATTGAATTAGAAAAGCTCACGTTTTCAAATTGGTATCAGAGCCAAAGTGATAAATTATTTCGTTAAAGATCCTTTAAATATTTTTTGGCTAAAATGGAATTTTCCCCAATTTCAAAATTTCCTATTTTTGATGGTTCTAACTACGCGTATTGGAAAGCGCGAATGAAATCGACACTAAAATCTATCGACGAGAGAGTTTGGATGCTTGTTGTTAACGGGTGGTCCCCACCAACTTATTTAGTTGAAAATGAACGTGTTCCCAAACCCGCCGATAGATGGACTGAAAATGAGTTTAAACTTCCTAATTTTAATTCCCGTGGTTTGAATGCCGTCACACCGGATGAATTCCGACGTATTATGACGTGTGAAACCGCTAAAGAAGCTTGAGATATTTTACAATTAACTCATGAAGGAACTCGTGTTGTTAAAGCTTCGAAACTCCAAAACCTCACTACTCAATTTGAAACTATCAAAATGAATGATAATGAAATCTTTGATGAATTTTATGCTAGACTTTATGATATTGTAAATTCATCGTTTAATTTGGGAGAGAAAATACCTGACAACCATGTTGTAAAGAAAATTTTAAGGTCCCTACCCGATAGATTTATTCAAAAAGTGACCGTTTTAAATTCTTTACCATCTTTAGCCTCTACGAAATTAGAAGAACTTATAGGTGATTTACAAACCTATGAACTAGATATGTTTCCCTCTAAAACTGAAAAGAAAATCGAAAAGGGTGTTGCTTTAAAAGCCCGAAAAGAGGTCAAACAAGTAGTAGAGAGCGAGAGTGATAGTGACTCGGAAGACATGGCTTTGTTTGCTCGTAAATTTAGAAAATTTCTTAAGTTTAACAAAGATAAATTTAAAAATGATTTTAAGAAATTTGAAACTTCTAAGCATGACAAAAACGAGAAGATCCCTAAAGCCGAGAAGATCCTTAAACCTAGTAATGAAAATTTAGATAGGGACGAGTCTAATAAGTGTTTTGGTTGTGAAGGTTATGGCCATAGGGCTTATGAGTACCCCACTAAACTAAGGAAAGAGGGTAAACGACCCATTACATATAATGCGACCCTTAGTGATAGTGATAAAGAAGAGGGACCCGATTCCCCCACAAAGCCAAATTTTGTGGCTTTTATGGCTAGTCATGTGAGTGATAGTGAGAACTCGTCGATTGATGAAACGTTAACACATGACACTTCCAAGGTCATTTTTTATGATTCTCTTATTTTTTATGATAGTGAGAGTGGAGAAGAAAGAGAGAGTGAAAATGAAGAAGAGGTTAATGTGAGTGAACTTCAAAATGCTTTTCAAGAACTTTATAAAGAATCTATTAAATTGAAAAGAGCTAATTTGAAATTAGAAGTTAGTTTAAAAGAGCGTGTCAAGATCATTGATGATAGCATGTTGGTAGAAGACCTTAAGACACGTGAGAGGACTCTTCTAGAGAAGCTTGAATATATAGAAGGCGAGAGAGATAGCCTTAGGGGTTTAATGGAATCCTTAAAAAAGGAGCTTCTTGCTTTTGAAGAGCGAAATGTTTTATTAGAGTCTAACATTTTAGATTTGCAAAATAAATTAAAAGACTCTAGTAATGTCAAATTTGATTTGGAATGTCGTTCAGAAAAATTAGATAAAATATTAGGAACAATCCAAATTAAAAATGACACTTGCGATTTAGACTTCAATACTTGTAATGAATCTACTCATAAAGCCAAGACCAACGTTTTTGGAGAAATAACTAGGAATGCATTTAGAGATCACTCCTTAGGTAAATCTTTTCAACATATTTTTACTTATACTCATTGTGGTCGAAAAGGTCATCTTAAGAAATTTTGTTTTGATCTTAAACGAATTCCTATAAAATCCCAATGTAATGCAACCACGGTAGTTAAAGTTCCTACACCCCAAGATAGTCATTCTTCATTAATTTGGGTTAGGAAATCCGACTTGGTTGCCTTGAAAAATAGGGTTTTTGATTCTCATTTACTTTCACATGATTCCTCCCTTGCTAAATCTAAATGATGAATCTGTTAGTGTTTGCATACTTTAGCTTTTGTACTTCATGCTATATTCACATGCTAAATGTATGCTTGTTTAATCATTTTCTTGTCTATGCTCCATGCTTATCACATGCTAGAATTATGATTTTTGTTTATCTTTTGTATTATATTTCCTTCATTTTGTTTGCATCAAATGAAAAATACAAAAAGATTTTTGTTTATCATTTGGATTTTATCTCTTAGTAATTTAAGCTTAATGAAAAATTCAAATGATTTTTGGTTTGTCTTTTGAGTATATAATTTTACTTTTGGTTATAAATGTCAAAAACTCAAAAAGATTTTATTTTGTGTGTATTTTGGTTTGACACACTTTAAGTGGCATATACTTGTGTTTGAATCCCTCCTTTAACGCTCTCATGTGGCTAGAACTTTTGATTTAGATTATCTATCCTTATTATGTTCTTTACCATATTTTATGGAGTAGTTGGATTTTGTGTTGTTTAAATGGATTCTATTTTTATATGCCTCTATTCACACATGCACGAGCTCCTTTGAATTTTTAACATCATATGTATATTTGAGCTATGTGAGGTGTTCTCCTTCCAATCTTGTCATCTACATATTTGTGACTTAGGAGGACTAGTGCATGTCAAATTCCGTTGCACGTGAGATTTGTGTGAAAAATGAAAAACATGATAAATAAAAATGTGCACGGGGAAGGGCTCCGAAAGGACTAAGTGATCCTTTGCGATTATAAGCCACCGTTTTGAATGGATCTAAAAGAAATACGTGGTCCAAAGGCCTAAAAGCAGAAAATATGGCATTAAAATGAAAAACAAACTGCCAAGGCCTATGTTTGATTGATATATTCATTCAAAATTAACATAAATGCTTATTGAGGGAGATTGGATGGTATATCAACGGTTTGCACAATGTCCGTTTATCCTAGTTGCGTATCTCATGTCATGACTCTATTGGTTTGTTGAATCATCAATATGCTAGACTTGCATGCATTGTGTATGTTTGTTCATTGAGTTCAATTTATATTGTCACATGAGGTTATATTCAAATGTGATGAAGTTTGCAATCAATTGAGAACTCCATGAACATGTTTTAAGTGATTGGGTCTAAATTTAATCGTTACTAGTTCACACCCCAACACTTCCGTTTCCATATAACACATTTTTACCATACAAGTGTGAAAGACTCCTATTTTATTTTGGGTGTGTCATTTGTGTGTTTATATCTTTATATATGTGCGTGTGCATTATTGATATATTTCTAGTAGATACATATATGATATTTTGTTTTGCCTTTGCCTTGCTTTCTAGTCCTTCTATGCTTAGATTTTAGTTTTGGTATCACTTTAAGCTTCAACATGCTTTTATATTTGTTCTTTAGCCTTTGCCTATTCCTGAACAAAAAGGGGGAGAATGATAGGGGGAGAAATGGTATCTTATCCTATTATAATCTTATCTAGTTTAGGAGATTTAACTTAGGGGGAGTAGCTAACTTCTTGGGTTGATCTTTTTGATTAAGGGGGAGAATTAATTTTGGGGGAGTATTTATTTTCGTTGCTTTAAGGGGATAATTAATTTTGGGGGAGTATTTATTTTCGTTGCTTTAAATACTTTGATATTCCCTATGCATTTGATGAGTTTGCTTAAGTGTGCAGGAATTTTTTTAAAGCGGCATATTTCAATGGCAAAGCGTTTGATCCTTGGGTTGAGTCAAGTTTGGGTGGGGTTATGTTTTGAGTATGTTTTGAGTCTAGTGAGCTTGACGGACCTTTAGGATTTTTGTTTAGTTTTTGTCCCGGAATAGCCAAAGGGGGAGATTTGTAAGGACATAAATTTCCAATTGAGTCCATATATAGTTTTGGCTCAATTCTGGACAAAAACATTTATTCATAGGATAGTATTTAATTGTAATATTCTCAAGCCTATGAAGTGTTTGCGTGCCTCGTTTCTACGTCATCAACTATGGTTTCATGCTCCCAAGGTATGAATGCAATATTATATATAGGAGCTTGGAACTTGTTTATTGGGTGTTAGGTTTATATAAAACTGTTGTTTTAATTTCAGAAAGATTTTATCAAACTTTAAAATAAAGTTTCTGGGCTAAAATCCAATTTATGAACTTTATGGAAGTTCGTTCGATATGTCGTTCGAACGAGTTTTTCGTTCGAACCAGATGTCGTTCGAACGAGTTTGCCAACGAGTTCCCAGTATAGGCCTTTGAAATGTCGTTCGATATATCGTTCGAACGAACCTTATGTTCGAACGAGATATCCAACGAGATTTCTAACGAGTTCAATCTGGAACTTCGTTAGAAGTCTCGTTCGAACGAGATTTCGTTCGAACGAGATGCCAGGCGGGAACAGTTTTTGGCAGTTTTAAACAGTTTTTCACCCACTTCTCCACTTGTTTCTTAACCAATTTTTTTCGGACCTTATTATGTGCGGGAATAACATTTTCCACTTGAACTTTTCCATTCTATTTCATTTCTTAGAGAGAATTTGAGAGCTAAATTGTTTAAGGAAAATGTTCTTGTTTTGAGTGTGGTTTTATCAAAGAGAAAAATATACACCACTCTAGTTTACACCCAAATTAGTTTCTTCCAAGTTCCCATATTCATATATCTTGCTTGGAGTTTGGCACCGGGTTCATCTCTTCCGTTTAAAGAGAAGTTTTGGGTTTTCTTCTACATCCCATAAAGAAAGAAGAAGAGTTTTGTTGCGGCATTACCCACTTGGAGAAAGGATCCTTGCTCGAGTGACGGTGACCATATAAAGTCCGATCGGTGGATTTCAAGACCGAGGTGGAGCTCCGTGGTTATCTGCTAGGAAGAGGTGTCTACAAGAAGGAGCGTCGAGGCTTGAGAGGGATCGAGTCGTGTGTTGTAAGCCTTTCTGTCTTGTATTTGTAAATTCCGTATCTAGTGGATTTGAGGCTAGGGCCGTCCAAGGTTGTTTCCCATCTTGGGTTTTTCCTCGTACATCGCGGCGTAGTGGATTAATTGTTTATTTTATCTTTTGCAAAATCACCTAGAACACATGCTTTGGTAAAAAGATAAATTTGGTTTAATTTAATCTCTACGTGTTTAATTTGGGTAATGTGGAGTTAATTAATTCAAGTCAATTAATTTAATTGTTAAAATTGATTTGGCCTAACTTTGGAATATTGAATATGATTTAGGCAAATTCTAGGGCTTGGTTGAATTAACTTGGTTTAAGTGAAATTGATTTTAATGGATTAATTTAATTTCATTCGGTTTAATTTTAATTTGAAATAAAAATTAAAATTTGGTATTCGTTTGTTTTATTGAACCATCCTAACGCTTCCGCATCATGTTTTATAAAAGGAAATAAAATTTTTAATTGAGAAAATTAAAAATCGGGGGGCCTTTACTTCTACAAATTGGTATCAGAGCATTGAATTAGAAAAGCTCACATTTTCAAAGGGAATCCATGTCACTTTGGGGGGAGGTTTGGGGGGAGATTTTGGTACCCATATCATAATTCATTCTTAAATAGATTTTCTTTAAATTATGTTTTGGATTTATTTTTTTGATAAATTTTGGATAGAGATCATTTGGAACTCAATGTCTTCGATGTAGCTAGTTTATAACCCAAAATTTTCAGTTGATTTCATGTTAGTGATCTATTAGAATTCAATACCTGCAATGTTGTTGTGATCTAAATTGTAGAGTTTGGTTGTTATCTTCATTCGAAACCTCTTATTTAAATTGTGTAAGTTGACTTATTGTCGGGGATTTAAAAGGTATATCATAGTCTTTTTCATACCTTGTTATTTTAAGTTTTGAAAATTGATTATCGGGGTTTGGAGAAAGTTAGAAATTATATAAAAACAAGTATATGAGCAAAAAGAACTACACTTGAAAGTTTTTATTTTGTTAAAATACACTTAAAAAATTATTCATCAAAATATTAAACTAATACCATCTCCAAGGCATCGAGGCATTTTTGGTCCTTCAAAATGCTTCATTGCCGTTTTGTTCCCCCAAAATTATATTTGCATCCAAGACTTTATGCAAGTGTACCTTTTCCATGGCGAAAGGATTATCACTCATCCCAGATCCCCCACGACATATGAATTGTCGTGGGACTAACAATCATTTTTTAAAGGATAATTTTCAATAATTATATAAATACCAATCCCATCATTAATCTTATTTGGAAGCTTTCAAACACTTTTAACCTCTTATTTTCTCAAATTTCAATTGAAAACTTCCCTTCCTAGAAGATACTGAAGATCGAGAAAGCCATAATAACTAAACATTTATTAGGATTCATAGCAAGAAAAAAGAAATCATGGGAAGACGACCTACTTTGTACTTATTAGCCTTCTACATGCAGGGAGAAAATAAAAATGAGGTGGTGGAGAACGTGGCATACTTATTCAAGGAGAACCAACACACCAACACATCTTCGGGTTCGCTGCCATTATTCGGGTAAATTTTATGCCATCATTGGTAGGGTCGAGGGAATGTTTCCTAGCGATCGCACTAGTAACGATGTGCTCCCTTTAGCCACTATGGCATACAAGTTGGATACGGAGGGGTATTTCAAGTTCATGAAGTGATACCTTGCTCTCAAGGACATTTCTGAATGGGACTATGAGCTCTAAACGCGATGCAACTGCAAAAGAAGGATTATTATGTGCCTTCGATAGAGGGATTATTATGTGCCTTCGATAGAGGGATTATTATTGGAAGATGATGCCCTCCTGACCTTCATTCAACTAAAACTCCAGCGGCACATCGGCGCAGCCAATATTCTTGGATTTGTAACGGAATGAAACGTGCACTGGTAATAAATTGATCATAAGAAATAGGTCAAGACAATTTTCAAATTCAATAGCACACAAGAACTTATTTTTCAAATTTTCATTTCACCTAATTCCTAGTTGAATTTTTTATTAAAATTTTATGTAGATGATCTTTACACACTGGAGATCATTTCCATTAAAATTGGTTGGAAAATATCTTTATTGTATTTTAAAAAATCAATTATTTTTAAGGTTTGTTAATTGAGGTCCACTTAAGATACTTTATATATATATATATATATATATATATATATAGAGAGAGAGAGAGAGAGAGAGAGAGATGAATGCTCCTGTGCACACTAAGTTTGCACACGTGCTGGTGCACATCGATTTTTTTAAAATATTAAAAAAATATATTTGAGTTGATTTTTTTACTTCATATTTAAACATTTCAACAGATCCATATAAAAATCTCAGCTAAAAAAACTTTTTTTGCTATTTTAAAAAAATCGGTCAAACTTTTTCAGATTTTAAAGTACTTACAAACACCGAAAGTTTGATCGATTTTTTAAAAATAGCAAAAAAAGTTTTTTGGAGATAATTTTTTTTATATGGGTCTCTTAAAATGTTTAAATATCACACAAATAAATCAGCTCAATTATTTTTTTACTATATTAAACAAATAACGTGAAAAGTTAGTGCGCATAGGAGTCTCTCTCTCTCTCTCTCTCTCTATATATATATATATATATATATTGCTTAATTCCAAATTTTAATTTTTCTAAAATATATAAAAGTTTCAATTTCAAAAGAATATAATCAAATCAGATTTTGAAAGTACAAATTTTAATGTAAAAAAAATTAAAGATTAATAAAATATGGGTCATTCAGTATTTGATTCCTACCAATTTGTCTAAAATTAGGGTTAGAAAGATCCAAAATAAAAATATATAGATATTTTTTATTTATATATGTGTATGCTATTGTTTACACCCAATTATCATGGTCCAATGAGGTGTTGTCGCGTGGGATTATAAATCGGTAATAATAACCAAACTATAATACACTAATTCAAGGTAATTGGAAGCACACATGCATGACACCTGTCACAATTATGGATGTGGTGTAGAAAATAAAGGAAAACAATCTACATGGGGGCGTTAGTGCACCTAGGTGTAACACCCCACGATTTTGGGACTGAGAAATTTAATTTTGGGAGAAATAAAATTTATTTAAATTGGAGAATTTTAAAATTTGGAAATTGAAGTCCAAAAATTGAGGACGTTTTAAAGTTTGTTGGATGAGGATTTTGAGTGTATCATTGGTTCCGGATGGGTCGAGATAGTCGAAATGACTGTCATTGGGTTTTATTTTGATTCTGAAATATTTTTAAGTATGTTTGACTCGAATGGGAGTAAACGGGTCATTTAAAGTGTGTATTAACATTTAAAATTGGGTTTATTATTTTAAGGGATTTAAAGGCTTAAGGATCAAGCCATCTCATTTAGAGAAAGAGAGAAAGATCAAGGAAGAAAGAAAGAAGAGGAAAGGAAGAGAGAGAGAGGAAGAAAAGCTTGGAGATTCCGGCATAAACGCGATCCCGGGGATGATTCAACCCCTACAAATCTGAGGCAGGTGTTTAATCTTGCTAAATATTTCATTTGTGTATTTCATTTCATAATTTGTGGATAAGAAAATTGGATTTTGGGTATTAATAACAAAACCTAGATTTTGAAGATTTAATCTTGAAATTGATGTTTATATATGGGTTTGATGGTGTAGAAATGGGTACGACCAACTTTGGGTTGATTTGTTGGCTTAGAATCATTATATGATGAAGGTTTAGGGGTTAAAAGTGAAATTTTAAGGTTTAGAATTCGTGGGTTTAATGGAGAAGAAGATACCTTTAGGGTTCTGCAGACCCGAATCGATTCGCCCCTTAAGCGAATCGATTCGGCCTAGGCAAAATTGGCAGGTCTGCATGACCGAATCGATTCGGACCCAAGGCGAATCAATTTGGCTTGAGACAGAGTCCCAAGTCCTTGGGATCGAATCGATTCGCCCTTGAGACCGAATCGATTCGACCCGAATCGATTCGGGGCAGGTCGAATCGATTCGAAAACAGGGTTGTTTTGTGAATTTTCTCTAGAATTATTTCTAACCCTTTTTGGTTGGGTTTATTGATTTGGCACATGATTATATGATGTAAGAAAGATGTTTTGGAGAGTTATTAAAAGTTTCTCGCATGAAGGTGTAACCTGTTTCTCACATGATGGTGTACCTGTTTGTTTTAGACTTATTAAAATAATGTGATATTAAATTATAATACTCGGTGTAACCTGTTTGTATTAGTCTGTTAACCGATAGCTTATTCGGTTATTATTTTATGCATATTGTATCCTATTACTCGATGATTTTTGGTATCCACCTTATTTGTAAATTGGATTGGCTAAGTGTTTTTATTTTAACTTACAAAATTTCATTTGGCAATCTATTTTTTAAAATAATTGGTGGTTATCTCGTACTATTATTTTAACGACAGTGATGCTAAGAATGGACCATCTATGATTCCTATGATTATTGGAGTATCGGGCTGGCCACCTCTTATTTTAGCAGGAGTGTTGTCACAGATGGTATCAGAGCATCAGATTCTAGTGTCTTTAGGAATCTGTGCGGACGTACTACGCCTTCTGATTTACTCTTGACTTGATATAGAGCCTTAGGATTAAGAACGTTGATTTCTCTTATGAGATTTCATTCTCCCGCCATAACGTAAGAACCCAGAAAATCTTTTGCACGCTCGTTTGAGATTCGTAGGTCGACTGATGAAGGGTGTTAGGGAAGGCCGTTATGAAGGCGTCATGAGACGCGATTACTAAGAACTGTAAGCTGTAGTCAGGGATGAGGGCCGCTTTGGAGGTCTCTCCCTTCGTAGCATTATCTTATATTGATACCGCGACTACTAAGTACAATAGATATAGTTTTCCATGTACCGCTGCCAGTAGAGAGTGGTACTAAGTTTGTAATTCCTAGCGACGTTAATTTGAAGTTGAAAAGTCCTTGACAAGGACCACATGTTGAAGTTAAGTCAGATGGAGGAAATGTAATCTCATTCAGTAGAATTATAAGGCCCAGGAGTTTTGGCCTAGAGAGGGGTATAGAAATGCCCAGATGTGAAATATGGAGAAAATTTTTTCACCTATTGGAGTAATGTTAAAATGGCGAAAATGGTAGTCGCCATATTTTGGTGGAGCACGAGGTTTTGCCCATAGAGAAACCCGCTAGATATTTTCAACGGCGAGTTTCTCTGGGATAACTGGAATGATGAGAAGGTAGATTCTCAAGTATTCACATGAGGGTCGGTCAGAGGCCGATCGTGAATAAAGAGTGGCACGGTTAAGGAAACCTTACAACAAAGTAGGTAGGTACAAGGAAGAAAGAGCCCTTTAGGGTAATGATAGGCTCACGAATAAGTGTTGTTAACACTTCTTGAGAAGTAGTGTTCATGAAACCCCATTGGTGGACATCCATCGGGGGAAGACTCATTGAACTAAGGCAAGGGAAGCCGGTAGCATGTTCTCTTTGGTTGAGGAAGTTAAGGGAACTACGCGGGTAAATCGCCAGGGTAGCTAGAGATGGAGAAACGGTTTTGACGTTGAATGTAAAACCACGCAATATGACCTTGTTGATTGGAGAACAAGGGCAAGAATAGAATGCCTAGATATGGCATAAATATGAGTAGTTTGGTTCGGATAAGACTAGAGTACGGTGTCTGAGAACCATTAGTATTGGCCCGGGGTGATTGGTAAGAATGTTGGTGGGAGTTCCACCTTGGTTGAGGGTGGTGCATTTTGTATGATAAGATAGAGTACTGTGGTATTAACCCTAGATTCGGGTGTGTAAATTGAGCTTGTCGTAGTATCGATGTTATTATAGTGAGTGTATCTATATGACTTCCGTGGTAGGGAAATTCTATATTTTTCCTTCACTCGTTATAAGGCGAGTGATGATATTTTAAAAGTATATGTGTGGTATGTGCTACTCGTATTATATGTGTTATACGAGTGGGAATATTCTTATTTTGGTTGGAGTGATAAGAAGCGAATAAATTGCGAAGCTATCGTATTTGTAGTTCCAGAATGGAACTAGTTGTTCTATAATATCTCACCTGGATACAGGATCGAGACTTTATAGGGATGGTTTAAGGTATATAAGAATTTTTCATTTTTATTTATTTGCATGTATGATGTTGCCTTATCTCCACGACCAACAAAGTTAAGTAGTAATGTATAGGAGGGGTTCCTTGTTTGGATTTCACTTTGCGAGACGCTCCACGCATGAACATTAACTACGTTGGGAATGGAGAGACGTTGTATTTTCTTTTCTTTTCTTTCTTTCTTTTTGTTGTTGGAAAACTGTGTTGGAAGGTTTAGCTGAGAATCACGTGATTGAGTGATTAAAGGGCTATTAAAGTGCGATATAGAAGCACTGTGAATATTTCTCTCCTCTGATCGATGTGAGGGAGACCTAGATAAGAAAGTCGGATAGAGACTTATAGTTATGTCTTGATGAGAAGGCCATTTAAAAGATGTATGTATGTATATTTGGATAAAGCATTTGTAACACCTTACAGAAAGTAAGCGTTCGATTAGTTAAATTTTCAATTATTTGAAATAATAGGACATGGAAGTAAAATCGCATTAGTAGGGTTATGAGTTAGAATTTTAGCGGTCCCGATTATGTGTCTTAGACCGTTATATCTTGATGACTGATGATGCGAGGTAGTAGTGTAACGGGAGGGTTCCTTGTTTGGATTTCGCTTTGCGAGACGTCCCACGCATGAAACCGAGCGAATGCCGGGAGTCAAGAAGGGTCTTGGACACTAGGGATGTAATTAGGATAATACTTACACGACTTAATTAGGATATATATCGACCTTAGGATTTATTAGGACATAAGGCCCTTAGGGCATGTGACATTGTTTTAGGAAGGCGGTAGGGAGTTGACCACGAGTAAGTTTATGGGTTAACTCTAAGAGGGATTAGGTCCCTGGAAAGAAGAAGTATAGGATCTCGAGTAAATTGGGTTATTAGGCCAAGGTGAGGCCTCTCTTAGATAAAGCGTTACGTAGGTAACCTAACTTTCAGGGAGTTAAAAGGATGAGCTGGCTTTTACTCCTGCACTCGTGTTGTTAAGATCGAGAGTGGATTTAACGAAGGAGTCTTTGTCAGGAACGGGAAGTATTAATACTGGAGCATGGACCCATTGTTTATGTGTCTCACCAACTTAAACCTCGTGAGAAGTGTTATCCCACGCTTGATGTAGAGTTCATAGCGGTAGTATTCGCCTTAAAGAAATAGAGGCACTACTTCCTGGGCAGGAAATTTGGTTTTTTTATGAACAATAAGTTGTTATAATATGTTGTTGGGGTGGCAGAGTTGGTGTTCAAAATTCATAAATGACTATCTATTGGATATTCCCTTTCGTTAAGAAAATGCAAATGGGGTAGCTGATGCGCCGAGTAGAAAACCCGTCGGAGAGATTAGTGGAGGCATGGAAAGTCAAGTAGAACGAGCCTAACTAGAAGGACTTTGCAGCAAGAGCACCCATGATCATGATTGACCATTTCACCTACTGGTGTGAAGAGAGTAATGGTGGAACGAGGATAGGTATATCCGTGGATATTTTCATTGAATTGCTGGCCCCGCAATGGTCATGATCCTATTTGAGAAAATTGTTAATCGTTTGACCAAATCGCTGCTTTTTCGGCCAATGTGGGCGGACATTTTACGGAGGAGTACGCCTAGCTCTTTATGGCGAAGTCATGGAACTGTATAAGGTGCCTATAAAAATAGTGTTGGACCGAGACTAGATTTTAGTGTCAAATTTTTTGGTAAAGTTTCCAGGAAGAAATGAGAACCGTATGGAAATTAGGTATATCCTACCATCCGTAAGTGGATGAATGAACGGAGAAAGTTAATCAAATGCCGAAAGGCATACTTCGAATGTGCGTGTCGACTTAAAGGAAGGATGGGAGCAGTAGCTTTTATGAATCAAAATTCCGTACAATAAATTCGGATCGTTTTACTATAAGAATGGCACTGTCTGTGGCCTGGTGTAGTCAGCTAAGTAAATTCGCCTGCTCGTTAGATGGAACCAGCAAATAATATATTCCTTGGACTTGGGTGGTCCAAGAAAATTTCTTTAATGATAAGGTTCATAGAGCCACATAATTTTAAGGGCTACACCAACGCGAATAAAAGTTAAGTAGTGTTGGGGTTAAGCGATTAAGTGTTAGTGTAGAAGGGTATAATGTGATTCAGGAGGAAAGGCAACTTATGCCGAGCTATGTAGGCATCTTCTTCCGTCGTAGAAAGGTAGGATCGATAGTTCTCGAGGAATGACTAGATGCTATTTTAGAGCACGAAGAATGTAGACTAAGATCGATAGTAACAACCTTAGTCCAAGTCCAATGGGGACATCGCCATGCCTAGAAAATTTTAGGGATGAAAGAACGATAGTTTAGAATATTATACCCTTAATATTGTTATACGGTACGCCTGAATTTTGAGGGCAAAATTTCCTTATAAGGGGGGGGAGTATGTAACAACCCAGACTTTTGAGTGACTATTTTATATTATTTTAGCCTGATGAGCTAATTTTATAAAAATAAAGGAAGTTGGAGTAAATATTATTTTCCGTGAGTTAAGGGATAATATTTACCATGTTTTGCCTATTTACTATTATGAGAAGGTAAATATCATTATATTGCGTCGTTGTGCTTTAAACGACGGTTATGGCTTATATTCAGATCTGAGCATAATTAATGAAATAACATGACGTAGGAACATAAAAACATTGTACGTTACTCCGGATGCCAATTTATGGGGTACGGTTAGTTTTGGAATAATCGAGATAGTCAAAATAAGTGACAAGTTGTATTTTTGAGTTCCGGGCACTTTTGACAGGTTATGACTCAATTATGTAGTTTCGAGTCATTTTAATGGTGTATCAACATTTAAAAGAGGGGAATTTATGTTTTAAGCCCGGTTAAGTCTCCCAAACCCTTTTATCCCTTATCTTATGTTATAAGCCAAGCGAGAGAGAGAGAGAGAGAGAAGAGAGAGCTTGGGAGAAATGGAGAAAAGAGAGAAAAATGGAAGATTGGAGCTGGAATTCGTTGCTACCGGAAGTGAATCCGAGACTACAAACTTGAGGCAAGTTTCTTACTTGCTAGATCATGATTTAATCTGATAAATTGCATGTATATCTAGTTTTTGGAGATTTAAACCATTTATGGGTTTTTGATGAATTTGGTGTTTAAACCTTTAATTTTGTAGTTTAAATTGATTTGAGGGAAATAAATTAATTAGTTGAAGTGTAGAAATAATTTAGTAGAATTAGTTGTTGTTTATGTTAGAGAAAATTGAAGATTTGGGGTTTGGAGAAATTTAGGGTTCTTAAACCCGTAGCCCAAATTGGGCAATTCTGCAGGGCCGAATCGATTCGCCCCCCCTAAGCGAATTGATTCAGATACAGGGGGGTTACAGGTCTGGGGAAACCGAATCGATTCGGGTTAGGTACGAATCAATTCGGGTTAGGGCTGGTATATTGGTTTTACTCACCGAATCGATTCGTTTTTGGGCGAATCGAGTCGCAATCAGGGGTGAATCAATTCGGATGCCCTGTTTTTGTGAGATTTTTCTAGTTTTATTTTTATCCCTTTTCTTTTAGGTTCGAGATTTAGGAACCTTCCTTTGGGAAGTAATGAAGAGTTTTACAAGTTTGTGTTGGGTAGACAAATGTCCTAGGCTAGCATATGGATATTTGGGCTCATCCCAAGGGTTAGTGTATAGAGGAATGTTCCGTTTAATATAGTAGGTTCACCTAAAATTTATAAAAGGTAAAATGATATTGTTGGGACTTTTGGGAGACTATTATTGAGGGAGACTCACTTTGATGATTTAGGGTATTGTTTTGGACTCTTGGAGACTAGTGTGAGGATATTAGCACTTCCGGTCTTAGATCATTAATAAAATATGACTTTAAGAATAAGAGATGCATATTCTAAAATTTGGTACTTAATGGCTAAGTATAAATGGTTTTCGAGAATGTAAAAGTGAATGTTTTCAAAATGGAAAAATGATTTTCGTAAATGATAATTTACGTAAACACACCTATCTAAATCGCTATCATAAGGTAAGTTGCGCGCATGAGGTGAAGTCCCCTGGCTAATGAATGAAGGGTAAATATAGTCCTCGACCGTATGCTCGGTTATTATATGTTTATTTAGTGATGTGGGGTAAATCTGGGTGTGGTTATGACTCACTCGCTGGTATTTGGCCGCTTCCCGACGTCTCGCATTGTAGGATGCCCAGGTTGTCTTGGTTGATAGCCCCTGGAAGATGATAGCCATTTAGGGGCGTGAACAGTGGGGAAACCCGAACGGGAGGTCTTAGAAATGTTATACGATAGGAAATATAATTATTCCTAATAATGTGGGACATTATTGGTGTTAAAGCATTTTATGATAATAAAGTTGCTTTTAATACATTTGATGAATGGACGAAGGGAAATGAGAAGTTATGATATGGAAAAACATTTTATGATAATAAATTTGCTTTAATTACTTTTCCTGGATGGAAGAAGGGAAATAGAAAGATATGAGCTAAAATTGAATTGGTAAACATTTTGTAAAATGAATTGCCATATATGTATTTCCTAAAAGAGAAAAGGGATTGTGCACTTATATTGTGAATAAATGAAATGATGCCTCCTTGAGTGAATGTAGATGAGTTCTCGCATGCTTATATGATCATTGAGCATTAGCATTGTTATTGCGCTTGGTTGTTCTTTTAGATTGAGAGGTGAGAAATTTAATGATTTAAATTGCGAGAAATAGTTACGTTCATAACTGTCATGCATTTTAATCACATGGTAATCATATCAAACCGGGCCCTGACCCGTCTATATTTCTTTATTTTGTATGAAATCCTTGTTCGTTCAGGTGCTCCTCCGCAAGGACGCCCGTATTGACCTATCCATTCCAGTTATCTTGGAGCTATAGCATTTTGCGGATGTTGTTGGATATTTGTTATAGACGCTTCTATTCATTATACTCTAGTTATGTTCAGTTATTTATTCGAGCGTGTTGTCCATACGTTGTACTCATTCATTATAACGTGATATTAAATTGTAATACTCGGTGTAACCTGTTTGTATTAGTCTGTTAACCGACAGCTTATTCGGTTATTATTTTATGCATATTGTATCCTATTACTCGATGATTTTTGGTATCCACCTTCTTTGTAAATTGGATTGGCTAAGTGTTTTTCTTTTAACCTACAAAATTTCATTTGGAAATCTGTTTTCTAAAATAATTGATAGTTATTTCGTACTATTATTTTAACAACAATGATGCTAAGAATGAACCATCTATGATTCTTGTGATTATTGGAGTATCGGGATGACCACCTCTTATTTTAGTAGGCGGGTTGTCACACCATATTGCCTAGAATATTAGGCATGCATGTATATCTCCCCATATGACTTGGAGGGAGGTGATGTTCCCCAATACAAATCCTTGGAATTAGAAAGCTTCCCCAATAGGGATCATTCCTTTTTGTAATGGGCGAGTTCCTCAAAGTTGGGACTATCCACAGTGGTGCCACGGTGGGTGCTTATAAGGGTTACAAATAGATTTATGGCCTATCAATTGGTAGACTTTTAAACATAGTGACTAGACCTTCGAATATTTTATTCCCAGGCTTATAGGGATAATAAGCATAACAATGGCAATATTTAAAATTATTTTTTATGTGGAAAATTTCTTAGAAGAATACATGCAACCACATCTGTAGGACCCATTACGGGACACCTTATTTGGAATTAAAAAGGTCCTAGACAAGATAAGAACAACTCTTATAGAGGAAACCCAAAAAATGGGGAGAAAGAGAAAATCCTGAAATAACTCAATCTAAGTTTTTAACACAATTAAAGGTAAGATTGAGAATCCAAATAAAACTCATTGAAGAAACACTTATTTATTGAAACAAGATTTGGCACAATATGTGTTAAGTCAGAAATAATAAATTAGATTTGATATTTCAGATCCTTAGTAACAAAGTTTTAATAAGTAAACCCTAATAAACCTAAGTCGAGTTAAGAAAGAAAGTAAGAGTTAAGAATATCCAGAGTTTGTTTACACACGAGATTTAAACGTGGTAAAAAACCCAAAGGTTAGGGAAACATCAACGTTGACCTCTACGCCACAAAACAAAATCCACTAAAACATAAATAAGGTTACAAATTACAAGCATACAATAAGACTAAGGAATTCTAAAGAAAATATACCTATACTTGGAGCTCTACTTTCTGATCGAGCAACTTTGGACCTCCCATTCCTTAGTGCTCTTTACGTTGACTAAAAAGTCAGTTTGCCTAAAAAAAACCACACTTTCGATGTGAAGTGCGTGATAGTGAAAGCGGTGTGTACAAACTATGAGAACATGCAAGAGTACTCACACACTTGTATTACGTAATGTCCTAACAAATTACACAAGTTCTTCTAAATAATCAAATCTAAACATCTTATATCAGAACATCTCTAAAAATTCTAGATCTGGAGAGATCATTAAAAAAATAGATCTAAAAAGATATTTACAAGAAAATAGATATCACAAACTATAAAATGAAATTTTTAAAAAATAGTCTAGATCTTATAATCAAAGTGATTTTCAGTTATTCGACGTTTTTTTTTTATCTCAAACAATATGGATCTAAAAGATTTTGAAACATCGAAAAGATACCCACACGGAAGTATCAATTTTGAATAAAAATATTTCAAAAAAGTTTTTATATTGATATTTTCAAACAAAACTAAAAATTATGTGTGTGAGTGTGTCACTAGAGTTAGATTCTTGATTTTATAACAAAAAATGAAGCCTCTAATAGTGAGGGCTATTTGAAGGAGAACCAAACTAGTAAGGAGTTGATTCTTTTAAAATCTAACTCTCAGACACTCGTTTTGAAAAACCTAACACTTTAACATCTCAGAAAATTATTTACACTCTTGTTTTTCAGAATCTCTCATTCTGAAAAATATTTTCTCTCAGATTTTCTCTTCTATTTTCCCTCAAAAATATTTTCTCTCACTTTATCTCTCTAAACTGAGCCAAAAATCTCAGTGGAAAAGACGATGTAGGTTTATATAGATAGCACAAAAGGATCTGGAACGTGTGGTTTGAACCAACGGTTGAGATGCATCTGACCGATTGAGAGTTGTTCTAACGACTGAAATGAATGCATAACAATTAAGAAAAGCGAGTAACAGTCGATTAATAGGTCATGATGGTAATTCGTCCAAATGGGTTGCACTGGAATCGTCTAACTCACAACAACATCCATCGATGAATTTGATCTAAAGGTGTGGGTTGTGTGTGAGATATGTGAGTGTGAGAAAACACAAACCTAGCCAATGAGAATGAAGCAAGTGGCATACACGTGTTACCCCCCCCCCCCCCAAACACACGTGCGAGTTAAAGACGGTTTACATCTTCAGATATTTATAAATGCTACCTCAGAAATTTTGAAATCAATTTAAAAAATATTTAATTAAAATTGTAAAAAAGAATTAAATCCAATGAAATTATTTAAAAAATTGTAAAAATCCCAAAAAATTATGTAAACACTTAAAATGCATATTGTGAAAATTTTGTCCTAAAGTGTTGATTTTATACCCTTGTTGCCAATTTGGATAGGGATAAATTTGCTGGTCAAGTAAATTTGAAGTAGGCAACCATCTTGATTTGTAGATTACCAATAGAGGAGCACTAGTCTACTTAAATAAATTTGTCTTATTATCCAAACTAGATGAAATACCTATATAGTGGAGACTCATAATAAGTCAACCATACAGGGTGTTTCAACTCCCTTACCTTTCATAAGGTTGGCAGCTAAGAAGGAGTATTATAGCATTACCCTTTAAGATTTAGTGCAAAGGACATGCCTTGACAGCTACAGTGGAAGAAATAAAAAATACTCCTTATAATTTACACTTTGAGTGTTTTCATATGTGCATGCATAAATGTGGAGTATGTTAAGTGATTGTGAAGTGGATGTTTCCATTCTTTAGTGTCCATTGGATGTCAACTGATGACATGTATGGGCGAATTTCCTCTCCGAGAGACTTGAACCCAGTTTGTTGACAAATATCCAAAATAGTGGGACTTGTTACCCAAAATTGAATTTGAAGCAATTAAATGTTGAATTTTCGAAAAAATGGCACTAAGGATAAAAATGGGTCAAGTTCAACATCCCTTAAACTAAGTTTAGTGGTGTCATAAACACCAGATCTTTGCATATCTGTTCATTTGCTACCAAGCGTCTGCTGCACCCATTTGAACCATTTGTCATTGTCCAACTTTTTGGGCCAACACCTAAACTTGAATGGAGCAGGGGCTTAGGTTAGCAAAGTCTTGGACTAGGAGATTTTGGTCCCCAAATCTAGGATACTAAAAAGCCACGAGCAATAGGAGTTCCTTATTGTAATATAGATCAACAATGGTGAGTGATTCCCCACATTGAAGATTTAATGGGATAAATAATGCTCCTAACAACAATAGAATTGTCGGCAGAGAGCCTATTGGCGGTTTCATCAAATAGAAGGTATTCATCAGTATGGGAAGAGCTAGACACCATTGACGGTAAAGAGTTTAAAGAGAGAGAAAATAGTCGTTAGGGCTAAAGGTTTGCATGGGAAAGAAAGTAAACGATAAAAAAAGAGAAGGAAAAAGAGAAATGTGATTAAATAGCATAGTGCTACCGGTTGAAATGTAAGAGAAAGCCAAGAAGATATTGACATGTGTCTCTGAAGATGTTTATTACAAAAAGTGAAATGATGAGGTAGTGGAGAGACAAAAAGGTTCCTTTAGTGTCAATCGAAGAGTGTTCATGGTTATTTTTTGGGTCTTTAATCTTGCATGAAACCAATTTAGATATTGGGAGTCCTAAAGTAGCTAAATATTTTGGTTGACAAGAATTGACAATTTTACATATTTTCCAAGAATTAATTATTTCTATTGTCAACAAAAGTTAGCATTTGGACACTTCCACACGTGCAATAATATTTGGTTGGACCACTACCAATAACTAAATATGCATGTAGAATAGGCCATAATTAAAATTTCACTTGGTATAAAAATACAAATTCTGTTACAATTACATGAAACATTCTAAATTTGGTTAAAGCATGGGGTGTTCGTCAAATATCTGAATTAATTTAGATGCCTTGATGATGAAAATTGGTTCAATTAATAACTTAATTACCAAACCAAATGAAGAAAATAAACATTCACACCATAATTGGTTTAATCCCAATCCGTTAACAATCATTCACAGTAAAATAATTTTATTCCATTAATTGCCCCAAAAAATGGGAGATTAACATATATAGAAAATTCAAAAAACCATACTCCTTAAACTGAATAGTAATGAGGGAATGCGTAGGTGACATGCTGATGGAATATGTTCCATATAGAAAGTATTTGGTCTTGCTTAGACTCAAGATAGGCAAAATCTTAAGCCATTTTTAGCAAAAAAGGCTCATAGCACTGGAGATTTCAAACTTGCCTCTTTAGCCTCCTTGTAACGTTGCATGGATTTAAGGAAAATTTCTTCGCGAAAAAGATGTTCAAAACCATAGTTCTTAAGGGAACCCTCCTCATAAATGTAAAGAAAATAATTCATTCCATTCCTCTAAGCCATGATCGACATTTGCAAAAAGTTTATCTTGAAAATTCATCCAGCTGACATAATCTCATATATCAACATCATGTTACCTAAACCACCTAATGAAAGAAGGGTAAGACTTGAATAAGAAAGAGATTTAGGATTATAGGAGTGTCTTCAAAGTCTTGAATGGTCAAGGATACCTAGAACGAGTTGTCTAGGGCATGGCTTTTCAACTAGACACATAGGGAAAGATGGGAAAAGGAGTGGATAACGTCCAAGGCTTTCCCAATAGTATTGGGAGTGGAAGTTTGAGAAATGATGTTATAGCTAATGTCTAAACCATATCGAATAATTTTTTCCAAATCTATGATAGGATCCTCAGACAATGTGTATGGAAAAACAACCATCTTATAGAGGATGACATTGGAGAAATTTTTCTCCATCACCTGATTATCAAAGCCAAGAACGTCGAAGTTGTCCCCAGCTAAGAAAGAGGAGGTAGTGAGCTCATTAGAAAGGTGAAAAAGTGTACGATACACAAAAGTGTGATAATCTAATTTAACTTTGGGATCAGTAAAAGATGATTGATTCTAAATGTTACAGAGATGGAAATATGCATTCTTGTTCATATTCAAGGGAATATAATGTTCAATTGGCCTTAAACAGGCATACGCATAGCCGGGATGAATGGTGTAAGTTGGGAAGACAACTTATGCGTGACAATTAAGGAATAAGCGTAGACGACAAAAGGTTAGTTCATGGTTGAATCCTAATGTATCATAAGCCCATAACACAGGTTCTTCCCACTCATGTCCCATAGGAATATCTGGCAATGGGCCGTCATGAACTATGGTGGGGTGCTCACTATAATGATTGGATGAATTATTAAGTGTGTAATTAGGTTTATATATATAAACTTCTCTATTTTGACCCCATCACTAAGGTGTACGTCATTTTCATGGTCTCCCTCCCCCACAAGCCTAGTTGGTCTTACAACTGGTCTGATAATAGAGAAATCAGAGCCACCATAATAAGATGGAGCAGTTTAATCACAGAACTGAGAAATTATTCCACTTTAGGGGCTGACAGGATATAATTCATCATCACAAAACTTATTTAATGAAGGTACAACAACTCCCCATGGATTCACATCATTACTAGATTGATTCAAAATGGATTCATGAGGACGTTTAGAGCCAACATTGATAATTTTTTGGGAAGCCATTTTTGTTCAGAAGAGAAATAAGACAAAGAGACAATTGGATATGATTAAAAGACTAAAATGTTTATTGATTGGGGTGGAAATGTTCTCACTGCCACTGGACACATACTTACGTTGTAGGATAATGACGATCATATGTGGAGTGGTGCCGTGAGAAGCTTAACAACCCATTAATTAATTTTTTTCCTAAAAATAATTAGTGCAGGGGGATGTTTATCACAATCCAATAAGATGTTGCCACATGGGATTATAACCCGGTACCAATAACTACACTATAATACACTAGCTCAAGCAAGGTAATTGGAAGCATGAATGCATTGACACCTTTCAAAATTATGGATTTGGTGTAGAAAATAGAGGTAACAAATCTACATGGGGGCGTTAGTTCACTTAAGAGAAAAATATTTGGATGAATAATTACCCAACAATTATAGGAAGTTAAGTTGCATGCTAATAAACTCTGTAAATAAGTAATGAGTAGACAAAGAAGAAAATGACCCCTCACCAAAAATACATTTACTCGTTTTATCATTTCTTTTCCCTTAATTTATTTTCTTTTCATTTATTTACAATGTTTATTTCATTTGAAGTAGATTTTAACTTTCTTTCAAGTTCATTAAAAATTTCTTGTCTTTACATTTAATTTATTTTATGTTCTTGCTTTACATTTCATATTGTAACCATTTACTTTACTGCATTTATTTTCTTTTATTTTGATAGATCTACTTTTATGTTAGTTTATGCAATTTGTACTTTCTCATTTGTTCTAGTTAGTTGTCGTAATTTTTCATTCACATCAAAATCTTCCCTTAGTGAAGCATCGAATGGTACACAATGGTCTGATAAGATATATTAGTTGGTAAGACCTCAACCTTTCCTGGCAAGGTCGCAATTAAATTTACTAACCAAGCCAAGTGAAATCACACAAACAGCTTTAAATTATAAGTGTTATTTCTATATTGTTTTATTGTAATGTTTTAGTGTAAAAACGCGTCATATTATTCTTTATTAATGATTTTAACTTTGTAGTACAATATAAATATAAATTTTATTATTACATAAAATTAGTAAATTTAATAAGAAAAATAAATGTATTTGTAAAAATTTTGGGTAAATAATTTCCTAAAAATGGGTTTAAAAATATTAAACTCCAATGGGGTCCAAGACTATTTTATAAAAAAGTGTTGAGACACATTAATAGGGGCTTTATTGGTTTTTGGTGATATTATGAGGTTACTTGATCATCAAATCTTTATCCGGATGTTTTTCCAAAATGGGATCCAACTTCATAGTATGAAAACGATTCAGTACCAAATCATAAATTGAAAAAATAATTTGATGCCAAAGCCAAAGACCGTAAAATCTATCAGTTCATTTGTATAAATACTTTGTATCATTTTCATGATGTCTAGTTCACACATCGTTCATTGTTTTTATGGATAATTTCACCATAAATTATTGCAGCTAAATTAGTAAGGTGTGAAGTGTTTTACGTTGATTCTCTAACATCATGACCTCTTTTACGCCAATCTCATTTCGACTTGACCCATTAGCATATTCATTTAATCATGTTCTCTTTCGATTTTAAATCTTACAAAGCGGATATCAAGACATATTCTACTTAAAAGAGATAATTTTTTTATTTTCCTATACCTTTCATGTCTTTTTTCATTTATTGTGTGTGTGGATGCATATGTCCTATATTTTAATCGTATTTTATCCAACTCATTAGATTTCAGTAAGAAATCAAATTGTCCCACGATAAAGGGTAAATTCATCTGAGGAATATCCTTTAATATCTAACTATGAGTGCACTGTATATTGATGACATAACATATTTCGCTTCCCTATTTACTTTAATATGATTATACATAATGAAATATTTATAAATTTCTTTTTGATGCATAATAGTATGTTTATATTCAATTATTTTTATATCATATTTTAGTTGATTAATCTCATATTTCGCATTTAGAAGATTATAATTTTCTGCAGTCGACTTTAAAATTTGTTAGGGTGGACAATTTTTTCAAATTTTTCACTGAATGTAGAAATTAGATGTGAAAACATAACATTTTACAAAATAATTATGGTTATATAAAGGTCATAATTTGTTATTATTTTCTGGTTATTTATAAAGAAAAATACAAAATTATGTATGACAGTACATGATATACAAAATGGTCTAAAGAAAAGCCAATTTTTAATTTTTTCAAATTAAATATTATACTTAAACAGAATTACCCCAAATAAATATTAGCACCAATTTTAAACGAAAATTGTGTAAACCAATGTTAGCCAAATTTATTTTATCTTGAAACACGCATTTAGGTGATAGCAGGATAAAGTGAAATAAACAATCACACAATAATTGTATGAGAAAAAACACCAACGGAAAAAACCTCGGACGACCTAGCCATGCAAATTCACTATGTATGAAATTACAATGGACACGACAATAGACTTATAACACATACTCGACGACCTCACAAGTCTTTGCACTCTTCGTTCCTCAAACTCCGCACACTGACAAGTAGGATTCCTCCCACATAGTTGCGCAATGTGTGAGTCTACAAACGTCTCAGTATCAATCGATAAGACCTAACAACCGTCTATGGATCTTGAACATGGAGTCCACCGCTTCTTCACCGTAATACCACAACACAGAGTCCATCGTATTTAAATATTAAATACGGTGTTCACCGTAATAAATGATTCTCTATAAGATGAAGAGAATAAATCTTCTTGCCTAAAAATTAGAGATATCAAATTAGCATAGAGATTGAATTTTGGATCTCAAATATCTTGGGTAAAACTATGGTTTTGAGGCTTTTGGTTTTGATTAGAAAGTGATTTTTGTTAAAATTCTCAACTTAATAAGTTCCTAGCATGCCTATGTGTAGAAAACATGATTTTATAGGCGATGAAAAAATGTTCGAACGAAAATAGAGGTCCGTTCGATCGAAGTGCCTTATCTCGTTCGAGCCAAACTTCACCTCGTTCAAATGAACATGCCTATCGCGTTCGAACAAACTTTGAATGAGTTTTGAATGGAGTTTTTCACTATTGACATAACTTCCTCATTTGAACTTCATTTCAATGTCATTCCAACAACATAGCCATCTCATTCAACCAAACAAAAAATCCCGTTCGAACGAACTATATGAATTCATTTGAATAGCTTTAAAAACTCGTTCAAACGACTTTGTTAAAAACTAAAAAATTTCCTTTTAAAAATCCTTTATGAAAAATAGCCTGAAACATATAAAGCAAACACCCAATGATATCTAATAATCAAACTAAAATGCATCCATACATTTTATAGATCCCTCGAATGTTAAAGACGAAATTTGTCATGAAACACGACACTATGATATAAACGCTCTAACTTGGCTTCTACGGTTTTCAATCATACACGCTATAGGCTTGAAAGGTCAACAAACTCAATTATTAACCTATGACTCAAAGTGTTTTGTCTTAACATGGAATAAGACAAAATACATACAAATTAACTCTATGAATAATTTGTCCTTAGAAATCTTCCTCTTTGCCTATTCTGGGACAAAACAAAAATAAAAACTTTTGGGCCATCAAAATAATATAAAAGACTCAATACCAACACCCAAAGAAAAAAGTACAGACACTTGACAGACTCATGTTCACTAACTTTGCTATTGTGTATACTTTTTCGCATCGTTGCAAACTAGCACACTTAAACACAATTTCAAATGCAACTTGAATATATAACAATATAAACTGCATAAGAATAAACCATACCCCTTTGTCTAGTAATCTCTACATAAGTTAGGACGTTTCTCCCTAAGGTAAAAATATCCCCCAGACTATAAAGATTGAGATACCATTTTTCCCAATTTTTGTTCGGGAATAAACAAAGAATAAATGTACATAATAAACCATTTATCCCCAATATAACCAATGTAACAACCCGAGGTTTTAGGACGACTATTTATTTATTTTAGGAGAAATAAATATCATTTTTATTTGGAGAATTATCAAATCGGCATTTGAGGTCAAAATTTAAAGGAGTTAGAAAGTGCTTCGAATGGCAATTCTGAGGGTGTAGTTATTTTCGGAAGGGTCGAGATAGTCAAAATGACTGTACTTGGGGTATATTTAAGTTTTAAAATATTTTTAGTTCGTTTGACTCGAATTAAAGTTACCGAGTCATTTAAAGTGTGTATTATCATTTAAAGTTGGGTATCTTTGGAGACAATGCTTATTAAGACTACGGGAGATCAAATATCCGTAGAGAGAAAGAGAAATAGAAAGAAATAAAGAGAGAAGAAAGAAAGAGGAAGAGAAAGAGAGTGAAAGTGGGATTTCCGGTCATAACGCGATCTCGAGGATGAATCAGACCCTATGAACTTGAGACAAGTGATTAAACTTGCTAAATAATTGTTGTGTACCATTTATTTCATGATTTGTGGATCAAATTTATGGGTTTTAGGTTTAGTTTGTTAAAACCTAACTTTTTGGGAAAATCTTAGATTTGTTGTGTAGAAAATGGATTTGAGGTTAGAAATTAGTTAAAATGTGTTTTTGGATGAATATTAATGATGTATATATGTTTGGGTTGAAGATATATGAAGATAAGATGATTAAAATGAATTTTGGGGATTTTTGGTTTAACAAAAGTAGCCATTTTCGTGATTTCAGAGGAGACAAATCGATTCGGCCCCTTACTGAATCGATTGGGAAAGTTGCAGGTGCCCAAGTCTGAGTGAGCCGAATCGATTCGGCCTGAGACAGAATCCCTGGTCTGGTGACCCGAATCGATTCACCTTGGAGGCCGAATCGATTCGCAGGGCCGAATCGATTCGCAGGGCCTAATCGATTCGAAAATAGGGCATTTTGGGGGATGTTTTTCTAAGGAGAATTTCATTCCGTTTCGTTCGAGGTTATCAATTAGGAACCTCTATAGGAGTTGTGTGAAGAGTGTTTTGGAGACTTTTAGGGAGTTTCCCTCATAAGATATTATTTGGGTCATATGGACTTAATTTGAGAAATACCGATTAAAGAATATCGTATATACTAAATGGGGAATCCCACTACCATTGAGTTTTCCATTTAGAGATAATTATGGAATTATGTGAAAGAGTGAGAATGCGCTTACTGATATTGGATTTTAGAATCAAATCCCAAATGGGATAAAATTAAAGGTTCATATGATTACTTGAACCATATTATGGATTGAGAATAACAAATGCTAATAAATGTTCATATGGATATTGAAAATGTCCTTAACGATGATTAACTTGGGAGATGCCTCACATAAATGAGAAATGCTAATCGATGTGCATTAGGATAGAGAATATCCTTAACATAAATAGAATTTAGAGACAATTAATAAATATAAGCGATCTGTGAGCTTCAAGTGAGAAATAGTATAGTGTATACTAAGTGGGGAAGATATGTGAGTGATTAACGATTAGTATATCGAGAGGGAAATATACTAAATAATGATGTTATTTCATTTACGCCTAAGAGCGTAATACGAATATGTAAATAATGTAATAGATATACCTTATATGATGGTATATCTTTATATGATGTGATGATGTATGTATGCCTCATGTGGATTGTATATATACATAAGTGAAGCATACCCCCTCCTTGCTATCATTGGGAAGTTGCGCGATGTGGGTGAGCATCCTGTCTCGATGAGCAGGGTGTGGATATTCCCCGGGTCATAGTCGTCCATTGTGTTTTTATGTGATATACATTATATTTTGGGACTAAGAAGTCATGGGCATGTGTCGTTCTCACTTGACCGGTTAGGAACTATGACCGCTTCCCGGACGTTGTGTGTGTGTGTGGTCGCGATGTTGGTGATATTGAGTCTGACCGCTGGACCCCAGGATGGTATATGAGAGATGCCCTAGAAGATGATAGCATTGAGAACCTGCGTCCTCAAGTTATAGCTCGTTTGGATGGTTATTATATTATTGGTGTGATTAGTGCTTTGGGTATCGAGGGCATAATGGACCTCAATGACCAACGTTGCTAGAAGTAGTGTATCAGGGGGGGGGGGTTCCTTGTTTGAATTTCTCTTTGCGAGACATCCCACGCACGAAACGTAGTGTAATGTTTGGAATGAGGATAAGTTAGTCCTTAATGCTCATATATATACATATATAGTATATCTCGACGATCGATAGTGCTAGGAGTAGTGTATCGGGGGGGGGGGGGGGGGGGGAGGGGTCCTTATTTGGATTTCTCTTTGCGAGACGTCCGACGCACGAAACGTCGTGCACTGTTCAGAATTGGGAATAATAAATTAATTAATGGAATAATAAGAATTTGGATTACATGCATCATGCACTGAGGGCATAATGAATCTCGAAAATCAATACTGTCAAGGAGTAGTGTAACGGGGGGTTCCTTGTTTGGATTTCGTTTTGCGAGACGTCCCACGCACGAAACGCAGTGCAGTATTGAGAATTGGGAAAAGCTTAGTCCTTAGCACTTAGATGCTAATAACTCATATATATAATTATATATGATTATGTAAATGACTAGAATATGAGAAATTCTAGCAAATAGAATGTTTATGTATAGTGTGTATGTTAGTAAGTGAATGTTTATGTAAACTGTATATGTTAAGTAGGTGAACGAATAATTGAGATTAATAAGATTTGAAATTGAAGTATATGATTTATATGGAATTTAGATAAGTGCAAATTAAGGGATAAGTTAGATGGTTTTAATTGAATATATAAATTGGGTTTAAGTTAGATCCGCTTGCCTAGATAGATTTTGGCATCTATTTGGAGATCACGTGCATACGCTTAGTTGTGCGCTGTAGTTGATAAGCGAGTTGGATTATTATGGAGAGTGAGACTCCACCTTAATCATGTCATAATGCCTTTATAATTATTATGCATTTAATGCACTTGCTATAAAATGTTTTCACCTCGGGCTCTAACCCGTTTATATTTTCTCCTGCTATGTACATATTGTATTATTCTAGGTGTTCCTCTGTAAGGACGCCATTGATGTTTATCCATCTAGTATAGTCGTGGAGCTGCGCCAGTAGCGGACTGTTGTGGTATCTTGTTATACTCGATTCCTATCTTTTGTATATCTAGAATATGATTCAGTTTGTATATTCGGGTTTAGACCCAAGTGTGAAGAGTAGCACTTTTATATTTTCTTTCTTAGATTATTGTATTATCTGTGACCCGACAGAATATTCTGGTAATTTACTTTGTACATTGTGTTGTACTTTTTTATATTATTGGAGTTTGTATTTATCACTCATCATATTTAGATGTTTTATTGTTGGTTAATGGTTGCGTGATTGCTTTTAATTGGTGTTAAATAAAAAGTTTTAAATTTTTTGACACCCTCTTTTTATAGTAATGGGTCGTTAGCCGTGGTTATTATTAGGATCGTCTGTAGATGCAGAGAATGATCCACTTATGATTCCTGATTATTTTAGTATAGGGCTGGCCACCCGTTATTATTTTGAGCGGGTTGTCACAACCAAATCTTCCCCAAAATGAAACAAGGGTAAGTAATATAGGAAAAAAACAAGTGTATCATATAATGATGGAAAGTGCAACAATTAACGACACACAACTCGGGAACACAAGCACACATAATCCAAAAAAAGATTAATTAATACCAATTTTGATTCAGTAAATGATACCAACTTGAATACACATGAAAGAGTTGGATACCAATTCAAACAAAGCAACATAAGATATTAAGGATATCATATAGTATACAAATTTAAACTAAGATGAACATATGACATACATGGATTAAATGCAAACATAAAGACTCAAAACAAACGATACCACATATATAAATAAGTAAAAGATATAAATGACACACAACCACATATATATAGGTATAAACACCACAAAAGCCACAAACACAATAATCTTTCCACACTAGTATAGTATTGATGTATCTAAACATGTGATAAATAGAGTGAAAGGCGGTAAACTATATACAAATAAAATATGCCCCAATCACTCAAAATAGGTCCAAGGAGTTCCATTTGATCGTAAAAATTTATCAAACTAAACTTTATCCTCAAGTGACAGATAAAGTGAACTCAAAGGACAAACAATCACAATGCACACAAGCCTAGAATTTTGATGATTCTACAAATCAATGACATCATAACATGTTAAGCATACGATAATATGGTTCTGGACATTCATTTCAATTCATATTTGTTTCCCACCATATTAGTTAAATTTACTTGTTCATAGTTACGGCTACGATCATTTTTTCAAATATGGATACTCATTATATATTTGATTACATATTAGAATAATATATTTCAAAATGCCTTACACCCGATCGTGCATCGCATGGGACACCACTAGTATGTATGTATATATATATATATATATATATATATATATATATATATATATATATATATATATATATATATATATATATATATATATATATATATATATATGTGTGTGTGTGTGTGTGTGTGTAATAACATGTAATCACATATTTGAGTTCTTTTTCTATCCCTAGACGAGAGTAACATTAGTTAGAGTATTCTCCCTACGCGAATACTATTGGAGAGTCTTGACAGGTGTGGGACTTGTTGTGTCCATATTAAGATTGTTCATGTGACTCGAAGATTGAATATTCTTAGAAAAATTATATACGAGGTATTTGATATGATATTTTATAAATTACTTTTGTGTGTCATAACATTTGTTGGACAAATCTTATCAAAGGTTTTTTAACATCATTTTTTAAAATTTTCCGTTGTGTTATCATGTAAAAAAATTTAAATATCATCTCAAAATTATAATATAGTGATCGAGTTGTTGAAGAATATAAGGTATAGAGGAATTATTAAAGAGGGATACATATTCTCATAAATTGGTGGGTCGATAATGATGGGGTCACCACTTATTTATAGTGAAAATGGGTGTCTACCTTAAGACTCATTGGTATACTATAATAAGGTTACAATATAATATTCCTAAACAAATGTGGGCATGTTACAACACTTTCGTTTGGATGTACATGATTTCCTCCATTTAATGAATGTTTCCTAATTAAAACCTTACTAAGGAAAACCCAATGACAAAAGGAGAAAATGAAGGAAAAAGAGTAAAATTTTTGTGATCATTGATTAGTGTTGGTCGTGCTTAATGATGCCTCATTAAAAAAATTGCTAGAAAACTCGATGGGATAATTAAAAGAATACGATTATAGTGAACATATGTACCGAAAAGCATGTTTTTGTATTCTCCACCTGATAAGATACGCCACCTAATTTTCATGTCATAATGTGTCTATTGGTGGAGTCCATTCATTCAAATCTCATAAACAAATTCTATAATATTGATTTTGGTAGTGACTTGGTGAAAATATCAGTTAGGCCATCACTTCATCCAACTTGCATGACTTCAATCTCATTTTTCTTCTAAATCTCATGTGTGAATAAAACAATTGGCGAAATGTGCTTGGCTATGTCTGCTTCGATGAATCCTTCCTAAATTTATGGTATACAAGTTACATGGTCTTCATAAAAGGTTCTTGGAACACCTATAATATAAGGCAATTGACAAGGACTATGAAAATGTTGAATCAAAGATCTTAACAGTACACATTCATGACTAGCTTTATAAAGAAATAAAATTTTAAAGTGGTTAGAAGAAGTAACTACTAAAGTTTGTTTAGTAGAATGCCAAGAATTATCGGTATCACCACTAAGAAATACATAACCTATATGAGATCGAACCTTATGAGGATTGTAAAGGTAACCCGAATCTACATAACCTAATAAGTTAGAACCATTAGAATTATATAACAAAATAAACTAGTGTTAGTGGTTCCGCATAGTATCTTTGGATATGATTGATACCATCCCAAATCGTTTTAGTTGGTTTAGATCTCTATCAAGAAAGAAGGTTTACTAAGAATGAAGTATCGACCCTAATTCATTGTTCCAAGTATAGAAATGCACCAATTACACTCAATAAAGTTTTTTAGAACCAATGTTTAGTCATCTTCCTCTTTAGTATGGTATGGATGTTTCTTTATGTCTAAAGACCGGACAACCATGTGGGTACATAGTGGATCAAATTTATCCATAATAAACAATTTTAATACCCTTTTAGTTTAATTAGAACGATGGAATAAAATCCCACTAGAATTTCTTTCGATCTCCAGGTTAGGACAAAATTTTATTTTTCGTTCATCTCAAACTCAGTCTTTAACTAGTTAGAAGTTTTCTCAATTTCTTATGGAGTCTCAATTAAATTTATGCCATCACAAAGTGTAACACCCAGGTTTTGTTAAATTGATAAAATCGCGTTATGCAAAATTAACGAAATTAATTTAAATAGATTAAATTTTTAATTAAGGTTAAGGAGAAAATTTTAAAATGTCACGTACGACGTTACACGTGTTAATTAAGTTATGCATTTAAAATCAAATTAAGGAAATTATATGGAATGGATTATATTATTATATTTATATTTATGTTATAATATCATTAAGATAAATAAGGAATTAAAAACATAGAACAAAAAATCGTGCCTCGCAGAGGAGAATCGATTCGGGCTTGGGTCGAATCGATTCGACACCTTCAGATTGCCCTCTTTTGAACTGCCAAATTTTTAGAATGACTGGGGAGCAAAAAGGACCGACCCCCCCAACATTTTTAGGCCGTTATATCTTGATTCCTACCCCATTAGACGAACTGGTAGTATTATTGATTGATGGGTAATCATTAGAATAGGTCTTGGGGACATTATAAGAGAGAGGAAGGAGAGGTCTTGCCTATACATCCCCTCATTTCTATAGAGAACAAGTCATCCCCCAAACCAAGACTTTGAGTCTTCCTCCTCCCTCATTTTAGTAGCCAAAGTCGTCATAATTAACTCTATACATCAAGATTGCAAGACCACAATTCCAATCTTCCATTATCAACGGTTACACTACACCACAAACTGAGAATGACCACGAATCTTGGATATGATCAGACCCTCGGGTCTTGATGAGGTTCATGACCAAAATATGTGGTCACGAACTTCATTCGTGACCCAAAATGAGGGTCATGGTTTCCTCTGTGGGACAATATATGGATTTGTGGTCACGAACCTGGGTCATGACCATGGGTGGACTAATGTTTAAAGTTTTTCACGGACTTGGGCCATGACCACATACCTGTGCCATGACCATGCGTGGGACACATTAGAAAATGGTTCGCAGCCCAGATACTTGACTCTTAATTAAAAACATAATAAAAACATGGTCACGGTACATATTCATTTAATAAAAAAATAAATTTATTTCAAACCAATTCATACTAAATATTTCAAAATATTAGTCATACAAAATGTAAACCCGCGCGATGCGCGGATTAATCGATTGTAATAATCATTTCAAAATTTTGGCACACTTACGTCAAATAAATTGTATGTATATACATAATCACTGTGTATATTAATTATTGTGTGAATGACAATGGTGGAATAAACTTTCAATCCCAATATCTTATAATTAGTTTTTTTGTATGTTATTTTTAAAACATCTCCTTATTTTTCAAAAAGCACGTATATTAGCAAGCATATTATATCCTAGCGCTCTCTTTATAGAAATTTAAATCTTCTAAAATTACATTCTTTCACCATGTATATACGATAAATAGACATGACAACAACATAATCTCATCATCATATTATCACAACATATATAACTTAATGAAACAATATTCTCGCAAGAATTTGAAACAAAACTACATTAACATATCCATACTACGTCACCTTGTCATCATATTCATACAAAGACCAAGAAACAATTTAATATGGGTGAGTACATAACTCGACCAGTGAACTCATCAGGTTTAAAAAAAATCTACATAGCACGAATAATATAGTTCTCAACTTTTAAATAAGGTTTTGTTTCTTTTTCTCATATAATTATTTTCTCAAGTCCTGCAAATATGAAAAACAAAATTCTTTCTAAAATCAAATCATATTTATTATATGGTGGATAAATTCAAACACCTCATAATTAAATACCTTGGTTAAACACATGATAAAAGAGGATTAAAATTTTGAAGTTATATGTTTATACTAAGCCCAAACGAATTGGCTAAAATACGAAAATAATGAAAACAAACTCAATTAGGCCAATATTTGGGTCGAGTAGGTCTAGTACAAATCTTCCATTTGTGTGGACTCTGAAACACTTGTATATGATTCATTTCTTTTTCAAAATTTGTTTAGCAATACTTAAGAGTTAGAAAGCTGAAATGAGTAATATCAGTTGCGTACCTTGCTATAGAATCAAGAGAAGGCAAATTATAAAACCCAAAATGTTTTGAATCCGGCGAAGGCAAGCTATACTCATCTCTTCAACACCCAAACAAAATCCAATAAAGATACCATAGACAACCGCGCCTGAGAATCCCTAGCCACGACGACCCACAATCCATTTTACAAATCGGAGTCATCAGATATGAAACCTACATTTTAAAACGGGGCCAGAATCTCCCCATCTCCATGACCCATTATAATTTGAAACATTTTGATCTTGTAAATAAGTTCGATTTGGATAAAGGATAAATTATCAGGCATCTGAAACCATAGGCACAACTGCACTCCTCCCTCCTATGGCTCAAAACCCCTCCCACTAAGAAGGTGCCCCCTCTCCCCTACCTTGTTTCCATTTCCTCAATGTTTTCTTCAAGTCAGATAAGGGTGGGGAGGTAGTATTTTCTCTCAATTGTTTCCGTCATGTTTTCTGTCCACTTACCCCATCTTAGGTACCAACCACAAGATTTGGTCGGTCTGCTTATTGGTGTTTGTTGAAGGGGTTAAAGCTGGTTACTTAATGAGAGTGGGTTTTATTTCCAAACCCTTTGGTGGTTTTGGACGGAGTAAGTTCACCCCTTTCCTCAAATTTATTCTCGTTGTTTGTGAGATGTTGTGATTCTAGATTATTGGTCAAATCGATATAATCACTCATTTTGGGTGTCCATTTCTAGCGTATGGAAACAAAAAAAGATGGTGTAATAGAAGATTAGTTTTAGAGAGAGTGTTCGGTAGTGGTGAAATGGTGGGGGTCGTGAGGTTGTGTAAGGTAATCAAATGGGCTAAGTTTGGAGTTAATCTTTATCTATATATCCGTAAAAGATATTATTGAGATAATATGAAGAGATTCTATAGAAGAAGAACAAGGATGAAGGGAGACGAATCGAGTAGCGGGAGAAAATGGGTTAGTTAAAAAGTTAAAATATGAAGAGTTTGGTTCATAGAGTTTATTGAATGGGAAAATTAATGAGATACAAAGTGGAGGTGTAATGACGTGGATTAGCATGAGTGCAAGGGGATTCAATGCTTGTATAGCATTTTATATTACTATAGATATTTTTAAACCAGGCTTTCTATGACAACGCAAGCAGTTCCTACGAGTTACATTGGTCCCGTGCGAGATGTTCGTGCACCTTACGGGATCGTTTGGGGGTTGTTGTGGGTTTTAGCTCTCTAGAGGAATGTTTTTAGGCCTAATTATAGTTGTTTGTAAATTTTATTCACATTCTCTAACCACGCATCCTTTTACTACACGATCAGTTCTTAAAAGTTACATTGGCGCCGTGCAAGGTGTTCATGACCTTTACGGGGCTGTTTGGGGGCTGTTTTGGGTTTCCCCCTCTGGCGGAATGTTTTTAAGCCTAAGTGTAGTTATTTGCAAATGAAACAAAATCATACTAAATACTTTCAAATTTTAGTCCTATTCTCAAATCGAGCATCCCGTGACTACGAGGTAAGTTCCTACGAGTTACATTGGTCCAGTGCGAGGTGTTCGTGCCCCTTACAGGGACGTTTGAGGCTTGTTTTGAGTTTTCCCTCTCTAGCAGCATATTTTAAGAGTAAGTCTAGTTTTTGCAAATTTTAGTCCTATTACGCGATCAGTTCGTACGAGTAATATTGGTCTCGTGCGAGGTGTTCGTGCCCCTTAAGTGGCCGTTTGGGGGCTGTTTTGGATTTCCCCCTTTTAGCGGCATGTTTTTAATCCCATCTAATTATAGAAAATTTTAGTAATATTCTCAAACCGAGCATCCCATGACTATGCGATCAGTTTTACGAGTTACATTGGTCTAGTGCAAGGTTTTTGTGCCCCTTACGGGGCCGTTTGGGGTTGTTTTAGGTTTTCCCCTCTAGCGACATGTTTTTAAGCCTACTTTAGTTATTTGCAAATTGAACCAAATCATACAAAATATTTTCAAATTTTATTCACATTCTCAAACTCGGCATCCCGTGACTATGTGGTCAGTTCTTATGAGTTACATGGCTCCTGTGCGAGGTGTTTGTGCCCCTGGTGGGGCCGTTTGGGGGTTGTTTTGTGATTTTCTCCTATAGCGGTATGTTTTTAATCCTAATTCTAGTTACTTACAAATTTTAGTCTTATTCTCAGACAAGGCATGCCGCGACTAGCCAGTCGTTTCCTATGAGTTACATTAGTCTCATGCGAGGTGTTCGTGCCACTTATGGGGCCGTTTGGGAGCTGTAATTTTTTGTTTCCCCCTCTAGCGGCATGTTTTTAAGACAAAGTCTAGTTAGTTGAAAATTTTAATCCTATACTCAAACGAGACTCTTACGAGTTACATTGGTCCCATGCGAGGTGTTCGGGTCCGTTTGGGAGCTTTTTTGGGTTTCCCCCCTCTAGTGGCATGTTTTTAAGACAAATTCTAGTTACTTGCAAATTTTAGTCCTATTCTCAAACCGGGTATCCCGTGACTACGCGGTCAGTTCCTACTTGTTACATTGGTCCCATATGAGGTGTTCTTTGAGGGATATTTTTTATTTCCCCTCTAGCGGCATGCTTTTAAGCCTAAGTCTAGTTATTTTCAAATTTAACCAATTCATATTAAATATTTTCAAACTTTAGTCCTATTCTCAAATCGGACTTCCCGTGACTAAGAGATAAATTCCTATAAGTTATATTGGTCCCAAGCGAGATATTCGTGCCCCTTACGGGGTTGTTTAGAGGCTATTTTGAGTTTTCACCCATCTAGAAACATGTTTTTATACGTAAGTCTAGTTATTTGTTCTATTACGTGGTCAGTTCGTAGATGTCGCATTGGTCTTGAGTGAGGTGATCATGCCCCTTACAGGACCGTTTGGGGATTGTTTTATGTTTTCCCCTCTAGCGGCACGTTTTTAAGCCTATGTCTTGTTATTTGCAAATTTTTGTCATATTCTAAAATCAGGCATCCCGTGACTATGCGTTTCGTTTCTACGAGTTACGTTGGTCCCGTGCGAGGTGTTCATGCCCTTTATGGAGCCGTTTGAGGGTTGTTTTGGGTTTTCTCCCTCTAGCGGCATGTTTTTAAGTCTAAGTCTAATTATTTGTAAATTCAACTGAATCATATTAACTATTTTCAAAGTTTAATCCTATTCTCAAACCGGGTGTCCCGTGACTTCGCAATTAGTTTGGGTAAAAAATTCACAAAATTTTGTTGGTGAAACCCTTATAAATATGGTATTTTTAGCAGATTTTTACAAGGCCGTTTGGGGGATGTTTTGGGTTTACCCCATCAAGCGGCATGTTTTTAATTTAAAGTGTTATTATTTTCAAATTTTAGTAATATTTTCAAATTGGGGATCCCGAAACTACGCAGTCAGTTAATACAACTTACATTAGTCCCGTGCGGGGGTGTTCGAGCACCTTACGGGGCCGTTTGGGGGAAGTTTTGGGTTTTCCCCCTTTAGCGACATGTTTTTAAGCATAAGTCTAGTTATTTTAACATTCTAGTCTTATTCTTAAACTAGGCATCCCATGACTACACGGTCAGTTCCTATTTGTTGCATTCGTCCCGTGCGAGGTGTTCGTGCCCCTTAGGGGCTGTTTGGTAGTTGTTTTGGGTTTCCCCACTCTAGTGGCATATTTTTAAGGCTAAGTATAGTTATTTGCAAATTCAACCAAATCATACCAAATATTTGCAAATTTTATTTCTATTCTCAAATCGGGCATCCCTTGACCATGTGATCAGTTCCTACGAGTTACATTGGTCTCATGAAAGGTGTGTGTGCCCCTTACGAGGCCGTTTGGGGGATATTTTAGGTTTTCCCCCCTCTGGTGTAATGTTTTTTAGCCAAAGTCAAGTTATTTTAAAATTCTAGTGTTATTCTGAAACTGGACATCCCATGACTACATGGTTAGTTCGTACTAATTACATTGGTCCCATGTGAGGTGTTCTTCCCCTTGAAGGGGCCATTTTAAGGTTGTTTCCCTCTAGCGGCATGTTTTTAAGCCTAAGTCGAGTTATTGAAAATTCAACCTAATAATACTAAATATTTGCAAATTTTATTCCCATTTTCAAACCGAGCATCCCTTAACTCCGCGGTCAACTCCTACGAGTTATATTGGTCCCTTGCGAGATTTTCGTGCCCCTACGGTGTCATTTGGGGGATGTTTTGGGTTTTCCCCATCTAGCGGCATCATTTTAAGCTTAAGTCTAGTTATTTTAAAATTTTAATTGTATTCTCAAATTGGGCATTTTTATGACTATGCGGTCAGGTTGTAAGAGTAATATTAGGCTTATGTGAGGTGTTTGAGCCCCTTACTGGGCCGTTTGGGGGTTTATTTGGGTTTCTCCCTCTAGCAGCATGTTTTTAAGATCAAGTGTAGTTATTTACAAATTTTATTCCTATTTTAAATTGGGCATTCGGTGACTATGTGGTCTATTCTTACGAGTTACATTTGTCCCGTACGAGGTGTTCGTACCCCTTACGCGGCATTTTGGGGGCTGTGGTTAGTTTTCCTCCTCTAGTGGCATGTTTTTAAGCCTAAGTCAAGTTATTTTAAAACTTAAGTCCTATTCTCAAATCGATCATCCTATGACTACGCAGCTAGTTCCGATACATTACGTGCGAGGTGTTCGTGCCCGTTATGGGGCCGTTTGGGGGTTGTTTTAGGTTCCCCCTCTAACGGCATGTTTTAAGCATAAGTATAGTCATATACATACTCAACTAAAGCACACTAAATATTTGCAAATTTTATTCGTATTCTTAAATCGGGCATACCGTGACTACGCGAACAATTCCTATGAGTTATAGTGATCCCATGCGAGGTGTTCGTACCCCTTACGGGGCCGTTTTGGGGCTATTTTTTGTTTTAACCCTGTAGTGGCATATTTTTAAGCCTAAGTCTAGTTATTTGAAAATTCAACCAAATCATACTAAATACTTTCAAATTTTATTGCTATTCTCAAATCGGGCATGCCGTGACTACGCGGTCAATTCTTATAAGTTGTATTGGTCCAGTGCGAGGTGTTCGTGCCCTTTACGGGGTTGTTTGGGGGATGTTTTGAGTTTTCCCCTCTCGTAGCATATTTTTAAGCCTAAGTCTAGTTATTTGCAAATTTTAATCCTATTATGTAGTTAGTTCGTACGAGTTACAATGGTCTCACGCGAGGTGTTCGTGGCCCTTACAAGGCCGTTTGGGGGTTGTTTTGGATTTTTCACTTTTGTGGCACGTTTTTAAGCCCGTCCGTCTACTTATTAGAAAATTATAGTCATATTCTCAAACCAAACGTCCCGTGAATATGCGATTAGTTCCAACGAGTTACATTGATCCTGTGCGAGGTGTTCATGCCACTTAGGCGTCCGTTTGGGCCTATTTTAGGATTTCCCCCTCTAGCATATTTTTTAAGCCCAAGTCTTGTAATTTTCAAATTCAACCAAATCATTCTAAATATTTTCAAATTGGGCATCCCTTGAATATGTGGTATGTTCCTATGAATTACATTCGTCCCGTGCGAGGTGTTCATGCCCCTTACGGGGCTGTTTGGGGGTTGTTTTAGGGTTTTCCCCTCTAGCGGCATGGTTTTAATCCCAAGTTTAGTTACTTGAAAAGTTTAGTCCTATTCTCAAACCAGGCATCCCATGACTATGCATTCAGTTCCTACGAGTTACATTGGTCTCACATGAGGTGTTTAGGCACCTTACGGGGCCGTTTGGGAGCTATTTTGGGTGTTCCCTGATTAGGCATAAATATTGTATATTTATCCCCCTAATTTCAGTACATTTGTGAACCCGAATGATGTAACATTTATGGATTTGATTCACAATTATGCTACTAACCTTCTTGGCGAGTATTTCGTGTTTCTTGCTTCCCTTATTGGTTTTACAGGTTAATTATGCAAGCAGTGCAAAAGAGGAAGCAAGACAGTACAAAAAAAGCTAAGAAGGCAAGTTCAAGGGCAATTCGGTAATTATGCAGCCCGATCCGGAAGAAGAAGTCAACTAGAAAGTTGAAGAGCTCGGAACAATGAGAACACTGGAAGAAACGGCACCCAAATCTGAGCTACGATTGAGAAGTTATGCTCAGTTGAAGTTGAAGAAAAATCCAAGAAAAGAACAGAAAAACCAAAAAAATTTCGAAGTGTTGAACTCCAAGCCAGCACACATTCGCGAACCCCAAACCGAACCGGTTTGGGGGTACCTGACACGCGAATTTTATCCTTTATGCTTATTTGTTCCCAAGACTCCTATTAGGTTTAAAACACTCCAAAATTTGTGGGGAACGTAGGTAACAACTGAGGAGCAGCCATTAGGGATATTTTTAACCAGTTTTTGATAGAGAAAAAGGGGAGGAACATCTAGGAACATCAAGGGATTATATTGCTTCAAGATTTCATTGTTTCGGGTTTGTTTTTCAAGTTTAATTCAATATTCTTGTTTTCTTGTCATTGTTCTTGCATGATTAATTTTTGTAGTTGATTCAATTTACTTTCGCGTTCATAATACGTATTTACATGCTTCTAGCTAGTTTCATCTTGAATTCCTACACATGCAACGTTATTATTTCATGCATTAATCAATATAACATGTCTGGCTAGGTTTTCAAGGTTGGGATGTATGAACCCAACCTGATGTGTTAGTGCATGTGTATAACGTCAATACGATGAATTTAACGATTAATTTTGATCGTATCGCGTAATTTCATAATAATTGTGGATCTTTATATCTCGTTTGCCCGTGGGTACTCGTGATGATTTAGAGTACAATTTGAGTGTAATTACCGCGATACCGATTTACTCATCCTCAGATTAGGTATGACGCGGGCTTGAACCTCGTATACATAATGCTTGGGAGTACTAAATTCCGGGTCTGAATTAATTGGATAAATTTATGATTGACGTTGTCACTGTATTACACTAGGGTTGGGGGATTGTATTCCCATCCTGTTTTCTCATCATTTAGTTTAAAAAGTTTCTATTCAACTCTTCATTCATAATCTAGGTAATTTAGTTAGTTGCATTTTTCAGCATAATTTCATAAGTGCATTTAGTTTAATCAATTCCAAAAGACCAAATCAATCTTTTCTTTTCTTCTTAGAGTCAACGTTAGGATTCCTCTGTCTTATCCCGTTGTCACAACTCCGTTGTACTTTTTCCCTGAGGATCGATACCCGACTTGTCGGATTATTACTTGAACGACAGGCTTGCACTTGAGCCTCGAGAGTACGCACTTTAGAGACACATTCTGAGTCGTGTCAAGTTTTTGGCGCCGTTGCCGGGGAACTAGGTAGACTTAGGATTAGATCGAGTTAATCCAAAACTTTGACCAAAAATTCAAAAAATCCAAAAAAATAAAAAAAAATTAAAAAAAAACACAAAAAGATTCACCACCACCATCTCTCACGAGCTTAATGCAAAATTCTGAAACCACTTCCACACCTCATAATACTCCAACCAATATTCACGAAAATCCCATAGTGGAGTATAACCCAGACAATCCCCACACTCCAAACGCCCCATAGTTCTGGATCCCACCTCCCACACCGTCACACTCAATCTCTAGCAACACTCCCTTCTCCTTCGTAGGACACACTTCGAGCACACCCAGTGAGAGCTCCGAGTCATCAAGTGAGAGAGAGATGTCGCAGCATAGTAATGCACCTACCGGTGAGGAAGAGCCTCTGTACCACTCGTTGAGAGAATTCTTATATCCCGAGCGCACTGTCACTCTGGGATTCATTATACTCTTGTATAATGCCGGGCAGTTCCGTTTCAAAAATGGGATGATCCAGATGCTACCACACTACCACGGTATGGATTCTGAAAAGCCATACCTTCATATTAGGGAATTTGAGGACGTGTGTGATACTCTCAATGATCAAACCTGCACACAAGAGGTAATCCGCCTCAAACTCTTCCATTTCTCGCTCAAGGATAAAGCTAAAGCCTGGTTATGGTCTTTACCTCCAAGCTCGATTCCATCCTGGAATGATCTCCAGTCAAAATTTCTCAAGAAATTCTTCCTAACACATCGAACAATCTCTATAAAGGCTCAAATTCAAGCTTTCAGGCAACAAGAAAACGAGCCATTCCATCGATGTTATGAACGTTTCAACGAGTTAGTGGCTTCATGCCCCCATCATGGATTTGATCCATCGCAAATCATCTCCTTTATCTATAATGGGTTGAATCTTAACTCTAAACAACTTGTTGAAACCATGGGAAATGGTCCATTTGTCGATTTAGATGCCCATGATGCTGATCTTCACATGAGGTATGTCGCCAAGACTACCCAATCCTGGGATACCTCTGATCCGAACGCTCAAAACCAAAATCGAAAATCCCACCACTGCTCCGTCGGCATCCGGCCTATTCAATGTAGATAAGACCTCTATGACGGACAGTCGGTTGGACACCATTGAGAAAGGATTGCGAGACTTATGTGAGGTAGTTGGATCTATCCAAAATCCTATTGTGAAGGTGTGTGCGATTTGTGAGGCGGGACATTCAACTGAGGGATGCCTGATGATACCCGCCTACAAAGTAATGTTGCAGGAGCAAGTTAGTGGTATAGGAGGCTTTAAGGGTAATTTCGGTGCCCCGCACGGAAATTCATACAACCCTTCGTGGAAAAATCATCTCGGTTTTAGCTACGGGCAACAACATGCCACAATGAACCCTCCTTCGCATGTTGCCCCTCCTCCTCCACAACAATTTTAACAAGCTCCGCAAATGCAAGGACATGCGAAAGCACCACCACCTCACGAAAATTATATCCCGCCACAACGGAGAACTCTCGAGGATACCATGAATCAATTCATCGCAACCCAGACAGCAAACAATGACAAATATGATCGTCTAATTGGCGACATAAATGCGAATCTGTCTAAAATACAATCCTCGTTGAGTGTTCAAGAGAAGTGCAAGTTTCCTGCCCAAGGCCAACGACCTCCCCAAGGTCAAACTAGTGTTAGCTCCACATCCACTGAACATCAGGAGCAATGTCAAGCAGTGACCACTCTTCGTAGTTGAAGAGTCGTTGATTTATCACGTCCTCCACACGACACAACAAAAGACAAGGAGGTTTCGCCCGGCACAAAAGAGGCCGAAGATGTCTCCTTGAACGAGAGTGACAAGGAAGACACTAGTGAGCCTGAGGTGGTAGTGAAGCCACCCTCCGCAGCACCATTTCCTCAAAGGTTGATTCCCGCTCAAAAAGGGACTCCACGTGATGAAGTGCTAGAAGTAATTAAGCAGGTAAAGCTAAATTTACCCTTCCTTGATGCCATCAAGCAAATTCCAGCCTACGGCAAAGTTATCAAAGATTTGTTGACGGTAAAAAGGAAGATGAAGGTAAAAAAGAATGTCTTTCTAGCTCAGAACGTGAGCTCCTTTCTACTAAATGATCTCCCGCCTAAATTTAAAGATCCCGGTGCACCCACCATATCATGCATCATTGGAGATAATAAAATTGAGAAAGCCTTACTTGACTTGGGGGCAAGTGTAAACATACTCCCTTACTCCATTTATAGGCAACTTGATTTGGGCGACCTCAAGCCCACAAAGGTCACTCTCCAATTGGCGGATCGATCAGTGAAGATCCCATGAGGCATAGTCGAGGACGTGATCATCCAAGTGGACAGTTTCTACTTCCCGGTAGACTTTGTCATTTGGGACACGGAGCCCTCATTTAACTCAAGCAACCATGTTCCCATCATCCTTGGTCGCCCTTTCTTAGCTACAGCTAATGCAATCATCAACACAAGGAATGGGCGAATGAAACTCACCTTTGGGAACATGACCTTGGAAACTAACATCTTCCACATAGCCCAAAATGCAGGGGAGGAAGATGATCTTCACGCGGTGAGCCTCATAGACGAGGTAGTAGAAGAGTACTTTGAGGAAACTTTCGGTGGCGACGCTTTAAAATCCTGTTTAGCGATGAGCTATGAGTGTGAGGGGACGTATACCCACTTCGAGAGGGATGTTGGAAGGTTGAGAGAATTACTCGATGAGAGTACGTCGGACGAGGACGTGAGAGAGATTAATTGGGTTTCTAGATTCGAGGAATTACCTCCGAGGGATACACACATGGCTCCCTCCAGTGAAAAATTTCCAACCCTCAAATTAGAGAAACTCCCCTCCCATATCAAATATGCATACCTAGGAGAGGATGAGACATTTCCCGTTGTTATCTCCTCTAGCCTAGATGAAGGGCAGGAGGGAAAATTATTGAGAATTCTGAAGAAGCACCAAGGTGCTTTTGGTTGGTGTATCGCTGATTTGAAGGGGATAAGTCCTTTGATTTGCACTCACAAGATTCATCTCGAAGAGGATGTCAAGCCCTCTAGAGAAATGCAAAGAAGACTGAACCCCAACATGAAAGAAGTAGTGAGAACCGAGATCATTAAACTATTGGATGCCGGGATTATCTACCCAATCTCGGATAGCAAATGGGTGAGCCCTATTCAAGTCGTCCCGAAGAAGTCGGGCATGACTGTGATTGAGAATGCTAAGGGAGATCTTGTTCCCCAACGCACCACCACCGGTTGGCGTGTTTGCATTGATTATGGGAAACTCAATGCAGGAACTAGGAAAGACCATTTCCCCTTACCATTAATTGATCAAATGCTTGAGAGAGTTGAGGGCCACCCTTATTATTGCTTCCTTGATGGTTATTTCGGATATAACCAAATTGAGGTGGATGTACTTGACCAAGAGAAGACGACTTTAACTTGCCCTTTTGGTACGTTTGCCTACAAACGTATGCCATTTGGCTTGTGTAATGCACCCGCGACCTTTCAAAGGTGCATGTTGAGCTTATTTAGCGACATGGTCGAGAGAGGACTTGAAGTGTTCATGGACGATTTCAGCATTTTTGGCACCTCTTTCGATTATTGTTTGGACAAGTTGGAAAAAGTACTTACCCGTTGTGTGGACAAAAACTTAGTGCTGAATTGGGAGAAGTGCCATTTCATGGTCACTGAGGGAATAGTTCTTGGCCACATAGTTTCATCCAAAGGCATAGAGGTTGATAGGGCTAAGATAGATGTCATAGCTGATCTTCCCCCACCGAGATCTCTTAAAGACGTGCGCTCATTCTTGGGTCACGCTGGGTTTTATCGAAGGTTTATTAAGGACTTTAGCGCTATCGCTAGACCCTTAAGAAACCTGTTCATGAAGGACAACTCCTTTGAGTGGACAGAGGCGTGCCAAAGCTCCTTTGATAAATTAAAGAACATGCTCGTGTCCGCTCCCATCATGCAAGTTCCGGATTGGTCCCTACCGTTCGAACTTATGTGTGACGCAAGCGATTACGCGATTGGGGCCGTTTTGGGCCAACATAAAGATAAGCAAGCTCATGTCATCTACTAAGCTATCCGTACTCTTACTGAATCTCAACTCAACTACTCTACCACGGAGAAGGAGTTGCTAGCGGTAGTCTTTGCCCTTGATAAATTCAGGTCATATCTCATTGGTTCTCCTATTACTATCTTCACCGACCACGCGACTTTAATTTATCTGCTTGCAAAGAAAGACGCTAAGCCGCGTCTCATAAGGTGGATCCTACTCCTACAAGAGTTCAATCTCTCCATCAAAAATAAGAAAGGAGTAGAAAACGTCATTGTCGACCATTTATCTCGGCTTTCGTCCGACGTGCCTAGTGATCCCATACCCATAGACGAGCACTTTCCGGATGAGAAACTATTTGCTACTTCTTCACATCCTTGGTTTGCGGACATAGTGAACTATCTTGTCACGGGAGCCATCCCTCCCGATTGGACATCGCAAGATAAGAAGAGGTTTCTTAATTGGTCGCGCATGTTCTTTTACGATGATCCATTCCTCTTTAAATATTGCGCCGACCAAATCATCCGACGATGTGTACCGGATGACGAGATCCCGAAGGTCATCCAGTTTTGTCATTCGAAAGCATGTGGAGGCCATTTCTCGGCGAAAAAGACGGCCGCTAAAATTCTGCAACGCGGCCTCTATTGGCCCACAATCTTTCGGGATGCGAATGACGCTTGCAAGTCATGCAATAGGTGCCAACGAATGGGAGCTATTTCTCGACGCGACATGATGCCCCTTACCCCCATACTCATCATTGAGATATTTGATTGTTGGGGTATTGACTTCATGGGTCCCTTTCCCCCGTCCTTTGGTTTCCTATACATCCTAGTCGCGGTAGACTACATTTCTAAATGGGTAGAAGTTATAGCTACTAAGACTAATGACAATAAGGTGGTGATAAAGTTCCTACAAGAACACATACTTTCTCGCTTCGGTGCACCGAAAGCGATAATGGCACGCACTTTTGCAATAGGCCCTTCGAGAAGCTCATGAGAAAGTATGGTGTCGTCCACAAGGTTGGGACGACATATCACCCACAAACGAATGGGTAGGCCGAGCTAGCGAATCGGGAGTTCAAGAACATTCTTGAAAAGACCGTCAATCCTACCCGGAAAGATTGGTCCCTTAGATTGACCGATGCACTATGGGCCTATCGTACCGCGTTTAAGAATTAACTTGGCATGTCTCCTTTCCGTTTTGTGTATGGCAAGCCTTGCCATCTTCCTGTTGAGCTCGAACACAAAGCATATTGGGAAATTAAGCAATTGAACTATGCCTTGGACAAAGCCGGTGAAGCCCGTAAGCTTCAATTGAATGAACTAGAAGGACTACGCAATGATGCGTATGAGAATGCCAAAATTTCAAAAGAAAGGATGAAACTTGCACATGATAACATCATTCAACGAAAAGAGTTTCATCCCGGTCAAAAAGTTCTTCTCTACAACTCTCGGCTTCACCTCTTTCCAGGCAAGTTGCGGTCACGATGGTCTAGCCCGTTCATCGTGAAGAACGTTTTTCCCCATGGAGCTGTTGAACTAGACGATTTAAAAGGGGAAAACACATTCAAAGTAAATGGACAACGCCTAAATCCATATCTAGAGGCGTGTGTGGATGAGGTCGACACAATTTGGTTGTCGGACCTCATTTACGGGGTCAATTGAGCGGAGAAAGTGAGGTCGTCGCACCCCCGACTCGTATGTGGTGAATTTGTGTGTATAGTGGTCGTGTGTGAATAGGTTAGTTAAGAGTTAGGAGCCTGAGTTACAAAAGAGATTAGTTAGCACGCATTTCGAGGGTGCTAGTACGCATTACGAGGTTGAATTCGAGGGATTTTTAGAGAGCCCGAGGGTCTAAAAGGTTTTTAGGGGCCTTATGCACAAGTTAGAGGATGAGAGAGCACTTTGAAACGGAGAGAAGAGTGAATTCCAGCGTTCGGACCAGCTTGCTACCCCGAACCCCAACCAGAACCGGTTCAGGGGGCAAACCGGTTCGCAGGTACACACGAATCGGTTCGAGGGTACCTGACAGATTCTTCTCCCCTTCCTTTCCAATTCATCCCCTTCCATCCATTCTTTTCCCCTTCTTCCCCCTTCGTTTTTCTTCCCTCCAAATACTTCCCTCCATACCAAATTCATCCCAATTCACTCCCTCCCTCCTCTCCTTCCCAACCTTTCATATTTCCCACGAAAAACCCACCCCTTCACACCTCTAAATACACCCCCACCCCTCCCCCATTTCTCACACCAAAACAATCTCCCTCACTCTCTTCTCTCCCATATTTTTTCCCTCTGCCTCTCTCTTTCCTTCAAAATGGCGTGCCAACGCCGCCCTAATCTCCGCCCAAGGAAATATGATGAGACCACCATCCTTGATGACCCGGGTAAAGGGGTCTTTCGATGCGTCCAAGAACGTCATTGGGCTGAGAAATACTTCTCGGCTACGCGCCCCATTCACATTGAATGCTTCGGGGATTGGGACCACCTTCCGGGCGATGTCACCGCCCTATTTGCTCGCCGCGGGTGGTGCTCTTTCCTCGCCCCTACGAGCAATAACGTGTTTGATACAACCATTCTCTAGTTTTATGCGGCCTTAGTTCGCATATCCTCCACACTTCACGAGGCATACCTTGACGGTATCACCATTCCCTTCTCGGCGGCCATCATCGCACACAAAATGCGTGCAAAATGGGTGATCCTCCCTGTGCCCCTCCAATACCCCAATAATGGTGCCCCCCACACAAAAGAAGAATGCATTGCCTGCATGGCACCCGGGGTGGAATGGGCGCGAGAATCCTTTCCTATTAGTGGTTTGGCCGCCACGGTGCGCTTCACGCACCTCATTGCTTGTGGTGCCATCCACCAAACCACTAATGACTCGGTGGTCCGGTTACGTCATGCCAATTTCCTCTATTATTTTTTGGACCCCGAGAGCACCATCAACCTTGCCTAGCTCTTCTATGCGGATATCCTTAATGCCGCCTACGACGAATGTGGCAAAGATGCACTCCCTTACGCCCGTTTCATCACGGAGCTATTGATGGATGCTGGAGTGGATGACCCCAGGCATCAAATTCGCCTCCCTCGCCCAATAGGCGACACGTACACCACTCGAAGCGAGCGCCAAATGCGCGTAGCTCACCCCGACCATCCTATTCTCTAGGAGGATGTGGACGAGGAAGCTCAAGATGACCCGATGATGGACGTCTATGAGGACGAATTTGAGGATGATGATGAGGATTCCGATTTTGAGCCCCCGCGGGCAAACTTTGCGAGTCGCCTTTCGGCGGTTGAGTCCCATCTCGACGGGTTCATCAACCAATATAATCAAGATCAAGCGGCTTACCGAAGGGACACCCGGATGATGTACCAACTCCAAGTCCACATTCACCAACTCACTTCGGCGGTCCCCCTCCCCCCTTCTTTTATGACCCCTATGATCCGAATGCACCGAGCACCTCCCACCCACCTGCACCATGACATCACATTTTTTTTTTATATTTTGGTGTGCTAGTTATTTGTCACATTGTTCACAGTTGCTTTCCCATTTCTTATGTAACACAGGCTTCTCTTTGTTATTATACAATCTTGCATTTTTTCATATTTGTTTGTTTTATTTTTCCGCACTTATTATTCACTTTGAGTTAGATTTTCGTCCTTTTTGCTTGAGGACAATGCAAAAGTCTAAGTTAGGGGGGGTCACAAGTGCGTATTTCTAAAATTTCACAAATTTTCAAAAATGCCCAAAAATTTCCAAAAAAAAATCGTAAAATTTTGAAAAATCCAAAAATATTTTTATTAAAAATAAATAAAAATTGGAATTCAAAATTTTCAAAAATATCATTAAAAGTCAATTTGGAGTCTCAAATTGTAAACATCCAACTTACACAAAGCCGAAATTGACCAAAGATGGAAATTGAGCGAAAATTGACGACTTAACGAATAAATGTGGAGATTAACAAACCCAGTGAGACTCGAGCCTATCACGTTTTGCGAGATTTTAAATCAATCCGAGTTAATTGTTAACTCAAAGTTCTTTTTAGCGCTTAATAAGTTGTCAAGGATCTCAATTCTTTCATTTTGATCGGTTTTGAAACATGTGTGCAATATTGCCTTGAAAGACGTGCCGAATTAGTCTCTAAACTTAAATTCACCTCGAAACGCATATGGTAACGCAATTGGCATTTTGGACAATGAAGTAGGCCATCATTTGTTACCCAAAAATATTAGCCATAAAAAGATGTGAAAAAATTATCCCTTTGATAACCCAATTGAGCCGAATAAAATTTATCCTTTTCGTTTGGTAACCCGAAAAACCCAAATAGCCTAGAATTGTGAAAAATAAAAAAAAATCATAATTTAAATCCGAAAAGTGCAACAAAAAGGGGCAAGAAAAAATAGAAGAATGCTCAACAAAAGTTAGCAAGAAAAGAGAAGTGTGAAAAAAAAATAGAAAAAGAAGAAAAAAATGAGCAATAGCCCGGAAAATGCATAAATGGACATCACTAATGACTTTTCCAATTCCAACCTTCCATACCTCCTTCACATTACCCAATGCAACCTACAACCCGAAAAAGTCCTAACCGAGTCCAAATTGTAAAAATTGATTACCGCGTGGAGAGATAAGACACCAAAAGATAATATAAGAGGTTGAGTGCGTGAAATAGAGGCAATGTTCCCGTTTTTAAAATCGTAATCCGTTGATGAGATCCTTTCACCATGAAATTTCCATCTTTCTAATTGTATGCTTGATTTTGCGTCCATTATATTTACTCTTTATATCACGCATACCGAGAGAATAACCACAATCCGAGTGATTCATTTGAGACAGAATTCCGTGAGAATTTAAAATCAAAATGAACTTTCGGATAAGTAACGTAATGATCAATCGATGGAAATTGGCGGTTATATTTCCGGCTTCGCACACACACACTACGGTTTGAGACTTGTAAATATGACTTGATGATGACTATTTTATGGAAAAGTTTGAATTGCACAATTTTTGTGTATTTTGAATTTTCTTCGAGTCGAATTTTGTGGGTATATTCACTGCAAACCCTCACGAGACACAACTCGTCCTACTAGGGTAACCTAGAGGTTTAAAGGCTTGTTGCATGCGCTAAATGCAATCGCTCGCCCGCGAAAGTGGTACTCTATCCCAATAAAGTCCTTGAAGGGTCCTTAACTCTTACTTTCATTCTTTTACATTGCTCGGGACGCGCAAAGTTCTAAGTTAGGGGGGTTTGATTAGGCATAAATATTGTATATTTATCCCCCTAATTTCAGTACATTTGTGAACCCGAGTGATGTAACATATATGGATTTGATTCACAATTATGCTACTAACCTTCTTGGCGAGTATTTCGTGTTTCTTACTTCTCTTATTGGTTTTACAGGTTAATTATGCAAGCAGTGCAAAAGAGGAAGCAAGACAGTACAAGAAAAGCTAAGAAGGCAAGTTCAAGGGCAATTCGGTAATTATGCAGCCCGATCCGGAAGAAGAAGTCAATATTTTCTTTTCTTCTTAGAGTCAACATTAGGATTCCTCTGTCTTATCCCATCGTCACAACTCCGTTGTCCTTTTTCCTTGAGGATCGATACCCGATTTGTCGGATTATTACTTGAACGACAGGCTTGCACTTGAGCCTCGAGAGTACGCACTTTAGAGACACATTCTGAGTCGTGTCATTCCCCTTCTAGTTAATTATTTTTAGGACAAAGTGTAGTTAACTGCAACTTCTAGTCCTATTTTCAAACCGGGTATCCCGCAACTATGCAGTCACTTCCTACTTATTACATTGGTCCCATGCGAGGTGTTCGTGCCCCTTAACGTCACGTTTAGGGGCTATATTAATTGACCCCTCTAGCGTCATGTTTTTAAGCATAAGTCTAGTTATTTGTACGCGATCAGTTTTTACGAGTTACATTTATCCCATGTGAGGTGTTCGTACCGCTTACGGGGTCGTTTGGAGGCCATTTTGAGTTTTTAACCCTTTAGCAGCATGTTTTTAAGACTAAATCTAGTTATTTTCAAATTTTAGTCATAGTACATGGTCAGTTCTTATGAGTTACATTGGTTTTGAGTGAGGTGTTCGATCCCCTTACGGGGTCGTTTGGTGTTTTTCCCTCCAGCGGCATGTTTTTAAGCCCAAGTTTAGTTATTTGCAAATTTTAATCATATTCTCAAACCTGACATCCTGTGACTATGCGATTAGTTTCTATGAGTTACATTGGTCCCGTGCAAGGTGTTTATGCCCTTTACGGGGTCGTTTGGGGATTATTTTAGGTTTTCTCCCTCTAGAGGCATGTTTTTGAGCATAAGTCTCGTTATTTATAAATTCAACCAAATCATACTAAATATTTTCAAATTTTAATCCTCTTCTCAAATCGGGCATCCCGTGACTCCGCAGTCTGTTCCTATGAGTTAAATTGGTCCCGTGCTAGGTGTTCGTCTCCCTTACAAGGTCGTTTGGGGGTTGTTTTGGATTCCCCCCTCTAGTGGCATGTTTAAATCTGAATTTTTTATTTTTAAATTTTAGTCACATATTCAAACTAGGCATCCCGTGCTTACGCAGTCAGTTGCTATAAGTTACATTGGTCCCGTGCAAAGTGTATGTGCCCCTAACCGGGCCGTTTGGGGGATGTTTTGGATTTTCCACCTTTAGCGACATGCTTTATAGCCTAAGTCTAGTTAATTTAAAATTCTAGTCCTATTCTACAATCGGGCATCCCATGACTACGTGGTCAATTCCTACTTGTCACATTCGTCCCATGCGAGGTGCTCATGCCCCTTAGGGGGCGGTTTGGCTGTTGTTTTTGGTTTCCCCACTCTAGCAGCATGTTTTTAAGATTAAGTCTGTTTATTTGATAATTTGTAAAATTCACACTTAGATTTAAAAACAAGCTGTTAAAGGGTGAAAACCCAAACCAGCCCCCAAATGACCCCGTAGGATGCACGAACACCTCGCACGAGACCAATATAACTTATAGGAATTGACCACGTAGTCCCGGGTCTCTTGGTTTGTGAATATGATGATAATTTGCAAAAATCAACACTTAAACTTAAAAACAAGCCGTTAAAGGGTGAAAACCCAAACCAGCCCCCAAACGACCCCATAAGAGGCACGAACACCTCGTACGGGACCAATGTAACTTGTAAGAACTGATCGCGTAGTCCCGGGTCTCTCGATTTGAGAATATGATGATAATTTGTAAAAATCAACACTTAAACTTAAAAACAAGGCGTTGAAGGATGAAAGCCCAAACCAGTCCCCAAACGACCCCGTAAAAGGCACGAACACCTCGTACAAGACCAATGTAACCTGTAGGAACTGACCGCGTAGTCTCGAGTCTCCCGATTTGTGAATATGATGATAATTTGCAAAAATGAACACTTTAAAAATAAGCCGTTAAAGGGTGAAAACCCAAACCAGCCCCCAAACGACCCCGTAAGAGGTATGGACACTTCGCACGGGACCAATGTAACTTGTAAGAACTGACGGCGTTGTCCCGGGTCTCCCAGTTTGTGAATATGATGATAATTTGCAAAAATCAACACTTAAACTTAAAAACAAGCCGTTAAAGGGTAAAAACCCAAACCAGCCCCCAAACGACCCCGTAAGAGGCACGAACACCTCGCACGAGACCAATGTAACTTATAGGAATTGACCGCATAGTCCTGAGTCTCCCAGTTTGTGAATATGATGACAATTTGGAAAAATGAACACTTTAAAAACAAGCTAGTCCCGGGTCTCCCTGTTCAAACCTTTGATGAAAAAAATCAAAGAGTTGTTTGATTTGAAAATACACCCTAGATAGACGATGGTGAAAATGGTTCAATGCATTCCCCCTTGCCAAAATTGGTTAAAATTAAATGTGGATGGTCATTCTAAAGGAAATCCAGGGCCTGGTGGCTATGGTGGTATTATCAAAGATCCTAAAGCTTAGTTAGTTATTGCCCTTGCTAATTCAAATGGTATTTCTACCAATACCCCGGTGGAGCTTTTGGGTCTAAATATAGGTCTTAAAATTTATTTAAAGTATAAATTAACTTTATTCAAATTGAATCTGACTCATTTATGGTAATCAAAGTTTTGAATAAGTGTTGAAAACCTCCATGGAGATACATAGATAGCATAAAAGAAATTCAAGCTAATCTCAATCAACTCGATTTTACTTTGACTCGTTGCTTCAGAGAATCTAATGTGGTGGTTGATTTCTTGGATAACGTTGGTATTGAATTGTCCTCCATTCAAATGTTTGAGAATTCACGATATCTTCTAAACCACGTTAGAGGCGCTTTGAAGTTAGATGAACTTGGTTATAAGTACATTAGGATTGTTCTTGTTAGTAGGTGGGCACGGTTGTAATGGGTATAAAGATAAAGTCCCTAGTTTATTTTCTGCATTATTTCCTTTTGTTCATTGGCTCCCCAAAAGGTTCTAGTTACATGATCATGTATTAGCCGCGCAAGAGAGGCTATTTATCCTTGATTATCAATAAAATTTCTGGGGTTATTGTCCCTTTTAAAAAAATATGTGTTAGGGTGTTTGGAAAATTGTGGTGCTTTAAATCACAAAACAAGTTTTTTCAAGCCAAGAAGAGAAAATATATACTCACCAATGAAGATTATATTTTGGAACCATGGTGAGGAGATATACCTCTTATTAAAAAAAAAGGCTTGAAATAACTTAAATAAGAGGAGTGAAAAACCGTGCTCTCAAATATATCAAATATTTTTATCAGCAAAAATAATATTTCAAAGCTCTTACTCTAGGTTTGAAAGATAAGACAACACCTTAACTTATAGCCTTTTGATTTGAAAATGTTTACAATCCAAAATTATAATTGTCACACTCTTAAGGTGTCAAGTAGTCACATCAGGGTCTTAGTCACCCAAAACATTGTACTTGACACAGTAACCAAGAAAGTCTTATAGAAAGATCATGTTCAAAAGTGACTTTGGACAATGTCAAATGCGTGTAGTCACAGGGTCATTGTAGCGAGCTATTGCGTCCATGCGGCGAACGTGAAGAAATATAAATCACGCACAAGTTCAAACTTTTTTCACGGGGATATAAGCAACCAATGAGTCAATGTCACCGCAGCGATGAGGATCATCATTATATGGGAACTGATGCAAATCAAGTCGCGCCTTTGTCCAGAGATTTTGTGGACAAAAAAATGCCAGCGACAAGTTTCACTGTAGGGAGACAAGTTGTCGCTGCGAAGAAATTGAGGCAAGACGGGTAGCACATGTGTCCATAGCTTTTTTCCAGTTTGCCTTAGAATATTTTCAAAATAGTTTTTAGACAAACTCCAAGTATGTTTGTTTCTCCAATGAACATTCATACTTAAAATACTTTAAAGGATGCAATTATTTAAAAAATAGACTTTTCTATGTGAAAAGTATATTTACATGTGTACTTGAGAAAATTACAAAAATAGAGTTAATTAAAAAGATTTTTTAATTATAAAAATAGATTAACCAAGGTGAATCTAAGTCCTTTAAGTATTATACATTTTTCTAAGTGTTGCGCTTGAGGTTTAATACTCATTAAGCCTGATTCGTTGATGAAGCTTTCCAATGACCTCTTGAATAAAGACGCAAACATATTTTGGTCAAGGAATTCAGACAATTTATTTTATGGAGAACATCGAGTATATTATATTTGTACAAAAAAAATATTGTACAAGGAAAAAATCTAAAGGTATGAACAAGGCAAAGATTATATCTAAAGAATAAAAATAATGATATAGAGAAATCAAGATGCCTACAAAAAATAGTAAACTAAACAATCGAAGACACCTAAACCAAAAGAATCATATTCTTATTAAACAAGGACCAAGACTTATCTCATTTATGTAGAAATTTTAGTTCCCCTCCATCCACAATTTTCCTTAAAATCCAATCCGATTCCATCTTTAAAGAAATCAATTTAGAAAGATTTAGATTATGGGATGATCAACCATTTTTCCTTTTCCCTTACTTTTGCAAATCTTTTGTAGGGCTTCCACCTTCTTCTTCACTTCCTATCGAGATTTCTAATCCTTATCAAAATCACCTAAAGTCAACGTCGGTTGAAATAAATGAAACACAAAACTACTTAAGGCGACTGAAGTAATGTGTGCGCTTATAGGGTTGTGGAACAATTGGATCGATAGAGCGCTTTTCTTAAGTTTGAATAAAAATGCCTTAAAGTGTCCTTCCTTGTTGTAAAAGTAATAGATTAACTTCACCTTCCTTTGGTTTTCTTCAGGTATAGATTGAGTTGAAAATTCACCAATAGAAGACGAAAAAGGAAGTTGGATGCCAAGGTATCTTAATTAGACGAAAAGCTACCAAAACCAATTCCCCATTTATCCGAAAAGAATAACTTATATCCAAATAGAATCATATCCAATTTTTGAGAATCGCCTATTGATAACTATTGTTCTAGGAAAACTCCACCAACGGTAATAATGTGTCTCAATTACACTTGAAGTCCAGAATGCATGCCCATATCATATCCTCTAGTATTTGGTTAACCCGCTCAGGCTATCCATCAATTTGTGGGTGATACGAGGTACTCACCTGTAAATTAGTCCCCAAATCCTACTAAAAACTCTTCTAAAAATGGGATACAATTGTATTTTCCTTATCAGGTACGATATAAAGTGGTATATTATTGTAATATTGTGTATTTTATATGGATTATTAATTCAATAAAAAATTAATTACGTGTGCTTGTGTGACTAGAGTTGTCACTATTTACATTTCTTATGTGCTATTTAATTCAGAATTGAAATAAAATTTAAGACATAGTAATTCATTAATTAAATTAATTAATATTTGGACTCCCACTAGTTAATTCTTAAATAACTAAGTTGTTAGTTCTTACTTTTGGGTATATTTGGTATATGGATTTTGTAATGCGTATAATGTCCATTTTTAGTTTACAATAATGGTTTAAAGGCCTATTGGGCTAGTATAAGGCTTGGCCAAGCTTTTAAGTCATTTGAAGGTGTTTTGGGCCTTTTGAAGTCATTTGAAGGTGTAATGCGTATAATGTCAATACTTTGATATAGACCCTCCTAAGGTAGCCCCCAAAATATGAAGAGTAGTTAATGGAATCAATCTCCTCAATTAGTTATATCGAACCCACATAGGCATTAGTGAATTAATGTATTGCTATAAGTGGAAACCATTAGATACAAATTTAGTAGCTCAAAACACATAAAGCCAATGGATCTTTGGTAGTTTATCTTCCCGAATTCAATAAAGACTATTGGGATTACAGAGTAGTTGTGAAGAATTGAAATCATGCCCCTCTTTCTAAAGGGCTAAGATATACTAGTCCTAGATGAACCCAGGAAGGGTGTGGCATAGGTCGATAGTTTGTATTATTTGTATTTTCATTTTTTCATGATTTATGTTTGTTGATATGACAACTAACATATTGTATCCTTTTTTGCAGAGAAAAGGAAGAAAGAGTGTTCCCCTAACTCGGAGATGAATTTTGAGAAATTAAAGTTTATCAAGTCCATCCAGTAAAGGATAGAAGAAGATTAACCTAGGTCGGACTCTGTTTTGCGGAATACAAGATCTCCATCACCTCCTTTATAGTTCGGCATACGAAAGGCATTCCTTTAACCCCCGTAGATTTAGAGGACAATGCCTCCTTCATTTCTACCTATAAATATCCTCTTAAAGAAGGAGATATTATCCTGAGAGGAAGCTCTTCCTCTTTCAAACCTTTTGATCTAAATTAAATCCCAATTACCTCTTCATCTTATAGCAATATGGTGAAAAAAAATATCCCAAACTTGATGTTTGGATACCTATCCCGCTCTCCTATTGAGAAGAAGAAATCCATTGGTGATTGTGGGTCCAAGAGGAATGTGGTTGTTACTTCCAAGGAAGTTAAGAATATTGGATCTCAATTTAAGAGATTAAAGAGAGGTCATATCATCTAGTATAAATTTATTCAAAAGTCACAGGTCAACCAGGTCTTTGTTGCATCTGCCTTTATGGTAGTGAACCCTAGTTTAACTAGGGGTTTGATTAATTCTGGAGTGTTACTTGCGGATAGGTCGGCACCTTCTCCTATATCTTGGGCTAGACAACTGGAAATGGCCAACTAGAATTTACCTCTGGTAATTGTGTACACACATCTGATTTCATTACTATTTTGTTCTACTTTATAATTTATGATACTTGCCTTATGTGTGTTATTTTTGGTCAATTGTGACCAATTGCGTATCATGGATGACCAAATGAAGGAATCATCGACAAATACTGAAGAGACTCCTAGAACCTTGAAGGGTTCTTTGGAGGCAGGAAGAGAGGCCCATGAAAAGGATCAGGATAAATGGTAGGGTCTTTAAAATATCGTCGAGCCGCAAAAGAAGGATGTGGAGAAAGCTATTGCTGATTCTTCTTTGCAAGTTGCTGAGGATGGGAGGAAGTTTCAAATCTGAAGGTTGCCATGAAGAACATACCTTCATTAGGGGATGGGAGAAAGCCCTTGCTACTACTACCCTCCAGATTGAATATATGAAGAAGGTTGATTTTAAGGAAGGATGGACACTAGCTTTGAAGCAGGTCGACATTACTGCTGACTCTGAACCCTATTAGTAACACAAAAATGACAATCCTCCCAACATTAATGAAGAGATATCAAATAAGTAAGGAACTACAGAACCTTCAATGGCGCCTGAGACTTTAATGTTGGTGGCCCGATTAACAAGAGATGTGGCATAATACAAGGAAAATGTGTAATTATCTTGGAGTTTTTCTTGGTCTTTTTATACTATTTATTTTCTTTCTATTATAACCGAAGAAAATTATCCTTTCTTTATCTATTTAATAAATTTGTCCATCATTCCCCCTTGTTGAATGTTTATGTTTGCTGAATTGGTTTCCGGGTTTTCCCCTATTTCATTCTTTAATTTAACTTTAGAAGATCTGTCATAGTTGTTGCTGAGAGTGATTTTTACAAGAGAAATGTCCAGTTCTTTGGAGAAGGACACGAGGAATTAGATGAGGATGATCCGGAAGAATTTCTCGACCTCGATATTTCTAATCAGGTAAGAAGTATACCTTCATCTTTAGTAATTATTTAACCAGGCTATAACAAATAATGTTGTTTACTATAAAATGATTCTTAAAATGCAAGACGGCCATATATCATCCCTTGCCAGTTTGCACCCAGATTATGAAGCAATGTATGCTTAGCTAAGTTAAGAGATAGGTTTTGAGAAAAGGCTCCAGGATATCATTGCAACACAAAAAAAATGGAATTTGTGTTGAACAATTATCTGAATAGTGCACAGGAGGCAGAAAGTTTGTTTGAAAAAGAAATTAATACTCTTAGGAATGAATTTTAGAGCTTGAAAATGTCTTCGAAGGTCGTTCGAGATGAAAGTGCCTCCTTCCTGGAGCTGTAGAATGCTAGGATGATGGGAGAATTAGAGATTGTAAGAAAACCCAAGTTTATCCAGTCGTCTAGACAAATAGTGGTTGCTCGTCCAACTGTTGATGAAGAAAGCACTAATAAGACTTTAGTCGACCATGCAGCCTTACTTAAAAGTAAGGACACAACCATTGAGAAACTCACTGACAAGGTTGATCGACAAACTTTTCATTTCAATAAGAAACACATGGAAGTTTGGATGGATGGCTATGATGCATTGTTTATCTAGAGGATGAGTTAGAGCAAGCCCGACATGGAGGTCATAAATGGGGTTGGTTGAACGCGTTGAAGGTCATGAAAATTCCCAAGATAGACCAACTATGGTATTGGCATGATTTTGGTGTGCTTTATTACCCTAATCCTCCTTTTAGAGTTGATGACAGTTGGATCCCTACTGATCATGTGGCCATCCCGATTGGCGCGGCGCTCACTCCGAGGAAAGGAGAAAGCGGATCCCCCTCCCCGGGCATGGAGGCTGCGTCGTGGTCTCGCAATCTTCTCTTCGAAAAGGGGGCTTCGATTATCGTCGATATGGGGTGAATGTGAAGAGATAGAGTCGCCAGCCTATTTTGCTCAAAATAAGCAAAAGAATATGTTGCCACTTTCAAGGGAGCGGCATAAGGACAAAACTGATGCATGTGAAACCAATAGATCGGAGGTTCGGGAGCTAAGTTACGGAATAGGAAGGTGTTAGGCACCCATCCCGTCCTTTCGGTCTCTCATGGTCAAATGTTATATTTTCCTTTTTATCCCCGTGAAGTGCATGCAAGTGTTTATATAATGGAGATCGGAATAGTTCGACCCATACTATGGAAAATATAAGGTGAGGTCATCCATAGGAATATTCCCAAAATAATAAATGTAGAAGATAGAACATGAGCATTCATCGTGATATTGATCGTTATTAGGAAACGATAATATGTGTGGGATGAGACACGAACAAGTATGTTACACACACACACACACACACACACACACACACACACATATATATATATATATATATATATATATATATATATATATATATATATATATATATATATATATATATATATATATATATATAATGATAATGAGTAAATTTGAGGATATTATGAAAAATAAGACGAATTAGAAAATTAGCAAAATTGAACTCAAGTCTCGAATTTTAACCCAAGACGCCTAGGTAGCCTATAGAGGCATCAAAGTTCACATAGTTCGAATGTAGAATAGGGGTGGGGTTTATCCCATAGATTAGAACGGAATTTTATTAGGTGTATGCGTGGAGAAAATATGTTTTTAGTTTTGGAAAAAGTGTTGTGGATAATTCCGCTCGGAATTTATGGGTCTAAACCTCTTTTATTTGTTTTGGGTTTTTTATGAAAAATAAAGTATGTGCGATATACTAATAAAAGTGTAGAAGTTAATATGTATTAGCTATAATTAAACTAGATTATTAATCTAAGGTAACTTATGTAAAACAAAAAATTAAAAGAGAGAGATAAAGAATTGGACCTTTCTTGGAGCTTGAACTTGGATATTGGATGAATTCCTTTTAATGTCGATGAGAGAGAATGATATTTTACAAATTGGGTGTGAAAATGATGGGTGTTTAGGCTTGAATGAGATTTCTCATATGGAACTTTACTAACTTCGAGAGAATGTTGCTCAGATGACTGATGTTAATGGTTTTGAGCTATGTCTTAAGCAATGAGGTCATGGCCCTTATTTATAGGATTAGGGGGTGCCTATTGGTAGGTCACCCTTGACACTGTGCCGATAGGTAGGGTTCAGGACCTACTAATTGGCAGTCTCGTGTGAAATTTTCTAGGAAAATGATCGTAGAGTACAAACTGTTGATCCAAATCGCGCATGAGGCATACCGTTAGAAAGTTGTTTTAGAGGCCTATGAGAGTCCTTTGGATCGTTCCTGAGTCTGGGAGTTATCTTTAGGTCAAATGTTGCTCGGAAGTGCATGTCGATCCTTTGGATAGGAGATCGTCAGACGCAAATGGATCGTTCGTCGGCATGGTAAGTCAGAATCACGCACGGGGCAGATCGTTGGAAAGGTTAGGAGATTTAGTTAGACATTCCAAAGAGTTTCACTCGATTTGGTCAGTTAACCTTGGTCAACTCGATCTCGTAAGCGCCCGGTGGCCTCTCAGAGTAAAACGAATTGTTCGACCGTACCGTAAGTTAGAATCGCGCATGGGGAAGATTGTTAGAAAAGGTATTCAGTGCCCTTTAGAGATTCATTCAGTCTCATTTGAGTTAAAAAGTTAACTTTGGTCAAACAAAGTCCAGGAGCGCCCGATGTCCTGCGGATCGATTTTTAGCAGAAAACTGATCGTTCGTCCAAACAGTTATGATGTTTTGTGCATGGGGTGGATCCTTGGAAAGGGGTTTCAGTGACCTTTGAAGATTCAAAGAGATTTCACTCTAATGGTGAAGTTGACTGGAGTCAAATGGGGTCGATTCGGGGCCTGGGAGCGCCCGATGGGTACTCGGAGTGCGACCTAGGTTTGCGGTGGAAGGGGGAAGGGTTAGAAGCCTAAGGAGAGACTTAAGGGGTCTTAGAATATGGTATCCATAAATCCCCTCAACGGATGAGTTAGAATAAGTGATGGCCATCGAATAGACACCACATGATGGAAGGAGGTCAGTTCTATATACCTAAGGGATATGGATGACTGATTCAGAGGATAAAGATCAATTTTGACCAAAAAAGGAGGTGACGACCAAGGGACGAGGTCATTATGATGTGACACCCCGACTAATTAAATACCGGTAGCTACTCCTTTATTAAATTGAATCAAAATGCCAAGTTGGCTCAGTTAATAGCATCACTGTCGAAAACATTTTATAATTACTAACCACCTAGTATTTAAAAGTAAGATGTCAGATTTTAATTTAAGTCTGATTAACAAGCAGTAAAAATTAACGAACGAAATAATAAAACCATTCACCATAAAGAAAATAATAAAATAACCATCACATAATGATAATAAATCCGGAGGAAAATTCCTCACTACAATCCCACCACTGAGATAAATAAACTGTATCCTGAATTAATACATGCCAAATAGTCTGAAAAAAAAATTGAAACGGAAAATGTATCTAGTAGAAATGGTCAACATGCCCTACAACAGATGAGTACTGAATATGGAGTCCAAATGAAAGAAGAGTCTACTAGCAAGGCCCTGTAACTTCCACAAACAGCTACAACTCGTCACCTGAATGAGAATCCTAACCATGGTGTCCTTGTGGCTGGGCACCTAAAATGGTTTTTACAAAAAAAAATAGATTTGAAAGAAAACGGGTCAGAGCCCGAATGTGGAGATATTTTAAAAACTGCAAGTGCTTTAATAACATTAAAACATTAAATGCAAAATACATGTTAGGACGAGCACTCACATGAAATTCTCACCTCTCGTCTAAATGTGCACTCCTAACGTAAGTACCCATCTAAATGACATTAACACCTAGCTAAGTGACATCATATCTAGCTCGACCATCATAGGTTTTACCCTTATTACTCGGTTCCCATTTTCATTATAAAGATAACAATTAAATAGAGGGCTTAACTTAAATTCGGTTTCTCAAATATAAGCAATACAACCCATTATAGGTTATCCCTTTATACTTTCCGTATTTATACACACAATACCGTATGAAAGTTCTCATTTTATTAAGTGTATAATTTGCACGTCATAAATATACAATACAAGCACCCCGAGACTAAGCTGCGATGCACACATACTCTGCTATCCATCCCGGTACATCATGTACATAAGGATCACGCATTCCGAATCTCTCAGGAATCGTTCTCAGATAACAAAATCACAAACAATGGAGGCGAACACAGTCACATCACATGGGTCACGCACATACCTACGCTCCCACGATCAGCAGACTTATTAACATCCCAATAAGTCCTTCTCTGACCTATGTTCTCGAGGTATCAGTCTAAATCCCCCAGTAGGCAACACAAGGATTAGAGGGTCCTAAGCGAACGCAAACCTCCCGTGATAGCAAGTATGGTAGGTATGTCATTCACATTAAATCATATACAAATACTAAGTAAGCACACATCTTAGTAATCACCATAGTTTATAGGTGGCACACTTCTCATTCTAGTACCAACTTAGAATTTCACAATTTACGTAATTCCGGTTTATAATTATTCAAACCATCAATTGTTCTCACGTCGTAATAGATACTCACGTCCCATTCCATAATATCCCTTTGGTACAATTCACACTCCTATGTTTTACTCCTCATAATATCCCAAATATCCCAAATGTATCATTTTATCATCAAGGAAATGTTATCTCTACAATTGAACAAGTTTACGGGTCTCCCAAAATCAAAATAGGCTAAAACGCCTAAACTGTCAGCTCGTTAGAAGTCTCGTTCGAACGAGAGTTCGTTCGTTCGAACGAACTGGGCCTTCTAACGACATCTTGTTCGAATGAAGTCATCGAACGATATTCCCCTCGTTAGAAGTCAATGGTCAACTCGTTAGAAGCTCGTTCGAACGAGCTCGTTTGAACGACCTGGGTAGGTCTTCTAACGAGTGACCAGTTTCGAGCCCAAAATTTCTATTTTCGTTTTTCCATCTTTTCTACACCTCAAATCTCATCTAAACATCAAACCAACGATTGTTCAAGGTATCTAATCATCCCTAAACATACTTAGGTCATATACTAACGTATTTTATGGAGTTAATTCGTCCTAAACATCATTCGATCATCAAATCTCTCCACTTTTCCCCCAAATTTCAAGAACATAAACCCTAGAATTTTAAATCATCAATTAACCCAATTAAATCCGTTTTAATTTCGTAAAAAATGAAATATCATCAGAATAATCATCTACCTACCATTCTACATGCAATTTCTCCTCAAAATTTCAAGTTCTAATTCCAAATTTACATGGGTTTTCGTTATACTCCAAGAACAACACAATTTACAAGGTTTTCCTACGCATGGAAGAAGCATTCTCTGCAATAATTGAAATTAAACCACTTGCCTTAGGTGTAGCTATGATTTTTATGTCGATTTGATGAAGTTTTCTCTCTCTCTCTCTCTGCAGAATTCCCTCTCTCTCTCTCTACAAGCCTTCTTCTCCAAAGGTGGCTAGGGTTTGCTTAGGAAGCTTTTAGAAACCTAATTCTAATAACCCCCGTAGTCTAATGGGTCAATATGGGTTGTTAGTGGTTTAGTGGGTAATTACTAAGTCAGATTTTTCTCTCCTAATTTTCGTCATTTTATTTCCCAAAAATACAAAATTACCAAACTACCCTTCTACGTTGCCGGTATGGCCTAAAAATGCCCCGGAACCCGAACTAATCCCCCGGCTAGTGTTTTTTGACTATTTCGACCCTTCCGGACGCGTTGGCGCACTCAAAACGACCATACAGTTAATGGAAATAAAATTCACTTTTTAATTAACATAATTATATACCTGACGCGACTGTCACACGCGTCCCAATAAAATTTCCAAATTGCCGTATTTATGTCTCACGAATAATTTCATCAATCAATATTCAATTATCATCATATATACCCAATATAGTCAAATACCAACTCACATCTCTCTAGTATTTTATCCGGATTAATTTCCAAATTAATTCACATTTAGTTAATTAATCCCAAAATTAAATATCACAAAAATACGGGGTATTACATTCTTCCCCCCTAATAACAGAATTTCGTCCCGAAATTCGGAACAAGAAAGTACCTGATAAGAACAACTATGGATAACGTTCGCACATTTCATCATCGCGTTCCCATGTGGACTCCTCGACATTATGATGTTTCCACTGAACACGCACTAACGGAACTATCTTTGACCGCAGTTTCCTCTCACTTTGGTCCAAAATAGCAATCGTCCCCTCCTTGTAGGAGCTATCAGGCTGTAGATTAATATCCTCTAAAGTAATGTGAGAATAAGACTAATCGTCTCTAAGATATTTCATTAGCGAGGAAATATGAAACACATCATGAATCCGGTGTAAATGCTCCGGTAACCCGAGTATATACGCAACCGGTCCAATCCACTGGATAATAGGAAACGTCCCAACATATCTCGGTGCCAAGTTCCCCTTCTTCCCGAAACGCATAATCCCCTTCATAGGAGATAGTCTGAGTAAAGCCTGGTCCCCCACTTGGAACTCTCTGAGGATCTCTTCGCATCAGCATAGCTCTTCTGCCGGTCTTGAGCTACCCGAATGCGACTTCGAATCAACTCAATCCATGACGAAGTATCCTGAATCACTTCCGGCCCAAGTAGTTTGTTGTCCCCCACCTCCAACCAACATGCTGGGGAATGACAAGGCCGACCGTACAATGCTTCACACGGAGCCATGCCAATGGTGAAATGGTAGGAGTTATTATAAGCAAACTCCACCAGTGGAAGGTACTGCTCCCATCCACCCCCAAAGTCAATGATGCACATACGCAACATGTCCTTAAACATCTGGTTTGTGCTCTCGGTTTGCCCATCGGTCTGCGGATGATAAGCTGTACTCAACCGCAATTCCGTGCCCATGGCCTCCTGAAAACTTTCCCAAAACCGTGAAACAACTATCTTGTCTCTGTCAGACACGATATTCAGGGGCACACCGTGAAGTCTCACCATATCCGAAATAAAGATCTAGGCATACTGTCCCGTAGTGTAGTCTGTCCTTACGGGTAGAAAATGAGCAACTTTGGTCAAACGATCCACAATTACCAAAACTGAGTCGTGACCCCTCTGTGACGTAGGCAACCCCGTGATAAAATCCATGGATATGCTCTCTCACATCCACATCGGGACCCCCAATGGCTGTAGAAGTCTTGTCGATCTCTGATGATCCACTTTTACCAGCAGACAAGTGGCGCATTTAGAAACAAACACGGCAATACCTCTCTTCATACCGCTCCACCAATACTGTCGCCTCATGTCTTGGTACATTTTGTCCCCACCGGGATGTACCGCAAACCGTGACCCGTGCGACTCTGCCATCACCTCGTGTCACAATTCCTCCCCTTTTGGAACTACCAATCTCCCATTGAAGCCTAATCACCCGTCTGAACCAACGGTATAGTATTCGGCTCCCTCTGCTAGTAATCGAACTATCTGCTCCTGACAGAACGAGTCATTTGCCTGTGCCCGTACTACCTTTGTGACAATCTGCGGTGTAACGGTCATCACAGACATGAACGATCGGGCCACTACATCCTGGTGTCCCAACTCCTTCCACTTGGCCTTCCACACCCCTGCCACTTCATCTATTGGCCTACGGCTCAACGCGTCTGCTACCACGTTAGCCTTCCCCGGGTGATACATTAAATACCGGGTAGCCAATCCTTTATTAAATTGAATCAAAATGCCAAGTTGGCTCAGTTAATAGCATCACTGTCGAAAACATTTTATAATTACTAACCACCTAGTATTTAAAAGTAAGATGTCAGATTTTAATTTAAGTCTGATTAACAAGCAGTAAAAATTAACGAACGAAATAATAAAACCATTCACCATAAAGAAAAAAATAGAATAACCATCACATAATGATTATAAATCCGGAGGAAAATTCCTCACTACAATCCCACCACTGAGATAAATAAACTGTATCCTGAATTAATACATGCCAAATAGTCTGAAAAAAAAAACGAAATGGAAAATGTATCTAGTAGAAATGGGCAACATTCCCTACAACTGACGAGTACTGAATATGGAGTCCAAATGAAAGAAGAGTCTACTAGCGAGGCCCTGTAACTTCCACAAACAGCTACAGCTCGTCACCTGAATGATAATCCTAACCATGGTGTCCTTGTGGCTAGGCACCTAAAATGGTTTTTACAAAAAAAAAATAGATTTGAAAGCAAACGGGTCAGATCCCGAATGTGGAAAAATTTTAAAAACTGCAAGTGCTTTAATAACATTAAAACATTAAATGCAAAATACATGTTATGATGAGCACTCACATGAAATTCTCACCTCTCGTCTAAATGTGCACTCCTAACGTAAGTACCCATCTAAATGACATTAACACCTAGCTAAGTGACATCATATCTAGCTAGACCGTCATAGGTTCTACCCTTATTACTCGGTTCCCATTTTCATTATAAAGATAACAATTAAATAGAGGCTTACTTAAATTCGGTTTCTCAAATATAAGCAATACAACCCATTATAGGTTATCCCTTTATAATTTCCGTATTTATACACACAATACCGTATGAAAGTTCTCATTTTATTAAGTGTATAATTTGCACGTCATAAATATAAAATACAAGCACCCCGAGACTAAGTTGCGGTGCACACATACTCTTCTATCCATCCCGGTACATCACGTACATAAGGATCACGCATTTCGAATCTCTCAGGAATCGTTCTCAGATAACAAAATCACAAACAATGGAGGCGAACACAGTCACATCACATGGGTCACGCACATACCTACGCTCCCACGATCAACAGACTTATTAACATCCCAATAAGTCCTTCTCTGACCTATGTTCTCGAGGTACCAATCTATATCCCCCCCGTAGGCAACACAAGTATTAGAGGGTCCTAAGCGAACGCAAACCTCCCGTGATAGCAAGTATGGTAGGTATGTCATACACATAAAATCATATACCAATACTAAGTAAGCACACATCTTAGTAATCAGCATAGTTTATAGGTGGCACACTTCTCATTCAGCTACCAACTTAGAATTTCACAATTTACATAATTCCGGTTTATAATTATTCAAACCATCAATTGTTCTCACGTCGTAATAGATACTCACGTCCCATTCCATAATATCCCTTTGGTACAATTCACACTCCTATGTTTTACTCCTCATAATATCCCAAATATCCCAACTGTATCATTTTATCATCAAGGAAATGTTATCTCTACAATTGAACAAGTTTATGGGTCTCCCAAAATCAAAACAGGCTAAAAAGCCTAAACTGTCAGCTCGTTAGAAGTCTCGTTCGAACGAGGCTGTTCGAACGAGAGTTCGTTCGAACGAACTGGGCCTTCTAACGACATCTCGTTCGAAAAAAGTCATCGAACGATATTCCCCTCGTTAGAAATCAATGGTCAACTCGTTAGAAGCTCGTTTGAACGAGCTCGTTCGAACGACCTGGGTAGGTCTTCTAACGAGTGACCAGTTTCGAGCCCAGAATTTCTATTTTCGTTTTTCCATCTTTTCTACACCTCAAATCTCATCTAAACATCAAACCAACGATTGTTCAAGGTCTCTAATCATCCCTAAACATACTTAGGTCATATACTAACGTATTTTATGGAGTTAATTAGTCCTAAACATCATTCGATAATCAAATCTCTACACTTTTCCCCCAAATTTCAAGAACATAAACCCTAGAATTTTAAATCATCAATTAAACCAATTAAATCCGTTTTAATTTCGTACAAAATGAAATATCATCAGAATAATCATCTACCTACCATTCTACATGCAATTTCTCCTCAAAATTTCAAGTTCTAATTCCAAATTTACATGGGTTTTCATTATACTCCAAGAACAACACAATTTACAAGGTTTTCCTACGCATGGAAGAAGCATTCTCTGCAATAATTGAAATTAAACCACTTGCCTTAGGTGTAGCTATGATTTTTATGTCGATTTGATGAAGTTTTCTCTCTCTCTCTCTGCAGAATTCCCTCTCCCTCTCTCTCTACAAGCCTTCTTCTCCAAAGGTGGCTAGGGTTTGCTTAGGAAGCTTTTAGAAACCTAATTCTAATAACCCCCGTAGTCTAATGGGTCAATATGGGTTGTTAGTGGTTTAGTGGGTAATTACTAAGTCAGATTTTTCTCTCCTAATTTCGTCATTTTTAATTCCCAAAAATACAAAATTACCAAACTACCCTTCTACATTGCCGGTATGGCCTAAAAATGCCCCGGAACCCGAACTAAACCTCCGGCTAGTGTTTTTTGACTATTTCGACCCTTCCGGACGTGTTGGCGCACTGAAAACAACCATACGGTTAATGGAAATAAAATTCACTTTTTAATTAACATAATTATATACCTGATGCGACTGTCACACGCGTCCCAATAAAATTTCCAAATTACCGTATTTATGTCTCACGACAAATTTCATCAATCAATATTCAATTATCATCATATATACCCAATATAGTCAAATACCAACTCACATCTCTCTAGTATTTTATCCGGATTAATTTCCAAATTAATTCATATTTAGTTAATTAATCCTAAAAATAAATATCACAAAAATACGGGGTACTACATACTTCCCCCCTAATAACAGAATTTAGTCCCGAAATTCGGAACTAGAAAGTACCTGATAAGAACAACTCTGGATAACGTTCGCGCATTTCATCCTCGCGCTCCCATGTGGACTCCTCGACATTATGATGTCACCACTGAACACGCACTAACGGAACTATCTTTGACCACAGTTTCCTCTCACTTCGGTCCAAAATAGCAATCGGCCCCTCCTCGTAGGAGCTATCAGGCTGTAGATCAATATCCTCTAAAGCAATGTGAGAATGAGACAAATCGTCTCTAAGATATTTCCTTAGAGAGGAAATATGAAACACATCATGAATCCGGTGTAAATGCTCCGGTAACCCGAGTCTATACGCAACCGGTCCAATCCGCTGGATAATAGGAAACGTCCCCACATATCTCGGTGACAACTTCCCCTTCTTCCCGAAACGCATAATCCCCTTCATAGGAGATAGTCTGAGTAAAGCCTGGTCCCCCACTTGGAACTCTCTGAAGGATCTCTTCGCATCAGCATAGCTCTTCTGCCGGTCTTGAGCTACCCGAATGCGACTCTGAATCAACTCAATCCTTGCCGAAGTATCCTGAATCACTTCCGGCCCAAGTAGTTTGTTGTCCCCCACCTCCAACCAACATGCTGGGGAATGACAAGGCCTACCGTACAACGCCTCACACGGAGCCATGCCAATGGTGAACTGGTAGGAGTTATTATAAGTAAACTCCACCAGTGGAAGGTACTGCTCCCATCCACCCCCAAAGTCAATGATGCACATACGCAACATGTCCTCAAACATCTGGTTTGTGCGCTCGGTTTGCCCATCGGTCTGCGGATGATAAGCTGTACTCAATCGCAATTCCGTGCCCATGGCCTCCTGAAAACTTTCCCAAAACCGTGAAACAAATATCTTGTCTCTGTCAGACACGATATTCAGGGGCACACCGTGAAGTCTCACTATCTCCGAAATAAAGAGCTGGGCATACTGTCCCGTAGTGTAGTCTGTCCTTACGGGTAGAAAATGAGCAACTTTGGTCAAACGATCCACAATTACCCAAACTGAGTCGTGACCCCTCTGTGACGTAGGCAACCCCGTGATAAAATCCATGGATATGCTCTCCCACATCCACATCGGGACCCCCAATGGCTGTAGAAGTCTATCGGTCTCTGATGATCCACTTTTACCAGCTGACAAGTGGCGCATTTAGAAACAAACACGACAATACCTCTCTTCATATCGCTCCACCAATACTGTTGCCTCATGTCTTGGTACATTTTGTCCCCACCGGGATGTACCGCGAACCTTGAGCCGTGCGACTCTGCCATCACCTCGTGTCGCAATTCCTCCCCTTCCGGAACTACCAATCTCCCATTGAAGCGTAATCCCCCGTCTGAACCAACGGTATAGGATTCGGCTCCCTCTGCTAGTAATCGAGTTATCTGCTCCTGACAGAACGAGTCATTTGCCTGTGCCCGTACTACCTTTGTGACAATCTGCTGTGTAACGGTCATCACAGACATGAACAATCGGGCCACTGCATCCTGGTGTCCCAACTCCTTCCACTTGTCCTTCCACAACCCTGCCACTTCATCTATTAGCCTACGGCTCAACGCGTCTGCTACCACGTTAGCCTTCCCAGGGTGATACATTAAATACCGGGTAGAAAATCCTTTATTAAATTGAATCAAAATGCCAAGTTGGCTCAGTTAATAACATCACTGTCGAAAACCTTTTATAATTACTAACCACCTAGTATTTAAAAGTAAGATGTCAGATTTTAATTTAAGTCTGATTAACAAGCAGTAAAAATTAACGAACGAAATAATAAAACCATTCACCATAAAGAAAAAAATAGAATAACCATCACATAATGATAATAAATCCGGAGGAAAATTCCTCACTACAATCCCACCACTGAGATAAATAAAGTGTATCCTGAATTAATACATGCCAAATAGTCTGAAAAAAAAACTGAAATGGAAAATGTATCTAGTAGAAATGGGCAACATGCCCTACAACTGATGAGTACCGAATATGGAGTCCAAATGAAAGAAGAGTCTACTAGCGAGGCCCTGTAACTTCCACAAACAATTACAACTCGTCACCTGAATGAGAATCCTAAGAATGGTGTCCTTGTGACTGGGCACCTAAAATGGTTTTTACAAAAAAAAATAGATTTGAAAGCAAACGGGTCAGAGCCCGAATGTGGAGATATTTTAAAAACTGCAAGTGCTTTAATAACATTAAAACATTAAATGAAAAATACATGTTAGGACGAGCACTCACATGAAATTCTCACCTCTCGTCTAAATGTGCACTCCTAACGTAAGTACCCATCTAAATGACATTAACACCTAGCTAAGTGACATCATATCTAGCTAGACCGTCATAGGTTCTACCCTTATTACTCGGTTCCCATTTTCATTATAAAGATAACAATTAAATAGAGGGCTTAACTTAAATTCGGTTTCTCAAATATAAGCAATACAACCCATTATAGGTTATCCCTTTATACTTTTCGTATTTATACACACAATACCGTATGAAAGTTCTCATTTTATTAAGTGTATAATTTGCACGTCATAAATATACAATACAAGCACCCCGAGACTAAGCTGCGGTGCACACATACTCTGCTATCCATCCCGGTACATCACATACATAAGTATCACGCATTCCGAATCTCTCAAGAATCGTTCTCAGATAACAAAATCACAAACAATGGAGGCGAACACAGTCACATCACATGGGTCACGCACATACCGACGCTCCCACGATCAGCAGACTTATTAACATCCCAATAAGTCCTTCTCTGACCTATGTTCTCGAGGTACCAATCTAAATCCCCCTCGTAGGCAACACATGGATTAGAAGGTCCTAAGCTAACGCAAACCTCCCGTGATAGCAAGTATGGTAGGTATGTCATACACATAAAATCATATACCAATACTAAGTAAGCACCCATCTTAGTAATCACCATAGTTCATAGGTGGCACACTTCTCATTCTAGTACCAACTTAGAATTTCACAATTTACATAATTCCGGTTTATAATTATTCAAACCATCAATTGTTCTCACGTCGTAATAGATACTCACGTCCCATTCCATAATATCCCTTTGGTACAATTCACACTCCTAGGTTTTACTCCTCATAATATCCCAAATGTATCATTTTATCATCAAGGAAATGTTATCTCTACAATTGAACAAGTTTACGGGTCTCCCAAAATCAAAACAGGCTAAAAAGCCTAAATTGTCAGCTCATTAGAAGTCTCGTTCGAACGAGGTTGTTCGAACGAGAGTTCGTTCGTTCGAACGAACTGGGCCTTCTAACGACATCTCGTTCGAACGAAGTCATCGAACGATATTCCCCTCGTTAGAAGTAATTGGTCAACTCGTTAGAAACTCGTTCGAACGACCTGGGTAGGTCTTCTAACGAGTGACCAGTTTCGAGCCCAAAATTTCTATTTTCGTTTTTCCATCTTTTCTACACCTCAAATCTCATCTAAACACCAAACCAACGATTTTTCAAGGTCTCTAATCATCCCTAAACATACTTAGGTCATATACTAACGTATTTTATGGAGTTAATTCATCCTAAACATCATTCGATTATCAAATCTCTGCACTTTTCCCCCAAATTTCAAGAACATAAACCCTAGAATTTTAAATCATCAATTAACCAAATTAAATCCGTTTTAATTTCGTACAAAATGAAATATCATCAGAATAATCATCTACCTACCATTCTACAAGCAATTGCTCCTCAAAATTTCAAGTTCTAATTCCAAATTTACATGGGTTTGCATTATACTCCAAGAACAACACAATTTACATGGTTTTCCTACGCATGGAAGTAGCATTCTCTGCAATAATTGGAATTAAACCACTTGCCTTAGGTGTAGCTATGATTTTTATGTCGATTTGATGAAGTTTTTTCTCTCTCTCTCTCTGCAGAATTCCCTCTCTCTCTCTCTACAAGCCTTCTTCTCCAAAGGTACCCAGGGTTTGCTTAGGAAGCTTTTAGAAACCTAATTCTAATAACCCCCGTAGTCTAATGGGTCAATATGGGTTGTTAGTGGTTTAGTGGGTAATTACTAAGTCATATTTTTCTCTCCTAATTTTCGTCATTTTTAATTCCCAAAAATACAAAATTACCAAACTACCCTTCTACGTTGCCGGTATGGCCTAAAAATGCCCCGGAACCCGAACTAAACCCCCGGCTAGTGTTTTTTGACTATTTCGACCCTTCTGGATGCGTTGGCGCACTCAAAACGACCATACAGTTAATGAAAATAAAATTCACTTTTTAATTAACATAATTATATACCTGACGCGACTATCACACACGTCCCAATAAAATTTCCAAATTGCCGTATTTATGTCTCACGACAAATTTCATCAATCAATATTCAATTATCATCATATATACGCAATATAGTCAAATACCAACTCACATCTCTCTAGAATTTTATCCGGATTAATTTCCAAATTAATTCACATTTCGTTAATTAATCCTAAAGATAAATATCACAAAAATACGGAGTTTTACATACTTCCCCCCTAATAACAGAATTTCTTCCCGAAATTCGGAACTAGAAAGTACCTGATAAGAACAACTCTGGATAACGTTCGCGCATTTCATCCTTGCGCTCCCATGTGGACTCCTCGACATTATGATGTCTCCACTGAACACGCACTAACGGAACTATCTTTGACCACAGTTTCCTCTCACTTCGGTCCAAAATAGCAATCGGCCCCTCCTCGTAGGAGCTATCAGGCTGTAGATCAATATCCTCTAAAGCAATATGAGAATGAGACAAATCGTCTTTAAGATATTTCCTTAGCGAGGAAATATCAAACACATCATGAATCGGGTGTAAATGCACTGGTAACCCGAGTCTATATACAACCGGTCCAATCCGCTGGATAATAGGAAACGTCCCCACATATCTCGGTGCCAACTTCCCCTTCTTCTCGAAATGCATAATCCCCTTCATAGGAGATAGTCTGAGTAATGCCTGGTCCCCCACTTGGAACTCTCTGAAGGATCTCTTCGCATTAGCATAGCTCTTCTGTCGGTCTTGAGCTACCCGAATGCGACTCCGAATCAATCCTTGCCGAAGTATCCTGAATCACTTCCGGCCCAAGTAGTTTGTTGTCCCCCACCTCCAACCAACATGCGGGGGAATGACAAGGCCTACCGTACAACGCCTCACACGGATCCATGCCAATGGTGAACTGGTAGGAGTTATTATAAGCAAACTCCACGAGTGGAAGGTACTGCTCCCATCCATCCCCAAAGTCAATGATGCACATACGCAACATGTCCTCAAACATCTGGTTTGTGCGCTCGGTTTGCCCATCGGTCTGTGGATGATAAGTTGTACTCAACCGCAATTCCGTGCCCATGGCCTCCTGAAAACTTTCCCAAAACCGTGAAACAAATATCTTGTCTCTGTCAGACACGATATTCAGGGGCACACCGTGAAGTCTCACTATCTCCGAAATAAAGAGCTGGGCATACTGTCCCGTAGTGTAGTCTGTCCTTACGGGTAGAAAATGAGAAACTTTCGTCAAACGATCCAAAATTACCCAAACTGAGTCATGACCCCTCTGTGACGTAGGCAACCCCGTGATAAAATCCATGGATATGCTCTCCCACATCCACATCGGGACCCCCAATGGCTATAGAAGTCCTGTCGGTCTCTGATGATCCACTTTTACCAACTGACAAGTGGCACATTTAGAAACAAACACGACAATACCTCTCTTCATACCGCTCCACCAATACTGTCCCCTCATGTCTTGGTACATTTTGTCCCCACCGGGATGTACGGTGAACCGTGAGCCGTGCGACTCTGCCATCACCTCGTGTCGCAATTCCTCCCCTTTCGGAACTACCAATCTCCCATTTAAGTGTAATCCCCCGTCTGAACCAATGGTATAGGATTCGGCTCCCTCTGCTAGTAATCGAACTATCTACTCCTGACAGAACGAGTCATTTGCCTGTGCCCGTACTACCTTTGTGACAATCTGCTGTGTAACGATCATCACAGACATGAACGATCGGGCCACTGCATCCTAGTGTCCCAACTCCTTCCACTTGGACTTCCACTCCCCTGCCACTTCATCTATTGGCCTACGGCTCAACGCGTCTGCTACCACGTTAGCCTTCCCCGGGTGATACATTAAATACCGGGTAGCTACTCCTTTATTAAATTGAATCAAAATGCCAAGTTGGCTCAGTTAATTGCATCACTGTCGAAAACATTTTATAATTACTAACCACCTAGTATTTAAAAGTAAGATGTCAGATTTTAATTTAAGTCTGATTAACGAGCAGTAAAAATTAACGAACGAAATAATAAAACCATTCACTATAATGAAAACAATAGAATAACCATCACATAATGATAATAAATCCGGAGGAAAATTCCTCACTACAATCCCACCACTGAGATAAATAAACTGTATCCTGAATTAATACATGCCAAATAGTCTGAAAAAAAAAACTGAAATGGAAAATGTATCTAGTGGAAATGGGCAACATGCCCTACAACTGATGAGTACTGAATATGGAGTCCAAATGAAAGAAGAGTCTACTAGCGAGGCCCTGTAACTTCCACAAACAGCTACAGCTCGTCACCTGAATGAGAATCCTAAGCATGGTGTCCTTGTGGCTGGGCACCTAAAATGGTTTTTACAAAAAAAAAATAGATTTGAAAGCAAACGGGTCAGAGCCCGAATGTGGAGATATTTTAAAAATTGCAAGTGCTTTAATAACATTAAAACATTAAATGCAAAATACATGTTAGGACGAGCACTCACATGAAATTCTCACCTCTCGTCTAAATGTGCACTCCTAACGTAAGTACCCATCTAAATGACATTAACACCTAGCTAAGTGACATCATATCTAGCTAGACCGTCATAGGTTCTACCCTTATTACTCGGTTCCCATTTTCATTATAAAGATAACAATTAAATAGAGGGCTTAACTTAAATTCGGTTTCTCAAATATAAGCAATACAACCCATTATAGGTTATCCCTTTATACTTTCCGTATTTATACACACAATACCGTATGAAAGTTCTCATTTTATTAAGTGTATAATTTGCACGTCATAAATATACAATACAAGCACCCCGAGACTAAGTTGCGGTGCACACATACTCTGCTATCCATCCCGGTACATCACGTACATAAGGATCACGCATTCCGAATCTCTCAGGAATCATTCTCAGATAAAAAAATCACAAACAATGGAGGCGAACACAGTCACATCACATGGGTCATGCACATACCGACGCTCCCACGATCAGCAGACTTATTAACATCCCAATAAGTCCTTCTCTGACCTATGTTCTCGAGGTACCAGTCTAAATCCCCCCCGTAGGCAACACAAGGATTAGAGGGTCCTAAGAGAACGCAAACTTCCCGTGATAGCAAGTATGGTAGGTATGTCATACACATAAAATCATATACCAATACTAAGTAAGCACACATCTTAGTAATCAGCATAGTTTATAGGTGGCACACTTCTCATTCTAGTACCAACTTAGAATTTCACAATTTACATAATTCCGGTTTATAATTATTCAAACCATCAATTGTTCTCACGTCGTAATAGATACTCACGTCCCATTCCATAATATCCCTTTGGTACAATTCACACTCCTATGTTTTACTCCTCATAATATCCCAAATATCCCAAATGTATCATTTTATCATCAAGGAAATGTTATCTCTACAATTGAACAAGTTTACGGGTCTCCCAAAATTAAAACAGGCTAAAAAGCCTAAACTGTCAGCTCGTTAGAAGTCTCGTTCGAACGAGGCTGTTCGAACGAGAGTTCGTTCGTTCGAACGAACTGGGCCTTCTAACGACATCTCGTTCGAACGAAGTCATCGAACGATATTACCCTCGTTAGAAGTCAATGGTCAACTCGTTAGAACCTCGTTCGAATGAGCTCGTTCGAACGACCTGGGTAGGTCTTCTAACGAGTGACCAGTTTCGAGCCCAGAATTTCTATTTTCGTTTTTCCATCTTTTCTACACCTAAAATCCCATCTAAACATCAAACCAACGATTGTTCAAGGTCTCTAATCATCCCTAAACATACTTAGGTCATATACTAATGTATTTTATGGAGTTAATTCGTCCTAAACATCATTCGATTATCAAATCTCTACACTTTTCCCCCAAATTTCAAGAACATAAACCCTAGAATTTTAAATCATCAATTAACCCAATTAAATCCGCTTTAATTTCGTAAAAAATGAAATATCATCAGAATAATCATCTACCTACCATTCTACATGCAATTTCTCCTCAAAATTTCAAGTTCTAATTCCAAATTTACATGGGTTTTCATTATACTCCAAGAACAACACAATTTACATGGTTTTCCTACGCATGGAAGAAGCATTCTCTGAAATAATTGAAATTAAACCACTTGCCTTAGGTGTAGCTATGATTTTTATGTCGATTTGATGAAGTTTTCTCTCTCTCTCTCTCTCTCTCTCTGCAGAATTCCCTCTCTCTCTCTACAAGCCTTCTTCTCCAAAGGTGGTTAGGGTTTGCTTAGGAAGCTTTTAGAAACCTTATTCTAATAACCCCCGTAGTCTAATCGATCAATATGGGTTGTTAGTGGTTTAGTGGGTAATTACTAAGTCAGATTTTTCTCTCCTAATTTTCGTCATTTTTAATTCCCAAAAATACAAAATTACCAAACTACCCTTCTACGTTGCCGGTATGGCCTAAAAATGCCCCGGAACCCGAACTAAACCTCCGGCTAGTGTTTTTTGACTATTTCGACCCTTTCGGACGCGTTGGCGCACTGAAAACAACCATACAGTTAATGGAAATAAAATTCACTTTTTAATTAACATAATTATATACCTGACGCGACTATCACACGCGTCCCAATAAAATTTCCAAATTACCGTATTTATGTCTCACGACAAATTTCATCAATAAATATTCAATTATCATCATATATACCCAATATAGTCAAATACCAACTCACATCTCGCTAGTATTTTATCCGGATTAATTTCCGAATTAATTCACATTTAGTTAATTAATCCCAAAAATAAATATCACAAAAATATGGGGTATTACATATGACCTAGAAGAGGTGATGATCAAGGACCGTGGTTAATTTTGACCTACAAGACGTGAGGACAGAGGAACGAGGTCAATTCTAACCTAACTCAGGTATTGATCTAAGACCTTGGTCAATTTTAACCTAAGAGAGGTGACGACTAAGGATCGAGGTTAATTATGACCTAACTCAGGTGAAGATCCAAGATTGAGGTCAATTATGACCTAAGAGAGGTGACGATCGAGGACCGAGGTCAATTATAACCTAACTAAGGTGACGATTCAAGACCGAGGTCCATTCTGAACTAAAAGAGGTGACGACCAAGGACTGAGGTCAATTCTGACCTAACTCGGGTGACAATCCATGATCGAGGTCAATTCTAACCTAAAAGATTTGACGACTAAGGACCGAGGTCAATTCTGACATAACTCGGGTGACCATCCAAGACCGAGGTCAATTATGACCTAAAAGAGGTGGCGATTGAGGATCGAGGTCAATTCTGACCTAACTAAGGTGACGATCCAAGACCAAGGTAAATTATTACCTAAAAGAGGTGATAACCTATGGTCGAGGTCAATTCTAACCTAAAAGAGGTGACGATCGAGGACCGAGGTCAATTCTCACCTAACTCCGGTGACGATCCAAAACTGAGATCAATTTTGATCTAAGAGAGGTGACGACCGAGGACCGAGGTCAATTATGAACTAACTCAAGTGACGGTCCAAGATTGAGGTCAATTCTGACCTAAGAGAGGTGACGACCGAGGTCAATTTTGACCTAACTAAGGTGACGATCCAAGATCGTGGTCAATTATGACCTAAAAGAGGTGACAATCGAGGACCGAGGTCAATTCTGACCTAACTCAGGTGACGATCGAGGACCGAGGTCAATTCTTACCTGAAAGAGATAATGATCGAGGGCCAAGGTCAATTCTAACCTAACTTAGGTGACGATCCAAGATCGAGGTCAATTCTGACCTAAAAGAGCTGTACATTTTCTTTGAGAAAATTGAGGATTTTGCTGGGGAATAGTGAATGAGATGGGGAAAATATGGGTCGTCCTTTGGAGACATTTCTGGGGAGAATGATTCTCTGGAACTCCTGCTGGGGGCGAGTCTCTTTGTGGCGCAACCGGCCCATTGAGTGGAACATGTTGATGGTGGTTGTCGAGTTTTGGTACCCCAAGGATCATGAGTTTGGCTTCGAGTTGGATGAGATTTATCCTACCTATGAGGAATTTTCTACCATGCTGGGGATAAATCCCAGCATTGCTATAATCCTTCCCGAGTTTTTCCGTTCTCCCAGGGATTTATTGGCCGAGCTTCTTCATATTTTGCCTTCGGTGGCCAGACCACTGGTTGCGGGAGGAATGATCTCCCTTTCGGCAATGTTGTAGTCCATGCATTTGTAGGACGTGGGCGATGCTGGATATGCCGGGGCTGTCATCCTAGGACTTGTTTCCAAAGTTCTCTTGGTGATCGGAAAGATGCCGATGGACCCCCAACTGGCTGCTATTATTTCTTAGATGTTGTACCATCGCAATCCTGCCACGGTGATTTTGGTGAAGATCTTAAATGGTCTAGATGCCTGGCGGGAGGGTCGTTCTGACTTTCTAAGAGGGAGACATGTGATGTTGTTTATGTGGCTGCTAGAGAGGCTTCGTATAGTGATCCCACCTGAGTATCCCTTGACGGCGGTTCTAAACTTCTTCTCTCGTTATTTCCTTAGCGTAAGCCTAGACATTGAGAGTTGGGGGTACTGGTTTATAAAGCATAAGGCACGAGGCTTACGCTGGTCCGTGCCTTGGTGGGGATAGTTGCTTCCCATTCTGGAGCTTGAAGAATACCAGTACATCAGACTAGTTGGCCTTGGGCAGACCTCTTTCTACTTTCCCTGGAGCTTGCTGCGTCAATCTGGCTGGGAGAAAATTGTGCCATCGCGGACACCAAACTTTTTTCCTGTGGAGGATCTGACAAAGCGTATGCGCATGCGGCTTGGTTCCTTGTGGGAGAATCGTCGTCCGTCGACCCGTCCTTCTCAGCCTACTAGAAGAGTCTGGGATGTCTATGGTGACTACATGAAGTGGTTATGGAAGAAGGTAGTTGTCAAGATACTGGATGTGGAGACTGGTCAGAGGTGGTTTCCATATCTGACACCGTGGAGGGGGCGTTATAGTCTACCCCAAGTTTTTTCAGGCTAATCACTCCATGGGGCATCTGCGATACTCCATTCATATAGGGGAGCCCTAGGAGTCTAGGATGCAGGTGATGGTGGTGATGGTTCCTCTTGCAGCTGTGGGTAGGATTTTGTGAAGCTTTTGTAGAAGGTGTTATTTTGTGTTTTCTGGAATAATTGGAGTGATTTTCGAGGGTAGTAGGGCTTGTTATTTTTTGGGTTTTTTAGCTAGGGAATTCGTTTGACTCTTTATGCCGATGTAATAGTGCGGGAATTTCAGATAATGAAATAAACAAATTTTTGATCATCTAGTTGAGCCTTTTGATGACTTTTTGCATTTTAAATTATCTATACCAATCGCTAAGGCATACATATTCCTTTTGTTCATGTTTATGTTAAAATTAACTATCGTTCTAGGGGATAAGAAAAGAATAGTATTTTATGAAAAAGAAGTGGGGTCGGGATCATGTGAAGTGAATGAGCTGCCTACGTACCTCTGAGAGTTTTGAAAAATTTTGAATTTTTTTTGAGGATCAGGCCCACGTAGTTCTAGGAAAGGGGGAAATCGAGATTTTTTTTTCAGAATAGAAGGGGGATGAGAAAGTTATAACAGGCCGAGATTTTGAACTAGGGGTAGAATTTTTTCAGACGGTCCAGGTTGACTGGGTGCGCCATTTCCTCCCCATCGAGGTTAGTAAGCATAGCGGCACCGCTGGACAAGATCTTATTCATAATTTATAGGTCGCTCTAATTGGGCTTGAATTTCCCTCTGGTGTCCCAGATGGGCTCTACTATTTCTTTGAGGGCTAAGTCCTCCTCTTAGACATCGCGGTCCTTGACTCTCTTATTGAATGATCGCGCTATAAGTTGATGGAACCCTTGTATGTGATATAGAGGTTTTAATCTCTTTTCATCTAGGAGGGTCATCTCATCAAGACGGCTTTGGTACCAGTCTTCCTCGCTGACCTTCCTTTCAAGCATGATGCTCAGTGAGGGTATTTACAGCTCCATGGGTGGGACTGCTTCCATGTCATAGACTAGAGAGTAGGGGGTAGCCCCAGTAGAGGTTCGAACTGAAGTGCGATAACCCCAGAGGGCATAAGGGATCCTGTCGGCCCAATCACGACAACTCTCGATCATCTTGTTGATGATGGCTTTGAGATTTATGCCTCTGAATTCCATACTCGTCGACCACTTCCTCAACTTCTTCCTCAAAATGTAACCCGTTGTCTGATACTAGCTCGTCTGGGACCCCATATCGGCAGATTATGTTTTTCTTGATGAATTTGTCCACTTTCTTGGCATTTAGAATTGCGTATGACTCGGCTTCGACCCATTTTGTGAAGTAGTCAATAGCGACTAGGATGAACTCATGCCCATTGGATGCCTTAGGTGCAACTTTCCCTATCGTGTCGATGCCCCATGTGGAAAATGGACAGGGAGAAGTCATGTTGTATAGTTCTTACGGAGAAGATGTTGTAAGTTGAAGAATTCTTGCCATTTGAGACATCTTCGCACGTAAGATGTGCAGTCTTGTACCATGATGGTCCAGTAGTATCCCTATCGGATGTTTATCTTGGCGAACATATGATCATTCATGTGGGGTTCACACTCCCCGATGTGGATTTTCTGCATCATCTCTTTAATGTCAGCCCCTGCGATGCAGTGCAGATGGGTTCCATCAAAGTTTCTCTTGAACAGTGATTTATCACAGATAATGTACTGGACAACCAGCCTGCAGAGAGTTTCTCGATCTTTTTTGTCAGCTCCGTGGAGGTATCTACCGTGTTTGAGGAGGCGCCAAATATCATAGTACATGCAGTCGGCTATTTCGGATTCTTCCTCTGTCCAAAGCTCAATGTGGTAGCAGTGGGTTGGATTATCCTATTTTTGTACAAGGAATGGAGCCATGGTTATTCCTTTGGGCATGTCAATCATGGAGGCTAAGGTGTCAAGGGTGGCAGCCAGGCTGTTCTTTGCTCGGGGCAGGTAGTGGAAGGTGATTTCTTAGAATTGGGAAGCCAGTTTTTTAGGGTGGGCATGGAAGGGTAAGAGTTTCTCATCCCTGACTTTCCAGTTCCTGAGTACTTGATCGATAATGAGGGCTGAATCCCTATTGACATTGAGGCGTCAAATTCTGAGGGAAAATTTGTGGCCTACTATGCATGCCTCGTATTCAGTCATGTTGTTAGTGCAATGGAAATCCAATATAATAGCAATAGGAGTGTGGGAGTCATCAGGGGAAATTTGGAGAATCCTAATAATATATCCCTTTTTATTGGTAGCATCATCAAAGAACATTTTCCATCGAAGATTTTCATGGGAGGCGCAAAGGATATTCTTGTCTGGAAATTCTGAAATCCAGAGATCGACCTCTTCCATAGGGTAGTCAGCAAGGTAGTCAGAGATGGCTCTTACTTTCATGGCCTTCTGTGTGACATAAGTGATATCAAACTCGGCTAGAAGCATCAATCAACGGGATATTCGATTGGATAAGGTGGGATTCTCGAGTAGGTACTTGATTGGATCCATTCGGGATATGTGTAATACCCCGCCCTAGAAAATAGGTATTTAACGTTATTTGAAGTGTTTTCTCCAAAAAAAAATTGGAGGAATAAATAATCGAAGTGTAACACGTCAAGTAATACGTAAGGTGGCATATTACGTAAATGGTTTAAACAAAAACAAATCCAACAATGCATGTATCGCATTAATGCATATTTAATCTCTAATAGTATTGGCTAGTATGTCCATTAAGTTTGAGAAAAAAATATCAAGGAACGGATGCGACACGGACAAGGTTAATACGACGCCACATTTAAATGGTACGAAAAGCAAAATATCGCAATATGGGTTAAACGAGATAGTTTTATGTTTCATGGTTCACACGAGTTTTATTTTGAGTTTATATAATTATTTTAAGCACTTTGGTTAAGTTTCGTGCGATTCGGACAAGCAACGAATGCTACGCAAACATGTGTACTAATTGTCTTACGACGCGCGACACAGCGAAAGTCCAGTCTTGTGCAAATTGTTTAGGACGTCCCGGGAGGTCAAAAAAATATTGTGAATATGTTTTTTGACTCACAAAAATATAAGGAATATTATTATGAAGAGAAAAATCGAAAAAAAAATACTTTTGTACGAAGGTCCCGATTCTTGCGCGCCTTGTATAGGACAATCCGGGAGACCAAACGACTATTGTAAATATGATTTTTTAGCTAAAAAAAATGCAAGGAATATGATTCTTTAGTTAAAAATTTCAAAAAAAAAAAAAGAATTTTTTTTTGGGCTTGTACCAAAAGTGACGCAAATCAACTTTTGTGGGTATTTTTGGGCATTTTTCAAATGAATTTTTGGGGTCACATGTTGGGTGTGTGTGTAGTCTCTTTCAAGACTTATTATGCAGATCTTGGGGAACCAATTTACACCCAAATGGTGAACAATACTATTCTGAAATTTTGTCAAATTCAAAACCCATTTAAATCACTTCTTTGAAAACCCACTTGTCCAAGAAATCATAGAAACCCACCCAATGAACTCCATGGATGCAAATCAACACAAATCCTTCATATATTAAAACTAATATATGTAAATAGCAATATGACATTATGCTAAATAATAAACCTACACCAAGGTTAAAGAATCCCACCTCAAAATGTCCTTAAATAATGGTAGAGAAGGTGGGTGACTCCCCCACCTCCAAAGGTGGCCCTAAAGGGAGTCACAATAGCCCCCTCTTCAAGCTCCCAATTAACCTTCAAGCTCTATGAACTACTCTTTCTTCTACTATGGAAAACTCCTTTTAAAATCACCCAACAAGACTTCCTTTGAGCTCCAAAAACTTATCTCAAAATTTCCTATGAGCTGTCCCAACTTTGAGAGGTGTTTTAATGGAGTTTGGGGACCTCCAATGTGGTGTTTTGATGGTGGAAAAGTGGTGGCAAAGGAGGACCACGAATTTGGAAGGAAGAACAACTCTTGCAAGAGCTAGAAGATGGAGATATAATCTGAAAATGTTTGAGAGTTTTGGCTCCAAGTATTTCCCTCCCATTTATCTTATAATGTAATTATGGAAGCATTCCACCCTTGACCAACAAACCCAAGGTTTTGAATGCTCAATCATTATGTGGTAACATTTTCAGATTATATCTCCATCTTCTAGCTCTTGCAAGAGTTGTTCTTCCTTCCAAATTCGTGGTCCTCCTTTGCCACCACTTTTCCACCATCAAAACACCACATTGGAGGTCCCCAAACTCCATTAAAACACCTCTCAAAGTTGGGACAGCTCATAGGAAATTTTGAGATAAGTTTTTGGAGCTCAAAGGAAGTCTTGTTGGGTGATTTTAAAAGGAGTTTTCCATAGTAGAAGAAAGAGTAGTTCATAGAGCTTGAAGGTTAATTGGGAGCTTGAAGAGGGGGCTATTGTGACTCCCTTTAGGGCCACCTTTGGAGGTGGGGGAGTCACCCACCTTCTCTACCATTATTTAAGGACATTTTGAGGTGGGATTCTTTAACCTTGGTGTAGGTTTATTATTTAGCATAATGTCATATTGCTATTTACATATATTAGTTTTAATATATGAAGGATTTGTGTTGATTTGCATCCATGGAGTTCATTGGGTGGGTTTCTATGATTTCTTGGACAAGTGGGTTTTCAAAGAAGTGATTTAAATGGGTTTTGAATTTGACAAAATTTCAGAATAGTATTTTTCACCATTTGGGTGTAAATTGTGTGAGAAAATGGTTAAAACCAATTTATGGGTTTATTAGTTACACTATTGGTATTTTGTGTAAGGATGAGTATTTTTATGAAATAATAATGAGGTTTGAATGTACTAATAGACTTAATAGTATCATGTTTACTATTTTCTATGAAAATGGGTACTTACAACAAGAGGTTTAATGGGTTTTTAAAATAGATAAATTTCAGCCCCAAATCACAACATTTTATGGAGTAAAATGTTTAAATTTCAAGTTTTAAGGTGAATAAATGATTTCTTTGATAAAGGAACATTTGAAGCTTGTGTACCCTTTTTGTTAGATTGGTATAGTGAGTTTATGTTGATAAATCATTATAAAGTGCACAAATAAACTTTCATTTACAAAGTGTACTATTTAGTTTGTTTAAACTAAGTTTTGGGGTTAAAAGCGTAAATATGCAAAAGTATAGTCTTTTTGAGAACTTTGGGTAAAAATATAAATAATGAGAATATAGGAGACTAAGTATGAAAGAAATGATTAAGTATGGGTTTTTATGCAATTAATCATGATGAAAGTGTGTGAAACCAAGTTTGAAATTATAAAGTGTCAAATGTGTAAATGTTGGTTAAAATGGAGTTTTAGTGTTAAACTCACAAAATCAAGTGCATGGACTTTAATATGTGAAAGGCATGATTTTATATATTAAAGAGGCTAAAATGCAAACTGTGTAAAATTTGATAAAGTGAGAAGTTAAACAAGTGTTTTAATGACGAAAATGCCTATGTGTCGAGAACGGAACTCAAAAATGGTGTTTTAGTGAATAACACTTGAAAAAGAATAAGGTTGCGAGTTTTGATGAAAAGAAGGGTAAATCGATAATTTACTTAAAGCGGGACATTTTTATGAAATAAAAATGTAAGTGAATGTTTTTATCCAAGCACGATGAAATTGAATTTAGTCCTAAAATGTGAATCATTTTTTTTGTAATATTAACACGTGTGTGAACAAAGGACTAAAAGAGAAGTAATGATTTTCCAAGTATAATGGAAAAATGGACGGTTAAGTCCAAGTCTTTGGCTTCGGCCCAAAGGAATGAAAATTGAAGCACAACTGTGAAAATGTTGAAAACATTGACAAGATAATGATAGCCGGATGATGCCGAGAGAAAATAATTAAGGAGGGCATGACGTCCCTAGTGGTGAAAGACCCCAAACCAACTGCAGTAGTATATGGCGGCGGAGACCGGTGGTGTGAGGCCACGAAGTCCGTGAGTGTTTGTTGGCAGATCCCAAAGAGAAATAATGCTAAGTAATGAATCGAATATTCATGAAAGAGGCATAAATGAATGACACTAATTCATCGATTTTACTAATGCAAGAATAACACATTAAATGCTTAAAATTCATGTGTCAACATGGAATTGTTTAATAAGGTGACTTAATGAAATTAAGCTACCTAAGAACAGTTGAATTAAAGTAAACATAAGCGTGTGTTACGTGAGGTTTACTATGGAAAAGAGTATTTTTCTAAACACGACATGTGTGTGTGTTGAATGGAAGTCCTGAAATGGTTAAGTAACTTTGGCGTGAGTTAATGAATATTAGGGAGTAAATCTCCTTGAAAGTAAGAAGAATGTTTTCCAAACAAATGCCGTTTATTTAAACTGTTTGAGTTAATGGAAAACACGTATAAGTCCTAAGCATGATAATGCAAATGACTGTTTTGTAATGTCAGGGAAGTTAAATGGTATTAAAAGATGTTTTTGAAATAAACAGTTAAATACATTGGCATATGTATTTTTCAAAGGTATATATGTAGAAATATACATATTTTCACATGCATGTAGTGTAGCGTGTGAGTACTTCTTTCTGCCGCTCGTTTCTATACTGCATTTGTATATGATCCCACTGAGCATTCGGCTCACATCCCTTCTTTTGTTGCGGCAGGTTGTATGATATTCCGTACTTTGAGAGCGCTATACAGGTAAGTAACTATCTGCATTTATGATTAGTAGCTCTGTTTACTTGGCCTTGGGAGCACTTCCCTTGGGTCATATCACTTAGTGATTGTAATTCGGACTTGCATGCTAATAAGTGTAACGTTAAATACTAATAAGAATGGATTATAAACATTAATTAGGATGTTTCATTGCACTTCACTATTAACGTATGATTCGGATCGGGTTAATCCTTAATTGACCTTTAAATCCGGGTCGGGGCGTTACAATATGAGTCTAATAGAGAAGGCGAGCATGTAGTGTCGTAACTTTTGGGTAACCTAGATAAGAGCGACACATGCCTTTTCTAAGGCGGTGTAGTTAACTTCGTAACTATCCAATTTTTGACTGTCATAGTAGATGGCTATCTCCTTGCGGGTTTCCTTAAGGTATTGGTCTAACAGAGCCCCGACTATAGTATCGATCACGATTAGGTATAAGAGTAAGGGAAGACCAGTTTGCGATGGCATGAGCACTGGAGGTTGGGTTAGGTATTTCTTAATTCGGTTGAAGGCTTCTTAGTAAGATTCGATCTAGACCTTGGTTGAATCTTTATGGAGGAGTTTAAAGATGGGTTCATAGATGAAAGTTAATTGGCTGATGAATCGACTGATGTATTGTAATTTCCCAAGGAATCCTCGAACTTCTTTCTTAATTCGGGGAGGTGGCATCCCAAATATGGATTTTATCTTGGTAGGATCTGCTTCTATCCCTTTCTTATTGACCATGAACCCCAATAGTTTCCCTTTGGTAATGATGAAGACACATTTTTGTGGGTTAAACCGCATTTGATATTTTCGTAGTCGTTCAAAGAATTTCCAGAGAGCGGGAATACGAACTTATCTAGTCTTGGACTTGATGATCATGTCATCTACATAGACCTTGACTTCCTTGTGTATCAGATCATGCAGAATAGTTATGTCCGCCCTTTGGTAGGTAGCCCCTGCGTTATTGAGATCGAAATGGCATGACAGTATAGCAAAAAGTTCCCCAAGGGGTGTTGAATGCAGTTTTCTCTTGATGATCAGGGTGCGTCTTGATCTGGTTATATCCAAAAAATCCATCAACGAACGACTTGAGAGCATGACTGGTCGAGTTGTCCATAATCATATCGATGTTGGTAGCGAATAATCATCCTTCAGAGAGGCATTGTTCAAATCTCCGTAGTCCACACACATACGGACCTTTCCTCCTGATTTCGGCACAAGTACGATATTGTCTAGACATGTAGGATATTCGATCACACGAATGAAGCCCACATTCAATTTCGTGGCTACTTCTTCTTTTAATTTGAGTGACCATTTGGTGTGGAGATTTCGCAGCTTCTGTTTGACTGATTTACATTCTGGGAGCATTGGAATCTCATGCTGTGCTATTTCAGGGTCAATATCGGGCATATCATCATATGAGCATGTGAAGACATCCAAGAATTCCTTCAGTAGCTCTTCGAGTTGCGTTCGCTCATGCTCATGAAGGGTAGCCCCTATCCTAATATTGCGCTTTTGGCTACTAGAATCGAGATTAACAGCAACAATTTCATATTCATTAACTTGAACACGATTATGTTATTTTTCATTAACCTTATTTAGATCAGTTAAGAATTGTTCATTTGTAAAGTCATCATCATCAAGAGTTTGATTAGAATGATGACAATTAATGTAAGGCACAACAAGATTCTCAAAATCTTCGTTTATTTCATTGATAGGAAAAATAACATTGAGAACCTCATCAAAGGAGGTGTCGATTACATCAGAGTGAGAGGAAATAACTAAAGGGGAAAGGGGATAAACATCGGGGTTAGGTTGGATATCAATAGGTGGCACAGGTGCAACATGCCAGTTGAGAAGAGGTGTATCAGCGTCTTTGTTGAGGTAGGATGGATCAGATGATCTATCCCCTGAGTGGATCATGAAGAGTGCTAGCCCCAATGTTTGTAAGTTGAAAGAGTTTTCGGAATCTCCATCCTCAGAATCCCCGGTATCAACTATGGTCTCCTCAGTGAGTGGTTATGCACAGTGTTCTGAATATTCAGCCCATAGGTAGTTTTCGTGGAAAAAATCTCCATTCCTAGTTTCATCCTTTTGTCTATAGGGTTGTACTAAGGTTCAAGGAAGATAGAGAAGGGGAAATCTTCACCTTCTTTGATGAATCTTCCATTTAGGTAATCTCCTGAGATAGTTCAGGAGCATTGTAATTTTCTCTTAAGTCGACGCTGACGGATCAATCTGAGTTCTTCTTCTGATGGTTGATAGCCCATGCCATAGGGAGGAAAGACCTCCTTCAACACAATAGGTTCAATTATCCCTTGTTGCCTTTACCCTAGACCCAGTCCGAGCATGAAGTTCATATTCTTGAACATTTTAATTACATTGACATTTCTATGAGGATCATATTATGGACAAACCTTGTCTTTGAAGTCATCCCCTGCTGGGAGTAGGAGTGGTTCAACCTGAAAGACTGATAATAGCGTATCATTCACCCTTTGTTATATCTCGAGTACCGTCTTACTGGTGCTTGCATTCTCAGTGTTGTCAGTGTCTCCCAAGATGGTGATAACTTGATCATTGGCGAAGAACTTCAATTTTTGATGAACGGAATAAGACACCCCTTTGATGTTATGGAGCTACGGTCGTTCGAGTAGCAGATTGAAATAGGCTGGGATATCGATGACTTGAAATTCAACAATAAGATTTATAGGGCCATCCCATATTGCTATCTTGATAAATCCCATTACTTCTTGATGGGTGTTATCCTAGGCACGCACAGCAGCAGAGGTTGGAGCAAGGTCGCTCACTTTCAGTCCCAAACAATTGAGGGTTATTAACGGGCAAACATTCAGAGCTGATCCATTATCAATGAGTGAGAGGGGAACGGTCTTCCCCATAACTTCGACAGAGATATTGAGAGCATGAGTGTGGTTGGGACCAATCTTAGTGATTTCCTCTTCAAAAAATGAGAGCATTCGAGTAGAGGTTAAGGATCTAAGTACGTTCACTGCTTCTTCTGGTGTGGTTGAGGGAGGAACTATGGGTCCTATGAGTAGCTTGATTAGGGAATTTCGGTGCAGTTGGGAAGACATGAAAAGTCCCCATAGAGTGATGTTGGCTTGAGTTTTCTTCAGTTGATCAAGGACCTTGCTTTCTTCAAGGGTCATTTCGGTCATAGGGAGATTATCAACACCTTTCCCTTTATCGCTTGCTGATGGTTATAGACTCGAGTTCAAGTAAAGTCTCCCTGACCTGGTCACGTGGTTCACGAAAGAGGGGAAAAACAAAAACCCCATTTCTTCATCGATATCAGGTTGCTCAACTACCTGGTTAATCTTTCCTAGCAGCTCCTCGAACGATATCATTCCGCATAGGTTGGCTATCATACTAGACTTTCTTGAGTCTGGATCTTCATCTGAATCCTCAGAATCATCTCCCCATCTAGTGGCAATGATATTATCTTTCCATGCAAAGTCAATACACTCTACAATCTCTATGGCCTCTTCGTATAATTCCTCCCATTCGATAGGGAAATGCAAGACTGAGGGAACTAGGCGCCCTCGTAATTTCAAAACATCAAGCATCTCGGATACGCTACAAATATCACCACTTTGTCGAAATAAATTTGCATGATCTTGACCAGGTCATCTAGATTGACTTCATCGACTGGCACTACCTAGTTGTCTGACTCTCGGGCCCATTTTCGAGCCTATAAGAATAACCCACTAAATCTCTGATAGTCAATTGTCATCTGGGAGGGAAATTTCATCCCGAACTCCAGGAGTTGGTTCAGCACTTTTAATAATTCCATGTCTTTACCTCCAGAATCGATTCAGACGACAATGCAGGCTCTAGTGAGGAGTGATAAGGTTTGATCAGCATAGCTGGTAGGGTGTAAGAGGAAACATGGGCATGTTTGGAGAGCTTGAGGAGAGTATATGGGCATGATTGATGATTTACTTGGCATAATTTGGGTAGATGGGTCGAGTTTTGAGTCTTCTTCTAGGAAAATGGCATTTGTGTGACTTGGGAGTGGCTTATGGGTAGTGTTTGGTTTAGGATTAGCTAGTGGGACGATGATACCCCGGTCAATCAGGCTTTGGATTGTGTTTCAAAGATGAAAACATTGGTCGGTGGTATGGCCAGCAGTTTGGTGATAGTCACGATGGGCATCAGGTTTGAAATTCTCTGGAAGCGGGTTTGGTAATAGAAGAGGGTCCAAGGGTTTGATCAGGTTCCGGTTCAAGAGAGACTGGTAGACTTTGGAGAGAGGAGCATAAAGCTCGGTATGTTCTTTCTGGATTGGGTTTGGGTGACTTTCGGGTGCCCATGAAGCGGCAGGCTGAGAGATACTATTGATGGTAGAGACTGAGATACTAGAAGGATTTTCAAATTTTCTAGGAGCAAACTATCTAGAGGCTTTCTTTAGTTTGACTTCTGTCTTGGCAAAACCTTCTTAGATTTCTACTCTAACTTCTCGAAGGGCTCAAAAGTGAGAATAATACTGTCCTCCCATTATTTCTCAGACATGGAGTAGAAACTTCTTCTTCACAATGATGACTTGTTCTTCTTCAGAGGGCCGATTAGTCATGGTAGCTGCTTTTTCTCTCCACCTTACTATGAAGTTGCTGACTGATTCCCCAGGATTTTATTTAAGTAGCTCTAAGTCATGGTGGGTAACCTCTAGCTCCTCGTTGTACTTGTGTTGAGATATAAACTCTCGGGCAACGTCTTCCCAATTGCGAATTCTGGATTCTTCAAGGGATAGGAACCAACGGAGGGCACTATCCTTAAAAGTCTGCTGGAACATTTGGGCCATTATTTCTTTGGAAGCTCCCAGGAGAGTAATGGCTCGGTGATAGCTACAGAGATGAACGATCGGGGAGCTACCGCCTCTAACTTCTCGATATTGGGCATCTTGAATTTTTCTGGTAACCTGGCTTTAGGATAGGGAGATATGTGGGTGTAGTCTATATAGTTCCCAGAGATTTTGACCTGGTCGAATTTCTTCATTAACATCTTGAGGTCTTTCTTGACCTTGTTTAGTTCTTCCTCTTTCGGATCAATAGTTAATGGTAAATTAGCCCCGGTCTGAGCAAGGTTTGGAATAGGAAGCTGGGCTAGTGGCGGCCCATTAGCAGGAGGATCACATGGAGCATGATAGTATTCTTCAGGAACCCAGATAGGTTAGGGTGCGGGCGGACCTATGGCACGAGGGAAAATGACCTCAGGATATTCAGGGATAGGGACCGGTTTATTTGCATCTCATGAACCTCGGTTTGAAGGTTATCAATTTTGGCAGTGAGTTGAGCTAGAACCATCAACAAATTTAGTTGTACATTCGGCACTTGATCCGTGTTCTCCATGAAAGGTGGGTGAGTCTCGAACTCGAAGGACACAAAGGGACTGATAGAACTTCGGGGTAGTTCAACTGAAGACCGAAGCCAATAGGGAGTCAGGCCAAGGGTATGTGATTGAACTGCGAAGAAAATGGAATTTATTTATTTTTTTGAAAAGAAAAAAGAGGGAAACTTTTATTTTTAGAAAAGGAGGAAATTTTTTTTTTTGTACTTCTTTGATAAAAGAGGAAAATCATTTTTGGATGCTTTTTTAGGAAAGAGGAAGGCTAAGAGACTAAGGATGGGTCTCAGCATGATTATTATGTTTATTAGGTTCCCACTTGTATTAAATTCTCCTAAATGCAAAATGAAATGTCGGATGGGACCCGAGCCTGGAAAAGTTGAGTTTATAACATATGTAAAGCTAGGGTTGGACTTATAACCAGGCTCATGAGCAGGGTCCCATTTTTAAAAACAATGGTAAAAAATTTGGACGGCAGGCCGTCTTGGAATTTCGATAGAGTTTCGGGTCAAAATCGGAAATCTAACATGCGTGTCCTAGGCTTAACATTTATATGCGGGTATGCAGCTTGGTTGGGTGAATCGGAAAGGGTTCCATCCTTTGGCGTGACTTTCACGATATACGTATTGCTTTTGAGGGAAATCGGTACGTGTGGACAAGCCATTTGATATAACTGAGTGTACGTGAATTGCTTTGCTATATACCTCATGGGGACGGTACGTGTGAGAGTGAATTTGATATACTCGACTTACGTGAATGAGTTACCTGTGATATACCTCCCATTATGACTTCAGTCAAGCGGTATGATGCGAGGTAACCGTTTGATATACGTTGAAGGTACTTGGCCAATGGAAGGTGAGAGTCATATCACTTAGGCTAACTGCACCCTGCCGAACCAGCGCTCATCACGAAGTGACCCTCCAGTTACTGGACAAAATTTGGTCAATAACAATTCTCTTTGGTGATGTCGTATGAATCATGCATGATTATCTTATTAGTATCTTATGGTGAGAGTATCCTTCTTGATCATGCCAAACAGGGAGCAAAGTACAAGTACGAATAGTATACTAAGCATGGATAAGTGATGCGTGCAACATGTGGATATACGTGATCCTAAGTGCATGTGGTGTGAAGTGTACATGGAGAATCTTCTACAAGTGTGTGAGTAGACGCATAAGCATGAGACACACATGAATAATAAAGGGGAACATGCAAATAGGGGATATACAAGAAAAATAAAACACCCACGTAAATAGAGTCTATCCCTCTTAAACAATTGTCCCTAGTAGAGTCACCACTGTGGCCATCCCGGTCGGCGCGACGATCGCTCCGGGGAAAGGAGAAAGAGGATCCCCCCTCTGGGGATGGAGGTTGCGTCGTGGTTTTGCACCTTCTCATCGAAAAGGGGGCTTTGGCCTTCGTCGGTGTGGGGTGAATGTGAAGATATAGAGTCGCCAGCCTATTTTGCTCAAAATAGGCAAAAGAATATGTTGCCACTTTCAAGGGAGCGACAACAAGGACAAAACGGATGCATGCGAAACCAATAGATCGGAGGTCCGGGGGCTAAGTTACGGAATTAGAAGGTATTAGGCACACATCCCTCCCTTTCGGTCTCTCATGGGAAAATGTTTATATTTTCCTTTTATCCCCATGAAGTGTATGCACGTGTTTATATAATGGAGATCGGAATCGTTCGAATCATACCATGGAAAAGATAGAGTGAGGTCATCCATAGGAATATTCTCAAAATAATAAATGTAGAAGATAGAACATGAACATTCATCGTGATATTGATCATTATTGGGAAATGATATTATGTGTGGGATGAAACGTGAACAAGTATGTTACACACACACACACACACACATATATATATAATGATAATGAGTAAATTTGAGGATATTATGAAAAATAAGAAGAATTAAAAAATTAGCAAAATTGGACTCGAGTCTCGGATTTTAACCCGAGATGCCTACGTAGCCTATAGAGTCACAAAGTCCACGTAGTTCGAATGTAGAATAAGGGTGGGTTTTATCCCATAGATTCGAACGAAATTTTATTAGGTGCATGCATGGAGAAAATGTGTTTTTAGTTTTAGAAAAAGTGTTGTGAATAATTTCTCTCGGAATTTGTAGGTGTAAACCTCTTTTATTTGTTTTTGGGTTTTTTATGAAAAATAAAGTATGTGTGATATACTAATAAAAGTGTAGAATTTAATATCTATGAGCTAGAATGAAACTAGATTATGAATCTAAGGTAACTTATATAAAAGAAGAAATTAAAAGAGAAGGAGAAAGAATTGGACCTTTCTTGGAGCTTGAACTTGGATCTTGGATGAAATCCTTTGAATGCTGATGAGAGAGAAGGACATTTGCCAAATTGGGTGTGAAAAGGGTGGGTGGTTAGGCTTGAATGAGATTTATCATATGGAACTTCGGTGACTCCGAGAGAATGTTGCTGAGATCTCTGATGCTAATGGGTTTGAGCTCTGTCCTCAGCAATGAGGTCATGGACCTTATTTATAGGATCAGGGGGGTGATGATAAGCGTACCCCGGGGGTACCTATCAGCAGGTCACCCTTGACACTGGGTTCAGGACCTACCAATTGGTATTCTCGTGCGGACTTTTCTAGAAAAATGACCGTAGAGTAAAAAACATTGATTCGAATCACGCATGGGGTATAACATTAGAAAGGTATTTCATAGACCTATGAGAGTCCTTTGGATCGCTCCCGGGTCCGGGAGTTGACTTTGGGTCAAATGTGGCTCGAAAGCGCATGTCGGTCCTTTGGACGGGAGATCGTTGAATGCAAATGGATCATTCGTCCGCATGGTAAGTCAGAATTGCACACGGGGCAGAACGTTGGAAAGGTTAGGAGATTTGCTTCGACATTCCAAAGAGTTTTGCTTGGTTTGGTCAGTTGACCTTGGTTAATAGGGGCCCGAAAGTGCCCGGTGGCCTCTCGAAGTAAAACGGATCGTTCATCCATACTGTAAGTCAGAATCTGACACGGGGCATATCCTTAGAACGGTTGCTCAGTGACCTTCAAATATTCAATCAGTCTCATTCGAGTTGAAAAGTTAACTTTGGTCAAACAGAGTTCGAGAGCGCCCGGTGGCCTCTGGATAATGTTTTTTTGGAAAATGGATCGTTCATCCAAACGGTTATGCCATTTCGCGCATGGGGCATACCGTTGGAAATGGGTTTTAGTGATTTTTGAAGATTCAAAGAGATTTATCTCTGACATTGAAGTTGACCGGAGTCAAATGGGTTGATTCGGGGCCTGGGAGCGCCCGATGGGAACTCGGAGTACGACCTAGGTTTTTGATGGAAGGGGGAAGCGTTAGGAGCCTAAGGAGAGACTTAGGGGGTCCTAGAATGTGGTGTATACAGATGCCATTCCTCAGAGTCTTGTTAGGAAGTATTTGGGTGATTTTGGGTTATATGATGAAGACACTTACGTTCGCCCCCAAGACTTGTTAAACAAATTGAGCTTAAGTGGTCATGACAAATCGAGAGACTTGAACAGTTCTTCCTTTTGCTCTTGATATTTATCCCGCGATTCTAGACAAAGAACAAGGAAAAATGTCATACTATATGAAAATATTTTATTTGGTTTAATTTTGAAGAGTATCCTGTCATGAATTATTAAGAGCCTTTAAATACAATATTTCTTTATTTGGGAAACACATATTACTTGCATATTTGGAATTTTTTCATTACTTAAGCATTCTGATTATTTAGTCAGAATTTTAAGCTGACTAACCTACTTAATTGGGTTCATGTTCTGGGATGAACCTGAGTTTTTTGGCCTTAGGCTATACTAACGTACTTAGGTGTTTCGAAACAGATCTTTGTCATTTTTAAACTAAGTGTTTTACATTAGTTACCATTGGTGACCAAATGTTTTAGGATATTTTCTTAATTTAACTCGGTCAAGTAAAACTCCTTACTCTTGACTTTAGGCGTTATACATAAAGCTTTGGAGAAAATAGGAGATTCTCATTTGTGGATATCTATGACTTGTCAATAACATTATTTGTCAACAACGAAGACTTCATGACTCGCTACGAAGCCTTCATGACTTTCTTTTTGCTTTGTTATTGAGATGATGTTCATCTCCTATCCCCGATAAAACATAGAAAGGTAAGTTTAAATAATAACAAACCACACACTTTCTTATTGAAATGAGAATAATTGTAACATATAGTATGTATTGCAAAACTATTGATAATACTTTCAGAGATGTTCATCATTCCAATGGTTCTTAAATTCTTCTCCTTCAAGTGTTTATAAGAGATAGGTATTTGGTCGAACAATTGAATAAATGTGAGATATACCATGTTAATTAGCTTCCATCTTATTGCCTTTTTTGGATTACCTTTTTTTAGGACATAGTCTCCTTCTTTCAGATTGCCCAGATCAACTAATCCGGTATAAAATCTGGGAGTATGATATTGATAGGTAGATACATGAAGCATAACATTATACCTGACTTATTCCACCATCTCCAGGTCAAGTATCCTCATCAAATTGCTTTGGGGAGAGTCAAAGTTTAACACTTTGTGATTAGGTAGACCAATCTCTTTTAGGACTACTACTTTTATCCCAAATGCCATAATGTACGGAGTTTTTCCAGTAGCCATCCTCGGTGTGTTCCTATAAGCCCATAAGAAATTGTGCATTTCATTAATCCAGTTTCCTTTAGCATCGACAAGTCTCTTTTTTAGCCTGTCGAGCAACATTTTGTTTATCACTTTTGTCTGACCATTATATTATGGATGACCTGGGCCATAATGTAACTTTTGTATTTTAGATAGGGCGCAATAATCCTCAGACTCTTGGTTGTGAAATAGGGTCCCATAGTCAGTGATGAAGGCATACGATATGCCATATCGACATATGATATTCTTCCATATAAACTGATAAAACCTTTCATAAGGAATTTCAACTAGTGGCTCAGCATTCACCTATTTTGTAAAGTAGTCCATGGCAACAACTAAATATTTAAATATTCCTTTTGCCCTTGCCAAGGGACCAACCAATGGATTCCCCTAGTGTAAAAGGTACAAGGAGAGGTGATCGACATCAAATCAGTCCTCGTCAACTAGGTATAGTAACAAATTTCTTACACTTGTCACACTTTTTAGCATATGAAAAGGAATCTACCTTCATGGTCGAATAATAATATCCATGCGTGGATACCCTTCGTACTACTGATTGTTCGACTGAGTGTTCTCCCTATGATCCTTCATAGACTTCTTTAATAAGTTCTTGTACCTCTGTTAGATGAACACACCGAATTAAGGAGACAGTAAACCCCATTTTGTATAAAACACCTACTTCCGGTACATAGCTTGCCAATTTATATCATAATTTCCTAGCATATTTGGATCTTCAGGCAGTAATCCATTTTTAATGTACTCTTTTATTGGATCAATCTATGAGGTGACCATATTAGTTGATATCAGGTTAACTCCGTGCTTATGTATGCTCCTGTTTGCTAGGGTTTCTACCGAAATTATCCCATTCAACTATTTCCTAGTTGCTGAAGCAAACTGAGCAAGTGCATCTGCTTGGGCATTCTCGATTCTTAGAATATTGACTATTCTGACTGCGAGGAACTTAGAATTAATATTATAGGCCTTGGATTGATACTTTTTCATCATTTTTCCTTTGAATCTATATACCCTGAGGTATTGGTTAGCGATCAATTGGGAATTATTATGAGCGACGACTTGTTTGACATCTAGTGGTAATGAGAGTTCTAGACTAGTGATTAGATCTTCATATTCTGACTCATTATTAGATGCTTAAAATTAAAAATGTAGAGAATACTCCATGCCTATGTCATCAAGGGTATTTAGGATTAATCCTGCTCCACTGATGGATGCGCAAGAGGACCCCTTGACATACAACTTGCAACTAGGAATTTCTTCGTCAAAGCTCCCATTAGTTAGAGATCCTTACTTGAATAATTTTTTTCTTTGTTATTGAAACTTTGTGGCCACATTTTGAGCAATGGATGATTCTTATTTGTCCATTGGGGAGCTATGACATGGAGAAGCTTATTCGGATTGGTTTGGCATTGATATCTCTTCCGAAGAAGTCTGCTCGGTCTATTCCCCCTTATTATCGATCGCGGTCTCCTTATAAGTGGATTCTGCTATGAAATCAGCGACAACATGTCCTTTCATCATTTTTTATGGATTATTGAGTATATCATACTATCCTAGTTCTATAACTCAAGACATCAATCTTCTTAATTTTTCTTATTTGTGGACAGCTTGGCATAATGTCAAGTATGTGTATACCACAATGTTATGTGCCTGGAAGTAGGGTTTCATTCTTCTTGATGCTTCGATGAGACCTAAAGCCAATTTTTCCACACAAAGATATTGAACTCAGTCTCCTGTAAAGGTTTTATTGGTGTAATACACCAGTTTCTAAATTCCATTCTCTAATCTGATGAGGGTCGAGATGACTGTTGATTCGGATACAATAAGGTATAGGTATAAATTTTCTCCCAGGACTAGTCGGAGAGAGAAATGTTGGAGATCCCATATCTTTCTTCAATTCCTGAAAAGACTTCTCATACTCATTATTCCACTCAAATGTCTTTCGAGAACCTTGAAGAATAGTAGGCAATTATCAGTTGTTCGGGAAATAAACAAATTAAGTATGACAGCTCTTCGTGCCAGCTTCTACACGTATTTCTTGTATGAGGGAGATTACATCTCTAGATTTTATCCGGATTAGTTTCAATTCATCATTGGATTACAATGAACCCTAGGAACACCCCTTATTATATGCCGAACACACACTTTGTCAGATTAAGCTTCATCTTTTGCTTTTGAAGTTGGTCAAACATCTCCCTTAAATCTTTAATGTGGTCGCCAACTTTCTTACATTTAGTAAGCATGTAATCCACATAAACTTCCATATTTTTTCCAATCTGGTCTTCAAAAACATTATTCACCAGCCTTTGGTATGTTGCTCTAGCATTTTTAACCCTGAAAGGGCATAATGCTTCATTTTAATTTGGTTTATCCCGAATAAGCATTAATAAAGCTTATGATTCATGCCCTTTTGTGGCATTAAGTATTGATAAATTATGGGTAAAGGAAAATGGTCCTTTGGATAGGCCTTATTTAGATTAGTGAAGTGAACACACATGAGCCATTTTTTGTTCATATTTTTTACCACTACTATGTTCGCCAACCACTTGGGATATTTGACATCATTGATGAACTTTGCCATTTGTAGTTTGTCTAATTCATTCAGGATGGTCATGTTCTTCTCAGGATTGAAGACCCATCACTTTTTCTTGATCAGATCGACATCTTTCTTCATATTTAACTGATGGCATATAAATCCAGTATCAATTCCTAACATATCTTCATGACGCAAGGCAAACACACTTTTCTATTTTCTAACAAAATTAACCAATTCTTGCTTAAGGGCTGGTATCATGGTGGAGTCGATGTATGTGGTTATTTTTTCTTTTTTATCATCTAGAATGATTGTTTTTGTGGTTTACACAACATGTCCTTTTACTAGATCAACCTCTTCATGAGGATTTAAAGTCTCTTTTTGGTAAGTCACACTAAGTTTCTTTGCTTCCTCCTGGTCGGCTGAAGTGCAATAACATTCTCTAGCTTTTACTTGATTTCTTATAACGATGCCAACCCCATAATGAGTGGGGAACATCATGCACTGGTGGATAATTAATGGTATCGCGTCAAACTTTTTCAGGTGAACCCTACCAAGGATCATGTTATAGGTCGATCGGACGTTCTTATTTATACGAATAAACATATCCTTTTAGTCCTACTCGTTGGCCACATAACGATTAAAACTTCTAACTTCACAGTCCCTATCGGATATACTTTTTCACCCGAGAAACCTATTAATGGCCTATAATAAGGTTCCAATTTTCTATCGTGCAATCCTAAACTGTGGAAACAGTTATAGAACACGATGTTGGCTGAACTGCCATTGTCAGTCAGAATTTTAGCCACCCTTGCCTCATGTATTCTCTTAGTGACAACCAAATAATCATCACGTGGATAAAGTAATCTTGATAGAACATTCTTAAAGAAATTGACCACCAACTTATCTTTGTTCACTTTCCTTGGCCAAACATCAACATCATCAGATAGTTTAATATGTCGAATATAGGAGCATACTTTCGCGTCATTTAAATAGGCCTTTCTCTCAGCTAGTTCATCTTTGCCACTAACATCTCATCATGTAATAAAATGACAGCCAAAATATATCATTTTACCTCAATTTCAGGCTCTCGGGGTTTCTTTGGAAGATCTTAATCTTCATCCGAATCATTATCTCAACCTATTTTCTTATCATCTCTTCCTCTATAAGGTGATTCTGATTGCTTCTTGGATTCTCATTCTTCTGACTTATCAATGAACTTGGCCATCTTTCCACGTCTTATTAAGTTTTCAATCTCATTTTTAAAATCAATACAGTTGTCAGTTGTGTGCCAATGATCCTTGTGAAACTCACAGTATTTGGACTTATCTCTCTTATTAGGAGGTGACTTTAACTTTTCGGGCCATTTGAGGTTTTCGATCCCTCTAATTTCCTCCAGGATGTGATGCACGTCAACAGCGAGAGGCTTGTATTTCTCATACTTCTTGGGTTTCTCGAATATATTCTCCTTTTGCTCATTCTTATCGTAATTCTTGGGATGGTCGACCTTAGTATTGAGAATTTTTTTGGCGACCATAGATTCCTCGACGTTCATAATTTTGCCAGATTTAGCCATCAACTCAGTTATGGTTTTAGGGGGATCTTTAGCCAACGCATATTATAACTTCTTGGGTAGAAATCTGCTTATGTGAGTAGTAATGGCGATATTTTCTTCATAGTCTACCACTTCCAATTTTCACTGTTAAAATGAGTGATATACTCGCAAGTGATTTCTCCTGGTCGCTGATGGATGCTTAGTAAGTTAGCTACCCTTTTGATAGGTTTTTCTTAAAATCATAAGTAATTGATGAATAGATCGACAAGATGTTAGAAGATAGATATTTATCATCGGGGAAGATTATTGTACCAAATCATTTGGGCAATTACAGTAATTGTACTTAAGATGCTTGGTAACGCATCTCATCTGGAATTGAATAAATATCGATTGTTGCCTAGTATTGTTAAATATGGAGGACGAGATCAATTTTTCCATCATAACTAACAATAACCACAGTTGGTTTGAATTTGGATGGTGTGGGGAAATCCACAATAGCTGGAACAAAAGAAGATCCCTTCACAAAGCTCATTTGTAGGGGACTTTTAGTCTTGGATATCTCCCCTAAGCAATTTTCCAGTTCCTATAGTGATCCTTTCTAGGAATAATCTTGGGTCTTAGATTTGGCTAAATCATCTTGGGCAGATTTACCTTGTGTTTGGATAATCTCTCTTCCTGAGAATTCTATTCAGTGGACATGGATCCTCAGATGCTAATTTTGGATATAAACGATTCCTCACTATGCTCGACATGATGATCACGAGATCTAATTCGCTCCCTTTCATGTTTCGTAGTTTCTCGATGACCAAGATGATCGAAGGCAAAAGCTCTACTGAATCTTTCTAGGATGCTTAGCCATTCAGGAGTGAAACACCAACCATCATAATAATTTATGGATCTGATTGAAGAAGTTGCCCTCATGCGGTAAGACCTATCATGTAAAAATATAGAGCATCCACTTATTTCATTTATAGGTTGGGAGGTATAATTTCTCTCCTATGGGACAAAGCATGATTAGATCTAGCTTAGAGTTATTGAACCAGTTGTCTCACTATTTCCTTTATCGCTTCTTTTCCTTTATCCGGTTAATTAAGTTCCCTTGTAGATCTCCTATTCGAGGAGAAACATAAGGGGTGAGTGTGTAGCCCCCAGTGAAACTTCTTTCTAGAATGTTAGCCATTCGTTACAACAGAGCCAAAAAATATTGATTGGTAGAGAATGATAATGAATTATCCTTCCCAAAAATCGTGCCAATATGTTGGTGTCTAAATTTGTATATATGATTACCGAATTTGTAATCACAGATAAGTGAAATATAACGAAAGACGAGATGGTTTTTATGTGATTCAGCTCTTAGGATGATCCTACATCCAAGTGGGTTACGGTTATATTCCAATCTTATAAATACATTTACAAGGTGTATAAATCATAAAAAAGTATGTCCCCTTGAGCTAGGGGAGATGGGGTATTTATAGTAAGTAATAAATCAAGAGGTGGAATGCCTTTATGGATTCAAGCATTTACACTTTTACATAATAATAGCCAGTTGGGAGTTATTTTCGTGAGTGAATATATGGAATCTTGAAGTTCCCCACATGTATCTCTTCATGTGACTGACGATCCAACTTTTTTAAGGTGGTCAGAATGTAGGTCGACCAACTAGGAACTATGTCGATAAAATATGATCCGGTGTGGTAAATCCCATGATAATGTGGACATGTGTTACGATATTATTGGTCCACGTGGTGGAGTAATTTTTTTCTACAACACCAACCCTAATTTTGAAATTAAAGGCTTTAATGAGGCACTAAGGATATCATTTATCACAAAACACAATTTGGGAGCTCTTTGGGGGCTAGAGAGAATGAACATGGAGAGAAAAAGAGAAATTGGGAGATTTTGGCTTGGTTTCTCCACAAATCAAATGTGGCGAGTTTATATAGATTTTGATTATTATTGTATATGTGTTAAGATTATATATATTCATTGAAATCTAAATCAAATTTACATGTAAATCTGATTTTAGTTGATTAAATAGTTAATTTTCATGATTAATCTAACCTAGATGTTAATTAGGTTCATTTCCTCTTTATATTGATTAATTTCTTCATGAGATTTAATTAAAACTAGTAGAGAATGATTGGACTTGCTTTATATTGTGAATAATCTAAAATATCTATGATTAATTGAATCAATCCATGCAAATCATTTGCTAGTTGAAGAAATTTATAAATCTAGGGTTCTTAAATGAGAAATTGGGGTTTTCTTTGAATGTTGACATAAAGTTGGAAATTAATGTTGTAAATAGGTTCCATTTGTTTATATGGTGTTATTTAATTGTTTGGATATTGGTTTGGGGCTTAAATGGAGATTTGGAGTTTATTAATGGAGTTCTTGGGCAGGAAAAACACAAGTTTGGAAAAGATGACTGCGTACAGAAGAGTAGATTGATTAATGAAATTGAAAATTGAACGAGGTTGGGCAGAATTGAACTATGAAGGCGTGGGAGTTTGTGTAATATTTTTTGGACTTCTTTTAATTTGTTATTAATTTTTTACTAAATGGTGCGCGAGACTGAAATTTTGGATGGGGTATTTTAGGTTGGACTTTCTTTTGGAAATTTTAGTTTAGGTGCATAAGTCTAGGATTTGTTAGCCTATAATTTTCATATGCTCATTAGCTAGAGTTTGATTCTTATTAAAAGAGTTGTTAAATATTGGTATTTGGGTATTAGGGATTTTTTTTTATTTTAAGGGTTAATTTGGGGATTTGATATTTGGATTGTAAACCCGGGTATAGGATGAGTCTGTTGATTGGGATTTGGAAATTAGAGGATTTGGGTTTATTTGACAGGATAATTACAGTCGTTGTAATTGACTAGTAGGGCATTTATCCATTGCGTAAGATTAGTAATTTGGTTAATAATTCCTAGGGAAGGGTAGTTATCATATGCGATGGTTCTATATAAATTAGGTGTGAATTTATACCTAGATTTACAACCTCGAGATATTTGGCCCAAGATCGTAAGAGATTGAATATAGTTATAGGGCGTATTCTAGTATAATATGCGTGAGATAATATGATTAGAATTTGGAAGAATTTGAAAAGTAGGTCTAGTAACATATAGTATTGTATAGGGATAACGGGTGTATTACCTTCTAATAGCTTAGATTGCTATGGATGACCCAGTAGTGATGGTATACATCTATGTTAGGTTGATTAACCCATTAGTACGGGTTGTATTTTCTTGCATGATTTATATCTGATTCATACCACGTGTGAGTGGCCATGATTAATCATACTAAGGTGGATTCCATAATAGGGGTACATATGATGTTGATTGAAATGGTGCTTCGACGCTCGATGCTAGAGACGGGTTTACCATGGTCATATTACTTTTACCCCACGGTCATACATCTAAACCTCCGTGTTCTGAATTTTTTTTAGGGAGTGTAGCGTGTGGTCTTGGATATGGTAGACTATATGGGTGTCGAGTAGGCATATGATTTTTCTCCTTGACGAGATGAAGTTTTAGGTTTAGGATGACCAAAAACCTTACTTACCACGGGGGGTGATCCTTAAAGGAGATAGATATAGGCCTTTGTTATGTGTGGGCGTAAGTAGAGCCCATTGAATTGTACACATCGGGGAATATACCTATGTATATATATATTAGACACAGAGATAGTCGTTCTCCTTCCATATGTGATTATTGTGTGGTGGTGCTAAAGACAATTTTATCGGTTTATGTGATATACTCGAGGTGTACATAACTTATAGTAGGGTTCCTAACTACATACTTATGACTCGGATTTGTATATCAACTATACTAGATATATTTATATTGCATTATTAGTGTGTGATAGGCCGATGTGGATAGATTTGAGATATGAGCTTATTATTGGTACAGTGGTTAATTAGTGATACGTATCTTAGGGTGGAGAACTTAACCCATCATGTGATTCGTAATGAAAGAGATTAACCTATTATAGAAATGGTATTGTTTAAATAATGTAGAGATAAAACTTTAACCACATGGGCTACATATGTTTTAGGATTTAGAACCGCATTTTATTTTAGGTTGTTGGTTGGGTAACTAATAACCTAAAATTTGCTAAAATACGTGACGAAGATATGAGCTATAATATGGTCAAATTTTACCTATAATCTTATTCTGCATAAACTTGTTGTTTACATTGTTATTATATCCATTTTTACAAGTCTTGTGCTGCAGTAGTTCCTGTGATTTGGGTTTATTGGAGGAGCATCTCTGGAGACGTTCCATTTGTAGGAGTCGAGCAGTGCCATTCATTTTCTTCTTGTATTTTTTTAGTTTTAGTTAGATTGCATGTGGCATTTATATCTAGAGTTGGAATTTTTTACGAGATGCATTTTATATAGAGAGTTAATTTGTTATGTAGTGGCAGTGATTGGTACTAGAGTAGTAGAGTCGTATTTATTTTTATATCGTTGTATTACTTATTCAGTTTTAGTTATTTCCATTATAATGAGAATGTTAGCAAATGTTTTTATTCCCGTGATATTGTTGTCGACTTAATCAATTTATTTATAGATTTTTCATGGTGTCACAACCATTTAGTCTCATAGTCTTGAATATGAAAATCCAAGCATACTACTCCGAATTAAAATCATTCCAACAGATAGAAAATGATCTACCTTAGTTAAATGTCCCACGATCACCTAGACTAAATCATATCCCCATTGTAACGTAAGAAACTTAGTGATGAAATAAACGGAAATTCTCTCCCATTTCTAACCCGGACTCTCGAGAGCATGAAGAACACCTGCTAGTCTTTGATGATATACCTTCACCATCTAGAAATTAGTACATTTAAACACAATTGTCATAATGTCCTTCTTCATGCCTTCCCTCCATTACTGGTGCCTCATATCGTGGTACATCTTATCCCTACCAGCATGTACTACAAATCGTAGCATGTACGCCTTAGTCAACACATCTATCTGTAACTACTCATCCTTGAGAACCACTAATCTATTATGGAATCATAAACCTACATATATTGAGTACGAATCTTCTCCCTCAGTCAATAATATCCTGAACTTCTCCTGACAAGAAGGATCTGCTTTATGTGCCTTCACATCTCGGATAATGATCTCAAATGTGAAGGTAAGAACCGCCATAAAGTCATGTGTCACTGCTATGCGAAGAGAACCCCACTTCGCCTTCCAAAGAGTCGAAAGTATAATTGTCTTCCTGCAGCTCATGAAATATTCCACTATATAGGCCTTGAATGGGTGATACTATATATCAAATTGATAGTGTTTCACAAACTCTACCCCTCAACACTATCTTATGTCCAAATCATTATGTGTGAATAAATGATGCAATCTCATATGGTCTATAAAAAGGTGATGAATTCACTTGACACTCTAAGGACTTAATCAATATCATGGGCACGGTGATTCCCCTCGTGAAGCTTAAGATTTCGAGAATCATAAGATATAGGTCTGTCTTCCTGCATCAATACACCACAACGCCCAATGAGGCATCTATATAAACCATGCGTTCCACCCCACTACGAGGTAAATCGAGCACCACAGGTGAAGAAAACTTGACCTTCAACTCATCAAAGACTTGATGGAAAAACTCATCCCAAACAAATGATACCCTTTCCTACGTCAAGTTCATAAAAGTCCCAACTATCTTTGAGAATCCCTAGACTAACCTATGATAATTACCTTCTAATTCAAGCAAACTCCACAAATCTGTAGTTCTCGTGGGTTGTCCCCACTCTAACACTTATGACACCTTAATTGTGTCAATTAAGATCCCTACATATGTCATAATGTGAGCAAAGAACTACACCTCTTTTAACTATAATCCAAACTTCTCAAACTTATAATATTGTTGATAATCTCTATAAGAGGTTGGTTTAGATTAGGTGGAGGCATAACACCTTTTGAGTATAATAATGATAAGTTAACTGGAGACACTTTTAATTAAATTACAAAGACACACACTCACAACTTAGTGAAGATAAACTCCATTTGAACTAACAAATCACTCATGTATAACTCAAAAGGTAATAACGAACTCATAAGTAACTCATTTGGAGGGAGAGAGAAGTAAGCACCCTGGATACACCTTGGCAGGCAACCAAACACTCCAACCACCTTCAAAAGATCTCTGTCAAGTATTAATAGCTTCGTAACAAATGGCAATGGTGGGTGAGTAAACTCTGATTTGTAATAAATCTCTCTAGCAATAACTTCTGAACTCTCAAAAAGAACGTGCCTACCTCAAAGGTGGTTGGGGACCCTAAATAGCCCCCACACCACTCCCAGATAACTCAGTCATTAATTACTATGAAAGACATCCCTCATACATTATTTCACCAGCATTAAATGCCTGATGGACTAGTTAGCTCCACGTTATAACCATTAAATGCCAAGACATACCTTTTGCTTAACCACTGTGTGTCAGGTGGTTGTCGTTACAGAGGCGGCTCACCAACTATCTGACAGCCCCAAATACCACGGTGGTTTACTCAAGTATAAATTTGACATTGCCTAGATGGCAAATGACATCACATAAAGTAGATATGACATTAAGTAGAGGCTTGTTTGGTTCACAACTCAACGTTCGATGGGACTCAAGGTTGCTTCGCCCAAGGTTCCATGGTCAAAGTCTTTTGGTATTTTACTAGGTGTATCTAATATGGTTAGGACAAGATCCAATGGTGCCTCACTTCTCAATACTCAAAACCAAGTCCTTTTGAAGTTTCCACGACGAGGTCTTTCGATAGAGCATGAAAGCTCTCCCAGGCCCTGCCAAGCCTGGTCTCTCGTGAGTACCATTCGACCTCACACTAAAAATCATTATAATCGTTATAACTCATAGTAAATATAAATACAGAGATACAACAAGGCTAAGTAAAACAATAGAACTAAAGGATCAGCTCTCTCGGCCAGCTTCTTCGTTGGAGATTCCTCTGGGCTGCCTTGTTGACCTACCTCGCTTAAGCTGTATCACTGCCTTACTGAGCTGCATCGCTTTGAGCTACAACGTTGCCTTACTGAGCTACCACACTACCTTAATATTTTGAGTATGTTGTGTTAGCTGGGGGTTTAACTCCAATCTTAAGATTATCTTCAATCCTCCCCTACCTTTTCCCCTTCTTGGAGAGATATGTTATGGGAACAAGAAATGTCTGCACGTAAACTTCTCAATCCGATGAACCTTAGTATCTCAATCGCTTCACTATAAATGTTAACCTTATCATAAAATTTCTAACTTTCCCTCTGAGTTCATCAATAGGATCTCTTTGGAACTTGTTTCTCCTATTTCTAATGAACTTTTTATTTCTCTTCTTCAAGAACCAACAAGCTTGATTTGAGTGACAATGTACTTGACAAAATGTACAAAATTTCACATTCCTTCTCACAAGCTTCCTTATCATATGGTTCTTTTCATATTGTTATTTTTGACCAAAAATCTTAAGTTTTTTTCTTTTAAAGAAAAAGTTCACACATGATTCATCTTATCGCAAAATGAACAACCAACTCCATTTTTAATAAATTCAAATTTATGCTCAACCCCCTTGTTTTTTAGTGCAGGAGTTTGTTCCTTATCGTTCTTTTAAGAATTTGAACTTTCAACATTCAATTTTGATTTTTCAACCTTTTTATCTAATTTTGAATCATTGAAACCAATTTCATGATCGTTAGGTTTGAATTGATCATGACTCAATAAATGCAATTAAGAACACTTGGTCTATTATGTATTTCACTTTCAAATCCTTAGCATGATCAAGTTAAAGAATGTTTACCCTCTCGCTCGTCAGGCCATTCAAGACCTGAAGCATTGCCTCTAGAGAAAGGTTCTTCTTCAACTCTCGGTTGGACCTCTGCCATCGAAACATTCGGCAAAAGTCCCCAATGGAGTCATCCTTAAGATAAATCAGTTGGTTGCTCAACCCAATCACCTCGTACAACCACATTTACAAAGGACAAGAATCAGCATTCAAATCAAAAGGAAGTGTATGAATGGAAAATGTGAATGGGTAAAGAAAAATGCAAAAACTAAAGAATACCTCCAAAAGATATGTGGCCAGAGTAAAAGTCGGTCGAAAGCACTGGCTGAATGCATCCAAAGAATAGTATAGGGCCGCCAAAGTCAGGCTCCCCCAATCATAGAGGCGAATGTTTGAAAACATCCTCAGGAATGGCGGAAACCATAAGTGAATGACGTCGCCACTCGTCGCCACCAAGAAACCCCCTAGCACCGGCATGATAAACAGACGGGCCATCTAATGCACCAGCTACCCGTCATTCTCATCAATCCTCGTACTCAGCAAAAGCTCCTTCAGATAAGACAAACAGAGCGAATCCCTAAAAACCACCCTAGCCATGTCACCGCCTCCGGCGTCACCCGTAGCGTCCTGTCAACCTCAATCTGGGCACTCTTACAATCCAGCCCCAGCAGTTGCTGAACATTAATGGGAGTTACCGTCATCTCCCCGAAGCCAAAATGGAGGTGCGGGTAGTGTCCCACTATCTCTCTCCCAGAGCACAGAGAACTGCAGTAGAGCGAGCATCTCATCCAATACCGACGCTAGTCTCCCAAAACCTATAGAGGACACCATCCAGTGCACCACAATAGGAAGATGCTCCCAAACATACTTGAGCCCTATCGTACCACGGGCACAAATAGTCTTCATGGAGATGTCAGACTGTCAATAAATGAAGAGAACCCTTGTCAGATTCAGGAAATAAAGCAATCTCGCCTAGAAAAGATGAAAAGAATATCAAGAGTCATGAAAGACTTACATAGCCACTAGGGTTCACCACCCTTGAATAACGATGATGCGAAGGCTCACGCAGAAGAGTCTGATCATCCTCCATAGGCTCAAACAAGTCGAAGGAGTTTTCGCTTCCCAATGCGAGGGGCACCCTAGCCCTCCACTCCAACTCTACCCAGCCAACAGCATTGAGCCATACACTATCTAATATATATATATATATATACACACACACACACACACAGCATCTCCTGGACTGGACACCATGATGCACACTTGCATACTCTGATATCAAGTTCATGTACCTCTCATACCAAATCAAGGACTAATAGTTCAGCATGTCTCCTCAAGCCCAAAATCAAATCATGCGGACATAGTTCCAAACCTATAGGTCATGCACATACCTAACATACCCAATTGACCATCAATACTATCATAAACTCAGATAATCATCGTACCTAGGTTCTATGTTCTGGGGCACAAATCCAGACTTCAATGGAATTTTCAAGGTGGGATCTCCCTCTGTCCGGAACCTCCGTGATAGCAGGCAGTATAGGTATGTTCACACATAAGAAAACACATAATAGGCATACACATAACCTATCCATATGTCACATATAGGCATACACAAAACATATAAATATAGCCCATATAAGTATACACTCAACCTATAATATAGTCCTTATAGTTATACACACAACCTATAAATACAATCTGTATGTAGTATATCTCTCGAATACTCAATGTATGATCGATATACAATTATAACTCTCTATCATATATTCCCGAGTATTAATTTCTACCTGAAGGTCCCTAGTTACCCCTAAAGTTATTTTAGTAATTAATTCACTCATACACTACTGGTCTACATCATATGTTCACTTATACTCTCCGTGATCCATTCTCGTTCCCTCAAATTCATTATTTTACAATTCGTGTCCAATAGGTATTCGCCTTAATTCTCTCGTTATGGCTCAGTCTCAATCTAACTCAAAGGGGCGGATATAACCTTTTAATTTTCGTATTTCCTTCTACCCTAAACTTCGGGATGATCAAAATGCCCCTAAACGGTGTTGGGTTGGTCTAAAATCACTCCAAGACCCAAACTATACACTCGGGTATACTGTTCTGACTATTTTGACCCTTTCGGAATCAACCGTGACCTCTAAATAATCATATAAGTCACTATACAATAGTTTCCTATATTGACCAGATATGGTCTACATGCGACCCCCAGTTGAGATCCTACACAGTTCCGTCGATGTCACTCACTACAACACATGATAATTATTGCACAAATTATTCCACTAACAATAACTCCTTATTTCTCAAAATTATTTAATTCCATAAAATTACGACACACACGTAATTTAAAACTAAACCGAAATAATTATCAAATTAATTAATTTCAAGCTACTCGAAAATACAGGGTGTTACGTACTTTCCTCCTTACAAAGGAGCTTCATCCTCAAAATTGGATAATTATGGTACTAACAACTTCATATACTTCCTTATACCCTTGCTCTTAAGATCACTACATGAACTTCTACCTCTCCTGGTTGCGGATAATTAAAAAAGGATTCAACTACCTAGGGCTCCCATACACCTTATACCCGTGCATATCCTCACTCTAGGTGGAGCTAGACAACTCCTCTAAAGGCCACCGTAGGAGGTGGGTGGGGTTCTCATATTCTTTGGTCTTCCATGCCTTCCATTGCTAGAGCTTCATTTGAGGCGGGAATATTAACTCTTAAATTAAGATTCTATTTTGTGTATTTGTAGTAGAATTTTAGGGCTATGTTTTTTTTTCGAACTTCCAATTTTTCGATTTTTGATCCAATTTTTTCCTAATTTGGAATGAAATTTTAGTTTGTGATTTTTCGATTATCTAATTTCCATTTTTTTTTTTGAAAAAATTGGATTAAAAATCGACAATAATTATTAATTTTCAATTTTTCTATCCGATTTTTTGAAACTATGTCGATACGATTTTTTCGCTTTTTTTTCGATTTCCAAATTTTTCGATTTTTTTCCCATTTTTTGAAACTTTCCCATATCCCACACCGGTTGGGAGAGGATGAGGGCTCCAAAGTGTGCACTATAAAAGGAGATTATCCTCTTAACTTTTACACATATGAAAAAAATGGGTCAAAACCTCATGTATTTACATGTTGGGTTAAAATATTTTACCTGTTTCTTTAAAATGAGAAATTTTGAGTAATTGAGAATCCTAAATGAACATGGTTTTGGAAACAAATCAATGCCAAAGTATAAAGGACTTGAAATGATAATTTCAAAGTGTAACACAAGTTGGGGTGAAACCTCGTGTTTTGGCTTCGGCCCGGTAAAAAGGGAAAGTGTAATAATGTGGACATGTGCAAAGTGTTGAACACATTAATAAAGACTCGGATATAACCAAGAAATAATTAAGAAGAGCCCGGAGCCCTGGGGTGAAAGATCCAAAATCACTAGCCAGAGCATATGTCGGCATCACCGGCGGTGTGGAGCCCGTTAAAGTATGCAGTTTATTGAAAATTTTTGAGAAAAATATAAAGAAATATGGAACATGTCAAATAATGGGTTGTGTGGTGAAAAATGGGTAAAGACAACCTTACTTGAATGAATTAACAAAAGTTCCAGTGAAGGATCAAGTGTACTAGTAATGTGAAAATTGATTAATGTCCATAAAGTAAGGTAAATATAAAGTACATGGTTAAATGGGTGAGTTGAGCAACCTTTAAAGGTTTAACCGTATTTAACATACGGGTCTGTTGTGAAAGGTTTTCAAAAGTTAAATAAGTATTTTATAATACAGGGCCCGTATGTGTTGAAAGGTGTGATTTCTATGAAAATATTAATGTGGAGTGTTTAAATGAAAAGGGTAACTTCGGTAAAGGAATTGTTTTCGATTAAACAAAGTGTATTTGTTTTCAGTATTTAACCGTGTGTGTTAAATAAAGGGATAAATGTCAAGTTAAGAAAAAATAAGTTCTTTTATGAGATTAAGGTTAATTAATCGGGACAAATCACGTTTTGGAAATAAAAACTGTTTCATGCATTAAGTACATATGTGTTTATAAATATATGTATACGGTAGTTGCATGTGCACGTAAGTATAATGTGCTAGAGTCTTCTTTATGCCATTCGATTATATGCTGCATCGTTGTATGTTCCAATTGGATATTCGTCTCATTCCCTCTCCTTTGTTATGGAAGGTAGTACGTGGTTCCGTCCTTGGAGAGAGTGTTCAGGTAAGATTTCTATTTTACTTTACTTTAATAGCTCTGTATGCTTGGATTTTTGGGATGTTTCCCACGGCTCCCTCATATAGTTATATTTGAAATTGAAATCTCATGCTAATAAGTTAAACATTAATTAAAATAAAATTGGATTAGCAACATTGTATAGGTTGTTTCATTGCACTTCATACCTAATGCTCGGGTCGAACTGGGTTGACTATGGGTAACCCATAAATCTGAGCCGGGGCATTACAAATGGTATCAAAGATCTAAGTTCAAGGTTCCTTTTAGGAGTGATGTGGTGAGGTCGGTAATGGATCTTTTGACGTCGGTCTTGGATTGGGTCAGTCACGCTAGTTTTGTTGACGATTTAGTTCGTGTTCTCGACGATGAAGTCAAAGAGGTTAGCACGACAAGTAAGTTAGTACCAAGTGGCATATGATCAAGTTGGTATTATTAATCACTTCTGCACTTCTGATAAAATATGTTAGTAATTTACGGGTGTCCATGCAAGCCAATAGTGGCGACACCATGGCTTTTAGTGTGCGGTGTTTGTGCTCCAGCCTTTGATGATTTAGAATCTTTTGAGATATTAATAGAGTAATATGATGCCCATTGGGCAGGTGGCACCAATTTGTGCATAGTCAACTCCAGAGGTTGATAATTAGAGTATCGTAAATAAGTAATGATGATTTACGATTTCAAAATGCATATAGTCTTAGGTAAGACATTTATGAGTGGTCAATATCGATGATATAATTAGGAAAATTCGATCCTTGGGATAATATCGTGGCTAATGGAAAAGTTGATGAGCATGTAAATTTGTGTGGGCCATCACTCAAGGATAGGTACATTTAACCTTAGTTAATAGGATGTTATGCATGTGGGTGAGCCTTTTACTGATTGTTGGCCAATGAATGTATCTTACAAGACATGATTACAGTTATGAGCCATTTATGGAGAGAGGTCACATGAGTGACAACGATGAGTCATAGCAACAAAGGATCAAACCTTAAGTTGCCCTTCAGAGTAGGGGTTGAAAGAATCATGTAACATTTGATGAATAGGATCATTAGTACACCGGTAGTATAGGCCTCTGTGTCCTATATCCTACCAAAATTCTTAGTGGTGTTAGCTTGTGGTTCAATATGTGGCACATAACGTTAGGTGTAGTGAGGAGGTTTTGAGTTATCCTTGTGATGAAAGGTCAACTTGTTATGACGTCTTAAGTGTGTTTGAAGATTATGACCTACCATGTTAGAGAATCATAGATTAATATTTGAGTGAGCGTCTAGTAATCGAGGAAACGAATAATGAGAAGTCTTAGGGCATAAATGCTTTGTGGAAATTATGGTCGATAAAGCCTTATCTAGTCTTGGTGACAATTGCTTGGGTATACTTGGTGTCCTTAGGGAACCAATTGAGTCCAAGTCCCTAGGATGTGTTGTGTTAGGTGATGAGATGTGAAAAGTTAGGTGATAACCTTGGTTTACCGACTAAGTTCAAAGGAGTCGCTTCATATAGCCTTAGGTAAGTTACGCGACTAAGAATGTGTCTCAGAAGTGCGTACTCTCTAGGCTCAAGTGCAAGCCCGTCGCTCAAGTAATAATCCGATAAGTCGGGTATCGATCCTCAGGGAAATAGGACAATGGAATTATAACAACGTTGGATAGACGAAGAAATCCTAACTCTGACTCTAAAGAAAAAGAAAAGATGATTGGTTTTGAGAATCAACTACAACTAAATGAAACTTTGAAATTATGAAGGAAATGCAACTATTCTAAATTACCTAAAATACTAACGATGAATGATTTAAAACTCGAACTATATGATGAAGAAAATAGGACGGGAATACAATCCCTCAACCCTAGTGTATTGCTGGTATAAAACTAATCATAAATTTAAATGATTAATCAGACCCAGAATTCAGTACTCCCAAGCATTACGTATATGAGGTTCAAGCCCGCACCATACTTAATCAGAGGACGAGTAAATCGGTATTGCGATAGCGACATTCACATTGCATTTTAAAGCATCCCAGATACCCGAAAGCAAACGAGATCCAAACATCTACAGTGGTTGTGTCGCTATGCAATACGGTCATAATAAATCATTAAATTTAAAGGAATAATTTTATACACATGCAACTACCACATCAGGTTGAATTCATGTATCCTGACGCTTAAAATTTTTTGCCTACTATGATGAAATTAATGAAAACGATTGTTTAATTGCGGGAAATCATGATTAAACTAAGGGAGAATTGAAGAATGATGTAGAAGGAAGACTAGACAGAAGAAAGTAATCAACTAACTTACCAAAGAACTAAAAGCATCAACTAAAATTACTTGTAATCACAGAAATCTGAACAAACTTCAATCTTGGAATTAAAATTACAATAAATCTCCAAATTAGGTTTTTTACTGAAAAGGGAAAAATTAGATGATTTTTCTGCCCCTTAAAATGATAATAAATCGGGTTTAAATACCCTACAAGACTCCAAGAGTTTTACCTTAACCATGACTCTCCATTGGAGGAAGAGTGAAAAACCAAAATTGCGACAGCCGGACTGATTTAGTCCTCCTTCGGTTCGGTCCTGCTTGTATTCGGATCGGTTCTTTTAATTTCTGACAGGATCGATTCTTTTAATTTTCATCAACTTCGATCCGTCTTCAGTCTGGGGTTCACTAGAACTTTGTATTCCGGATTTGTCCAATCCGGATCGGTCCTGTCTTTCTTTGACTTTTTCTTCTATCTTTAACTGCTCATAACTTTCACACCGGGACTCCGATTGAGGTGATGTTTTTTCCAATGTTCTTATAATTGAAAGATCTTCAACTTTCCAGTTGGCCCCACCCCCAGAATAAGGATGGAAAATTACGGTAATGCCCTTTATCAAAACCATGACTAAGAATGTGTCTCGGAAGTGCATACTCTCTAGGCTAAAGTGCAAGCATGTCGCTGAAGTAATAATCCGATAAGTCTGGTATCGATCCTCAGGGAAATAGGACAATGGAATTGTAACAACGTTGGATAGATGAAGAAATCCTAACTCTGACTCTAAAGAAAAAGAAAAGATGATTGGTTTTGAGAATTAACGACAACTACATGAAATTTTGAAATTATGAAAGAAATGCAACTATTCTAAATTACCTAAATACTAACGATGAATGATTTAAAAATTGAACTATATGATGAAGAAAACAGGACGGGAATACAATCCCTGAACCCTAGTTTATAGCTATTATAAAACTAATCGTAAATTTAAATGATTAATCAGACCCAGAATTTGGTATTCCTAAGAATTACGTATATGAGCTTCAAGTCCGAACCATACTTAATCAGAGGACGAGTAAATCGGTATTGCGATATCGACATTCACATTGCATTCTAAAGCATCCTGGTTACCTGAAAGCAAACGAGATCCAAAAATCTACAATGGTTGTGTTGCTACGCAATACGGTCATAATAAATCATTAAATTTAGAGGAATAATTTTATACACATGCAACTACCACATCAGGTTGAATTCATGTATCCCGACGCTTAAAAAGTTTTGCCTACTATGATGAAATTAATGAAAACGATTGTTTTATTGCAGGAAATCATGATTAAACTAAGAGACAATTGAAGAATGATGTAGAAGGAAGACTAGACAGAAGAAAGTAATCAACTAACTTACCAAAGCACTAAAACCATAAACTAAAATTACTTGTAATCACAGAAATCTGAACAAACTTCAATCTTGGAATTAAAATTACAATAAATCCCCAAATTCGGGTTTTTACTGAAAAGGGAAAAATTAGATTATTTTACCGCCCCTTAAAATGATAATAAATCGGGTTTAAATACCCTACAAGACTCCAAGAGTTTTACCTTAACCAGGACTCTCCATTGGAGGAAGAGTGAAAAACCAAAATTGAGACAGCTGGACCGATTTAGTCTGCCTTCGGTTCGGTCCTGCTTGTATTCGGATCGATTTTTTTAATTTCTGACCGGATCGGTTCTTTTAATTTCTGATCGGATCGGTCCTGTCTGGATCGATTCTTTTAATTTTCATCAACTTCGATCCGTCTTCAGTATGGGGTTCACTGGAACTTTGTATTCCGGGTCTGTCCAATCCGGATCGGTCCTGTCTTTCTTTGACTTTTTCTTCTATCTTTGACATCTCATAACTTTCACACCGGGACTCCGATTGAGGTGATGTTTTTTCCAATGTTCTTGTAATTGAAAGATCTTCAACTTTCTAGTTGGACCCACCTCCAGAATAAGGATGGAAAATTACGAAAATGCCCTTTATCAAAACCATGACTAAGAATGTGTCTCAGAAGTGCATACTCTCTAGGCTCAAGTGCAAGCATGTCACTGAAGTAATAATCCGATAAGTCTGGTATCGATCCTCAGGGAAATAGGACAATGGAATTGTAACAACGTTGGATAGACAAAGAAATCCTAACTCTGACTCTCAAGAAAAAGAAAAGATGATTGGTTTTGAGAATTAACTACAACTACATGAAATTTTGAAATTATGAAAGAAATGCAACTATTCTAAATTACCTAAATACTAACGATGAATGATTTAAAAATTGAACTATATGATGAAGAAAACAGGACGGGAATACAATCCCTGAATTCTAGTGTATAGCTAGTATAAAACTAATCGTAAATTTAAATGATTAATCAGACCCAGAATTTGGTATTCCCAAGAATTACGTATATGAGCTTCAAGTCCGAACCATACTTAATCAGAGGACGAGTAATTCGGTATTGCTATAGCGACATTCACATTGCATTCTAAAGCATCCCGGTTACCTGAAAGCAAACGAGATCCAAAAATCTATAATGGTTGTGTTGCTACGCAATACGGTCATAATAAATCATTAAATTTAGAGGATTAATTTTATACACATGCAGCTACCACATCAGGTTGAAGTCATGTATCCCGGCCCTTAAAAAGTTTAGCCGATCATGATGAAATTAATGAAAATGATTGTTGTTGCAGGAATCATGATTAAACTAAGGGAGAATTGAAGAATGATGTAGAAGGAAGACTAGACAGAAGAAAGTAATCAACTAACTTACCAAAGCACTAAAAGAACCAACTAAAATTACTTTTAATCACAGAAATCTGAGCAAACATCAATCTTCGAATTATAATTGCAATAAATCTTCAAACAAGGGTTTTTACTGAAAAGGGAAAAATTAGATGATTTTTCCGCCCCTTAAAATGATAATAAATCGGGTTTAAATACCCTACAACACTCCAATAGTTTTAGCTTACCCAGGACTCTCCATTGGAGGAAGAGTGAAAAAACAAAATTGCGACAGCCGGACCGATTTGGTCCTCCTTCGGTTCGGTCCTGCTTGCATCCAGATTGGTTCTTTTAATTTCTGACCGGATCGGTCTTGTCCGATCGGTTCTTTTAATTTCTGACTGGATCGGTCCTATCCGGATCGATTCTTTTAATTTTGATCAACTTCGATCCGTCTTTGGTCTGGGGTTCACCGGAACTTTGTATTTCGGATCGGTCCTATCCGGATCGATCCTGTCTTTCTTTAACTTTTTTTCTATGTTTGACTACTCATAGCTTTCACACCGGGACTCCGATTGAGGTTCCATTTTTTCCAGTGTTCTTTTTATTAAAAGCTCTTCAACTTTCCAGTTGGCCCCACCTCCGGAATAAGGCTAAAAAATTACGAAATTTCCCTTTAACTCCCCGTTTCTTGGTTTTCTTTCACTGTTTTGAGTTCTCTTTGGCTCTAACTTGTATGAAATACCTGTAAAATAGATAAGAGATACACAAAATACAAAATACTTGCCAAAAAGGGGTTAGTACCGTAAATATGAGACAAATCCAAGCTATTTACACTGAACGGGATCATAAAAATACCGAAATTAAGGGGATAAATGTGAAGAATTTATGCCTAATCAGTAAAGCTACCAAAGTTTAATGTAGATAGATAGTGCAATCTTATGAGGTGAAATTAGAGATTCATATCATGATGGGGCATAATGTTCGTTATCATGAGGGGACCGATGTAGGGAGGGCCTTGTTAGATTTTGATGAGTACCAAGAATGCATTAGATATTTGGGCCAATAAGGTTATGGTTGAGTATGCGCATATAGAAAAATGTTGGGGTATTGAATCATGAGTGCATCGACATGAGTAAAAAATATATGTTAGACTAGCACTAGTAGAGGAATGTTAGACCTTGGGTCATTTGTCAAACTCGAGTGGATTCGAGGATGTACGTCCGACTAGTATTAGCTACCCTTTAATATTAATGATGCAGTTGGTCATCACATGGAATCCAATTGAAATTGAATTTGGAGATATGCAACAACAACCTTGTGGTGATGATAGCTATAATAAGGTAAGTATTTTGCTGAATCTGGTGTTGCTTAAGGACAAGTCGGGGCACGACTGTAGTACGATTGAGCGAAATAGCAGTCTAGGAGTGTCAGGTCAATGACATCGTCACTAATGAGATAGACACGATCGGTGTCGACAAGGGCATTGAGAAGGGAAGTCCAGCGCTGACTTCCCGAGAAACTTTAGGTTCGTGTGTTGTTTCCTTCTTAAGGAAATGAGTGGGTTATGAGTAGGTTCGTCCCGATCATTGAACCAAGACAGGGTATGTGGTTAGGTTAGTACCCAGTGAGAACGTCTGGGATGAGTGATAAGACTTCGAGCATATGGCGTAGGTTCTTTCTCGTAAATCATAGACTAACACCTCTCAGAACGATTGTGTGTTCCTTCTATCTCTCGTGTATCCCTTTCGATTTTGATAACCGGGGATCGATATTTTCACATATGTGGTAACTCTAATTGGTATCATGTCATGGTACAATGCGGTTGATCCTCATAGAGCATGGTGGATCGAGTATGGTCAATGCGACCCGGTACCTAGGTTTTCCTTATCTGAGGTGTCATTGCTATTGCACGAAAAATCAATATATAGGTGGTTGTGCTTTCGACCACATGATTTGCTCGTATTATTTGCTTTCCTTAGATTAATGGACTTTCGGTTGGTTGATATGGAAGTTAGTGGCTATGATTGAAAAGAGAGGATGATGACTTGGGGATATTATATAATGTTTGAAATAGAGGAAACTTAGTAGACGGTGTTTCCTTGCCACGGGGGTGGCGTAGTGTGAGGCCCAAGTGAATGCTCTACGGTGAGACACCTAGGGTAGTACTAGGGTCATCAGAGTGGTGCAGTGAAAGGTGTCAGTCGAACTCCCTCTGATGATTCAGTGGGTATATTACTTCTTGGAGTGAGAAATTAGCATTGTATGGCTAATGGCAAGGTCATGGAAGTTTTGTAGTCAGGATAGCCTAAAAATTCCTAGGAGACACAGGAGGTATAGTTCTAAGAAGGAATTGGTTTTGATGATGTATATGATGACTCGTTGTATAAAACTTCACTTTGGGATGAGTGTTGATCGCTAGAGAGGGATGCCGATGAAGGCAATGGTTTGCCTTGGGTACTAGCATAGTTAGGGCTAAGAGTTGCTTGAACATAATCATCAAGTGAGTGGAGGCTCGAAATCGGTTGGGTGACACTCACGGTTAGTGATCTGATAAGTATTAGAACATATACCATGTTGATCGTTTGGTGACAAACCCTGTGTGAGGGCGTGTAATGTGATTTTAGTATTGAGGACTTCGACGATTTTGACTTGGAGGATTTCTATGACTTAGAATGAGAGTTAGTAAACCCCTTGAATTTGAATAATGGATGAAATAAGAATTTCGAGGACGAAATTCCCCAAGGAGGGAAGTTTATAGTAGCCTTCCCTAATATTTCATTTAAATTATTTGTAAATTGTAATGAAATGAGGTTTGATGATAATTATTGAAAATATGTGGATAAAAATTGGAATTTTGAGAAAAAATGAGAGTGGGTCGTTTGAATGAAAGAGGTGGGTCGCTCGAATGATAGGTTAGGGTAATTTGAAGCAATGGATCAAACGAGCTTCGAACGAGATCCCATTGTATCACTTTTATGGGTCGTTTAAAGGTCGATAGAAGCTAAAGATTGAACGAAATGCTTTTGTCGGTCGAACAAGGCGCAATGTCATTCGAATGATGCACTTTAAAAATTCTAGATCAGATTGCCCTTATGCGCTATTATGTTTCTAGCCCTTGGATTGTTGAGCTGTCGAGCTCTGGTGAGCCCAAATTGGGGAAAACGGTATTTTGGGTGTTTTAAGGGCTTTTATAATCGTGGGTTTGGTTCATTTTGGGCATTTGGAAGAAAGAAGAAAATTCAAGAAGAAGTTAGAGGGTGGAGTAGTCTTCCACCATTGTTGGCTTCTCTCCACCATTCCACCACCACAAACCACCATATTATGCATGCATTCTTCGATATTTGAACCCTTTATACCCATTTCCACTATTGATGAGTGTAGCTACAAATTTGGAGGTGTTGTTGGGGGTGTTTGGAGAAGATGAAGATGGGTGTTCATAGAGTTCGAAGACGGTTTTGAGGGGGTTTTCATTTAGGTAAACTTAATGTAGCTAGACAACCCTCTAAAGGCCACCTTAGGAGGTGTGGGGTGGGGGGTTGTCATATTCTTTGATCTTTCATGCCTTCCATTGTTAGAGCTTCATTTGAGGTGAGAAAATCTACTCTTACATTAAGACTTTATTTTGTGTATTTCTAGTTTTGTTGTTGACTATTAAGAGTAGAATGTTATGAACATGATGATGGGTTTTCTAGTAACATTAACAATAAACATTTTTATGAAGAAAAAATGTTATAAAATGTCATTTTGTTGAAGATAGAATAAAGAACACATATCTCAAAGTTTCTTGAAATAAAGATTTGTTTTTTGTGTGAAAATGGTGCATTTTCTAGAAGCTTGAGGTTAAATATTTTATGGGATAAAATATTTGAAATGATGTTGATCTTGCCAAAATGTCATGAAATAAAGTTCAAAAGTCTTGAAAAAATGGAGATTTTATTATAAATGAACATTTGTTGAGTTTTGAAGAAACTAAAAATGTCTTCATGTCATGAAAGGCTTGGTTTTGCAAATGGGGTGATTTCAAGAATGAAGTGTGTGTTTAACCCACTCAATAGGATTTTAGGGTTTAAAATCCATCCTCTCACGCATATGAAATTATAGTATTTTGGTAATAAATATATGAACAAGTTTAAAGAAGGTCTTATTGGGTTTAAACATGAAATAAGACAAATGGAGTTTTTAGTCTTCAAAGTGACTCATAAGTTTAAGGTAATAAAATGGAATGGTATTTTCTTAATAAACTAGTATTTATGTGTAATTAGATTTCTTGGGTGAAGAAATTAAAGAAATTTGTAAATAAAAAAAATGGTTGAATAAGTGTTAATGGTTAAAAAGTAATATTGGTTAGTTGATGGGTAACTTCATGATTTTTTTGAAAGATTAACACTTGTAATATTAGAAATAAATAATGGAATAAAGGTGTTTCTAATTCGAAAGAATGCCACTCCAAATTTTAAAAGGGTGTTTATGTATTAAAAACTTGTAAGAAGTTATAACGGATAACTTAACGAGTTTTTGGAAAAATAACTCTCGTAAAATGGAGGAAAATGACAAGTTCGGGAACAAATCGGTAAAATGGTAATTTTACTTGAAGTGGAACATTCTTATGGAAAAAATGTTGGAAAATGTGTCACAAGAAATAGTCCTAAATGAGCATGGCTTTGGAAATAAATCAATACCAAAGTATAAAGGACTTGAAATGATCATTTCAAAGTGTAATGCAAGTTGGGGTGAAACTCCGAATTTTGGCTTCGATTGGGTAAAAGGGAAACTGTAATAATGTGGACATGTGCAAAGTGTTAAACACATTAATAAAGACTCGAATACAACCGAAAAATAATTAAGAAGGGCCCAAAACCCTGGGGTGAAAGACCCAAAAGGATTGGCTAAATCATATGGTGGCGTCGTCGGGGGTGTGGGGCCCGTTAAAGTACATAGTTTATTGGAAAATTCTGAGAAAAAGATAAAGGAGTATGGAACATGTCTAGTAATGGATTATTTGGTGAAAATGGGTAAAGACAACCTAACTTGAATGAATTAACAAATGTTTTAGTGAAGGATTAAGTGGACTAGTAATGTGAAAATTGATTAATGTTCATAAAGTAAAGAAAATTAAAGTATAGTGGTCAAACGGATGAATTGAGCAACCTTTAAAGGTTTAACTATAATTAACGCAAGGGTGTTCTATGAAAGGTTTTCAAAAGTTAAATAAATATTTTCTAATACAATGTTCTCGTGTGTTGAAAGGGTGATTTCTATGAGAATACTAATATGGATTGTTTAAATGAAACTGGTAACTTCACAAAGGAATGACTTTCAATTAAGCAAAGTCTATTTGTTTTAAGTATTTAGCCATGTGTGTTAAATAAAGGGATAAATGTCAAGTTAATAAAGAAGAAGTTATTTTATGAGATTAAGATTAATTAATCAGGATAAATCACGTTTTGAAAATAAAATGATTTCATGCATTAAGTATATATGCATATATAAATATATGTATATCATAGTTGCATATGCACGTAAGTATAACATGTAAGAGTCTTCATTCTGTCGTTCGATTCTATGATGCATCATTGTATGTTCCCACTAGGCATTCAACTCATTCCCTCTTCTTTGTTACGACATGTGGTAAATGGTTCCGTACTTGAAGATCGTGCTCAGGTAAGCTTTATGTTTTACTTTACGTTAGTATCTCTGTATGCTTAGATTCCGAGAATGTTTCCCACAAGTCCCTCATGTAGTTATATTTGAAATTTAAATCGTATGCTAATAAGTGAAATGTTAATTAAAATAAAATTATATTTGCAACATTGTATAGGTTGTTTCATTGCACTTCACACCTAACACTCGGATCGGACCGGGTGGACTACGGGTAACCCATAAATTCGGGTCGGGACATTGCAAATGGTATCAGAGCTTTAGGTTCAAGGTTCCTTTCGAGAGTGACATGGTGAGGTCGGTAGTGGATCTTTTGACGTCGGTGTTGGTTTGGGCTAGTCATGCTAGTTTTTATGACGGTTTAGCTCGTGTCCTCGACAGTGAAGTTAAAGAGGTTAGCACGATAAGTAAGTTAGTGCCAAGTGGAATACAATCAAGTTGGTGGTTATCATTCGCTTTTGCGCTTCTGATTTAATATGTTAGTAATTTACGGGTGTCCATGCAAGCCAATTGCGGTGACACTGTGCCTTCGTCTTGGCCATATCAAAATATGTGGTATGCCAAATTTAAATAATCACATAAACCTCAGTTACCCATTATGCAACATCAGAACAACACATCATGTTAAATCATAAGCATCGCATTTCATGCCCTAATGCCACCTCATATTGGCATGGTCTGAAATTCACATATCACAATATCGGGGTGTCTCTCCATGGTGCCCACCCATTCATTTCCATTTCACATGTTCATTTAAAATTGTAATTTTGACACATCTTTATTCACTCTCAACAATCTACTCAAAATCCAATTACCCCACCCTTGGGTCAAACATTTAGAATCATTATACATTTTAGTCCATTTCATAAGGGGCTAATTTCACCCAAATTATATACCCCCATTAGTTTTTCATAATGACTATAATAATCAAGGATACCAAGTCCAATAATCTAAACTTCCAAAATTCCAATTCAATAACCCATCCTACCCTTGGGCTTACAATCAAAGACCCTTGTCACACCCCGCAAAATTCTAGCATAGGCCGCCACCAAAACTTAGTCGGGCGTGAGAAAATTAAATATCATCCTTAGCAAGCGACAAATAGGGGACATATAAAATTTTAATCCATAAGATAAATAATTTAAATAAATCCCAAATACCAAGAACATCCAACTAACTTAACAACAAAATTCGATATAAAATCCATCACATGCAATCTCCGAATATCTCAATTATTAAGTAAATAAAGTCCAGTTGAAATCTTAAGACACCTTTGAAACCGAAAGGCCCAATAAAACTCAAATATAGTCTCATAATAAATACGACAAAACAGGAGAAGAATCTAACTATTAATGCAATAAAATAGCTCCAGCTGCACCTCCAAAAAGATCTCAAATAATTCCTAGAGAGCTACTCCAAATAAATCCCTGAAAAAGATTAGTCAACGCTTGTGTCAGTGCCAAAGCCCCTAGCATGAATACCGGCTACTCCTTTCAATTAGGGTCCTTGAACCTAGTCAATAGTGCTATATATATCGACCATAACAATAGAATCTTTTAATTAAAAGAAAATTAATAGTCATCCAAAAGTAAATTTCTAAGTACCCGCATGGTTTCTTTCAAATGTGTCACACCAATATTATTTTAATTAACCCTCATTCCCAACAATGTTAAATTTAATTAATTTAACCGTGAAGATAATTTACCAAGATACACATCCCCTTGTCAAAATCGTCGTCTGACCTGTTTTAACTGTCGGCCCTCGCGATATGATAAGGTTCCACCCACACACACATCCCCTTGTCAAGTCCGTCATCAGATTCATTTTTATTCTGTGATCCCCACGATATGGCAAGGTTCCACACACGACACGACATAAATCGCCCAAGCTGACCCGTTTAAACTGTCGGTCACTGACACATTATGTCGCCACCAATTTTAATACCCATTTTAGTCGAGAGTATTAATTTCCCAAAATTTCTCATACTCGTTATTCAAATTAATTTTCCCCACCCTTAAAAGCGATGTGAAAATTCTCAAATTACCCCTTAGTCCCAACTAAGGATTCCCAAAACAAAATTTTGTCCTATCCTAAGTAAAGGATGATTAAAGAAATTTCACTCCACCTAGATATCAATCCTAGGTTATCGTAACAATGGTATCATGTAGAAAATTAGCCCCCACCCCAAATTATATAACCCGCATAGACTCATACTAACTAGTCTCATACCTAATTAGCATAAATCGCAACTAGGGCCCACTTACTAGTCCCATACCTAACAAGTGTGCTATAACAAGGGGTGAAAACCAATTACCTACAATACCCAATGTTCCCAAGTTATTCAAAATTATAATATTACATAAGTGGCACAATCAACAATTTATAACAACACTAAATTCCCAATTAAACGATTTTAATCTAAACAAAGGAAAATCAAGAACACATAAATATTGTGATTTTCGAAATCATGATTACACGCAAGTTCCATCTTAGCTATTATTTTTCTAGCACAAGTAATTTAGTTAATCTAGAATTTTTACATGAAACATCCAAATTTGATTTCTAAGAGCTCCTCTACATGCATATGCCCATAACATAACCGACTACCCAATAATAACCCGAAGAACAACAAAGTTATAATTATTTGGTAGCATTAATATTTATGCAAAATTGTCCCGAAATTTATTTCTTAAGATATTATGTTCATAATTTATTTTAGAAACCATGAGTTTAATGGCGGCTACAATCAAGACATAACACTAAGGGAAAAGAATAGAATAAACATGCCTGTAATTAAATGTAGAAATCGACTAAAGATTCGAGTTTCTCTTGAAAAATTGATCAAAAACTCCTATTAAACCAACTTCGGACGGATTTGTTTAAGCCTTCAAAGTTGAGCTTGAAAATGGTTTTAATCGAGGTTAGGGCTTGGAGGTGGAAGATGATGGAAAATTAGAGGGTTAGCTTTTCTACGGTTGGGGGAGAATGAGTCTTAAAAACATATCCCCGAAATCATATATATATATATAACTTTAAGGGTTAAAAAAATAATAAAATTGGTCAAAATGACAACCTGGTGCGCATAATTTTTGCTGGTGTCGATTGATCGACCCCCTGGCATCAATCGATCGACCACTCAGGAATTCCGATTTTGCCAGCTTAATAATTTAAGGGACAAATTTCAAAAATCATTTAAAAATTCATTTTAACTCTGAATTCAATTCCACTTGAAGTTCTATTCTGCTAAAATCATAACCAACATATTTAACCAATAAAAATTATAAAATTCAAAATTTTATTTTTCTCAAATTTTCTAATTTATTAATTTAAATTAAATAATAAAAACACGGGATGTTACAACCCCATCCTCAAATTAACCCCCTTTAAGTCAACAATCATTCCTAATATCATAATACCCTAATTACCAATCTCATACAAATTAATCCATTAGAATCTATCTCTATTCTATAGGATAAAAGAAAGTCCAACCCAAAATCACCCATCAAAAATTTCGATCTCGCGCATCTTTTAGTAGAAAATTCGTAACAAATCTAAAAAAAAGTTCCCAAGCCTCCGTAATTTAATTTTTCACAATTTCATGCAACTTCCAATTTTATCAATCGATCTATATTTGGTCGATCGCGTTCATAATAATATCATGTTTTCTCCATCCGAAACCTCCATTAATGAACTCCAAAGTTTTGACCGAAAATCATGACTTAAAATCATATTCGAGACTTTTACTAACCCAATATGCATTTAAACCATAATTTTAAACTATAAAAGGATAACCTACGCACCCCAAAAGCCAATTACCAAATATACCCAAATTAAATAACTAACAACTCAGTTATTTAAAAACTTCTTGATACGAGTTTGAGTATTATTTAATTAAATTATTAATCACCATGTCTTAAGTCCAAATTTCAACCCAACTTAAATAACACATAACAATATAAATGGTGCATCTCTAGTCACAATAAGCACACATAATTAACTTTCACAATTTAATCGATTAAAATAATATTTATAAAATTCGTAATCAAAAGTTTAAGAATAACTCACCCGTAGCGTCCTTACACTAGAAAAACATAATATAATCCATCCATGACCTAGAATAATCTATGGTCTCTCTCGTTGTAACTCGCGTTCGGCTATATTCTAAACCAAACCAATCCAATCTAATAATTGAAACACCAACTAGTCCGTCAAGAACTCCCTTTATCTAGAATCGCGAAACATCGTGAACACTAGCGGTGATAAGGGGAGGTCAAAAGGCACCAAACTTATCTTATCTAATCTCTCTAAGGAATTCCTTACCTGTCCAAACACTAATGGATTACCCATTCATGGCTTAATTATAATTGGTTAGTTTAACTCCCACAACGTCAAATGGTTTTATGTCCTCCATGGGACCCCTGGACCTTATTACAATCAAATGAGTATTCTATCTTACTTTTATACTAGAGTTCTTTTAAAATCATAGAGGAGCCAAATCCTATAACTTTACAAGTATACGAGCTAGTATTTATAGGTAAAAAATAGGGAGATTTACAATTAGGTCCCTTGTTGACATTTTTTAACATTTAAGGACAATTACTATTAGGCCCACTTGTTATGACACTAGCTTGGACTTCTACAAGAAGAGAATTAGTGAAGCTAAGTGTTTAAAATTTATCAAAATTCCTTTAGGGTGTGTTTGATAAACAAGATGGAAAATAAGTGCTTAAGAGTCAATTTCCATGGAATTGAAAACCTGAAAATATTTTCAATCGAAAAAATTCGTTGGTGTTGTCTGATTGCAATTATTTTTTAGGTGGGAAATGTTATATTTTTCATCTTTTATGCGTTTTGTAAGGACATTATTGTCCATTATTTATGTGTATGTCATAAGCCATTACATCGTTGAAGATATTCAAAGTTCACATCGTCATCAACGGATCCGAATATCAAAGAAATGAAGGAATCAAAATTCTGGGCAGCCAGACCAGTTCGCCCATTTTAAAAAGGAATCGGTCCGCCCCTCCGGATCGATCCGCCTCAATCTGGACTAATCCGCCTTATTCAGAATCCAGTATACCCTGGACCGAATGTGAATCAAAGAGACCTCTTACAAAAACTAACCGGTCCGACCTCGGACTGATTCACCTTAGATCCAGACCGGTCCGCCTGGGATAGAATCGTGCAGATCGTGGTCAGATTTTTAAGGGCCAGTTTTTTCCTTTATAAACCATCTTCGAAGATTGGTTTGGAAAGACTTCTACACACGATTTTCAGAGTTCATAAACTCAAAATCTTCACCTTTGTGAGTTATCAAAACTCATGTTTTTTATTCACACAAATTTCCAAATCATTTGTGAATTCCATTGAAACCCTAGGACACCATAGTGTGTCTGTTCTTACCCTTGTGGAGAAGACCGTCCTTCTTCTTCATTGCTGCCCTCCTGGAAAGGGAAACTTCCAGCCGCCGACTATAGATCCGACACCTGCGGGTAATTCTGTGTCACTGTATTTTCATTATAATCTGAGAAATTGTATGTTACAATATTATAATGAAAATAAATGGTTTTGCCCCTTTCGGGGATTTTTCCTCACATGTATGTGTTTGAATGTTCTTGCATGTTTCATCATCTTTTTCAACCACATATAGCTGCATGTTTAGGACTTAACTGATAAAACTGAGTTTAATTAAATAATATTTCTATTTGCACGCACGCGCACTCTTTCAAATTGATATCAGAGCAGGTTACGCTTATCTATCGCGTATTCTTAGTTTTCGCAAAAATTTTCTAAGATATCAATCTTTTGAAAAATTAATTTTTGAAAAATAACGTGTTCAATGGAGAAATCATATAATAAAATGCCAGTTTTTTACGAAATTAACTATGCATATTGGAATGCCCACATGAGGTCTGATTTAAAGGCCATAGATGAACGTGTTTGGATTCTAGTTGAAAGAGGGTGGACACCTCCCTCCGTCACTGTTGAAAACGTGACAAATTTAAAACCTGTCACTACATGGACTGAAGATGAATTTAAATGGTCCTCTTTTAATTCTAAGGGTTTGAGTGCTAATTTCGGATCCATCACTCCTGATGAGTTCTGATGTATCATGACGTGCAACACATCAAAAGAGGCATGGGATGTTTTGCAACTTACCCATGAAGGAACTAATGCTGTGAAAGAATCTAAATTGCAAAATTTAACAACTCAATTTTAGACTATCACCATGCTTGAAAATGAATGTTTTAATCATTTTTATGCTCGGCTATCTGATATTGTTAATACTAGCTTTAAGCTTGGTGAACATATTCCGAATGCAAGAGTTGTGAAAAAGATTCTTAGATCATTGCCTAAGCGTTTTATCCCTAAAGTCACTGTGCTAAATTCTATGGGTAATTTAAATACGCTAAAATTGAAAGAACTTATAGGAGACTTGTAAACATATGAAATTGATATGTTCCCTAAAACTGCTAGTTTTAAAGATAAGGGAATTTCACATAATTCCCAAGAGCGAAAGAGTGAGGGGTCGAGAAGAAAGAAGGTAGAATCATCTAGAAAGAGAGAGACTGACACGTCAGATTCTGATTGTGATTTTGACTTAGATGATTTGGCTCTTTTTGCAAAAAAAATTAAGAGGATTCTCAAATTTAAGAAAAATGGTAATTTTAAAGATAAAAAGAAGTTTGACAAAAATAAGGTTAAAAATAAAAATAAAAAAGGTTTTAAAGATCCTCCTAAGAAAGAGAGTGAGAGATGCTTTGAGTGCGACGGTAGGGGCCATATGGACTTTGAGTGTGCCACACGTCTGAACAGTGAGGTTGAGTCGGTGGATTCTGGAGACAAGTCACCGTACGATTATTACTTCACCGCATTCATGGATAGTCATGTGAGCACTTCTAGTTCTCCTCACGACGATGAGGATGATGCATCACAGGGACACCTCGACGGTGAGATTGATGTGAGTGAGGGGGAGGATGACACAAGTGAGAGCGAGAGTGATATTCAACGCGCCTACGCTGAGTTATATTCTAAGTCATTTAAGACTAAAAAGCGTAACAAAGCGTTAGTTCTTAAGATCACCGGCTTAGAGGAAGATTTAAGAAAAGCGAGAGAGAAAGAGTCCTCCACCTACACTACCTTGAGAGAGAGAGAGAGAGAGAGAGAGAGAGAGAGAGAGAGAGAGAGAGAGAGAGAGTTGTTTTGAGAAAGAGAGAGGGGACTTGACTAAACAAGTGGCTAGTCTTACGAGTGAGCTTCATTCCTTCATGGAGACTCAAAAGAAACTTGAAGCCCTTGTTGCCTAGATTTCTCATGATCTTGAGAAAGCACGGGAAGTCACGGTACAAATCGAGGACAGATCTGGTAAGATGGGAAAGATGCTCCTCGGCCCCGCTTTAGGTTTTGGTGATAGGCAGGGAATTGGTTATGATGGTGCCTCCACGTACCAAATTGCACCTGGACCAGTACCTGAGTTTACTACGACTCCTTATGGCCATCATCAAAAACCTCGAAGGAGAGTTCGACCAAGAAAAGCAAACCAAGGTCCGCCTTTGACTGTGTTCTTTTGTACTTATTGCAAAAGAAAAGGCCACCTCAGGGAGTTTTACTATAGCATGGGTCGGACACGACGTACTACTGCTCCACCTCAGCATACTGATGATTTTATCAGTCTGAGAGAGAGAGTTGAGTTCTTAGCTACCACGTCTCAGAGTTTGATGGAGGAATTTCGACATATATATTTGCTACCACCTCAGTGAATGCTTCTCACATTTCGGCTAAAACCAACAACAACAAGGGTAAACAAATGGTTACCACTTCTTGGGTGCCTAAGAAAGATAAGAAATCCCTAGTTGTTCATGTTGCTCTTAAAGCACATAATACCTCACAGTGGTATTTTGATAGTGGGTGCTCCAGACACATGACAGGTGATGTCTCATTTTTTACCTACCTAGAGGAATATAAGGAAGGTAGAGTTACCTTTGGATATGTGAGCAAGTCTAGAATTTTAGGACGAGGTACTGTCGAGTTACCTGGATTTCCTAAGCTAGAAAATGTTTTGTACGTCAAAGGTTTGAAAGAAAACCTTCTCTGCATTAGCCAGCTGTGCGACGCTAACTTTGCAGTAAAGTTTGATCGGGATGCATGTAATGTCTATAATCAAACCGGTAAACTTTTAGTGCAAGGGGTGAGGACCGAGGACAATTGCTATGGGACTGTGCCTACTTCCTCACTTGTCTGCAACAGTGCCATAATCACTCCTATGGATTTATGGCACCAATGTCTAGGTCATGTGAACGTTAGACATTTGACTCGTATATCTAAAAAAGACCTTGTACGTGGCTTACCATCTCTTGGAAAGTCAACTTTCACCGTTTGTGGACCATGTTAATTGGGAAATCAAATTAGGAGCCCCCATAGGAAGTTCCATTCCATTACCACCTCCCGAGTACTTGAGACGATTCACATGGATCTTATGGGTCCTACTCGTACTGAGAGTTTGGGTGGTAAGAGGTATATCCTCGTGATGGTATACGATTTCTCTAGATGTTCTATTGTGGGTTTTTTGAGGGAGAAATTCGATGCTGTAGAGTTTTTAACGACCAAGTGCCGTGTCCTGCAAAATCAACATGGAGTCACTATTAACAGGATACGTAGTGACAACGACACTGAATTTAAGGAAGCAAAGGTAGATTTTTATTGTGATAGCCTTGAGATCAAACATGAGTTTTCTGCTGTGAAGACTCCTCAACAAAATGGTATTGTTGAGAGAAATAATAGAACGATCCAGGATATGGCTAGATCTATGCTTCTAGGTCGCAATGTTTCTAGGAGATTTTGGACAGAGGCAGTGTCTACTGCATGCCACACGGTGAATAGGGTTTACCTGCGTCCACACACACTTAAAATGCCTTATGAATTGTGGACTGGAAAGAAACCCAACCTTGCATATTTCCGTGTTTTGGGGAGTAAATGCAACATCCTACGGGATCAAGAGAAATTAGGAAAGTTTGACTCCCGGAGCGACGAGGGAATATTGCTAGGATATTAATTGAATAGTAGAGCATACCGAGTTTTTAACCTGAAGAGATCTAAGGTTATGGAATCAATAAACGTCACTGTGCAAGATGACGAACCTCCGATAACTATTGATTCTAACCTCCAGTGTGAGGATGAGGACCTTTCTGGGAGTGACCTACTTGTCCCTCACTCATACTCTGTGGACCCCACTCTTGTGCTAGGAGACACACCTGCTTGGGTTCGCAAGAGTCATGACCCTTCTGCTATTGTTGGCGATTCCACTCTAGGGGTCAAGACTCCTGCTCAGCTAGAGAACGCTATTAGCCATCTCTGATACACGTCTAAAGTTATGCCCAAAAATCACAAAGAAGCACTCAAGGATTAACAATGGATATCTTCCATGCAGGATGAGTTGCTTCAGTTTAAAAAGAACAATGTCTGGGAACTTGTCCCCCGACCTAGTGATACTAATGTGATCGGTACCCGGTGGATTTTTAAGAATAAAATGGATGAAAATGGTACCATAATAAAAAAAAAGGCCAGGTTGATTGCCCAAGTCTACACACAGATAGAGGGTGTAGACTTTGGAGAGACATTTGCTCCTGTTGCGCGGCTTGAGTCCGCCCGCTTACTACTCGCCATCGCATGTCATCTGCGCTTTAAGTTATATCAGATGGATGTCAAGAGTGCCTTCCTGAATGGCATTCTACAGGAGGAGGTTTGTGTGGAACAACCGAAAGGGTTTGAAGACCCTAAGCACCATGAGCACGTCTATTATCTGAGAAAATCCTTCTATGGTTTGAAGCAAGCACCTCTGCTTGATACGAAAGGCTTACTTTATATCCCTTAGCTCGTGGCTTCAAGAGAGGGGGAGTTGATATGATGTTGTTCGTCAGGAGAGATAACGGTGCTATTTTGGTTACCCAGGTCTATGTGGACGACATAGGCTTTGGATCCACATGCTCCCAGCATGCTCACCACTTGTAGGAGGAGATGAAAAGTGAGTTTGATATGAGCATGGTAGGTGAGCTTACTTTCTTCCTCGGTCTCCAGGTTCGTCAGCTAGAGGATGGGATGTTCATCTCCCAATCTAAGTATGCTAGAGACCTTGTGAAGAAATTTGGTTTAGACTCCGCTAAGCATGCACGTACACCTCTGAGTACTTCTATCAAGCTTAGTAAGGACACTTCACGCAAGGACGTAGAGCAAACCTTGTATCGGAGTATGATAGGTAGTCTTCTATACTTGAGTGCTAGTCGTCCCCACATAGCCTTTAGTGTTGGAGTCTGTGCGCGATATCAGGCATCTCCAAAAGAGTCACACTTAATCGCTCTAAAACGTATTATCAAATACGTGAGTGGGATTCTCTCATACGGTATTTGGTATTCCTTTGATACCGATGACCATTTGTTTTCCTATTCGAATGCCGACTGGGCCGGGGATGCAGATGGATGTAGGAGCACTTCTGGTGGGTGTTTCTATTTTGGTTCTGCTCTTGTCTCTTGGTTGAGCAAGAAGCAAAATTCCATTTCTTTGTCCACTGCGGAGGCTGAGTACATCGCCGCCGGGAGTTGTTGCACGCAACTCATGTGGATGAAACAATTATTGGAGGATTAGGGGATTTCACAGGACACCATGATCATTTCCTGTGATAACACGAGTGCGATTCACATATCCCTAAATCCCATCCAAGATTCGTACATAAAGCACATCAGGTTACGAGAACACTTCCTACGTCAGTTAGTTGAGGAGAAGGTCATATCCCTGAGTTTCATTCCTACCGACCGTCAGTTAGATGATATTTTCACGAAACCTTTAGATGCCCTTAGTTTTGAGAGCCTTAGGAAGTCTTTGGGGATTTGAACAGTTGACTGAGGGGTTGGTCCGCGTCTAGCATATAATGCATTGTCTTTATCATATCATCTGATACCTATTGCAAACTTATATCATTAGTTTGTTTTCTTTTTGCTTTTTACATTTATTTTTAGAAAATTTTTAGAAAAGCTCAAAAAGATATTATTTTGGTAAAATTTTTGAAAAATCCAAAAATATTTTTTTTACACTTTGTATGGATGAGCATTTAAGATAGTCGAGTCACAATTTCATTCCATTTATCCATGTGACTGTTTGATAGAGATTTAAAACGCTACACCATTTCATCCATGTGCTTTACATTGATTGGAGACTTTGTGATGCGATTAGTGATATCTTCCTATATGTTTGACTCCTATATCCTTTATTTCACACATGCACGACTATATTTGATTATTGCACTTGTCTATCACATATTGGCTTGAGTGTTTCCATCTTAATTCTGTCTATACAACTAACAATATGTGAGAAAACTTCATAAGATTGGAATGCATGTAAAAACCATTTTGGTGAGACTGTGTGTTTAATTGAGAACGGGGAGGGGTTGCGAAAGCTATTCCTCTTCTCTTTGGGCAAAAGCCACTGTTCAAAGGACTTAAAAATGGAGGAATTTTATTATCCGAGGTCCAAAGAGGTTAAAAGAGCCCCAAAAAAAATTAAAGGCAATAAAAAGCAAATCATGCCAAATATGGGGCATTAGGTTTCACCATCAATTCTCCAAAGTTTGAGAATTTAGAATACCTCTATTCAAAATATAAATCTGCGGGAGTTTGGCTGGAGAATGTAAAGGGGTTTGCACTTCCTTGAAAGTCCTGAAAAATCATGAAATTGTTTTGGACGTTATTCGTGGGGAAATCACTGTGAGATTTGATTTGTTGATTTGATTGAGTCAATGTCTCATATTACCACCTTTTACACCAAAGGAAGCATTTGAGTTCATTCGTTAGGAGTATCCGATATTCATCGCGCACATCTGTTATGTTTGTATGCATTGATTTTCCTATCGAATTTGATCACACCCATTCATTTACGCTATCATGGACTTGGTTGTTTTGTGTTCATTCATAGTGTGATTTTTGTTGGTTTTTGCTTGAAATTTTTTTGAAAACTTCAAAAAATAGTTGTTTATTCCTTGTGACACCCCATCTTTGCTTGTTTGATTTATTCTTCTCATTTGTCTATTTGGGGACATCATAAAAAGGGGGAGAAAGAATTATTATATTTTGGGGGAGTTTTGAGTTTTTGAGATTTGATAAAGTATGCTTTCATCATTTGATATCTATGTTTATCTCATTTCAAACTCGATACGTCACTTGGTATTTGCTTTATCTCATGTGTGTAGGTACTTCTTTGATGATCTCTGATTTGCACACCCTGATGAGAAAAGCGTTGAGATTCCTGAAGAGTTGAAGAACAATCGATGAAGTCTTATTCATTTGTACCTTTTCAGTTTTGGGTTCATGGAAGGGTAGATTTTTATAGAAAATTTTATACTTGATAATTCAGAGGTTTGTTTTTATGTTTGTACCGGCATAAACATAGGGGAGATTTGTAAGGACATTATTGTCCATTATTTATGTGTATGTCATAAGCCGTTACATCATTGAAGATATTCAAAGTTCACATCGTCATCAACGGATCCGAATATCAAAGAAATGAAGGAATCAAAATTCTGGGGAGCTGGACCGGTCCGCCCATTTTAAAAAGGAATCGGTCCACCCCTCCGGACCGATCCGCCTCAATCCAGACCGATCCGCCTTGTTCACAATCAAGTATACCCCAGACAGAATGCAAATCGGTCCGACCTCGGACCGATCTGCCTCAGATCCGGACCGGTCCACCTGGGATAGAATCGTGCAGATCGTGGTCAGATTTTTAAGGGCCAGTTTTTTCCTTTATAAACCATCTTCGGAGATTGGTTTGGCAAGACTTCTACACACGATTTTCAGAGTTCATAAACTCAAAGTCTTCACCTTTGTGAGTTAACAAAACTCATGTTTTTTATTCACACAAATTTCCAAATCATTTATGAATCCCTTTGAAGCCCTAGAACACCATAGCGTGTTTGTTCTTACCCTTGTGGAGAAAACCGTCCTTCTTCTTCATTGTTGTCCTCCTGGAAAGGGAAACTTCCAGCCACCGACTACAGATCCGACACCTGCGGGTAATTCTGTGTCACTGTATTTTCATTATAATTCGAGAAATTATATGTTACAATATTATAATGAAAATAAATGGTTTTGCCCCTTTGGAGGATTTTTCCTCACATGTATGTGTTTGAATGTTCTTGCATGTTTCATCATCTTGTTCAACAACATATAGCTGCATGTTTAGGACTTAACTGATAAAACTGAGTTTAATTAAATAATATTTCTATTTGAACGCACGTGCACTCTTTCATGTTTCATTCCCAGTAATTTCCATGGAAAAAAAATGACATTTTTTATCGCCATTAGTATCAAGCTAGAAAATATTATAATTTTTTACTTTTGATTTTTGTTTGCAAATACAAAAGTTATAAATTAAAACACGTAGATATTATTTAAAAATAGGAAATAAATAAAAAAAAAGTAGAAAATAAACATTAAAAACGAAAAAATAATAAAATTCCCAAAAAACTAATAAAAATGCCAGAAAATTAATAAAAATAACCAGAAAATTAAAAAAAAACAAAAACGAATAAAATCCCAAAAAATAAAAATAAAATACAAAAAATGAATAAAAAATCAAAAAATATATATTAAACCGAGAATGAATTTTAAAAAACAAATATAAATAAATAAATAAATAAACCCATCAAAATGTATTAAGAATATTACGAAAAAGTAGAAAATGAATAAAAATCACCCCCCGCCCCCAACAGTTTCACCCCCCATGTCGCCAGATTTGTTCTTATTTTCTTATCATTTTTCCTTTTTTAATTCTCTTATTTATTTATTTTCTAATATTAGCTTTTTTGTTAGTTTTCTAGTGTTTTTATTCATTTCCATTTTTTTAATTATTTGAGCTTTTTTTATTTTATTTTATTCTTTTTCTTAATTAATAAATTTATGACCTTTTAACAAATTTTTAGGTGTTCTTTTAAATTCTGGGGTTAATATTCATTTTCTATATTTTTCACTATTTTGGGGTGTTATTCATTAATGCTTTTCTAATTTTTTGAGCATTTTTTATTTTCTCTTATTTTTTTATTAATTAATAATTTTTTGGGATTTTTTTAAAATTAATTATGGGGTTAATATTTTTTCTATTTTTGGTTCATTTTCTAATTTTTTTCATAGTTTATGGATTTTTATTAATTTGGGTTTTTTTTGTATTTTCTGAGAATATTTTTAATTTTCTATAAAAAATTATTAATTATTAATTAAAAAATTTATATTTTTTAAATTAATTTGTTGGTTAATATTTATTTTCTATTTTTATTCGTTTTTTTGTATTTTTTCATTATTTTTTGTTTATGTGGTGACAATTGATCTCAAAACAAAATAATAAGAAAATACAATCACCCGAATAAATAAAGAACACAAAATAACTACAATCACACACAACACAAGATTTACGTGGTTCGATAAGAAGGCCTACGTCCACGGTGGTGATCTCTGTATATTATATTTCTTTTTACTCTAGGGTAGTGTTGCAATTGCGTGTCCTTTGCCCCCGGTTGAGGGTTTAATTTATACATGTCATTTGCGGAGAGTGGGAGTGTTGGATTCCTCCACGTTAGCCCATAATCTCTAGAATATCTCCTTGAGAGATTTTAGGAGTTGAATGGGTCACAAATTAGTCAGTTAAAGCACGAGGCCTCTAGACTTTAGGCTGGGCTTAATCGACTACTCGTCCAGGCCGAAATAACTAATCGAGGTACCCACAATTGCTCCTAAAATTTTTGGGTCACAATTTGGGCTCAATAATTTTAAATGATTGCCTTAATGGCATTTTTGTGAATCGTGTAGCACCTTGGGATTGAAGTGTCCTTCTTGGGTCAATTTAGGCGAAAAATTGCTTCGTTTCCTGTGCATCATGATTGAGAGGATTTAAACTAGCTTGGAGAAGCCAGTCCCTGACGTCGTTTCAAACCTCTTTGAGTTCTCTAGATTTTTCCAACCTCTCATTGTTGCCTTCTCACTTCCAGGTCCTGTCTTTTATCTTCAAGCTTCTTCCTTATCCTCTCATTCCCTACTTGTGGCTTTGCATTGTCTCAAGATGATTCTTACTTCGTAAGTTCTTCACACTCCTCTTTTTTATTTATATTGGAATTTCTTCATTATCGATATTAGGGTTTCTCTTTTCTGATGACGAAAATAGGCAATAGGTCAATAACTGAGTTTAGGAAGTTTTACCATATTCCAAACTGGGTAGATATTGAATGTGTCCCTGTTCCTCGTAATATCAGGGACGTTGAGAACGGTCACTGGATACACATTCTTTTGTGATCCCAGGGGGGCTTAGTTTTTCCCCAAATCAATTGTTTTTGCATTTTTTTAATTACTTCTATATATTTCCTGCACAGTGCTCGCCAAATGTTTGGAAAATTATCAATGGTGTACATAGAATTAATCAGCTCTATGGCACCAATCTAGGGCTTGTTGAAATTGACTATTGTTATTGTTTGTCCCGAACAAGCTCTGGTCTTCTTTATCTCAAAGTTAGGAGTCCTGATAGGGTATTGATAGTAAATCTACTTGATTCCCACAAGGACTACTGGCATGAGGGTTTTATTGCCAAAAACTTGCAGTTCCCTCCCCAAGCTGAAGGGGCGAGGTACAGGGGACCTGTGATTCCCTTTTATGGGGAGGAGTACATAGTTAGGCATGGCTCTTTCTCTGTTCACTGACTTTTCTGTTAGTGTATGGTCTTTCTTACATTTTAATCTCTTCCTTTTCTCAGTGAAGATAAAGAACTCAAAACATGCTCTTTGTGAGATTCGAGCTGCGGAGATGGTTAATGCTTGGAAGATCAGGGAACATTTAGCTGATGGTGAGCATCCTCGGTCAGTGGCATTTCTTCTGGAATGCAAGAATATTGGGTCCAGTTTCATTGACCATCCTGTAGATAGCATTCCTCATCTAGATACCACAGAAGAGGTTGTTGCTGATCCAATTCAGTTAGACAAGGAGGAAACCAACTCCGGTGAAGAGAGTGAGGGAGCTAACGAGGGTGGAGTTAAAGGTGATAGTAGTGAGGAGATCTCAAGTGGTGAAGAATCTTCCAGTTCAGAGGAGGGTTCAGAGGCTCCGAAGGATTCAGGGTATTCAAGTAGCTCCAACGAGGAAGATATGACCCCTCCAAGGAAAAATTTAATCCAGGATGACGATGAAGATAATGTGCTGCTTACTCACAGGTTAAAGAAACAGAAATCTGAGAGTGGGAATGTTGCCACTGGGTCACAAACAGTTGCACACGAGTAGGAGAAGAAGAAGAGAGAGAAGTCGTTAGTGAAGGCGAGAGAGAGAAAAAGAGAGGAAAATGAAGGGGAGAGAAGAAGAGAGGAAGAAGAAGGAGAGAGAAGAAGAGAGAAGAAGGGAACAAGTGAGGACCAAGGCTGGGCAGTCTTTGGTGCCCGTATCTGCCTTGGTTGAGGGGGCTTTTGTGGCCCTCTCCCTCCAGTTGGCTCCGGCGGTGCTCGAGAGAGCAGTTCTGCCAGCTGATCGCTAGTGGTCGATGGCGACTGACCAGTCAGCCCTAAAGGCAAGTCAGGGTCTAGCCTTAGTAAGTCTATCTTTTTCTTCTCTATTTTGGCAGTTCTTCTTTTAATATTTCTTTTGCTAATTTTCTTTTTTTCTTTCTGCAGTTTGTGTCTAATTTCACTGTCCTCTACCGCAACTGTGATGAGCTGGCGAGGAGAAATGTCGAACTAGAAAGGAAGAATACTGAGATGGAGGTCAGTTTAAAGACTACCAATGTTGCTCAAAAGTCTTCTGATCTCGCCTTGTCCGAAGCCAACAAAGTGTAAGAGGCAACGACCAAGGCACTTCAGGAGCTGAGGCAGTCCTATGACTTGGTCTGCACGAGAAAACTGGCGGTGGCTAAAGAGAACAAGATTGTAAGGACATTTTTCTCATGTCCAACATGTTTCATTTGTGTATGTCGTACACCGCTACATTTGGCACGTCACCTCAAGATGTCACTCGACGGCCTCAATCCGAATTCCGGGAATTAAGGATTCAACATCTCCATTAATATGTCCCACATCTGCCTCAACGACTTCACGGTCCACGATTTTAGGGAATTAATGCAAGTGGTACGCAAGGGAAGTCAAAACAGTGAAAAAAAGACACGATAGGGAAGTTCAAGGACATTTTCGTAATTTCACATCCATAGTTCGGAGGTACGGTCAACTGGAAAGTTGAAGAGCTTGCCTCAACAAAGATACTGGAAGAAACCGCACCTCAATCCGAGCTACGGTGAAGGAGTTATGACCATTTGAAGTTGGAAGAAATTTCCAAGAAAAAGACTTGGGAAAAATATGAAGTATTCAAAGTTTTGACCAGCGCACTTTTTCGAACCGAGGCCCAAACCGATTCGGGGGGGCGAACCGGTTCGCTGGGTACCCGAACCGGTTCGGTGTACCTGTACGCTGATAGAATTTTAAGAGTTTTAAAATTATGGACTCTTCATCTGTTTTTCCTATAAATACCAACTTCGGGGGAGTTGATTTGCAAGACTTTAGAAGACGTTTTTGAGAGTTCAAATTACTCTAGTCTTCATATTTTTGAGTCCCAATACTCATGTTTTGTTTCACACAATTCTTCCAAACCTTTGTGAATCTTTTTGGTAACCCAAGAACACATCTTTGAGTTTGTTCAACCCTTGTGAAGGAGTCGTTTTCTTCTTCATTGCAGCCCTCCTGGAAAGGGAAAATTCCAGCCGACAAACTTGTGGAGAAGCCGTCTTTCTTCTTCATTGCTGCCCTACTAGAAAGGGATATCTCCAGCCGCCGACTACAGAATCCGACACCTGAGGGTAATTCTTAGTCAACTTGTATTTTTCATTGTAATTCGATTGTAAGCCATTTTCTTACAAATTATAGTGAAAAATAAATGGTTTTGCCCCTTTGGGGGATTTTTCCTGAAATTGTTTGTTTTGTCCTGCATGCTATTTTTATTTGATAAATCATCTAGATGCATGTTTTAGGGTTTAACTAAAATTTGGGAATAATTAAAATTGGATTTTATTTGAGAAGTCGCAATATTTCCGCTGTAGCGATTCTTCAAATTGGTATCAGAGCTTATTTAAGCGATCACCACTTTTCAAATTGGTATCAGAGCCTGTTGCACTAAGTTATTGTGTTTTGATCCTGATTTTGTACAAAAATGGCTTTTGATGGTTTTGATGATCTTCGATGTCAAATTTTTGAAAAAGTTAATTGGAAAATTCATAGGAACTCTTGTTTTAAATCTTCTGTTGAAAATGAATCTGAGAAGTGTTCTTGTTGTGAGGGTGTTGGTCACACGTTAGATGAGTGTACCACAAATTTAAAGAATAAATTGAATGAACCGATTTCTCATGTTTCTACCCTTAGTGATAGTGATTCGAAAGAAGAAGTCTTTTATGCTTCTAGGCGAGAATTTCCCATCCGTGTGATTAGTAATGAGAGTGAGGGTGAAAAGAGTGAGGAGGAAGAAGAAGAATTGAGTGAGTTGCAAGTTGCCTACAATAATTTTTATTTTGAATGTTTAAAGACAAAAAAGGCAAACTTGAAACTTGAAGCTCAATTGAAAGATTGTGCCTTAATAATAATGATGTTTTAGTTGAAGAACTTAGGGCACGAGAGAAAATTTTAAGAGAGAAGCTGGGATATGTCGAGGGTGAGAGAGATGATCTTCGAGGCGTGATGGAAGCTATGAAAAAGGAGATTCTTGAGTTTGAGGAGTCTAGGCGCTTACTTGAATCTAGGATAGATGAACTTGAGAAAAGTTTGAGAGATTCGAGTAAGGTGAAATTTGATTTGGAGTCTAGGTCTGAAAAACTTGATAAGATTTTAGGCACTGTCGAGATTAAAAAGGATAGGGGTGGGATTGGTTTTGAAAAACATGGTGCACCCATTCCCACACGTGTGAGAGAGCCCCCTAGGATTGTTAGGAAAGAGCCTCTTAGGAACATCGTGAGAGAACCTCCTAGGATCATTAGGAGAGACCCACCTAGGCAAATTCGGAGAGAGCAACCGAGAAATTGGAGGAGAGGGCCACCTTTAGGTAACACACACCGCCCGATTTACTCTTGTACACATTATGGTAGGCAAGGTCATCTTAGGCAATTTTGTTACAAGCTTTTAAATGAACCTAGGAAGGTTAATAGAAGAATAAATTCGATTCCCCACACCCCCACACCTCGTTACACATCTATTTGGGTTAGAAAATCGGATTTAGAGGCTTATGGTTTATTTGTCCACGATTCCCGTTTGCTTGCACGTGATTCACCCCATGTGAAATCTTTTGGTTGGTTGTGTTTGCATGTTTGTCATACACTAGTTATGGTTTCATGATATATTTTTTTTTGCTAGTGTGTTGACTTGTACTTTTTGTATAATTTTTTATTTATAAAATTTTGAGAAAATCCAAAAAGATTTTTGTATTTTATTTGCACCGTTTATGGATAAACACTTAGGATGACCAAGTCACAACATCATTCCATTCTTCATGTGACTATTTGATAGTGTTTTGAGACAATAGGTTAATTCACCCTTGTGCTTTATAATGTTTGGAGTCATTAAGATGTAATTAAGTGTTACTTCCTACATGTTTGACTCATGCTTCCTTTATTGCACACATGCGCGGATTTGTTTGATTATTGTGCTTGTCTTATCACATGTTGGTTGGGTGTTTTCACTTCAATCCTGTCCTTAAAACGAACCAAGCACGATAAAATTTTGATGAGGATATTGTGCATATAAAAACCGTTTTGTGAGTTTGTGTGCTTTATTTAAAAACGGGGAGGGGCTGCGAAAGGTAATTATCTATCCTTTGCGCAAAAGCCGCCGTTTAATTGGACCTAAAAAATGGAGAAATTTTTATTATCCGAGGTCCAAAGAGGTTTAAAAGAGCCCGAAAAAATTGAAAGGCAATAAAAATAAATTCATGCCAAATTATGGGCCATTTAGGTTTTTTGCACCAATTCTCCAAAGTTTGAGAATTTAGATTACCTCTAAAAGAAAATATATATGAGGGAGTTTGGTTGGAGAATTAAAACGGGTTTACACGTCCTTGAATTATTGAAAATGCGTTTTATAGTTTTGGACGTTATTGGTGTGGAAATCACTTTGACTTTGATTTGTTGATTTGCATAAGATGATGTCATCTAAATTCAACACTTTTTTTTACACCTAAGGATACTTTTGATGATCATTCGTTAGGGTTACACATGTGCATCGTGCAAATATGATTGATTGAGTTGATTTACCTATCGAATGTGTTCACACCCATTCATTCCATTTCCATGACTTGGTTGTTTGAGTCTAAATCCATGGTGTGATTTTTGTATCATGTTTTACATTTTTTTTCAAAATGGTATCTATTTTTGTATAAAAAATTAAAAAAAATCAAAAATAGTTTGTGTATTTTATGTATACCGCGACACCCCGATTTTTCTTGTTTAATTCATTCTTCTTATTTGTCTATTTGGGGACATCATAAAAAGGGGGAGAAAGAATTATCATTTTATGGAGGAGTTTGAATTTTGAGGGAGTTTTGAGATTTGACTTATGCTTATCATATATTGGTATCTATGTTTATCTCATTTCAAACTCGATACGTCACTTGGTATTTTTTTTCTTTATCTCATGTGTGTAGGTACTACATTGATGATCTCTGAATTGCACACCCTGATGAGAAAAGATTTGATATTCCTGAAGATTTGAAGAACAAACGATGAAGAATATTCATTTGTACCTTTTCCAGTTTTGGGTTCATGGGAGGGTAGATTTGTATAGGCAATTTTGTATTTGATAATTCGGATTTTTTATGTATGTACCGGCATAGACATAGGGGGAGATTTGTAAGGACATTTTTCTCATGTCCAACATGTTTCATTTGTGTATGCCGTACGCCGTTACATTTGGCACGTCACCTCAAGATGTCACTCGACGGCCTCAATCCGAATTTCGGGAATTAAGGATTAAACATCTCCATTAATATGTCCCACATCTTCCTCAACGACTTCACGGTCCACGATTTTAGGGACTTAATGCAAGTGGTACGCAAGGGAAGTCAAAACAGTGAAAAAAGGCACGATAGGGAAGTTCAAGGACATTTTCGTAATTTCACATCCATAGTTCGGAGGTACGGTCAACTGGAAAGTTGAAGAGCTTGCCGCAACAAAGATACTGGAAGAAACGGCACCTCAATCCGAGCTACGGTGAAGGAGTTATGACCATTTGAAGTTGGAAGAAATTTCCAAGAAAAAGACTTGGGAAAAATATGAAGTATTCAAAGTTTTGACCAGCGCACTTTTTCGAACCGAGGCCCGAACCGATTCGGGGGGGCGAACCGGTTTGCTGGGTACCCGAACCGGTTCGGTGTACCTGTACGCTGATAGAATTTTAAGAGTTTTAAAATTATGGACTCTTCATCTGTTTTTCCTATAAATACCAACTTCGGGGAAGTTGATTTGCAAGACTTTAGAAGACGTTTTTGAGAGTTCAAATTACTCTAGTCTTCATATTTTTGAGTCCCAATACTCATGTTTTGTTTCACACAATTCTTCCAAACCTTTGTGAATCTTTTTGGTAACCCAAGAACACATCTTTGAGTTTGTTCAACCCTTGTGAAGGAGTCGTTCTCTTCTTCATTGCAGCCCTCCTGGAAAGGGAAAATTCCAGCCGACAAACTTGTGGAGAAGCCGTCTTTCTTCTTCATTGCTGCCCTACTGGAAAGGGATATCTCCAGCCGCCGACTACAGAATCCGACACCTGAGGGTAATTCTTAGTCAACTTGTATTTTTCATTGTAATCCGATTGTAAGCCATTTTCTTACAAATTATAGTGAAAAATAAATGGTTTTGCCCCTTTGGGGGATTTTTCCTGAAATTGTTTGTTTTATCCTGCATGCTATTTTTATTTGATAAATCATCTAGATGCATGTTTTAGGGTTTAACTAAAATTTGGGAATAATTAAAATTGGATTTTATTTGAGAAGTCGCAATATTTCCGCTGTAGCGATTCTTCAAATTGGTATCAGAGCTTATTTAAGCGATCACCACTTTTCAAATTGGTATCAGAGCCTGTTGCACTAAGTTATTGTGTTTTGATCCTGATTTTGTACAAAAATGGCTTTTGATGGTTTTGATGATCTTCGATGTCAAATTTTTGAAAAAGTTAATTGGAAAATTCATAGGAACTCTTGTTTTAAATCTTCTGTTGAAAATGAATCTGAGAAGTGTTCTTGTTGTGAGGGTGTTGGTCACACGTTAGATGAGTGTACCACAAATTTAAAGAATAAATTGAATGAACCGATTTCTCATGTTTCTACCCTTAGTGATAGTGATTCGAAAGAAGAAGTCTTTTATGCTTCTAGGCGAGAATTTCTCATCCGTGTGATTAGTAATGAGAGTGAGGGTGAAAAGAGTGAGGAGGAAGAAGAAGAATTGAGTGAGTTGCAAGTTGCCTACAATAATTTTTATTTTGAATGTTTAAAGACAAAAAAGGCAAACTTGAAACTTGAAGCTCAATTGAAAGATTGTGCCTTAATAATAATGATGTTTTAGTTGAAGAACTTAGGGCACGAGAGAAAATTTTAAGAGAGAAGCTGGGATATGTCGAGGGTGAGAGAGATGATCTTCGAGGCGTGATGGAAGCTATGAAAAAGGAGATTCTTGAGTTTGAGGAGTCTAGGTGCTTACTTGAATCTAGGATAGATGAACTTGAGAAAAGTTTGAGAGATTCGAGTAAGGTGAAATTTGATTTGGAGTCTAGGTCTGAAAAACTTGATAAGATTTTAGGCACTGTCGAGATTAAAAAGGATAGGGGTGGGATTGGTTTTGAAAAACATGGTGCACCCATTCCCACACGTGTGAGAGAGCCCCCTAGGATTGTTAGGAAAGAGCCTCTTAGGAACATCGTGAGAGAACCTCCTAGGATCATTAGGAGAGACCCACCTAGGCAAATTCGGAGAGAGCAACCGAGAAATTGGAGGAGAGGGCCACCTTTAGGTAACACACACCGCCCGATTTACTCTTGTACACATTATGGTAGGCAAGGTCATCTTAGGCAATTTTGTTACAAGCTTTTAAATGAACCTAGGAAGGTTAATAGAAGAATAAATTCGATTCCCCACACCCCCACACCTCGTTACACATCTATTTGGGTTAGAAAATCGGATTTAGAGGCTTATGGTTTATTTGTCCACGATTCCCGTTTGCTTGCACGTGATTCACCCCATGTGAAATCTTTTGGTTGGTTGTGTTTGCATGTTTGTCATACACTAGTTATGGTTTCATGATATATTTTTTTTTGCTAGTGTGTTGACTTGTACTTTTTGTATAATTTTTTATTTATAAAATTTTGAGAAAATCCAAAAAGATTTTTGTATTTTATTTGCACCGTTTATGGATAAACACTTAGGATGACCAAGTCACAACATCATTCCATTCTTCATGTGACTATTTGATAGTGTTTTGAGACAATAGGTTAATTCACCCTTGTGCTTTATAATGTTTGGAGTCATTAAGATGTAATTAAGTGTTACTTCCTACATGTTTGACTCATGTTTCCTTTATTGCACACATGCGCGGATTTGTTTGATTATTGTGCTTGTCTTATCACATGTTGGTTGGGTGTTTTCACTTCAATCCTGTCCTTAAAACGAACCAAGCACGATAAAATTTTGATGAGGATATTGTGCATATAAAAACCGTTTTGTGAGTTTGTGTGCTTTATTTAAAAACGGGGAGGGGCTGCGAAAGGTAATTATCTATCCTTTGCGCAAAAGCCGCCGTTTAATTGGACCTAAAAAATGGAGAAATTTTTATTATCCGAGGTCCAAAGAGGTTTAAAAGAGCCCGAAAAAATTGAAAGGCAATAAAAATAAATTCATGGCAAATTATTGGCCATTTAGGTTTTTTGCACCAATTCTCCAAAGTTTGAGAATTTAGATTACCTCTAAAAGAAAATATATATGAGGGAGTTTGGTTGGAGAATTAAAACGGGTTTACACGTCCTTGAATTATTGAAAATGCGTTTTATAGTTTTGGACATTATTGGTGTGGAAATCACTTTGACTTTGATTTGTTGATTTGCATAAGATGATGTCATCTAAATTCAACACTTTTTTTTACACCTAAGGATACTTTTGATGATCATTCGTTAGGGTTACACATGTGCATCGTGCAAATATGATTGATTGAGTTGATTTACCTATCGAATGTGTTCACACCCATTCATTCCATTTCCATGACTTGGTTGTTTGAGTCTAAATCCATGGTGTGATTTTTGTATCATGTTTTACATTTTTTTTCAAAATGGTATCTATTTTTGTATAAAAAATTAAAAAAAATCAAAAATAGTTTGTGTATTTTTTGTATACCGCGACACCCCGATTTTTCTTGTTTAATTCATTCTTCTTATTTGTCTATTTGGGGACATCATAAAAAGGGGGAGAAAGAATTATCATTTTATGGGGGAGTTTGAATTTTGAGGGAGTTTTGAGATTTGACTTATGCTTATCATATATTGGTATCTATGTTTATCTCATTTCAAACTCGATACGTCACTTGGTATTTTTTTTCTTTATCTCATGTGTGTAGGTACTACATTGATGATCTCTGAATTGCACACCCTGATGAGAAAAGATTTGATATTCCTGAAGATTTGAAGAACAAACGATGAAGAATATTCATTTGTACCTTTTCCAGTTTTGGGTTCATGGGAGGGTAGATTTGTATAGGCAATTTCGTATTTGATAATTCAGATTTTTTATGTATGTACCGGCATAGACATAGGGGGAGATTTGTAAGGACATTTTTCTCATGTCCAACATGTTTCATTTGTGTATGCCGTACGCCGCTACATTTGGCACGTCACCTCAAGATGTCACTCGACGGCCTCAATCCGAATTTCGGGAATTAAGGATTAAACATCTCCATTAATATGTCCCACATCTTCCTCAACGACTTCACGGTCCACGATTTTAGGGACTTAATGCAAGTGGTACGCAAGGGAAGTCAAAACAGTGAAAAAAGGCACGATAGGGAAGTTCAAGGACATTTTCGTAATTTCACATCCATAGTTCGGAGGTACGGTCAACTGGAAAGTTGAAGAGCTTGCCGCAACAAAGATACTGGAAGAAACGGAACCTCAATCCGAGCTACGGTGAAGGAGTTATGACCATTTGAAGTTGGAAGAAATTTCCAAGAAAAAGACTTGGGAAAAATATGAAGTATTCAAAGTTTTGACCAGCGCACTTTTTCGAACCGAGGCCCGAACCGATTCGGGGGGGCAAACCGGTTTGCTGGGTACCCGAACCGGTTCGGTGTACCTGTACGCTGATAGAATTTTAAGAGTTTTAAAATTATGGACTCTTCATCTGTTTTTCCTATAAATACCAACTTCGGGGGAGTTGATTTGCAAGACTTTAGAAGACGTTTTTGAGAGTTCAAATTACTCTAGTCTTCATATTTTTGAGTCCCAATACTCATGTTTTGTTTCACACAATTCTTCCAAACCTTTGTGAATCTTTTTGGTAACCCAAGAACACATCTTTGAGTTTGTTCAACCCTTGTGAAGGAGTCGTTCTCTTCTTCATTGCAGCCCTCCTGGAAAGGGAAAATTCCAGCCGACAAACTTGTGGAGAAGCCGTCTTTCTTCTTCATTGCTGCCCTACTGGAAAGGGATATCTCCAGCCGCCGACTACAGAATCCGACACCTGAGGGTAATTCTTAGTCAACTTGTATTTTTCATTGTAATTCGATTGTAAGCCATTTTCTTACAAATTATAGTGAAAAATAAATGGTTTTGCCCCTTTGGGGGATTTTTCCTGAAATTGTTTGTTTTGTCCTGCATGCTATTTTTATTTGATAAATCATCTAGATGCATGTTTTAGGGTTTAACTAAAATTTGGGAATAATTAAAATTGGATTTTATTTGAGAAGTCGCAATATTTCCGCTGTTGCGATTCTTCAAATTGGTATCAGAGCTTATTTAAGCGATCACCACTTTTCAAATTGGTATCAGAGCCTGTTGCACTAAGTTATTGTGTTTTGATCCTGATTTTGTACAAAAATGGCTTTTGATGGTTTTGATGATCTTCGATGTCAAATTTTTGAAAAAGTTAATTGGAAAATTCATAGGAACTCTTGTTTTAAATCTTCTGTTGAAAATGAATCTGAGAAGTGTTCTTGTTGTGAGGGTGTTGGTCACACGTTAGATGAGTGTACCACAAATTTAAAGAATAAATTGAATGAACCGATTTCTCATGTTTCTACCCTTAGTGATAGTGATTCGAAAGAAGAAGTCTTTTATGCTTCTAGGCGAGAATTTCCCATCCGTGTGATTAGTAATGAGAGTGAGGGTGAAAAGAGTGAGGAGGAAGAAGAAGAATTGAGTGAGTTGCAAGTTGCCTACAATAATTTTTATTTTGAATGTTTAAAGACAAAAAAGGCAAACTTGAAACTTGAAGCTCAATTGAAAGATTGTGCCTTAATAATAATGATGTTTTAGTTGAAGAACTTAGGGCACGAGAGAAAATTTTAAGAGAGAAGCTGGGATATGTCGAGGGTGAGAGAGATGATCTTCGAGGCGTGATGGAAGCTATGAAAAAGGAGATTCTTGAGTTTGAGGAGTCTAGGCGCTTACTTGAATCTAGGATAGATGAACTTGAGAAAAGTTTGAGAGATTCGAGTAAGGTGAAATTTGATTTGGAGTCTAGGTCTGAAAAACTTGATAAGATTTTAGGCACTGTCGAGATTAAAAAGGATAGGGGTGGGATTGGTTTTGAAAAACATGGTGCACCCATTCCCACACGTGTGAGAGAGCCCCCTAGGATTGTTAGGAAAGAGCCTCTTAGGAACATCGTGAGAGAACCTCCTAGGATCATTAGGAGAGACCCACCTAGGCAAATTCGGAGAGAGCAACCGAGAAATTGGAGGAGAGGGCCACCTTTAGGTAACACACACCGCCCGATTTACTCTTGTACACATTATGGTAGGCAAGGTCATCTTAGGCAATTTTGTTACAAGCTTTTAAATGAACCTAGGAAGGTTAATAGAAGAATAAATTCGATTCCCCACACCCCCACACCTCGTTACACATCTATTTGGGTTAGAAAATCGGATTTAGAGGCTTATGGTTTATTTGTCCACGATTCCCGTTTGCTTGCACGTGATTCACCCCATGTGAAATCTTTTGGTTGGTTGTGTTTGCATGTTTGTCATACACTAGTTATGGTTTCATGATATATTTTTTTTTGCTAGTGTGTTGACTTGTACTTTTTGTATAATTTTTTATTTATAAAATTTTGAGAAAATCCAAAAATATTTTTGTATTTTATTTGCACCGTTTATGGATAAACACTTAGGATGACCAAGTCACAACATCATTCCATTCTTCATGTGACTATTTGATAGTGTTTTGAGACAATAGGTTAATTCACCCTTGTGCTTTATAATGTTTGGAGTCATTAAGATGTAATTAAGTGTTACTTCCTACATGTTTGACTCATGTTTCCTTTATTGCACACATGCGCGGATTTGTTTGATTATTGTGCTTGTCTTATCACATGTTGGTTGGGTGTTTTCACTTCAATCCTGTCCTTAAAACGAACCAAGCACGATAAAATTTTGATGAGGATATTGTGCATATAAAAACCGTTTTGTGAGTTTGTGTGCTTTATTTAAAAACGGGGAGGGGCTGCGAAAGGTAATTATCTATCCTTTGCGCAAAAGCCGCCGTTTAATTGGACCTAAAAAATGGAGAAATTTTTATTATCCGAGGTCCAAAGAGGTTTAAAAGAGCCCGAAAAAATTGAAAGGCAATAAAAAGAAATTCATGCCAAATTATGGGCCATTTAGGCTTTTTGCACCAATTCTCCAAAGTTTGAGAATTTAGATTACCTCTAAAAGAAAATATATATGAGGGAGTTTGGTTGGAGAATTAAAACGGGTTTACACGTCCTTGAATGATTGAAAATGCGCTTTATAGTTTTGGACGTTATTGGTGTGGAAATCACTTTGACTTTGATTTGTTGATTTGCATAAGATGATGTCATCTAAATTCAACACTTTTTTTTACACCTAAGGATACTTTTGATGATCATTCGTTAGGGTTACACATGTGCATCGTGCAAATATGATTGATTGAGTTGATTTACCTATCGAATGTGTTCACACCCATTCATTCCATTTCCATGACTTGGTTGTTTGAGTCTAAATCCATGTTGTGATTTTTGTATCATGTTTTACATTTTTTTTCAAAATGGTATCTATTTTTGTATAAAAAATTAAAAAAAATCAAAAATAGTTTGTGTATTTTTTGTATACCGCGACACCCCGATTTTTCTTGTTTAATTCATTCTTCTTATTTGTCTATTTGTGGACATCATAAAAAGGGGGAGAAAGAATTATCATTTTATGGGGGAGTTTGAATTTTGAGGGAGTTTTGAGATTTGACTTATGCTTATCATATATTGGTATCTATGTTTATCTCATTTCAAACTCGATACGTCACTTGGTATTTTTTTTTTATCTCATGTGTGTAGGTACTACATTGATGATCTCTGAATTGCACACCCTGATGAGAAAAGATTTGATATTCCTGAAGATTTGAAGAACAAACGATGAAGAATATTCATTTGTACCTTTTCCAGTTTTGGGTTCATGGGAGGGTAGATTTGTATAGGCAATTTCGTATTTGATAATTCGGATTTTTTATGTATGTACCGGCATAGACATAGGGGGAGATTTGTAAGGACATTTTTCTCATGTCCAACATGTTTCATTTGTGTATGCCGTACGCCGCTACATTTGGCACGTCACCTCAAGATGTCACTCGACGGCCTCAATCCGAATTTTGGGAATTAAGGATTAAACATCTCCATTAATATGTACCACATCTTCCTCAACGACTTCACGGTCCACGATTTTAGGGACTTAATGCAAGTGGTACGCAAGGGAAGTCAAAACAGTGAAAAAAGGCACGATAGGGAAGTTCAAGGACATTTTCGTAATTTCACATCCATAGTTCGGAGGTACGGTCAACTGGAAAGTTGAAGAGCTTGCCGCAACAAAGATACTGGAAGAAACGGCACCTCAATCCGAGCTACGGTGAAGGAGTTATGACCATTTGAAGTTGGAAGAAATTTCCAAGAAAAAGACTTGGGAAAAATATGAAGTATTCAAAGTTTTGACCAGCGCACTTTTTCGAACCGAGGCCCGAACCGATTCGGGGGGGCGAACCGGTTTGCTGGGTACCCGAACCGGTTCGGTGTACCTGTACGCTGATAGAATTTTAAGAGTTTTAAAATTATGGACTCTTCATCTGTTTTTCCTATAAATACCAACTTCGGGGGAGTTGATTTGCAAGACTTTAGAAGACGTTTTTAAGAGTTCAAATTACTCTAGTCTTCATATTTTTGAGTCCCAATACTCATGTTTTGTTTCACACAATTCTTCCAAACCTTTGTGAATCTTTTTGGTAACCCAAGAACACATCTTTGAGTTTGTTCAACCCTTGTGAAGGAGTCGTTCTCTTCTTCATTGCAGCCCTCCTGGAAAGGGAAAATTCCAGCCGACAAACTTGTGGAGAAGCCGTCTTTCTTTTTCATTGCTGCCCTACTGGAAAGGGATATCTCCAGCCGCCGACTACAGAATCCGACACCTGAGGGTAATTCTTAGTCAACTTGTATTTTTCATTGTAATCCGATTGTAAGCCATTTTCTTACAAATTATAGTGAAAAATAAATGGTTTTGCCCCTTTGGGGGATTTTTCCTGAAATTGTTTGTTTTATCCTGCATGCTATTTTTATTTGATAAATCATCTAGATGCATGTTTTAGGGTTTAACTAAAATTTGGGAATAATTAAAATTGGATTTTATTTGAGAAGTCGCAATATTTCCGCTGTAGCGATTCTTCAAATTGGTATCAGAGCTTATTTAAGCGATCACCACTTTTCAAATTGGTATCAGAGCCTGTTGCACTAAGTTATTGTGTTTTGATCCTGATTTTGTACAAAAATGGCTTTTGATGGTTTTGATGATCTTCGATGTCAAATTTTTGAAAAAGTTAATTGGAAAATTCATAGGAACTCTTGTTTTAAATCTTCTGTTGAAAATGAATCTGAGAAGTGTTCTTGTTGTGAGGGTGTTGGTCACACGTTAGATGAGTGTACCACAAATTTAAAGAATAAATTGAATGAACCGATTTCTCATGTTTCTACCCTTAGTGATAGTGATTCGAAAGAAGAAGTCTTTTATGCTTCTAGGCGAGAATTTCCCATCCGTGTGATTAGTAATGAGAGTGAGGGTGAAAAGAGTGAGGAGGAAGAAGAAGAATTGAGTGAGTTGCAAGTTGCCTACAATAATTTTTATTTTGAATGTTTAATGACAAAAAAGGCAAAATTGAAACTTGAAGCTCAATTGAAAGATTGTGCCTTAATAATAATGATGTTTTAGTTGAAGAACTTAGGGCACGAGAGAAAATTTTAAGAGAGAAGCTGGGATATGTCGAGGGTGAGAGAGATGATCTTCGAGGCGTGATGGAAGCTATGAAAAAGGAGATTCTTGAGTTTGAGGAGTATAGGCGCTTACTTGAATCTAGGATAGATGAACTTGAGAAAAGTTTGAGAGATTCGAGTAAGGTGAAATTTGACTTGGAGTCTAGGTCTGAAAAACTTGATAAGATTTTAGGCACTGTCGAGATTAAAAAGGATAGGGGTGGGATTGGTTTTGAAAAACATGGTGCATCCATTCCCACACGTGTGAGAGAGCCCCCTAGGATTGTTAGGAAAGAGCCTCTTAGGAACATCGTGAGAGAACCTCCTAGGATCATTAGGAGAGACCCACCTAGGCAAATTCGGAGAGAGCAACCGAGAAATTGGAGGAGAGGGCCACCTTTAGGTAACACACACCGCCCGATTTACTCTTGTACACATTATGGTAGGCAAGGTCATCTTAGGCAATTTTGTTACAAGCTTTTAAATGAACCTAGGAAGGTTAATAGAAGAATAAATTCGATTCCCCACACCCCCACACCTCGTTACACATCTATTTGGGTTAGAAAATCGGATTTAGAGGCTTATGGTTTATTTGTCCACGATTCCCGTTTGCTTGCACGTGATTCACCCCATGAGAAATCTTTTGGTTGGTTGTGTTTGCATGTTTGTCATACACTAGTTATGGTTTCATGATATATTTTTTTTTGCTAGTGTGTTGACTTGTACTTTTTGTATAATTTTTTATTTATAAAATTTTGAGAAAATCCAAAAAGATTTTTGTATTTTATTTGCACCGTTTATGGATAAACACTTAGGATGACCAAGTCACAACATCATTCCATTCTTCATGTGACTATTTGATAGTGTTTTGAGACAATAGGTTAATTCACCCTTGTGCTTTATAATGTTTGGAGTCATTAAGATGTAATTAAGTGTTACTTCCTACATGTTTGACTCATGTTTCCTTTATTGCACACATGCGCGGATTTGTTTGATTATTGTGCTTGTCTTATCACATGTTGGTTGGGTGTTTTCACTTCAATCCTGTCCTTAAAACGAACCAAGCACGATAAAATTTTGATGAGGATATTGTGCATATAAAAACCGTTTTGTGAGTTTGTGAGCTTTATTTAAAAACGGGGAGGGGCTGCGAAAGGTAATTATCTATCCTTTGCGCAAAAGCCGCCGTTTAATTGGACCTAAAAAATGGAGAAATTTTTATTATCCGAGGTCCAAAGAGGTTTAAAAGAGCCCGAAAAAATTGAAAGGCAATAAAAATAAATTCATGCCAAATTATGGGCCATTTAGGCTTTTTGCACCAATTCTCCAAAGTTTGAGAATTTAGATTACCTCTAAAAGAAAATATATATGAGGGAGTTTGGTTGGAGAATTAAAACGGGTTTACACGTCCTTGAATTATTGAAAATGCGCTTTATAGTTTTGGACGTTATTGGTGTGGAAATCACTTTGACTTTGATTTGTTGATTTGCATAAGATGATGTCATCTAAATTCAACACTTTTTTTTACACCTAAGGATACTTTTAATGATCATTCGTTAGGGTTACACATGTGCATCGTGCAAATATGATTGATTGAGTTGATTTACCTATTGAATGTGTTCACACCCATTCATTCCATTTCCATGACTTGGTTGTTTGAGTCTAAATCCATGTTGTGATTTTTGTATCATGTTTTACATTTTTTTTCGAAATGGTATCTATTTTTGTATAAAAAATTAAAAAAAATCAAAAATAGTTTGTGTATTTTTTGTATACCGCGACACCCCGATTTTTCTTGTTTAATTCATTCTTCTTATTTGTCTATTTGGGGACATCATAAAAAGGGGGAGAAAGAATTATCATTTTATGGAGGAGTTTGAATTTTGAGGGAGTTTTGAGATTTGACTTATGCTTATCATATATTGGTATCTATGTTTATCTCATTTCAAACTCGATACGTCACTTGGTATTTTTTTTCTTTATCTCATGTGTGTAGGTACTACATTGATGATCTCTGAATTGCACACCCTGATGAGAAAAGATTTGATATTCCTGAAGATTTGAAGAACAAACGATGAAGAATATTCATTTGTACCTTTTCTAGTTTTGGGTTCATGGGAGGGTAGATTTGTATAGGCAATTTCGTATTTGATAATTCGGATTTTTTATGTATGTACCGGCATAGACATAGGGGGAGATTTGTAAGGACATTTTTCTCATGTCCAACATGTTTCATTTGTGTATGCCGTACGCCGCTACATTTGGCACGTCACCTCAAGATGTCACTCGACGGCCTCAATCCGAATTTCGGGAATTAAGGATTAAACATCTCCATTAATATGTCCCACATCTTCCTCAACGACTTCACGGTCCACGATTTTAGGGACTTAATGCAAGTGGTACGCAAGGGAAGTCAAAACAGTGAAAAAAGGCACGATAGGGAAGTTCAAGGACATTTTCGTAATTTCACATCCATAGTTCGGAGGTACGGTCAACTGGAAAGTTGAAGAGCTTGCCGCAACAAAGATACTGGAAGAAACGGCACCTCAATCCGAGCTACGGTGAAGGAGTTATGACCATTTGAAGTTGGAAGAAATTTCCAAGAAAAAGACTTGGGAAAAATATGAAGTATTCAAAGTTTTGACCAGCGCACTTTTTCGAACCGAGGCCCGAACCGATTCGGGGGGGCGAACCGGTTTGCTGGGTACCCGAACCGGTTCGGTGTACCTGTACGCTGATAGAATTTTAAGAGTTTTAAAATTATGGACTCTTCATCTGTTTTTCCTATAAATACCAACTTCGGGGGAGTTGATTTTCAAGACTTTAGAAGACGTTTTTGAGAGTTCAAATTACTCTAGTCTTCATATTTTTGAGTCCCAATACTCATGTTTTGTTTCACACAATTCTTCCAAACCTTTGTGAATCTTTTTGGTAACCCAAGAACACATCTTTGAGTTTGTTCAACCCTTGTGAAGGAGTCGTTCTCTTCTTCATTGCAGCCCTCCTGGAAAGGGAAAATTCCAGCCGACAAACTTGTGGAGAAGCCGTCTTTCTTCTTCATTGCTGCCCTACTGGAAAGGGATATCTCCAGCCGCCGACTACAGAATCCGACACCTGAGGGTAATTCTTAGTCAACTTGTATTTTTCATTGTAATCCGATTGTAAGCCATTTTCTTACAAATTATAGTGAAAAATAAATGGTTTTGCCCCTTTGGGGGATTTTTCCTGAAATTGTTTGTTTTATCCTGCATGCTATTTTTATTTGATAAATCATCTAGATGCATGTTTTAGGGTTTAACTAAAATTTGGGAATAATTAAAATTGGATTTTATTTGAGAAGTCGCAATATTTCCGCTGTAGCGATTCTTCAAATTGGTATCAGAGCTTATTTAAGCGATCACCACTTTTCAAATTGGTATCAGAGCCTGTTGCACTAAGTTATTGTGTTTTGATCCTGATTTTGTACAAAAATGGCTTTTGATGGTTTTGATGATCTTCGATGTCAAATTTTTGAAAAAGTTAATTGGAAAATTCATAGGAACTCTTGTTTTAAATCTTCTGTTGAAAATGAATCTGAGAAGTGTTCTTGTTGTGAGGGTGTTGGTCACACGTTAGATGAGTGTACCACAAATTTAAAGAATAAATTGAATGAACCGATTTCTCATGTTTCTACCCTTAGTGATAGTGATTCGAAAGAAGAAGTCTTTTATGCTTCTAGGCGAGAATTTCCCATCCGTGTGATTAGTAATGAGAGTGAGGGTGAAAAGAGTGAGGAGGAAGAAGAAGAATTGAGTGAGTTGCAAGTTGCCTACAATAATTTTTATTTTGAATGTTTAATGACAAAAAAGGCAAACTTGAAACTTGAAGCTCAATTGAAAGATTGTGCCTTAATAATAATGATGTTTTAGTTGAAGAACTTAGGGCACGAGAGAAAATTTTAAGAGAGAAGCTGGGATATGTCGAGGGTGAGAGAGATGATCTTCGAGGCGTGATGGAAGCTATGAAAAAGGAGATTCTTGAGTTTGAGGAGTCTAGGCGCTTACTTGAATCTAGGATAGATGAACTTGAGAAAAGTTTGAGAGATTCGAGTAAGGTGAAATTTGATTTGGAGTCTAGGTCTGAAAAACTTGATAAGATTTTAGGCACTGTCGAGATTAAAAAGGATAGGGGTGGGATTGGTTTTGAAAAACATGGTGCACCCATTCCCACACGTGTGAGAGAGCCCCCTAGGATTGTTAGGAAAGAGCCTCTTAGGAACATCGTGAGAGAACCTCCTAGGATCATTAGGAGAGACCCACCTAGGCAAATTCGGAGAGAGCAACCGAGAAATTGGAGGAGAGGGCCACCTTTAGGTAACACACACCGCCCGATTTACTCTTGTACACATTATGGTAGGCAAGGTCATCTTAGGCAATTTTGTTACAAGCTTTTAAATGAACCTAGGAAGGTTAATAGAAGAATAAATTCGATTCCCCACACCCCCACACCTCGTTACACATCTATTTGGGTTAGAAAATCGGATTTAGAGGCTTATGGTTTATTTGTCCACGATTCCCGTTTGCTTGCACGTGATTCACCCCTGTGAAATCTTTTGGTTGGTTGTGTTTGCATGTTTGTCATACACTAGTTATGGTTTCATGATATATTTTTTTTGCTAGTGTGTTGACTTGTACTTTTTGTATAATTTTTTATTTATAAAATTTTGAGAAAATCCAAAAAGATTTTTGTATTTTATTTGCACCGTTTATGGATAAACACTTAGGATGACCAAGTCACAACATCATTCCATTCTTCATGTGACTATTTGATAGTGTTTTGAGACAATAGGTTAATTCACCCTTGTGCTTTATAATGTTTGGAGTCATTAAGATGTAATTAAGTGTTACTTCCTACATGTTTGACTCATGTTTCCTTTATTGCACACATGCGCGGATTTGTTTGATTATTGTGCTTGTCTTATCACATGTTGGTTGGGTGTTTTCACTTCAATCCTGTCCTTAAAACGAACCAAGCACGATAAAATTTTGATGAGGATATTGTGCATATAAAAACCGTTTTGTGAGTTTGTGTACTTTATTTAAAAACGGGGAGGGGCTGCGAAAGGTAATTATCTATCCTTTGCGCAAAAGCCGCCGTTTAATTGGATCTAAAAAATGGAGAAATTTTTATTATTTGAGGTCCAAAGAGGTTTAAAAGAGCCCGAAAAAATTGAAAGGCAATAAAAAGAAATTCATGCCAAATTATGGGCCATTTAGGCTTTTTGCACCAATTCTCCAAAGTTAGAGAATTTAGATTACCTCTAAAAGAAAATATATATGAGGGAGTTTGGTTGGAGAATTAAAACGGGTTTACACGTCCTTGAATTATTGAAAATGCGCTTTATAGTTTTGGACGTTATTGGTGTGGAAATCACTTTGACTTTGATTTGTTGATTTGCATAAGATGATGTCATCTAAATTCAACACTTTTTTTTACACCTAAGGATACTTTTGATGATCATTCGTTAGGGTTACACATGTGCATCGTGCAAATATGATTGATTGAGTTGATTTACCTATCGAATGTGTTCACACCCATTCATTCCATTTCCATGACTTGGTTGTTTGAGTCTAAATCCATGGTGTGATTTTTGTATCATGTTTTACATTTTTTTTCAAAATGGTATCTATTTTTGTATAAAAAATTAAAAAAAATCAAAAATAGTTTGTGTATTTTTTGTATACCGCGACACCCCGATTTTTCTTGTTTAATTCATTCTTCTTATTTGTCTATTTGGGGACATCATAAAAAGGGGGAGAAAAAATTATCATTTTATGGGGGAGTTTGAATTTTGAGGGAGTTTTGAGATTTGACTTATGCTTATCATATATTGGTATCTATGTTTATCTCATTTCAAACTCGATACGTCACTTGGTATTTTTTTTCTTTATCTCATGTGCGTAGGTACTACATTGATGATCTCTGAATTGCACACCCTGATGAGAAAAGATTTGAGATTCCTGAAGATTTGAAGAACAAACGATGAAGAATATTCATTTGTACCTTTTCCAGTTTTGGGTTCATGGGAGGGTAGATTTGTATAGGCAATTTCGTATTTGATAATTCGGATTTTTTATGTATGTACCGGCATAGACATAGGGGGAGATTTGTAAGGACATTTTTCTCATGTCCAACATGTTTCATTTGTGTATGCCGTACGCCGCTACATTTGGCACGTCACCTCAAGATGTCACTCGACGGCCTCAATCCGAATTTCGGGAATTAAGGATTAAACATCTCCATTAATATGTCCCACATCTTCCTCAACGACTTCACGGTCCACGATTTTAGGGACTTAATGCAAGTGGTACGCAAGGGAAGTCAAAACAGTGAAAAAAGGCACGATAGGGAAGTTCAAGGACATTTTCGTAATTTCACATCCATAGTTCGGAGGTACGGTCAACTGGAAAGTTGAAGAGCTTGCCGCAACAAAGATACTGGAAGAAACGGCACCTCAATCCGAGCTACGGTGAAGGAGTTATGACCATTTGAAGTTGGAAGAAATTTCCAAGAAAAAGACTTGGGAAAAATATGAAGTATTCAAAGTTTTGACCAGCGCACTTTTTCGAACCGAGGCCCGAACCGATTCGGGGGGGCAAACCGGTTTGCTGGGTACCCGAACCGGTTCGGTGTACCTGTACGCTGATAGAATTTTAAGAGTTTTAAAATTATGGACTCTTCATCTGTTTTTCCTATAAATACCAACTTCGGGGGAGTTGATTTGCAAGACTTTAGAAGACGTTTTTGAGAGTTCAAATTACTCTAGTCTTCATATTTTTGAGTCCCAATACTCATGTTTTGTTTCACACAATTCTTCCAAACCTTTGTGAATCTTTTTGGTAACCCAAGAACACATCTTTGAGTTTGTTCAACCCTTGTGAAGGAGTCGTTCTCTTCTTCATTGCAGCCCTCCTGGAAAGGGAAAATTCCAGCCGACAAACTTGTGGAGAAGCCGTCTTTCTTCTTCATTGCTGCCCTACTGGAAAGGGATATCTCCAGCCGCCGACTACAGAATCCGACACCTGAGGGTAATTCTTAGTCAACTTGTATTTTTCATTGTAATCCGATTGTAAGCCATTTTCTTACAAATTATAGTGAAAAATAAATGGTTTTGCCCCTTTGGGGGATTTTTCCTGAAATTGTTTGTTTTATCCTGCATGCTATTTTTATTTGATAAATCGTCTAGATGCATGTTTTAGGGTTTAACTAAAATTTGGGAATAATTAAAATTGAATTTTATTTGAGAAGTCGCAATATTTCCGCTGTAGTGATTCTTCAAATTGGTATCAGGGCTTATTTAAGCAATCACCACTTTTCAAAGATGCTTGATGTGAAGGTGGAGTAGGTGGAATTTGAGGCTGCCACCCTTAAAGAGAGCTCGTACAGCGCAGGGTGGGTCGTAGCATACGAGGATGCCAAGGCTCTGATTGGCTATGTTGGGCGTCTCAACTTTAAGAAGGGTTAGGACAAATCCTTACTTGCTGCCAAGGTGGATATTGATTCCCCCCTCTTTGATGAGCATGATCCTGGTCCCAAGCCTGCTGTGGATGAGGTGCCTCTTCCTGCTTCCAATAAAGGTGCCCTAGTTGTCCCGACCATTACTGTCAATGCTCCCTTTGACTAGGGGAGGGCGACTGCTCCATCTGAGGAAGGAGTGCTTGGAGCTACTACGGATAAGGGGAAGCAACCAGCGTCCTCAGAACAGACTAAGGTCGCTAACTAGTCTTTCTAGGATTTTTTATATTTTTGCACTTTTGTTGTTCCTTCTTTCCCTTGCCGATGTACTTTGAACTTACTTTTAATGAAATGAAATTCTTTTCACTTCTGCATACTGATTTATTTATTTTCCACGCCCGTATGGTTTATAGCTGATTGATGTTGAGGAGTATATACCTGCTATTTCTCAACTAGGAAAAATTCGTGGTCCTGATGCGAGCAATCGAGTTCTCAAAGCCTTTATAAGGATCTGCAAGTCTCTTAGGTCGAGGAATCAAGACTACAAAGACTAGTCAGAGCTCGTTTCCAAGCTGAAGGATAGGCTCTAGGAGAAGGAGGAGATCAGTGCTTCTGTTCAAGAAGAATTGGATACTCTAAAGGCTAAGCTTCTGGATGCCTTTGAGGTCAATCAAGTTGGAGAGGTACTTCAACAAGAGAACGATGCTCTGAGGAGATAAGTTTCCCGACTTACGGAGAATGCGCTGAGCATTGCACCTCGAGTTTTGTGGGGTTCCTTTTCATCGACTGGACCATGAGCTGGTACTGATGACAGTGGTTCAGCTAGGGAGATTATCGAGCTTCGAGGTGATGTTCGCTGAGCGTATGTGATAGCTGCCGGTCTTCAAAGAGATGTTACTTTACTGAGACACCTATTCAAGAAAGGTCCTCGGTGAGTGTGGGCTAATGGTTATGATCAGGGTTGAACATATAATCTGACGAATTTGAGGGAGGTTGAAGACTTGTCCTTCATTAGAGGATGGTTGAGTGCTCTTAGAGAGTTGCAAGTCCCTAGAAACTCTATCCTCTAGTATCGCCATGAGATCTCCCCCTCAACTTTGATGCCTAACCCATTCAGGAAGGATGATCAATGGTTCCCCATAGATGCCATCCCAAGGTAACTTTTGGAACCAGACTCAAATGAAGTCGAGGAGGAATTAACTCCTCATCCAGATGATGGTAGAAGAGCACATGTGGCTGAATATCTTACTCAGCGTCCTAATCCTCATTAGGATTTATTTTATTCAACATGTGTAACTTTTTTATATGTATAATGATGTAATAAAATAGTTATGTTTTAGGCTATTTGCCGACTATACATGTGTTGTATATTTTTTACTTCATTGATTTTTTATTCAACTATCTTGGGCTCCTCTAGCCGACTAGATTTGATATAGACAGAGTTAGTTCGTTGAGTGAGTATCCCCCCAGTCCATTATGCTTATAGGGTCCGTTCTGCCTCACTTTATCTTTTAGGTTGTGCCGTCACACTTCCTTAGGCCTAAGTGTGACAATAGCGAGGACACACCTGGTGTTGGATGTTATATTCTAGCAGGATTTTTAAGCCAAACATTATTGGCGACCAACTTGGGTTGGCCATCTTGCTTAAGGGTCCCCTATAGGGCTTCATATATTACCAGGGGCAATGCTAGGAGGTCATTCATGTTTGATGATGAAAGCCTGAAGAGGGTCATACCCTGTTATATTTGTTAAAAGAGGAGCCTGTTACTTAGAAAAGATGCATGAATTATAAAGTATTTGAGAAAAGATCAACACTTCATAGAATGCCACTACTAACCAAACAATTTTTTATTAATAAAAAATGAATTGCAAATTTCAACATTGAGTTAAAAAATCAACAAAGATAACTAGAAGTATAATTTCTTCAAATTGACTACATTCCAAGTTCAGGGTATCTCCCTGCCCTCCAGCGTTTCTAAGTGATAGGCTTCTTGTAGGTCGTCGTTCTGTCCTAGCTTGCCATCTGATGAGTTTACTGCGTTGCCAAGAACTTTCCTTAAGACGTAGTCCCCAATTTGGAATGCTTTTGGATTGACCTTTTTGTTGTAGTGCTTTGCTAGCTATTACTGATAACTTGTTAGTTTCACTAGAGCCAGCTCTCTTCGTTCCTCAGCTAGGTTCAATTCAGTGAGCAATGCTGCATCGTTCTGGCCTTGGTCGACCTTGGTAGACCTCATGGTGGGGAGGCCATCTTCTAAGGGGTTGATTGCCTCTATTCCATATATCAGTGCAAACGATGTTTCCCCAGTTGCTCGTCGTGGGATAGTGCAGTAAACCCATAAGATGTGGGGTAGTTCGTTTACCCATGACCCTTTGGCTCGCTCCAATCGCTTCTTCAATCCATCAATCACTGTGTTATTAGAAACTTCAACTTGTCTATTGCTCTGAGGATATGCTATAGAGCTGAAGTAGTGCCTGATCCCGTGGTTGTTACAGAAATCCTGGAAGAGGCCACTTTCAAACTGGATACCGTTGTCAGTGATGATGGTCTTGGGGATAACAAAATGAGTAACAATGTTTCTCTATATGAATCTTATCATGTATGCGTCCCTAATATTCATCAGTGGTTCTGCCTCTATCCATTTGGTGAAGTAGTATGTTGCGACTAACAGATACTTGTGATTACCGACTACAGTAGGAAGGGGGACCATGATGTCCATACCCCATTGGGTGAAAGACCATGGGCTGGTAAGTGACTTCAGGTCAGTAGCTGGCAGATGAACCATAGGAGCGTGAAGTTGTCATTTCTTGCACTTGCGAGCATATATCCCAATGTCCTTCTGCATGTACGACCACCAGTAGCCTTCTTTTATTGCTCGAAAAGCTAGCAACCTTCCCCCAATGTGACTCCCACAGATTCCCTCATAGAGTTCGTGCACAACTTACTCGACGTCGTTTAGGTGAATGCATTGGAGGTAAGGACCAGTGAAAAATTTCTTGTACAGTTTGCCCTCAGGAGATAAGTAAAAGCGAGAAACTTTGACTCTTATCTGATGAGCGGTCTTCTTATCGTACGGTAGCGCACCATCCTTCAAGTAATACCTTAAGGGGTTCATCCAACTGGGGGTTGATTTAATCTGGAGAATATGTCCTATGTTTGGTAGCTCATTGATCTAGTTAATACTTTTCTGGGCGAGGAAGTCAATCAGAATTGTTATTTTTAAGTCAGAATTGATCGTTGAGCTCAAGGTCGCTAGGGCGTCAGCATGGACGTTCTGTCCTTTGGGAAAGTGTTGACGCTGACCTGTTCGAAGTTAGTCATTAATTTCTTGATTATGGAGAGATAAGCTGTCATCCGCTCATCCCTAGTGTTGAAGACACCACTTATCTGGTTAGAGACCAGTTGTGAGTCGCCGAACACTTAGAGTTGCTTTGCCCCAATGCGTGTGCCTTCTGTAGGCCTGCTATCAGTGCTTTATATTCTGATTCGTTATTGGAGGCTTCAAATCCAAGCCTGATTCCCTGCTGTATTGCATCTTCGGGGGTGATCAGCATGATGCTTACTCTTGCCCCTTTGGAATTAGAGGCTCCATCAAAGAATAGTTTCTATACGCCTGTTGCTGGTGGAACTTCACTTTGAAGTTGGTCACAAGGATGTTCTCCTATAAATTCTGTGATGAAGTCGGCGAGTAACTACCCCTTGATGGCATTCCTTGGCTGAAATTGGATATCAAATCACCCGAGCTCGACAGACCACTTTGATAGTCTATCGGACATATCTGCTTTTTAGAGGACTGCTTTAAGAGGGTGGGATGTAAGTACAATGATGGAATGGGCTTCGAAGTAATGTTTCAACTTCCTCGAGGTTACCACTAATGCAAAGGTGAGATTTTGTAGTGGTAGGTATCGTTGTTCGGTGTCCAAAAGAGTTTTGCTCGGGTAACAAACAGGGTGCTGGATCTCCGTTCTTTCGCATACCAGTGCAGAACTTATAGCATGACTGGAAACTGCGAGGTACAGGTATAGAGAGTCATTCTCTTGGGGGATTACGAGTAAGGGTGGTGTGCTGAGGTAAGCCTTGAGTCCTTCTAGCGCCTTCGAGCAATCCTCAATGCACTCCACATCTTTGCTTTTCTTCAAAAGTTGGAAGAATGGAAGGCACCTTTTGGATGACTTTGAGATGAAGCGGCTGAGGGCGGTGAACATTCCTATGAGATTCTGCACGTATCTTACCGTATGGGGGGGGGGATTCACCCTATTGATGGAGTCAATCTAATCTGGGTTGGCTTCGATACCTCTCTTGCTGACCAAGTACCCAAGGAATTTTCCTGACTGGATAACGAAAGAGAACTTTCTTGCATTGAGCTTCATTCGGTACTTCTTGAGGATTTCGAAGGTTCTTGACAGGTCAGAGAGGTGGTCTTTCTTAAGCTTGATCTTGACGAGCATATCATTGATGTAGACTTCTAAGGTGCTTCCCATTTGATTCCTGAACATTTCGATGACCAGCCGCTGGTAGGTGGCTCCTGCGTTCTTTAGCCCAAATGGCATAACCTTGTAGCAATATAACCCAACTTTGGTTATGAATGCTGTTTTGTCTTGATCTGGCCCGTATAGAGGTATTTGATGATACCTGGAGTATGCATTCAGGAAACTCATTCTTTCTTGTGCTGCAGTGGCATCCACCAGCTGATTAATCTTTGGGAGGGAGAAACTGTCCTTAGGGAAGGCATTGTTGAGATCGGTGAAATTGATGGAGACTCTCCACTTTCCGTTGCTCTTAGGGAAAACTACTGGGTTGGATAACCATTTGGGTAATTGGACTTCCCGTATGGATCCTGCGTCCAATAGTTTTTTAACTTCCTTCTCCAGTACTTTGGCTTTTTTCGGAGCAGTACGTCGAGCTTTCTGTGTAATTGTCTTGAATGCTGGGTAGACGTGTAGTCGATGTCAGGTGACGCTTGGATCTATCTCGGGAAGCTCAGGCTCCCATGAAAATACATCTAGGTTACCTTGGAGTAGGGTGATTAATTCCCTTTTTTCGTTAGGAGTGAGTGTGGTTCCAATCAGGAATTTTCTTTCACTTGAGCTATCGCTGGCTGGGACTTCCTCTAGGTTCTCGATGACTCTTTCAGAGGGTAGGTGCCTGGTCTCCTCCACTCCTGTTCTTTCATACCTTAGCTGCTATTTGGAGGGCATCAGCCTATCCTGATCTTCTTCTTTGCTTGTAACTTTCTCGACCTTCTTCTCTGGCTTGGGACGGATAGCTGCTATGAAGCACTTTCTTGCCATCGCTTGGTTTCCACAAATCTTCATTACTCCTCGCTCAGTCACATATTTAAATTTTTGATATTAGGTAGAGGGGACGACCTTCATCGCGTGTAGCCACCCTCTTCCAAGGATCGCCTGGTAGGGTGATTTAATATCGACCATCAGAAATTTGATCATTTTGGAAATGTTTCCTGCCCTCACAGCCAGTACAATCTTTCCCAAGGGAATGGTTATTTTTCCAGCGAAGCTAACTAGATGAATGGTAGCTTCCTTTAAGTCAGTGAGGCTTAGCTTCAACCTTCTGAATAGGTCGAGATATATTACTTTGGATGAACTACCTTGGTCGATGAGCAACTTGTGGACGTCATAGTTAGTTATCATAAGTGTAATGATCAAGGCATCATGATGTGGGGTCCTTACTCCCACTTAGTCTTCATCTGTGAACACAATATGCTTGCTGTAGTCGACGTCATCTGCTCGTCAATGCTTTCATGCTTGCATTTTGGCTGGATCGATTTGAAAAGCTTGCATTACTGTCGTAAGCTTTTTGATTTCCATCCGAGCTGTGTTTCCTTGAATCTACTTCATGTTGGAAAACTCCCATAAATTATAGCGAACTCATGGCCGATGTCATCCTCGAGAACGTTATCGGGTCTTCGATCTCCATTGGCAGCTACCTTCTTTGCCTTTTTTCTCTACGAACTCATTCAAGTGCCCAGCCCCTGGGTTATATCCTCAAGGTGAGACTTGAGATCTTTACAATGCTCCGTTTTGTGCCCGCCCTCCTTGTGGAATGCACACCTTAGCACGTTGTTCCTTTTTTAGGGCTCTCCACTCATCTTCCTAGGCCACTTTACGAATGGTTCATCCTTGATCTTCGCCAAAATCTTATAGATTGGTTCGTTAAAAACTGTATTCACTGCTTGAAATGCTTTCGAGGCATCACTATTATTCCCATTCTTTGGGTCGCTGCTGCCCCCATTCTTACTTCCTTTCTTTTGATTCTCAGTTTTGTCGCTGCTCTTGCCGGCGAACTTTGCGCGACCATTCTCACCTGCGTTAAGATGAGTCATATCTTCAACTTTGGCATATTTCTCAATACATGATATGAAGTCATCAATAATCGTGGCCTCCTTCGTAGTGAGGGGTTGGTGCAAGAGGCAGGAGCTGGGTAAACCAATCTTAAAGGATGCCACCATGACCTGCTCCGAGCATTCCTCGACCTCATTGAATATCTCCCAATATCTCTTCGCGTAGTCTCTGAGGCTCTCCTAGGGCATTTTCTTCATTATCAACAAAGCAACCATCCTCTTCGGATGGGAGCTGATGGTAATGAAGTGAGGTATGAAGAGCTCTGCAAGGGACTCGAAGCTTCTGATGGATCTGTGTGGGAGTTTCTCAAACCACTTATGAGCCACGTCATGCAAGCTCAATGGAAAGATCCGGCACATTAATGCGTCTTTATGGTTTTAGAGGGTAATGGCCTGCCTGTACTGCCTAACATGGTCGATACGATCAGTCTTTCCGTCATAGATCTTGAATCTAGGCATTATGAACTTCTTAGGGGCTTCTTTTTCTTCTATCTCCCTTGAGAAAGGGGATTTCATCTGGGTTCTGAGAGCTCGCCTGGCTAGCTCCCTGATCGATCGGGCACCCCGATGTGCTGGGTGTTGGTCCATTTCTCTCCGGACCAAATTTCATATGTCGTCGTTTCCTCGATCTAGGCTCTTGTAATGGCGAGCTGATTGTTGTTGCTCGGACAAATTATCATTCGACCTGTGTCCCTCAAATCTTTGAGATCCACGTCTAGGGCTCTTTCCTTGGCTGTGAGACCTCCTCTCCTGAGGGCTAGAAGTGCGATAATGACGTTGCCTTGTGCTACGATGGAGTTCCCTCTCCATCTTTTCCAGTCTTCTCTTGAGGTGAGCATTCTCAGCTTCTTGCTTGCGAGTAGCTTCCTATTGCTCTTGGAGCCTGGCCTTATAGGCGTCGATCAGCCTGGAGACCTGTGTGGACCTAACTGGTCCCTGACTTTCCTCTAGAGCTTGTCGTTCTAGGAGAGCCCCAGGATTTGAGCGTCGAACTTCAGATCTAACCCTGCAAGGGGCAGGTTGCTCTTGAATATCCCCTACTTAAGGGGCATTACTGCTGTGACCAGACATTACAAGTTCTTATTGGTGAAGGCTTTCTTAGAAGAAAACAAACGTTTCCCACAAACGGAGCCAATTGCGGTGACAATTAATCTCAACCCAAAATAATAGGCAAATACAATCACCAGAATAAATAAAGAACACAAAAGAACTGCAATCACACACAACACAAGATATACGTGGTTCGACAAGAAGGCCTAGGTCCACGGTGGTGCTCTCTGTATATTATATTTCTCTTTACTCCAGGAGAGTGTTACAATTGCGTGTCCTTTGCCCCAGGCTGAGGGTTTAATTTATACATGTCATTTGCGGAGAGTGGGGGGTGTTGGATTCCTCGACGTTAGCCCATAATCCCTAAGATATCTCCTTGAGAGATTTTAGGAGTTGAATGGGTCACAACTTAGTCAGTTAAAGCACGAGGCCTTTAGACTTTGGGCCAGACTTAATCGGGCTACTCGTCCAGGCCGGAAAAACTAATCAAGGTACCCACAGTTTCTTATTCATTTCTTTATCTTACTTTCTGTTTTTTTTCTTAATTAATAAAATTCCGACTCTTTAATAAATTTATGTTTTTTTAAAATTAATTCTGAGGTTAATATCTCATTTCTATTTATTGTTCCTTTTTTGTTTTTTCATTATTTTGGGTTTTTATTGATTTTTTTAATTTTCTATTATTTATTTCTTAATTAATAAATTTATGAGTTTTTAATAAATTTCTAGGTGATTTTTAAAATTAATTATGGGGTCAATATATATTTTCTATTTAATTTTCTTGATTTTTCATCAATTTTATTGGCGTGGGAATTCTTTTCCATGAAAAATGAATAACAAGGTGTGATGAGGTTTTTTAAATCTACCTTTTTGTGAGAAAAGTGGTTGCTTCATTTGTTTTAAAGAAACCAATGTCAAATGGTTCTTTGTCTTCCTTGGGACCCCAGGACCCTATTACAATCAAATGAGTATTCTATCTTACTTTTATACTAGAGTTTTATTAAAATCGTAGAGGAGCTGAATCCCATAACTTTACAAGTATACGAGCTAGTATTTATAGGTAAAAAAATAGGGAGATTTACAATTAGGTTCATTGCTGATAATTTTTAAACATTTAAGGACAATTACTATTAGGTCCACTTGTTATGACACTAGTGTAAACTTCTACAAGAAGAGAATTAGTGGAGCTAAGTGTTTAAAATTTATCAAAACTCCTTTAGGGTGTGTTTGATAAACAAGATAGAAAATAAGTGCTTAAGAGTCAATTTCCATGGAATTGAAAACTTGAAAATATTTTCAATCGAAAAAATTCGTTGGTGTTGTTTGATTGCAATTTTCTTTTCAGGTGGAAAATGTTATATTTTTCATCTTTTATGTGTTTGATTCCCAATATTTTCTATGGAAAAAAACAACATTTTTTATCGCCATCAGTTTCAAGCAAGAAAATATTATAATTTTCTACGTTTGATTTTTGTTTGCAAATATAAAAGTTATAAATTAAAACACGTAGATATCATTTAAAAATAGGAAATAAATAAAAAAAGTAGAAAATAAATATTAAAAAGGAAAAAATAAATAAAATCCAAAAAACTGATAAAAATGCACGAAAAATAATAAAAATAACCAGAAAATTTAAAAAAACAAAAATGAATAAAATCCCAAAAAATTAAAAAAAATACAAAAATGAATAAAAAATTAGAAAATATATTGAATCCAAAATGAATTTATATAAAAAATATCAAAAGTAAATTAATAAACCCATCAAAATGTATTAAGAATATTAATAAAAAAATAAAAAATGAATAAACATCAACCCCCGCCCCCGCCCCAACTGTTTCATCCCCCTTGTCGCCAGATTTGTTTGTTATTTTCTTTTTCTTTTTTTAATTTTCTCCTATATTTTTTAATTTTTTTCCTAATATGAGCCTTTTTGTTAGTTTTCTAGAGTTTTTATTCAATTCCATTTTTTTAATTATTTGAGCATTTTTTATTTTTTAATAATTTTTTCCTTTTATTTATTTCTGTTTTTTACAAATTTCTGATCTTTTTTTAATTTTCTGTTATTTGTTTTCTTAATTAATAAATTTATTGTTTTTTTAAATTACTTCCAGGGTTAATATTCTATTTTTTATTCACTTTCTGTATTTTATCATTATTTTTGGATTTTTATTAATTTTTTTTATTTTTCATCAATTTTATTCGTGTGGGAATTCTTTTCCATGAAAAATGAATAACAAGGTGGGAGGAGGTTTTTTAAATCTACCTTTTTGTGAGAAAAGTGGTTGCTTCATTTGTTTTAAAGAAACCAATGCCGTAGAAAATTTTGTTTATCAAACATTCAAAAGATAATGAATATATGGGAGTGAAAATTTTGGATGGTTCTGAAATGTTTTACAATTAAAAAAAAGATCGAATATTAAAAAATCCCTAAAACATTTTTTAATACTCACTTAGTTCAACCATTTTATTTTGTACCAAAACGTTCCATATTTTTTTATCTTTAAAGGTCCGCATCAGCGGCATGGTAAAGCATTTTTGGCATGGTGAAGGACTTTTTAGAGCAAAATAAAAACGCTTGAACTAAATATGTATTAAAAAAAGTTCGAGAGACTATTTGGTATATGCACCTTAAAAAAATATATGGGAGTGAAACTTAATTATATCTTTATAGAGGGGTCCAAAGCCAAAAAACCTAAAAAACAGCATTAAAAAGGAGTTTTGAGGAAAGTTCCTCGTAATCCTCTAAGTGTATAAAAATAGGACACTCTAAATAATTTTATAAATTTAGTCTGTGTATAAAAACACCATGAGAAATGGTGAAAAATAATGCCATTGGCGGGGACGAAAAAAATAAACTCCTAACTTTAAAGGGACCATACAAATAAATACTATTGTATTACAAAAATTAAATTTATAAATTTAAAAAATATTATCCTACAAATTCAAATACGAAAACAACCTTCACCTTAATTCTCAATATTAAAAGATATAGTCGTTCGGATTCGGGGGTCAAATAAAGGCTTCGTTTTCTTGGCCAATACTCTAAATAATCCCTATTGCACATTGCCCATTGCCCAGCCTCACCATGGGCGGAGACAAGAAGAACATATGGTGGGCAGCTGCCCACCTTGTCTTGTGGGCAAAAAAAACTGGGCAGATTTGTAAATTAAATCAGTAATATGTAAAAAATTTGTAGGATAAAGAGGTAAATGTCCACTTTATCAAAAATCTATTAGCTAGCCTTAGCTTTATTCTTCCTCCTATCCATAAATAATAACTAATAAAAATTAAGAGAAATTAATATTCGTAGACAGAGATGGAAAGAATCACAAAATTAGTATCTAAAGAGAGAGTAGTTTGGTGTTCTTGTCCAAAATTAGTTTAGTTTGAATTAATTTTTTATATGTTAAAATTTCAGTTTGCTTTATTTTTTTGGTGTAAAACTCTGATCTATTTTTGGTGTAAATAAATGAACTTGCTTTGTTTTTTTTAGTGTAAAAATATGGACTTGCTTTGATTTAATTATTTGTATGTTAAAATTTGAGTTTGCTTTATATATATTTTTGTAAAAATCTCATCGTGCCTTTATTTTATTTTTGTATAAAAATCTGAACTTGATTTTTTTTCGTGTGTAAAAATTTGAACTTGCTTGCTTTGATTTAATTGCTTTGTATGTTAAAATCTTGTTTTGATTTTTTTGGGTAAAAATCTGATCTTACTTTTATTTATTTTTTTGGGTGTAAAAATCTGAACTATTGTTTTGTTTTTTTGGGTAAAAATTTGATTTTGCTTTAATTTAATTATTTGTATATTTAAATCTCATTGTGCTTTATTATTTTTTTGGTGTAAAAATTTGATATTGCTTTTATTTATTTTCTTCTAGTTATGCTTAGATACTTCAAAAAAATGCCTCGTCTTGTAAACCTCGTGATCATAAATTTCTTCAAAGAGATCAAGGAGGATTAAGGCGATTTAATCTTTCTTGGTTTGATGAACACCCAACTTGGTTAGAATATAGTGTCCACAAAGAGGTCGCATATTATTTTTGTTGTTATCTTTTCAATGTGGTTGGTAAGGAGCATGTGAGTGGTTTTGATGCATTTTTTATAGAGGGGTTTTTCAATTGGAAGAGGAAAGAAAAAATCCAATTACATGTTAGGCTGCCCACTGCCACTCATAACAATACTTTGAAAAAATCCAATTACATGTTTATTGGTGACCCCAAAGTAGCGTAGGTGCATAAAGTTAAGAATTTTGATGTGTATCTTCCTTTTTTAACAAAGGAAAAATGCATGCTGAGGAGCTATGGATTATTCAATAAGAGGAAAAGAGAATATTATTCATGAATAAGAGTTGTAAAAGGGTTGTTCAAGTATAAATGGAGGTGTAACCCCTATAGGTATAGTGATAACACTTAACCCGAATACCCTTGATGATCACATGATAAACATAAAAACACAATTTAATAACAACTCAGATTGAACTCACAAATCTCTCGTGTATAACTCAAACAATAATAAAGGAAACTCCGAAGTAACTCATTCAAAGGGAGAGAGAAGTAAGCACCTTAGATGCACCTTGCACGCAGCCAACACACCAGCAAACTCTGAAGAATCTCTGGTTAGTCATTAAAATATTCATAATAAATGACAATGACGGGTGAGTAAACCCTCTGGTTTGCAATAACTCCTCCCTGATATATTCTCTCTCTAGTAGTAAATTCTCTAGAAGGACCCCCCTTTCTCAGAGGTAGTTGAGGCCATTAAATAGCCCCACACCATTTATAAGACGCCTCATTCCTTCACAATTATGAAAGACATCCCCTCATACTTTACGTCACAAACATTAAATACATGATGGGCCAGTCATCCCTACGTCATAAACACTAAATCTCAAGACATGCCTTTTGCCCAACCATTGTGTGTCAGAGGATTATCACAATAGAGGTGGATACCCAAACTGTCTAACAACCCCAATACCACAGTGGTTTACTCAACTACAGATTGAACAATGTTTAGATGTCTAATGATATCACCTACAGTAGATGTGACATTTAATAGAGGACTGGTTGGATCAAAACTCAATATACGTTGGAACTCAAGGCTACTCCGCACAAGATTCCACGGTGAAAGGTCTCTCGATATTTTACCAGGTGTATCCAATATGGTCAAGATAAGCCTTAACGCTGCCTCACTTATTAATCCTCCAAACTAAATCCCTCTGAAGTTCCCAAGACGAGGTCATTCGATAGAGCATGTAAGTTCTTTCAAGCCCAGCCAGACCTAGTCTCTTGCGAGTACCGTTTAACCTCGCACTTTATATTACAATCATTACAACATTAAAACAAATGTATTTAACAGATGCAATTCGACTAAGTAAGAACGGATGATGAAAAGGATCTCTCTCAGTCAGTTTACTCACCGAGTTGTATCACTGAGATTCCTTGATGAGCTGCCCCGCTGAGCTACCTCTCAAAGTTGGTTCGCTGTCTTCATGCTGCTTCCTTCTCTTGAGTCTCTTCTATTAATTGGGGAAGCTCTCGATAATTCAGAGATTACCTCCAAGCGGCCTATATGAACATTAAAGGTTAGTACTTGATTTTGAACATTCCCTGAAGAGTTTATATTGTCGCTTTCTAGTTAGTTATAGCAATACTATCTTGGACTTCGATCGTCTAATTTTTATCCAATATGAATTTTAGTTAATTTCAAAACTAGTGTTAATTAAGATGGGTAAACAATGTAAATAGATTATGATAATATTCGAATCTCGAGAATTCGAGAGGACACAGATATCGATAATTATTTTTCTATCCAAGCGGATAAAGATAGGTATACAGATATGGATAACATCTGCACCGTATCTATCATTTCACCACCCATAACTCTCCTAAAATGTCTAACACCAAAACAAATAAAAGAAGCTTGTAGAGATATTGAGAGAACCCACTGTTGAATGACCGAACAACTTAACTTCATCTCCTACTTGCTCTTGCTCTTGCTCATGCGACTAAAGAGATAGATAGATTATTGGTTTTCCTAGCTCATGCCCAAGGTTAGTTTAGTTTTGATTAATTGTTTGCATGTATGTTAAAATCACAACTTGCTTTTGATATGTTATAAGTTTTGAAAATGAATGTTAAAAATGTGTGAATTTATTTTTAATACAAAGGTTTGTAAAATGTTAGGATTTGTTAAATGCAAAATTTTCAAATTTAGATTTTATAAAAATATTAATATTAAATAGTAGGGTTTTTTTAAATGCTAATTTATTAAATTTTTAGGTTTATTATCTTTCATTATTTTCTTTTAGTTATGCGTACGTACTATAAAAGAAATGTCTCGACAGTTTCTCTCCATACGAGTGATGAAGATGATTATGATCTTGATGTCACCTACCATGTATTTTCTACATTTTCTTCCTTAAAAGATCCATACCTACACAATAAGTCTCCATAACATTCTCGATTTTCCTAGTATATTATCTACTATTGTGTAATATGTTATGAAATATTATAGGATTTTCTAGAATAATCTAGAGTTTACTTGTAATGAATGGAATAATCAAGAATTATAAAAAGTATGTAGTGTTCTAAAATGTTCCTACAAGGACATGGGACCATTATGGAAAATTAATCCAGACTACTCATGTCTTTTGATCTCCACCATCCATTAAGGAGGTGGATGCCTACAAATAGGTGGGGAAGTCATTTGGCCAAATCATCCAAGCCAGACATTGTAGTATGTTCCTTTGTGTTCAATTTGCTCCATTTTTGTCCCATCTCTAGCACTTGTGTTATAACTTCAATAGATTTCTCGGATGGATTAGTAACCCATAAATTGTTGGAGTGTTAAGTTATGCACGAAAGAGTAGTTAAAGTATATCCCCATGAAATTGGGAAGGAGCTAGTTTAATGGCTTTAGATATTATAGTTTTTTTGTCAATAATTTATATGTAAATGATAACAACCCCTCTTGTCGTGTTATTCTGATTAAATTTTGAACATCGTTTTTGTATAATATTTTTTCTTATACTAGTTGAATGGTTTTTGCTATTATAGTTATTTTTTTGGACCCTTCGTCCACCTTAACAAATGTTTCTGGATCCGCCCCTGAGCCTCACTGTTTCGTTTTTCCCATTCAAGAAATCCTCTGCGACGACTGCGACAACTGATCTCATGGAAAAGACGAAGAAGAATGGATCCAAAGAAAAAAGGATTCTGGGTAAACGAGGTCGAAAAGGATCGGTCAACCCTCCTCCAGTTCCTGTTCCGAATCCTCCAGTTCCTAATCCTAATCCTAATCCTAATCCTAATCCTAATCCTAATCCACCGGATGATCGACAGCGGGATGAACGACAGCGGTGAGTATTCAATATATATATATATATGTATGTATGTATCTTTTGAATATGGATATCGGGATAAAATTGTGTCGTTGATGTGGATTGGGGTTGGGTTGTTGTGGTATTAGAGTTCCAAACTTATATCTGTTTACAATTATAATACCTTGCCCATTTTTATTGAATGTCAGATTCGCACTGAATGCAATAAGGTTCAGTGATAATTTCCTACGATTCGTGGAGGAAAAGTATCGCATTGCGGTTCAACGTCAGATTCAGTTTGGGGATTGTACTCCTTCTCGCCTCAAGGAATTATGTACACGACTTCGATCCTTTAACGACGATTTTTACGCTATGTATTTTCGTTCCATTGGAGGCCAGGGTCAGGCCGTGGCCGGGGCTGTGGGCGTTGGCAAGCCCGAGAGCAAGGGGCCAATGACAAGGGCAAGGGCAAGGTCAAGGGCAATGGCAATGGCAATGGCTGTCAATGGCAACGACAATGGCAACGGCAACGGCAACGGCAAGGGCAATGGCAAGGCTTGATTGATCGTTAGTCGTAATTTTTCATGTATTTCGTTCCGTACTTTTAGCCTATGAACATACACTGTTTTTTATTTTTATTTTTTTCTGCTACTCTTGGTCACAAAACTACATGTTTAGTCTTAATTTTCTACTATTGATGTTTGGTCTTAATTTTTCAAGTATTTCTCCCCTACCCATATGTTTAGTATTAGTTTCAAACAAGAATAATCTAGTCCGGGTTTGGGAACTCAAGATCGGCCAAAGCTGTTGTTTTGAATCGGGTCAGCAGTTCCTTATATTTATATCATGATGTTAAATTTTTATGTTACACTCGTGATAAAATCATTAATTTGGGAAATTTTTATGTTACACTCATGTTAAATTTTTATGTTATCCCACAATTCTTGAAGCACGTACATTAAGCTTTTTTTCGGATGTGACAAATGTGTAAAATTAGTACATGCATTGACCACCCCAATTTCAAGACAACCCTTAGGGCCCGTTTGGTTGGGGGTAAAATACGTTTCAACGCGGTGAAAAGTAATATGGTGAAATATGTTTTCACCTATTTAGAGTCAATTTTTTTCTATATTCTTGTTTAAAATTTTATAATTATAGGGTGTGCACTTATTCACAATGTTAACCCAACAAAAATTTAATTTTAAATAGGTGAAAACGTATTTCACCATATTACTTTTCACCTCGTTGAAACATATTTTACCCCCAACCAAACGGACCCTTAAACACTTTAAACGCATGAAATTTGATACACTCTTATTCTTGTTGTAATGCCATTATGATGAAAATATTCGAAATCCGGGGTTTTTTTTCCCTTCGCATCCAATTAGTGTTTTTCTAATCTAATATTTTCAAGCCAAGAAACTTTTCTCCACTAGTGGATACTAGGGGTGGCCATACGCTCGAGGCCTGCCAAGCTCATCGGGAAAAAAAGAAGGGCCTATGTGAGATAAATAGACCCGTGAATTGGGCTTGACAAAATTTTATGAGCTCGGCCCGGCACAAGGCCCGATAATTATATATAATATTGATCATATATATATATATATATATATATATGTGTGTGTGTGTGTGTGTGTGTGTGTGTGTGTGTGTGTGTAGTTTAATTGTTATTCTTTTAAGGTTAAAAGTTACAAAAAGAATATAAATGGAGAACATTTAAAAATATAAATTTTAGGCTTTATTTACTCTTAGTCTTAAGAGTACATTCTAAAATAAATTTGCTAAACAAAAAAATAGGTCTTAAATTTGCTAAATAGTAAAAATTAAAGAAAAACAAATTCTGTTCGAGACTGAGTAAGAAGTTTTCGAATTTGGGTAGGCTTGGGATTACACAATGAGGCCCGACTCGAGCCTGGGTTGGCTTGGGATCGCTCAAATTTGTATAGGCTTGACACGACCCCCGGACCATGGCCACTCCCAGTGGATACCAATTGCGATCCTCCACCCTCTTATGTTCCATAGTATAAAACTTATTTGAAAAAACCAGCACTTCGTCAATGATTTAGAGTTTTTCTTCCACACCTCGCCCCTTTTTGTTTTTCAAGTAATTAATGATATCATTAAATTTCCTCCTACTAGAACTCTGGTGAAAAATTTGTGATGGTATCTAACTCCTTAATTCTTCAAACAATTGTTAATTAATTCCCACAATTGATTACATCCAATGGATCTTAAATATTTAGTCTTATTTTTTTTATTTTTTTTTACCCACTTTCGTGTATTTATTTTTTTAGTTATTAGTCCTATTGTAATTACTATGGGACATGTGTCATTCTTGGTGAAAAGAAAGAGGGGCGATTACAAAGTAGTTATGGACAGTTTTGAGTAATTATGAGACTTACTACAGTTTTAAAAATACATGGGATATGAGCTTGACAAATCTTAGGATACGAACCTAAAGTCAAAATAACTATTATTTTTATTGATAACATCCCCTTTCTCTAATCTTACATCTCCCCAAACCTCATGAGATCATTTTGTTGGTCCTTTGCTTCACATTTTTCAACTTTTTTATAAATGTGCACCCCACCTAGAAGTCATTAAAGACCCCATTTCGCACCATTTGTATCAAGTAGAATTGGACAATGGTCAGATACTAGTCTAACCAAGGCCTCTAGCCTTTGCACAAGACAACATCTCATCCAATCCCATAGGGTTTATCCAATATGGACATGGAAAGTTATAATCCAATTTAGACCGAGTAAATTGAGCGTTAATCAAAGCATATAATCTAGATTTGCCACCACCTAATTTTTTTTTGTATCATACCATGAGGTGTCCAGGCCAGCTTACACGCACCTCGACTAATCTCCATTCGCAGTTCATGGCTTCCGCTGGCCAAGCATTATTTTGACAGTTTCAGGGATTGAACTGGGGACCAAACCCAATCCCCCTCCAAAATTGTCCCAGTGACAACCTTATACCACTGGGCGAAGAGGCTTGGTTGCCACCCCCTAATGATAACTTCTAATTTACTCATATCCATACCATCTAATTTACTCATTCATACCCCTTATCTAATTTACTCATACATCCTTACGAGCCTTTTCCCCTTACAAATTTTTCAAAAAGGAAGAGCACCACATTACACCCCAACCCCCATCACTCCCACAATTTTTAAGAGGTAAAAATGCATTTACCCAAGGCCACAAAGTGGATAATCAAGCCCAAATCTAGGAATCGAGTTCAAAATCGCAGCATTAAGTCGTTAAAAGGAGACATCACAAACAAAGCAACCCTTAATCGTAAACTTCGACGTCTGACATTGGATTTTTCATCGACATCCCGGATACCTCTTTCTTTTCTTCCATGTCCTCCTCTTCAATTTGTAACATATACTAGTGTGTTTTTTATATATGTAGATATGTTTTCACATTTGATTGCTTTGGCAACTTCGTTGTTTAATTTTTCTTTGTTACACTGCTTTCTTTGCTCTTGCCATATATTTCAAATGTTTATTGTTTATTTATAAGTCTGTTATATGCAGTATTTATTATGTTCTAACATCAATCACATGTGAATTTTTTTTCAAAAACTAAAATTACAACTCTTCTATTTATTACTATTTTTTTTAATATAAATTTTCGTATTTTTTTTTCCAAAATGAGGCTTACGCCTTAATCCCGCCTCACGCATCCTTAACATTCCAACACTTTAAATGAGTGGGATCCTTTTTTTTCTTTTGATAAATAAGATTATGGGAGCCTTGCACCTTTGCAATGCAATATATAAGATCCTGAGGTCCTTTAAGCTTAAAACGCAACATCAAATATTTACAACCCTCCACACGTTGCCAATTAGTCTTAAATTATATTCTTTGACATTTAACATGGTAATACATGTCCAACGGCCCGAACACTTCATATCACCAAATATAAATGGCTCAAGTCATAACCCAAGTACTGAGGCATGTTGGGAATATAAATCTCACATCAAGAAACTAAAGCCCTTGCAACTCAATTTGACATTTCCTTCTTACATGATACAATGCTTTTATATGAGTTATATAAAATTGGATACATCTATTACTTCTCTAGTTGTTACTTTGACATAAAAATAACATCAATAATTTAGATATAAAAATTAAAACAAACTTTCATTTATTGTTATCAATTAAATAAGCAAAATTTACTACTAAAGAGGTAAAAGAACCTACTTGATCGGTAGCTTTGAACTGCTTACGGATCAAAAGAGGATACCAAGAGGAGTTGGTACTTGATTATCTGTATACAAATGTTTAGGTGAATAAGTATTATTGGACTTGAGGTTGGTACAATCAATTTATACCAAAAACTGTGCATTTAAAGTTTCAAAGGTTTAATTGTAAAGAACTTAGACTTTAAAATCTTGGGATTAGGGTTAAATTTGAATTTTGGTGTAAAGACTTTTTTACTTTAAATAAATTAAAGTACTTATAGACAAAGTTTGGGGTTAAAATCCGTAAGTTAAAAAAGTCAAAAAGAGTCAATTTGTAATTTAAGAAAAATATTTCAAACTTAAACCTAATTTTTTTATCATAACTTTGGTTGGGCTTGACTAAACACAACATTACCTATACCATTTGACTAGAAAAATCAAATAAAAATATTGGAAAAAATTTCAGAAAAATCTGATTGGCTATACGCCCTCACGCGTGTGGTCAAGGTTTTTGGTTAAATAGTTCATCTTCAACCTTTTGATTGTTGATTTTCGGGTTTGAAATCTTTGACCTGAGATATCTCCTTCATTTCTAAACCACTCTTGATGATTTTTAAACAAACGCAACCTAAAATTTCATAAGGAACCCAAATATATGAATTTTATTAATTGAAGTGCAGTGTATATTGAAGTCTATAACTGTTTACTTTTTTCGAAATTTAGACTTAACATTCAAAGCTTTTAAGATTATGGCAGGGATTCTTATGAACATGGTTAGGTTTCTGCTATGTTAAGGAGGAGTTTGGTTTTGATTTCAGGTTTTGAGGTGGTTTGTATGAGGAGAATTTGAAGTTTTGAGTTTTCTGAATGAGAAAACACTTTTGATCAATTGAAGCTTGTTGTTTAAATTCATAGGTTTTGATCATTGCACTAGAGTTCTTGAGGTTCTAATGAGTGTATTCATAACTTCAAACCTAACAAATAAGCATTATATCGAACTTCATCATTAAAGTTCAAGCTTTAATGGCGGATTTTCACATTTCTTCACCTAGGGTTTGTTTTACACGTGAAGTTTCTTCTGTTTTGATGGATGTAAACATAATAAAAACACAGAAATTATTTGGAATGGGAATGTAATACCCCGTATTTTCTATGATATTTATTTTTGGGGATTGATTGAATTAAATGTTTATTAATTGGAAATTAATCCGGATAATAATATTAACGAGATGTGAGTTAGTATTTTATTATAATGTGTATACTTGGCATTATATGAATATTGGAAAATATTGAAATTGTCACGAGATTGAAATACGGCAATTTGGGAAACTTTGTTGGGACGCGCGTGACAATCGCGTCAGGAATATAATTATTTAAATTAAAAAGTGAATTTTATTTTTATCACCCGTATGTTCATTTTGAGTGCGCCAACGCGTCCGGAAGGGTCGAGATAGTCAGAAAACACTAGCCGGGAGTTTAGTTTGGGTCCCGGGGTATTTTTAAGCCATACCGGCATCATAAAAGGGTATTTTGGTAATTTTGTATTTTTGGGAATTAAAAGTGACGAAAATTAGAATAGAAATCTGACTTCTTCTTTAACCCACTAAACCCACTAACTACACTAAGAGAATTAATGGACTACGGGAGAAGTTGAAATATAGTCCCAACTTACCAAAAACCAAACACACCTCCATTATCATCATCCTTGGGAAGAACTTGTAAAGAGAGAGAGAAAGGAAAGAATTCTGCAGAAAGAGAGATAGAGGACAGATTCAACCTTCATATTCAACATCAAATTCAGAGAAAGATTAAGGCAAGTGGTTTAAATTCATTTGATTCAAGCTATGCTTTTCCATGTTTAGGAATTTTCGAAATTGATCTTGGAAGATGATTTAGACCCATATATTGGAAGTTAAAAGTTATGAATTATGTTAGGGATTTCATTTAGTAATATTCTGGACGAATTATATGTTCTAAACAGAACCATCGATGATCTAAAAATGGAGTTTAGTAGTAGTTTATTGATGTTCTTGAATGGGGAAGAAATCTGGAAATTTTTGATGTAGTCTTGATCTAAACAAAGCCTTTGAATGATGAATTATGGGTTTTAGAATGTTAATACTGTTGTAGAATGATAGTATGATGATATTGTAACCTTGTCTTAGAGTTTCATGCTTGAAAATGGTGTTTTGGGACGAATTGGTAACTGCAAAACGAAGCAGTCCGTAACCATACCTGGTGCGTTCGATCGATCGATGTTCTTCAGTCGATCGATCGACCACCATCGATCGATCAAAGGTAAAGGTCGATCGATCGACCTTCCCAGAATGAGTAAAGTTTTTCCCTAATTAAATTTTAATGGTGTTAATCCTTGAATGATATTATTGGAGACCTTATGAATAACCTTAACCTTAAGGAAGACCAGTAGGCATGATTATGAGATTGGACGTTAATTAGAATTCAATTTGAGGAATTATTCTAAATTAATGAAATTCGATAATTGAGATAATATTTGGGTTAATAGGGTAAATTTGAATAATTTGCTGAAATAAGGTTTGGGGCAGAAGTAAAGATCTTAGGTGTAAAGATGTTATATGTGGGAATAAGAGGAACTTAATAGTCTATTCGAGATAGGTTTTAAGTTTAAGAAACTACGACGTGAGACGTGTCGACAATTTAATTTCTATATTATCGGGATACTTGAAATATATGAATTTGGAATAATGGTATAAAGATGTAGAGTATACCTTTATTAATATCGAGATATCTAATATGTGTGAATGCTTAGTATATAATTGTATGTGTATGACATACCTACCATACTTGCTATCACGGGAGGTTTACGTTCGCTTAGGGCCTTCTTATCCTTGTGTTGCCCGGATTTAGATTGGTTACCTCGATGAACATAGGTCATAGAAGGACTTATTGGGATATTAATAATTTTGCTGATTGTGGGAGCGTAGGTATGTGCGTGACCCATGTGATGTGACTGTGTTCGCCTCCACTATTTGTGATGTTGTTATCTGAACGACTCCTGAGAGATTCGGAATGCGTGATCCTTATGTACGTGATGTACCGAGATGGATAGCAGAGTATGTGTACACCGCAGCTTAGCCTTTGGGTGCTTGTATTGTATATTTATGATGTGAAAATATACGGTTAAACGAGAAGGAAATTACTATGTTAAATTGTGAGTATAATTATGGTAATGTTATGTAGATAAAAGGGAACCTATATCTATAAATGGTTTTGTTAATAATTGGGAATCCGAGAATTAAGTAGAACTCTCTATTTAATTGTTAAGGTTGGAAATTAAACGTGAACCGAGTAGTAGTGTTAGAAACTCTTCAGAATTAGATAGTTATGAGATAACACATGAATGGGTACAGGAACGTTAGGAGTGCACAGTTAGACGAGAGGTGAGCATCTCATGTGAGAGCACGTCCTAACATGTATTTTGCATATACTGTTTTAAATGTTTTTAAAGCACTTGCAGGTTTTTTTAAAATATCTCCACATTCGGGCTCTGACCCGTTTGCTTTCAAATCTATTTTTGTAAAACCATTTTTAGGTGCCCAGCCACAAGGACACCATGCATAGGATTCTCACTCAGATGACGAGCTGTAGCTGCTTGTGGAAGCTACAGGGATTTGCTTTTAGACGCTTATATCATTTGGATTCCATACTCAGTATTCCTCAGTTGTAGGGCATGTTGCCCAAATTTCTATTAGAGACAGTTCCATTTCAGTTTTTCAGACTTTGGCATGTATTGATTTAGTATTCAGTATTTCATTACTTACTTCAGTTGTGGGATTTTGTTGTGAGGAGTTTTTCCTCCAGATTTATTTATATCATGTGTTGGTTATTCTATTATTTCGTTATGGTGAATGGTGGTATTATTCTTGCTTTAAATCTTTTTCTGCATGTTAATCAGGCTTTAATTAAAATTTGGCAACTTACTTTTTAAATACTAGGTGGTTAGTAATAATAAAAATGTTTTCGACAGTGATGCTATTAACTGAGCCAACTTGGCATTTTGATTTAATTTAATAAAGGAGTAGCTACCCGGTATTTAATTAGTCGGGGTGTCACAGGGAAGAACTAATTGTAATGTATAAAATTATAGGTTACTTGTTTTGAGAGAAAATTTGAGTTTTTGAATACACTGAAGAGGCAAGGGATAATGGCTTATCTCGTGGGTTTTTTTATAATGTTTTAGTAGGGGGTCTGATTGCTTCGAATTGGAGGTGATTTTATCCAGGTTTTGAACGTTTTGAGGTATGTTTACTTTAACCTCACATGTGTGCATGGTTTAAACATGTGATTTTTGCCATTATCTGTTGATGTGGGGGCTGAAGTGGACAGGTGGTTTTGTGTAAATGGTAAATAATTGGTTAGTCCTTGGTTGTTAAGATATTTACTTATATAGCCTTAAAAGTGTATTTTTGGTAAAGTTTAGGGGCATATTTATAATTTCAGAAAGTGTTGGGGACTGAAATTATAATTTTTGGCTGGTTGAAATCTAGAGGATCAACTTGATATTAAGTTGGGATCTAGGGGTTAAGTACAAGTCAAGTTATGGTAGTGAATATATATAATTTTTTGTTGAATTTGTAATGTCTTTACCTAATTTTATTTTGATTTTGTTTGTTTGCAAATATTATATAATCACTGATTTTTAGACTATATTGGATTGTGATACAATTGTGAGATGAAATGTCTTATTTTTGTTATTTTGGGTCGTTTCAAGATTCGGTGTTGTTGTGTATTTATTGTAAGACGTGATAATTATTTTATTTTTTTGTTTTAGTGTGCAAATGTATTTTTTGTTGTTTCTTTTGTTGCGGTGTATAATAATTGGTCTATTAGTTTTTTTATGTCTACAAAATTTACTTTGCTATTATTTTGATTATTGTATATGATGACTAATCGTCGGTTTTGTGTTTTGGTGTGCAAAACATAGTTTGTTGATTTTTTGGTTGCATGGACATGATAACTGACTTATCAATTTTTGGATTTCTTTTTGTAAATGAAATCATCAAAAAATTATTAAAATGTGTTGGAGATGATAATGTTGGTTTAAGTATGTGTGTATATGAAATATGTACCATTATGAACGTGGCCTAAGTATAAACTCGGTGGTTTAATATCCCCATTATGAATGCGCCTTTAGTATAAACTATAAATATTTTTTTTGAAGTCCCCCATGAGTTAGGTTAAATGTGAACTAATCTATGATTTTTTCTCTTTGGTTATCAGTTCCATAACCGAATAACTCCAATAGTTATTCATGGAGTTACCTTTTTTGTGATTGGTTATATTTATATGAATACGACTAATAAAAAAATGTTTGGGATCAGCTACGAGCCATTATCATTAAGTGGGATTAAACCCCAAGAGTCCTTATAAACTACCCATGTTTTTTGTCGTGGAGAATTACAGTCCCTCCATGTTCATGTTAGCATATAATGCACAGGACTGACATAAACATGTGTTTATACTTAGTATTGGAAGCAAAAAAGTCACAAAAGGACTAGTAAGCTGCGCATGTATAAACTGCACATTAAGTTAGTTTGATTCAATATGGTTTGTATTGAGTTGATTTCGTGAAAATTATTATTGTATATTTTTAGGAGTTATTTGATCACATATGATTATTAATGGTGCATCAATGGTTTGTTATAACATATAATAAAACAAGTGGAATCATAACATGTTTAAGTTGAAGTTTATAAAAAAAATTGGTGAAGTGAAGAAAATATTTGGCATGGAGTAGTTTTGAGTTGTATTATTATATATAATTTATATGGTATATTCAATTGTTCATTATACAATATTGTATTATTGTTAATTTTTTTAATTTTATGTTATATAACGCTTCCGTTATCAATCAATTCATTTGACTGAAAATGAGGCTTTTTTTTCTTATGGTTTTGTTCAAGGGATAGTTACATGGGTATTCTTTGTGTTCTATTAGGTGATGGGAGGTTAACGTATTTTCAAAATTTTGTAGTGCATAGTTCTTAAATTTCGTAAAACAATATTTGAGATTTGGGATGGTTTGAGTAATTTATTATTTTTGATTTTTTATATATGCGATGGGAATAGTTGTATTATAGATTGCGATAGTGAGCTACAGTGTTTCGTTTGCCTTACTGCTCTGAAAGGGGAGAGTTTTGATGAACTAAATATTAGTGTTGAAGGGTTCTAGTTTGGGAGTATGTTCTAGTAAATGTATGAGTATTAGTTCTGTATTGGGAGGGAACATTAGCAAAGGAGTTGAGGTTTAGTCATATGTGAACTTAAGTGTCTGGACAAATGCAATTATAAGTATGGGACAGATATTCCCTGGTGGGGTTGAAGAGTTCCATGTGAAACTGAAATAATATTGTTTGGAGGCTAGATTCAAGGCTATACATGTAAAGAGTGACTTAAGCATGATTACTGTTATGTGTAATACAAAAGAGGAAATGGAGTTCTTATACAGAGTCTGTGCAGCTGAGAAATTCAATCTGCCAAATTATTTCATGATAAAGAGTATGATATCAAAACATATGTGTGGTATAGGGTTGATGGATATGAATAAACCTACTGTTAGTAGTAAATTGGTCAAATATGTGGTATTTGGATTAGTTCGTGATAGGCCTAATATAAAACCAAGTGAGATAATTGATCCTTTAAAAATGGAACATGATGTGAAGTAAGAATACTATTACACGTATATGGGTAAAGAAATGGCTGTGAAGGAGATCGATGCAGATGAGGCTTAATTGTACCACTAACTTTGTTTTTATATGAAGTCATTGATAACATTGAATCCCGTGAGTCATGTTATTATTGAAGTCAATAGTGAGAATTATATCTAAAAGGTGTTTTATTGCATTAAAGCATGTATGTATGGGATTACGCATTGTCGACATATGTTATGTCTTGATGGGGCATTTTCAAAAGTCAAATACAAAGGTTGTATGCTTACTCTTATTTCAAAATATGGTGACCAAGTATTTTTAGTTGCTTCTTATATATAATGTTTCATTGTTGTTGTTAGAATAATAAATTGTTTGACTTATGGAATTAAAAGGAAACTACTCATATAAAACAACTTGGTTGGTGATGTAGGTTATTGATTCTTTCTTCAATCATAGAATTTTTTATTTTTTGACAAAAAATAGTACATAAGTTAAATTATACATATCATTAATTTTTATACTATTCTTGTAGAATAAGTCATATTCCGAAGATAACCACATGAAACCACTAAACATTGTGAAATACCTCAGCCCCAACCGAACAGAGGCCCATAAGGGACATTAGCTCAGCTAAGAGCTCGACCTCTTTTCGACCTAGATGGGCTGAGCGAATGTTAGTAAGTTAAAACAATATCATAAGAGTTTGGTGACTGTCCAACGACATGTGTGTGGCATGTCAGCAAACCGGCATGTGCGAAACCTTTCCCTTAATGGGCGAACTCTTAAAGCATTCATGAGTGACCCATTAATAAAGATGCTCCCACCTAGCCCATGTTGGTCGAAATACATTCCCTTTAATGGAATTACTATAAAAGACTAGATCCCCCATAGGGATCAGGAAAAATAATCATTCATCATGCTCATTTAAACCAAAGAGATATCTCTGACATACCTATTCTCCAGACAAAGATACTACATCATTTGTACGGATCTAATACAAAAGCAACAAAGTAAGCTCTGAACGTAGGATTATTCTTAAGGGTTGAACCACATATCTCTCGGTGTTAATATTCTTATCCTCGTCTCCATATTTGTTTATTTGCATACATTACCTATTTATTGTATGTTATCTTTCATTGGATTTCATCCAGATAAGATAATCTTGAATCCATTTTTAGATGATAGCAGAATGTCAGCACCTATGAGAACGACTAAGGCCTAGTTGTTTCTCATCCTACTCCTAATTTGTAATTGGGGAAAATTTGGATTTTCTAGTAAAATACCCCAACTGTTATTAAACAGTAATTTTGTTGATTTGATGAGTAAAACTACTTGATTTCTCTCCTAAAAACCTTGAGTTTTTGTTCCATTATGAAACGTTGTGTCAACCATATATAAACACTTTCATTACGATATTAAAACAATTCCCCCATTGTCAAATCCTAAATAATCTAGTCATATTCTATTTTCCTGCGTATATACCCTGTTTTGTGGGAATTTTTGTAATAATGATAGAACACCTAGAAAGTAGTAGGGAAAAAGAGGTTGCACCACCCTCCACCCCTATTGAAATAGGGGATCTAGTTGGATTCTTACACAACTTTGTTAAAAGCTAGTTTGTTGTGCACGAAAATATGAGGAAGCTCACCCAAAGAGTACTAGCTTCAAAGAGCTAACCAAAATCATCTCCAATAACCCAAGCTCGGGAAAAAGTCTAGGTCCGCACAGGAATCACCTCATCCTACCCCTATAGAGATAGGAGGTAAGAGAGAGGAGGAAAAGCTTTGAAAATACCCTAAAACTAAGTCTAGTAAGTAAGACGAGAAGATATGCTCGGACACATGGGTCAGAAGACTCCTTCTACTGACCATGTAAAACATCAGTTATAAGGTCAGCTAGTGTTGATCATGACCAAATATATTCAGACAAAAGATTAAGTGTCTTTGAAAGGCTCAATAAAGTACCGTCCTTCGATAAACTAGGAAGGAGGGGGGCGCGAACACATCCTCACCCCGAAGAAGGCATAATACAAGCAGAATACAATAAGTAAGATCGGAGAAGATAAAATGGTACAAGATATAATACCAGTGCATTAAACAAATTCAAGCAGCTTGGTGGAAGAGAAGAAAAATCGGCCAAAAGTCATGGACGAGTTCATGAAGTATTGAGGAAGCTTCAATTATGGAAGGGGTCCATCTAGAGGATAGAGGATCATCTGGGAGATCTCATTAAAATAAAAAATCCACTACAAAGGGGTTTATTTAAGGATCTCCATTCACAACATCCATGATTAGCTATCATGCGCCCATAAAATTCATTCCACCCATGATGACTCCCAAGTATGAAGGGAAATCAGATCTAATTTTGCATCTTAATCAATACCAGACAGCATGCGACATATTCTCTATAGCCAACCAGATACGTTGTAGAGTTTTTTCAGGCACTCTCATATGACATGTTCAAATTTGGTATAATGAGTTACTAAAAGGAAAAATCTCGGAGTTTAAATAATCGGTCAACCTATTTGTTAACAAATTCTACTTCGGAGAAAAACTTGGTAAGAGGGTAGCTCACTTGTTAAGCATCCTTCAATGCGAGGATGAAACGAAAATGGAGTACATAACTAGATTTAATATTGAGAAATTGAAGGTGGTAGACTATAATGAGAAATTACCCATTACAGCAATCATGAGCGAATTGTTACTAGGAAACTATATTCGGCATTAACCAAAGAATCCCCAAACCATATGGTCGAGGTCTTGGACAAGCAGAAAAAATTGTGAATGCAGAAGAAGAGCGAGAAGATGCCATACCAATAGTTTGATGAATTTACTCCAATAACAGTGGGACTACACCACATTCTCGATGAGAAACGAGGATATGGTGGCTTAAAATTACCGAAAAAGTTAAGAACTCCGGTGGAAGAAGAGCAAGTTTTATAAATTCCATAAAGATCATGGGCATGAAACCAAGGATTGCGTATCCTTAAAAAATGAAATTTAGGACCTCATCAAAATAGGGTAGCTTAATAAGTTTATGGGGAAAAATGACAGACTAACACATACCTGCAATGATGAAAAACCCAAGTGGAGATCAAGATTACCTCAGACAGGGGCAAAGACCATAAAAGAGCTTGGGAGAACAAAGACAAGGAGGATCCCAAACCTCCCCACTAGGCCTAAGGAGCTCGCAAAAGAGATGAATATGATATCTTTCAAGTGCAATTATATTAGTAGGAGGAAATGCTGGTGGAAGTGATGAACCATCCAAAAGAAAGGAATATCTCAATGAAGCCAAAGTTTTTGACAACAAAGAGATTAGCATGGCAGCAGTGGCTAACGTTCTACCTCACAGGGTTGTAAAAAACAAACTTATAATATGTTTCTCTAGAGAAGGCCTATCGGGATTTTTATATCCTCGGGATGATACACCGGTAACCACCACGGTGATTCGCGACTGAAGCGTGAAAAAAATTCTGGTTGACAATAGGATCTCGACGGAGGTACTATTTTATAATTGTTTTGGCGTTAGTCAGTATGGCACACAGGTGCGCTCCCCTTCTGAGGAAAGAAATATGAGCTACCAACTCGTGCATTCCTTTCGATAGGTATAAGGTCTTCCCTATCCTGTATTTGACTTCAATCTCCCCCAGCCAGGGAATTTTTTTTTGTATTTACATTCAAGTTAGTAGGATCCGTTAACGGTGCTTCTGGCTCGATAAGTGACTTTCTTTGCCCCTCCCGCTTATTGATTAGGGGGTTTGTAGATCCTGTACTACTAGGTTGGGGTGAACCCACACCAGTGGTGGGGTAAAGAGGTCCCTCTAGTTCAGAACCTTTCTCCCAAAGCCACCCCCGATTCTACTTTTGGTAGGCCATGGTAAAGTTGTTAATTCTATTTTCTAATAGAGTCCTTAATTCGGCAGCTCTGGGGGAGAATTCCATAATTCCATTTGTTAATAGAGTCAAGGGAGAATGCCGCTTTAATCTGAACAGCATTGTACGTATGCCGCCCACGCGAAGAAGTTCTTCTCTAATTCAAAAAAAAAGTCAAGCCACCATTCTTCAAGCTCTAGCGAACAAATCTTATGTGTTTTTCCCAGAGAGAAATGTATTTCCACTAGAACAAGTCCGTTGAGAGCCGAGCGAACCACATTACTCAACCGAGATAAGGCACTATTCATGGAACTATATACTATCTTTACTAAGCCAACCTCCCCTTCTCCTATACCTCGCTGCTTCTCGCTCACCAAAGCATACTTTATTTCCCGGGTCTTGCTTTCCCTAACACAAACTACCCCTCACGGAAGCCATCTTATCTGCGTCTTACACTTTCCAAAGACAAATATACAAGCGATTCGCAATAGTCCAATCGATTGAGGAGGATAGCCAATGATCGAGCTGTAGGTGGGAATACAGAAAAAAATATTCTTCCATTGATTTCCGCAAAAGGCCGGATTGATGTTTTTTATCAATCCTTGTGGGAGCTTATACGCCCCTATGCGATGGCTTTAACACGCCCTCCCTCTTATAAGGAGAAATGCTCATACTATTAAACTATAGACCCCCTCTACGAGATGAACTCAATAGAGAAGGCTAGACCCAACCAGGGGTGCATATTTCTTATTTTTAAAATGAGATAAAGCTATTCAATAACCTATGGATTTCCCTCGCTTAACAACAAGAAGAAGAAAGATGAACTGGAACAAAGCCAGCAAGGGATTCACGATTAGCAGATTAGCTAAACTAAGCAAGCAAAAGGCATGAGCGGCAAGAATTAAGGGCATGCCCAACCCGAGCTCCTACCCCTAGGCCAGGGCAAGAGCAGACGAGAAGAAGGAACATTAAAAGATTAAAAATACACGAATTCTGCCTCTTTGCATCCCTTATGATAGATCCTTTCTTTCTTTGTTCGTTCTCTGTGACAATGCTTGCTTATGGAAGATTCCCGTATCTTGATTTTCCAATTTCACATTATCTAATCCATTTATGAGAAGGGTGAATCAATGAAAGGAAAGCAAAAAGTCTGCCCTAGCCTTTAAAATGGGAAAGGCTTTCTCGATAGCTTCGATTTCGTCAGAAATAGCTCACCTATCAGTGACTCAATCTCACCTGTGGCTCGTGACTCTCTCGTTACATTATGCACTTCACTCACTGCTTCTTGTTACTGGTCATCATCTCCAATCGGGAGAGAGGACTCAAGGGGTTGGTTTACCGCCCGATGTGGAAGATCTCGACAATCAATCAGGTAAAGCAGAAAGGGAGTTTGGCTACTTGAATCAGAGAAGTGAAAGAAGAGGATTAGGTTTTTTTGAAGGAGATACCCTTAATCTCAATGAAGTAAGTTTAATAAAAGGGAATAGAATCCCCATCATATCATCACCGTCAGGTAAAGTGCAGGAGAGGATCTTTTTAGCTCAATATAAAGAGAATCCGTAAAAGGGTCAAGATCCAGAGTGAAGCTCAAGGCAAAAGATCTTAGTGGAGTCAAGTTACTCGGCTTGGCTAAAAGGGTTATTTTTGCCATCTCCCAGCGAGCATCACGAAAAGGTCCTTTTTGATAAGTCAGAGGCATATCTATCTTGTCCTATCTTTCTTTAGAGAAAAGAAGTTCGTACCAAACTTCTTCTGTTGTTCAAGCCTGGCATGATGGCCCAAGCAAAGAAGATGCTCCTATTCTGACATTACTTTCATCACTCTTTAAGCAAGGTACTCTCACTCGTACAAGGTTCTACACGGCCTCTAAATGAGCTCAAAACGCACTTTTTTCTTCAATAGAGGAAGCATTAATCATCGTCACGTGGGTTTAAAGGGCCTCTGTTTGCCTCATAGTACCTTCTTTGAATTATCAAATTATGATGGAAGGTTTTTTAGGTTGAGACTTCGGTAGGGTGGGTGACCTTCGGGAGGACAACCAATAGGTGACTAGATGAAGCGACCGATATTGATCCGGTACGGAAAGAGAAGAGAAGGAGTACACCACGCCCGGTTCACTTGTCACTACCACAAAAGGTGTCCAATCAAGCTCTGATGAAGAGTATGATCCTAGATCATCATAGATTCTTCCCTGAGAGCTTGTCCAATACCATCAATAGCAAAAATGCATCTCCTTCGCCTGCGCAAGAGACTTTTATGCCAGCCGGGAATAACAACTCTGTTGTGAGCGACAGACGGATGAATTTGGCTAGTATTACCTAATGAGTGGATTTAGGAGATTAGGGCCCCCCTTATATTCTCCACCCATCTGCAGGGGGGTTTGTATCCGTCTTCGCGGAGATCTCTAGATCTTAAGACATTATCGCCTTCGCGGTACTGGAGTATATTTTTGTCATTTTTGAAAAGTGCACGGACAACCGCCCTTTACCCTTTTCACAATGCCTTACTACAACATAGGGGAAGTTGCTCACGAATAAAAGTGTGAATGTCCCTTCGAAGTGCCACACTGACATGAAATTAGAGGCATACCATTGTCCCCTCATTTGATTCTCAAGAGAAAAAATGTACCCACTAGGTATAATCGAGCTGTAAGTGGTCACTGGAACTTGTCCGACCTACAGGATAGAGACAATGAAGCTATTCATCCTTGATGAGAATGTTTTATTAGCCTATAATGTTATCAATGGATAGTGGGTCTAAAAAATTTTATAGTTGTGTCTTCAATTGTTCATCAGTGTCTCAAGTTCCCCACCAATGTTGGGTTAGGAGTAGTGAAAGGAAGCCATGTAAAAGCATGCGAATGATACTATACCTCGACCAATGAGGAAGAAGTTAGCTTAAACCTATCAGATTGAGACACTAGATCCTCGAGATGAATATAGATTATTAACTAGAGAATCCAGCGAAAAAACGAAGCCAAAAATCTTAGACGATGAGCATCCTGAGAGGACAACCTAGATCAGCCTATCCTTAGATCCAATTTTTAAGAAATAGTTATCCCACCTCCTACGAGGTAGGGAAAATTTATTTAATTTGAGCCACGAAGGCATGCCTGAAATCGATCCAGCCATGAGCTCAACATAATCAAGGAAGTTAAACCAATAAAACAAAAATGGAGAGTCTTCTCGAAAGAGAAAAATATGGCAATCCAATAGGAAGTGTCCAAGTTGAAGAAGGTTGAATTCATTGAAGATATTATATACCCCGAATGGTTAGCAAGCGTAGTGGTTGGCCCATAGAAAAATGAGAAGTGGAGGATATGCGTGGTCTTCACGGATCTAAATAAAGCATGCCCCAAGGATTATTATCCTCCATCACGGATAGATCAATTGGTGGATGCAATAGAAAGGCGTGAACTGTTAAGCTTTATGGACGCATATTCAGGGTGTAACCAAATCGAAATAAAGCTGGAAGACAAAGATAATACTTTCTTCATAACCAGTCGAGGTTCCTTTTACTATAATATTATGCCTTTCAAATTGAAAAATGCAAGTGCCATTTATCAAAAGCTAGTTAACAAAGTATTTAAAAATAGATATGAAAGAATATGGAGGCTTATGCGGATGATGCTGACTAAGAGCATAAGGGCAGACGAACACATCAAAAACCTCTACCGAACCTTTGACTAGTTGGAAAAATAACAGATGAAGTTGAATCTAGCCAAATGCATGTTCAAGGCTGTAAATTTTTTAGGGTTTAACGTAAATAAAAAAGGTATAGACGCCAAAACTAACAAGATCTGTGAGGTGATCAATATGTAACATCTTAGAAGAAAGAAAAAAATTCAAAGCCTAACACATCGAGTATGAGCTCTGAACAGGTCTGTATCCAGAGCCATAGATAGATGCCTCCCGTTCTTCAAAGTGATCATAAACTCTTTTGAATGGATGTAAGAATGTTGAGATGCTTTTATGGAGGTGAAAGATACATAGGAAGGACCCCATTATTGTTAAAGTCAATCCTAGGGGAGAAGATACACATGTATCTGGTGGTATCGGAGTCAGCGGTCATCTCAGCTCTAGTTACAAGCGATAAAGCGGTCCAAAAATCGGTATACTACATAAGCAAAACTTTTGTTGGCGTAAAAATAAAATATTATAAAATAAAGAAGTTGTCCCTCACTCATTCCATAGTGGTCTACACATAAATCCAACTTTGGCAAACCATACACAATCTTGAGAAATTCGGCAGGTTGGTGGCATAGGTAATAGAGTTGGGAGAATATTAAATTCATATAAGCCAAGGACTACAATCAAAGGCCAATAAGTAGCAAATTTTATTGAATTCACCTATGAGGAGAAATGATCGATCGAAACATCAATTGTTGTCCTAGCTAAACAGGTCCAATAACTATCCGAGCGCTATATTACAATTCCACCCCTGGAGATCCGGAGCCTAACAAAATCCTCAACTAAAGAAAACCAAATTGGTTATAGCGAAAATTCCACTACACTACTATTTAAAGATGGTTATGTGGTATAAGGACACTTTACACTCGAGCTGTCAGTATGAAAGGTATATGTGCATGGATCATCTTATGAAAGTGGTAGCACAGTTGGCTTGATAGTTAACACACCCAATGGAGCTAACATAGAATTATGGCATGCATTTCAAATTTAAAGCATCTAATAATGAAGCGAACTATGAGGCATTTATTGTTGTCTAAGAGTTAGTTGTATCACTTAGAACCGAGTAGATAATGGCTTATAGTGACTCGCATGTAGTGTTGAACCAGGTGCTAGGAGAATATGAAACTTGAGAGGAAAACATATTAAAATTCTAGAAAGATTGAAAGTTCTTATTCCAAAGCTAAAAGCACTCCAAATGATCAGGATCCGCAGAATTGAAAATACTAGGGTAGATGCATTAACCTATATGGCGTTAGCTACCAAGGTCGGCTTGAGGAGAACTGTACATGTAGAAATCTTGATGCAGAGGAGTATGGGCATAGAGAGAGTGAATTTTTTATAACAGGTCATGGTCCCATCTTTGATGGACCAAATTATCACGTACTTGAAAGTAGGTATCATGTCAATCGACTAAAATGAGGCAATGGGACTTGATTACAAAGCTACCAAGTATATCATGGATAAGGGAGTGTTGCATAAAAGAGGTTTTACAGTCTCAATAATGAGATTTATCCACTATATGGAAGCACTAGACTTAGTTGAGGAAATATATGAAGGATCAAGTGGCACTCACGTAGCAGGTCGAACGTTGGTGAAAGGAATAGCCATCCAGGGATATTATTGGCCACTAGTGAGTAAAGATTATGAGAAATACACCCAGAAGTATGGAAAATGATAGAGGCTTGGAGCGATCCACAAAAGACCAGGAGTCAAGCTGGTGTCGATCACATCACCTTGGCCTTTTTCCATATGGGTAATGGATCTTATCGGCCCACTATCAGAAACCAAAGGAAGCTTTAGATATTTGGTGGTAGGAGTAGATTGATTTACAAAATAGGTGGAAATCGAACCACTTATAGAGATGACCTACGCAAAAGTCCCCTAATTCATATAGAAGAATGTGATCAGTCGGTATGGGATCCCTTACACTTTCATTATTGACCACGATACCTAATTAGATAATGAGGAGTTTTAAAAGTATTGTACAAGGTCAAGATTATAAAATTGCACTCATCACCAGCTCATCCATGGTGCAACAGGGGACAGAGGTCATAAATCAAACTTTGTTGAATGGGATGAAGAAGAAACTTGAAGCAGACATGGGAAATTTGATAAATGAACTACAAAGTGTGTTATGGGACTACAGGACAACATCACGGACAATGATAGGAGAGACACCTTACATGTTGGATTTTAAAAGTTCATACTTGGTTTTAGTGGAGGTCAACTTCCCAAGTCACGGGGTTTTAAATTTTGATTCTCCCATAAGTGATTTTCTGAAAAGACTAGATCTAGACCTGATTGACGAAGTTAGGGAGGCAATAGCACTCAGAGGAGCAACAACCAATAGCACACGATAAAACTCTACAACAAGAGGTCACGCTTATAACTCTTAAAAAAGGAGACTACAACTTAAAGAAGGTCACACAGAAGTATAATAAGTTAGAAGAAAATCGATATGGTCCCTACTGTGGGGCTAAATTTATATGACCTGGAACATATCAGATTGAAATTCTAGAAAGGTAACCATTCAAAAATCCTTGGAATTATGAGCATCACAAGAGGTATTATCATTAAAAAGTATGTTATAAAGAAATGATTTGGATGTTACATGAATTTGTGTGAGCATAAGTCAATATATGAAGATATTTGTTACCGTTTTTTTCAAAATTAGATTCTTATTTTCTTTTATTCAAAAGTAACAAATTAGGTTTGCCTTAGCCAACCAATTGATCCATACATTACTACACCAAATCTTTCGAATTGTCACGGTCATTTACCTTGACAACTTGACTTGTCAAGGTCAATGATCGTGACAATTCTGGGGGTGACAACTTTTTTTGTCATAGACTTGTCACAGTCATTGATCGTGAAAAGTTCGTTAGAATTGTCACGGTCATGTCACGGTCCTTAATCGTGATAAGCTTTATCACAGTTAAGGACCGTGATAAACCCGTGATATTTAATAAAAAATTATCACGGTCAATGATCGTGATAATTCTGGCTAGAATTGGAAAAAAATTTGCTGGGCAGTATGGCCACTGCCCAGAAGTATATATGTACCTATTATAGCAACGTTGTACTTGTTCAAACATAATATATCCAAATAAAATAGAGATAGTGCAAATATACATTCAAAATAGAGATAATATGCATCAGGATATAATCCAAATATAATTCAAATGTACCAATTTAAAAACAATACAATTCAATTCAAATAATGTCACTACATGTCTTGGGGTAAGGTTAAATCCGAGGAGGTGAGTAAGCCACACGATAAATGAATTGACACACCCACTGATATATATCGTGATGCATTGTTTGTGAACCCACAACGGGGAGTTCTCCTTCCTGGGTACCATATGAATGACGAGCACCTTGGACTCGATGTCTTAAGGCTCACGTCCATGAACTAGTCCACCCTGGACGATATTCGGGTCCCTCAACCCCCGCCCTATCCGCTGGCCATCAAATATGTCTAGTATAAACACGCTCGGCCAACCAAGTGTTGACATCGATCGATCGAAGGGAGCCAACTAGGGAAGTGGATCATCAAAGTCCACATGTGTCGGTGATGAAGAAGCAAAGTCCACATCCTCATTATCCTGCACCTCATCCTCCCGCACCTCCTCCCGTACCACCTTCTCCTTCCCTTTCCCCTTGCGTTTTTCGTCGCCCAACGAACGCTTCATGAATGAGAAATATCTTGGACCGTAGCCTCCAAACGGGATAACTTCACTTTATGCGAGTCCACCATTCGAGACAACCCGGTGTTGCTCGTCTCCAATCCTAAGATCCTAGATTTGGCCACCCACAAGCTCATCCCCCTTGTCCTCCCCTTGCGATTAGAGCCAAGAACTTGGCTGACTGCGTCTGTGGACAAAGATGCCTTGTCGGCATCAGACTGCGACTCATGCACTTCCTTAAGCTTTGCCAATGACAAAAATCACATGATTAGTAAAATAAGTAAATTAAAAAATTATAACGTAATTAACAAAAAAGTAAATTGTCTAATTACTTACAATCGTGGCCGCGATGCTCGGGTACACCTCCTTGTCCTTCTCCTTCTTCGTCAGAAGAGCCACATAAGTATCGAGCCTATGTGGCCTACCCCCAGGGCCACTCCCTGTCCCCTAAAATAAAATAAAGTAAAATTAGTATCGGCCTCGCAAAGTAAAATAATGCAGAATAATGTAGATCTGTAGTTATAGAAAAATTAAAACTTACCATCATCCTATGCTCCACCTCGGCGTAAGACGTCCGATCGGAGTAGTGCACGTCTGTCTTTTTTGCCCGATTTTCCCTCCCTGGTTGGCGAGATGCCAATTGTTGCTCCCCGATCTCATTATCAATGAACTTTTGCCATTGTGTCAATGACATCGGCTCCTTCGACAGGACGGATTCACGCCTTTGGATAATGGAATCTCGTGTCTTCCCAAAGTACCGGGTCCGCATATTTTTCTTCCACGTCTTGTGTTGCTCCCTCAACTGCTCCAAGACGGAATCGCTTAGCTTTGGATCCAGACTGAATTGTTCCTGTCCAACAAATACAATGTTAGTTGCAAATAAATAAAAATATAAATATAAATATAAATATAAAATGAAATTGTAATCGAAATTGAAATATTCATATGAATATAAATATAAATATAAATATAAATATAAATATAAATATAAATATAAATATAAATATAAATATAAATATAAATATAAATATAAATTTAAATATAAATTTAAATACATTACCTGTAGTGCCACTCAAATAGCTAACTTGAGCTCATATGGAACCTCATTCCAACAAATGTACCCCGGGCTGATGATCGTCTTTACCAGCTCGAGGGATATCGCTAATAGCCTCGACTTGTTCTCGATGGCCATCCCCAATTTGCCATATTTGGGGAGCCTAGGGGTCGAGGAGCCCTCGTCGCCTCCGCTACCACCTAGCCCAGACGACATCATCATAACAAGCATCATCATCATCGCTTTAATACCCGAAGGAGACATTTGCTGTAAAAAAATGTTATTAATACATATCAAAATGAATTAAAAGAAGACATGCAAATATGTACAATTACTACAAATAAAAATGAATTGTTACTGTCAAACACCTCAATTCTGAATTCCAAAACAACTGCATCTAGCACATAATATGTACAGTTATTAAAAATTTGAAACATCCCCACCCCCACCCCTACTTCCCACACACACGCACACTACACAAGAGTAAAAATGATAAAGTGATAATCAATTAAAAGCATTAAAAATGAATGTTTCTGTACAAATTGGAATATTTATTACAAATTGAAAAATTGTTTAATATTCGGGTTATTCTAAAAAATGAATTGATATTCGATAGGAGCAGCCAAGTCATCCAAACTACTATTTAGATGTTTTGGCGCATGTTGGACAATTGACCATGGCTCGTTGTTGATATACTCCGAGTAAAACACTTGGTTAACCTTTTGAAATGCACAAACAAACGGCTATCCCATTCAAGACCGCATTTTTTTGTTATATACTTAATAGCTCATGCACATTGTTACGATTTGAAAAAAATTCGGCAGCATATCCCTGTAGTTCTCCAAGTACACGTCGTATATTGGCAAGCGTGAGTGTTATTTCAATTGATCAATTAAAATAATAGTCACACTTGTCAATCTAGTATGTACCCAAAGAATACTAGGATACGACTGCAGAACTTCCTCCAAAAGTAACAACTTTAAGCCACTAAGAATATTATACATAAATTATGTAAACCTAACCGGGACAATTCAAGAGATCTCATTACAAGGGTAATGACTCTCGAACGGGTATAAGATCTATTGAATGCGTACGCATAAGAACTAGAAGGCTTGTATCTATGCACACTATATGTAATTTCAAGAATGTTTCATTTAATTATCATACTATATATATATTGTTCGATATACAAAGTAATTTTCAAAAAAAGTTGAAAAATCCCACCCCCATATGGACAATAATCCAGTGGTCATGACACTTTTAAAACTAACCAACCCAACATCGATCCACTATAATCCAACAGCAATGTCAATAACAAATGTGTATCCCGTACTCCTTCTAATTCATCTACTCAATTAATTATTTTCATCAATTAAACTAAAAATTAAAGTATACAATTATTAATTTACTAATTTACATTGATGGGCAATCATATATTAATTTACTAAAAAAATTAATAACCAATCAATTCGTTTACAAGGGACATTACGCACATACACGCACACTACACACACATATACAGACACGCGCACATACACACACGCACACACGTGCACATTCACACACACACACACACACGCAACCCCCCACCCCTACCCAACCACCCAACCACACATACCTGCCCCCTCCCGCCACCTTGCCCCACCCCCTTCCCCCACCACACACACACGCACACACACCACTACACACACACGCACATACACCACACACGAACATAGACAAACACCACACACACACACACACACACACACACACACACCACTATGCATAAGAACTAAAAGGCTAGTATCTATGGGCACTATATGTAATTTCAAGTATGTTTCATTTAATTATCATACTATACATATATTGTTCGATATACAAAGTAATTTTCAAAAAAAGTTAAAAAATCTCACCCCCATATGGACAATAATCCAGTAGTCATGCCACTTTTAAAACTAACCAACCCAACATCGATCCACTATAATCCAACAGCAATGTCAACAACAAATGTATATCCCTTACTCCTTCCAATTCATCTACTCAATTAATTATTTTCATCAATTAAACTAACAATTAAAGTATACAATTATTAATTTACTAATTTACAATGAGGGCAATCCTACTTTCATAATTAATCATATATTAATTTACTAATTTACAATGAGGGGCAATCATATATTAAGTTACTAAAAAAATTAATCACCAATCAATTCGTTTACAAGGGACATTACGCACAAACACGCACACTACACACACATATACACACGCGCGCACATACACACACACCCGCGCACATTCAGACACACACACACGCAGCCCCCACCCCTACCCCAGCACCCACCCACCCATCCCTGCCACCTCCCTCCCCCTACCCCATCCCCTTCCTCAACCACGCACACACACACATGCACACACACCACACACACACACAAACAGCCCCCCCATCCCTGCCCCCTTCCCCCACCCTACCCCACGCCACCCCCTCCCCACCCCCACACACCACACACACGCACATATATATAAATGGAAGAGAGAGAGAGAGAGAGAGAGAGAGAGAGAGAGAGAGAGAGCAGCGTAGAGAGAGAGAGAGAAAAAAGGAGGAAAGAATAGGCGGGGGGAAAAAGAAGGAGAAAGGATTTTTTACTCGGACACTTGTCACGGTCCTTGACTGTGACAATATTATAAGTATTGTCACGGTCATTGATCTTGACAAAAAAACGTGTGGTTTTTTGTCACGGTGAATGACCATGACAAGGCTAGCCACTGGAAGGGTGCCAATTTACCCATTTTGGTGTTGTGCATGCCTTTGACTGCATAAAACATTTGGAAGAGGATGTATCGACAAGATCCGATTGCATACTATTCCTATTTTGGATAATGCATGTCTTTGACCACACCAAAAATATAGATCATGTCGACCTTAGCCAACACAATTGATCCATGCACGTATTTGACTGCACAAAAGATTTGGAAGAGGGTGTATCGATAATATTCGATCATATACCATTCCTATTTTGGATAGTGCACATCTTTGACTGTACCAAAAATATAGATCAGATCGGCCTTAGCTGACCCAACTGAACCATGCACGTCTTTGACTGTACAAAACATTTGGAAGAGGGTGTATTGATAAGACCCGATCACATAACATTCCTATTTTGGATAATGCAAATCTTTGACTGCATCAAAAATACAATTTCGATCAGCTTTAGCCAATCCAATTGATCCATGCATGTCATCTCGTCCATAGGGGAACTAGTAAGCCACGGCTAAAAACTAATTGCAAAACTAAAAAATAAAACCTAAATTAAAATGCAAAGTTGACTAGATCCAATCATGCAAATATACAACAAAGGAACATTTGTGTAGTAAAAAATAAAGTACACAAAGAATGATATAATTGAAAGATCATTTATACCAGTTAATTGTTAAATGCTCCTTGATTTGTACAGGCATCACCGTTGAAAGATTAAAAAAATTATATTGTAAGCTACATAGGCTACGCAACGGCATCTTCCGAGTTCCCAGAAGTAAATGGGTCATCTTTAAAAATCTTTTTCTCACAAAGCACCTAGGGATCATCCTCAAAAAATAATCCCGCCTCAGTTCGAGAGCAACCACTTCTTCCTCATCCAACTCCTTCGCTTCATCATCACCCCTTCCCAGGTCATGGCAACTTCGATGATGTCAGGGTAGTGTTTAGCTACCCTAGTTTTAGCTCATCATAAATTTTGAGGAAGGCCATGATGGTGTCAATAATGTACTCCTCAAACTCCTTGAAGGCCTTCACAACTTCCACCCCAATCATGGAAGTAGCAACTTGAGCCTCAAAAAGTTTTCAGAGGGTTTTATGGTTATCTTTTAGACCATATACTAACCTAAATATATTCCCATTTATGTCTACCCCCCCCCCCCCCCCAATTTATTTTCCAATAGTTCATTGCTCCAATAATCAACCTATAGGCATTAGGAGGTAGCTGAAGTATAAGGAAGTTCACAACACCTAGACTGATGCCAACAGGGCATGCTTAGCTATGAACGCAGTAAGACAAGTTCTTGGGCGGGATCACAAGGGGAGGACAAGGGGGTGAGCTCTCGAGTGGGGAAGTCGAGGGTCATCGGGATTGAGACGAGCAATACTGGGCTAGTTCATAAGGTGGACATCCGTGGTGAAAAGTTAGAAAGGTTGGAGAAAATGATCCATAATATGTTCAAATAAATGAAGCATCAATTGGGGTCAAGCTCATGTAAAGCAAGGGGAAAATGGTAGACGAGGGGGTCACTGCTCCATCTTTATCACACTCAATGGCGATACGTACCCCCTCACCGATACCCACCTACTCGTCGCCTACATAATATCCATTTGCCACCTTTTCCCCTGTCGAACGGCTTATGTTAATAATTGGTTGGCCGAGTGTGTATATAATAGACACATAGGGTGGCGCACCCATAGATAAGGGTTGAAGGACCCGGACACAAACCCGGTTACTTTGGTGCATCACTGTCTGTTGCAACTAATTGAGGCAAGGGTCCGCATCACGCATATTGTGCTCGAAAAAGATAATGAACCCTTGTGGTTGGACGAACAGTGTGATATTGGTACTATTGATGGTTTTCTCAATTTGTTTGTAGTGTAGTCTATCTTCCTCATTTGACTTGTTGAAAACCCAAACTCGTGACAATTATTGATAATGATTTTATTTGTATTTGTTTAATATGAATATTATTTTTTTATTATTGTTTGATAATGATTGAATTAATATGTATGGCATTAAATTTCATTAACGGATGAATGTTGCTTGAGATATATACCATATATTTTCTGTAATATATGTGGTAACAATTTAAAACATACTGCTGGGTAGTGGTAGTGGTCATACTACCCAACAGTTTTTTTTTAAAATTTGCCTAGTATTGTCACGGACTTTGACCATGACAAGTCCAACACAAGATAATAGTTATCACGGACTTGTCAAGGTCAAAGTCCGTGACAAGTTTTTCATTATCACGGACTTGTCACGACCAAAGATGGTGACAAGTTTTTAACTATCATGGACTTGTCACGGTCAAAGTTCGTGACAAGCTTGTCATTGTCATAGAATTGTTACGGTCTTTGATCGTGATAAGTTTTTAACTGTCACGGACTTATCATGGTCAAAGTCCATGATAAATAAAGATTATGTCATGGACTTTGATCGTGACAAGTCTGTGACAAAGGCCATTGTCACCTTAATTCTTGTCACGAGATTTTGACCGTGATAAGAAGGACTTTTTACGATTTTTGATCATGAAAATAAACATGTTTTGGTGGTGTCCTACGAGTTGCATTGGTCTCTTGCAGGTGTCCATGCCCCTTACGGGGCCGTTTGGGTGATGTTTTGGGATTTCCCCCTCTAGCATTATGTTTTTAAGCCAAAGTGTTGTTATTTTAAAACTCTAGTCCTATTATCGAACCGACCATCCCGTGACAACATGATAAATTCCTACTAGTTATATTGGTCCAGTGCGAGGTGTTTGTGCCACTTACACGGTTGTTTTGGGGCTATTTTGGGTTGCCCCCTCTAACGGAATGTTTTTAAGCCTAAGTCTAGTAATTTAAAACTCAACCAAATCATACTAAATATTTGAAAATTTTATTCTTATTCTCAAACCGAGCATTCCTTGACTATGCAGTCAGCTCCTACGAGTTATATTGGTCCCGTGCGAGGTGTTCGTGCCCCTTATGGTGCCGTTGGGGGCTATTTTGGGTTTCCCCCCACTAGTGTCATGTTTTTAAGCCTAAGTCTAGTTCTTTTAAAATTTTAGTCCTATTCTAATGTCGGGAATTTCGTGACTATGCAGTTAGTTTCTACGAGTTACATTGGTCTTGTGTAAGGTTTTTGTGCCCCTTACGGGGTCGTTTAGGGGTTAATTTTTCTTTCTCCCTCCAACGACATGGTTTTTGGCCCAAGTCTAGTTATTTGTAAATGTTAGTCCTACTGTTAAACTGGGCGTCCCATGACTACGAGATCTATTCTTACGAGTTACATTGGTTCCGTGCGAGTGGTTCGTACTCCTTACACGGCTGTTTGGGGACTGTTTTGTGTTTTTCCCTCTAGTCGAATGTTTAGTTATTTGAAAATTTCAATCATATTCTCACACCGGTCATCCCATCACTATACGATCAATTTCTACGAGTTACATTAGTCCCGTGCGAGGTGTTTGTGCCCCTTACGGGACGGGATATTTTGGGTTTTTCCCTCTAACGACATGTTTTTAATCCCAAGCCATTTTTTTGCAAATTCAAAGAAATCATAATAAATATTTTCAAATTTTAATCCTATTCTCAAACCGGGCATCCCGTGACTACACGGTCAGTTCTTCTGAGTTACATTGGTCTCGTGTGCCATGAACGTGCCCCTTGCGGAGACGTTTGGGTTTATTTTAGGTACCCTCTAGTTAAAAACCCCTTACTTTGTCGAGTGCAAGGTGAACGTGCCCCTTAAGCTTAAGTTTAGTTATCAGAAAAGTTTAATCAGATTCTCAAATAAGGGGTCCCGTGATTACGCGACCAGTTCCTATGATTTACATTGGTCCTGTGTAAGGCGTTCGTGCCTCTTACGGTGACGTTTGGGGGATGTTTTGATTTGCCCCTATAACGACATGTTTCTAGGCTAAGTCTACTTATTTTAAAATTCTAGTACTGTTCTCAAACCGGGCATCCCGTGACTACGCGGTTCAGTCCTTCTAGGTATATTCATCCCACGCGAGATGTTCTTACCCCTTATGGGTCCGTTTGGCGGCTATTTTGGGTTTCCCCCTTCTAGAGGCATGTTTTTAACCCTAAGTATAGTTATTTGTAAATTCAACCAAATTATACTAAATATTTGCAAATTTTATTCCTATTCGTAAATCAGGCATCCCCTGACTATGCGGTCAGTTCGTTCCCCTTCATTTAGGGGAGTTTTAGGTTTTCCCACTTTAGCCTCATGTTTTTAAGCCTAAGTCTAGTTATTTTCAAATTTTATTCCTATTCTCAAAATGGGCATTCCATGACTATGTGGTCAGTTTTTACATATTACATTGGTCGCATGCGAAGTGTTTATGCCCCTTACGGAGTCATTTGGGGGTTGATTTGGGTTTTCCCCCTTTAGTGGCATGTTTTTAAGCCGAAGTATAGTTATTTGCATTTTTTATTCTTATTCTTAAACCGAGCATCCAGTGATAACTCAGAATGTTGTTACGGGTTACATTAGTCTCATGCAAGGTGTTCATGCCCCTTACACGGCCATTTGGGGGTTGTTTTGAGTTTTCTCCTCTAGCGGCATATTTTAAAGCCTAAGTCTAGTTATTTGCAAACTTTAGTCCTACTAACAAACTGGCATCCTGTGACTGTGCGATCAGTTCCTATGATTTACATTATTCTCGTGTGAGGTGTTCGTACCCCTTATGGGGCCATTTTGTGGTTATTTTGGGTTTGTCCTCTCTAGCGGCATGTTTTTAAGTCTAAGTCTAGTTATTTGAAAATTTAACCAAACCATATTAAATATTTGCAAATTTGATTCCTATTCTCAAATGGGGCATCCCATGAGTTCGCGATCAGTTACTGCAAGTTACATTAATTGGTCTCGTGTTAGGTATTGGTGCCCTTTACGATGCCATTTAGGGGATGTTTTGGGTTTCTCCATCTAGCGGCATGTTTTTAAGACCAAGTCTATTTATTTTAAATTTCTAGTCCTATTTTCAAATCGGGCATCCCGTGACTACACGGTCAAATCCTTCAAGTTACATTTCACCCGTGCGAGGTGTTCGTGCCCCTTATAAGGCCGTCTGGGGATTATTTTAGGTTTCTAGTTATTGAAAATTCAACTAAATTATACTAAATATTTACAAATTGTATTCCTATTCTCAAACTGGGCGTTCCTTTAGTATGCGGTCAGTTCCTACGAGTTACATTAGTCTCATGCGAGGTGTTCATGCCCCTTATGGTGCCGTTTGGGGTAGGGGTTGTTTTGGTTTTCTTCCTCTAACTTCATGTTCTTAAGCATGTGTCCACTTATTTTTCAAATTTAAGTCCTATTCTCAAACCAAGCATACCGTGACTATGTGGCCACTTCCAACGAGTTACATTGGTCCTGTGCGAGGTGTTCGTGCCTAAAACAAGCTATTTTGGGTTTTCCTCCGCTAACGGCATCTTTTTAAGCTGAAGTCTAATTATTTTCAAATTTTAGTCCTATTCTCAAATCGAGCGTCCTATGACTACGTAGTGAGTTCCTACGAGTTGTATTTGTCTTGTGCGAGGTGTTCATACCCGTTAAGGGGCCGTTTGGGGGTGATTTTTGGTTTCCCCCTATAGGGGCATATTTTTAACATTAATTCTAGTTATTTGTAAATTCAACCAAATCATACTAAATATTTTCAAATTTTTGTCCTATTCTCAAATCGATAGTGTATGGAATAGGTGGTCAGTTACTGCGAGTTATAGTGGTTCCATGCAAGGAGTATGTGACCCTAATCGGGCCGTTTGGGGGTTGTGTTGAGTTTCCCCCATCTATCGACATGTTTTCAAGCTTGAGTCTAGTTATTTCAAATTTTAGTTCTATTATCAAATCGAGAGTCCCGTGAGTACACATGGATTTCCTAAAAGTTACATTTGTCCCGTGCGTGGTGTTCGTGCCCCTTACAGATCTGTTTGGGAGTTATTTTGGGTTTCCCCCCTCTAGCAGAATGTCTTTAATCCTAAGTCTAATTATCTAAAAATCTTAGTCTCAATCTTGAACTAGTCATCCCGTGACTATGCACTCAGTTCCTATGAGTTAAATTGGTCCCGTGCGAGATGTTCGTGCCCCTTACGGGGTCATTTGGGGGTTATTTTGGGGTTTTTCTCCTCAAGTGCTATGTTTTAAGCCTAAGTCTAGTTAATTTCAAAATTTTGTCCTATTCTCAAACCGAATGTCCCGTGACTACGCAATCAGTTCCTACGCATTAGATTGGTCCCGTGCGAGTTATTCGTTCCCCTTATGGGGCCGTTTGGGGTTTATTTTGGGTTTTCCACTACTAGCGGTTATTTTTAAGCCTAAGTATGGTTATTTGCAAATTTTACTCCTATTCTTAAAACAAGCATCGCGTGACTACGCAGTCAGCTCCTATGAGTTACATTGGTCTCGTGCGAGGTGCCCCATACAGGGAAATTTAGGAATGTTATGAGTTTCCCCTCTAGCGGTATATTTTTAAATTATTGTCCTATTCTCAAATCGTACATCCCGCGACTACGCAGTCAATTCCTACTAGTTACATTGGTCCCAGACGAGTTATTCGTGCCCCTTATGGATCTCTCTGGGGGGATATTTTGGGTATTCTCCCTCTAGCGGCTTGTATTTAAGTCTATCTAGTTATTTTCAAATTAAACCAAACATACTAAATATTTAAAAAATTTAGTTCTATTCTTAAACCGGGGGTCCCGTGACTACGCGGTCAGTTCCTATAATTTATATTTGTCCCGTGTGATGTGTTCATGCTCCTTATGGGGCCGCTTGCGGGGTTGTTTTGGGTTTTTCCCCTCCAACGGTATATTTTTAAGCCCAAGTTTAGTTATTTTCTAATTTTTATCATATTCTAAAAGTCGCCCTCTCGTGACTACGCGGTTAGTTTCTATAAGTTATAATGGTCATGTGTGAGGTGTCCGTGCCCCTTATGGGTCCGTTTGGGGGTTGTTTTGGTTTTTCTCCTTTAGCTGCATGTTTTTAAGCCCAAGTCTAGTTATTTTCAAATTTTAATCGTCTTATCAAACCGAGCACCCCATGACTACGCGATCAGTTCCTATGAGTTATATTGGTCTCGTGCGAGGTGTTCGTGCCCCTTATAGTGTCGTTTGGGGGCTGTATTTGGTTTTCCTCCTCGAGTGTCAGGTTTTTAAGCCTAAGTGTAATTATTTTCATATTTTAGTTATATTCTCAAACAGGGCAGTTAGTGACTACGTGGTTAGCTCTTACGAGTCAGATTAGTCTCGTGCGAGGTGTTCATGCTCCTTATGGAGCCATTTGGGGGTTATTTTTTGTTCCTGCCTCTAGCGGGATGCTTTTAAACCTAAGTCTAGTTATTTTGAAATTTTAGTCCTATTCTCAAGATGGGAGTCCCGTGACTACAAAATAATTTCCTACAGGTTACATCAGTCCCGTTCAAGGAATTCGTACTCTTTACAGGGACATTTGGGAGTGGGTTCCCTCTCTTGCGACATGTTTTTAAGCCCAAGTTTAGTTATTTGAAAATTCAACCAAATCATACTAAATATTTGCAAATATTAGTCATGTTCTCAAACCGAGCATCCTGTGACTACACGATCAGTTCCTACGAATTACAGTGGTCCCATAAGAGGTGTTCGTGCCTCTTTCTAATCTATTTTGGGTTTTTCCCCTTTAACGTATTTTTTAAGCTTATGTCTAGTAATTTTCAAATTTTAGTCCTATTCTCAAACCGGACATCTCGTGACTACGCAGTGATTTCCCATGAGTTACATTTGCCCAATGCGAGGTGTGCGTGCCAATTATGGGGATGTTTGGGGGTTATTTTGGGTTTTCTCCCTCCAGTGGCATGTTTTCATCCTTAAGTCAAGCTATTTGCAAATTTTAGTCCTATTATCAAACTAGTCATCCTGTGACTACGCAGTCAGTTCCTACGAGTTACATTGGGCCCGTGCGATGTGTCTGTGCCCCTTATGGAGCCATTTGGGGGTGGTTTCGGGGTTTCCCCCTATAGCAGTATGTTTATAAGACTAAGTCTAGTTATTTTCAAGTCATATTCTTCAACCGAACATCTCGTTAATAAGCGGTCTATTCCTACGGGTTACATTGGTCCCATGCGAGGTATTCATGCCCTTAAGGGGCCATTAAAGGGTTGTTAGGAGTTTCCCCTGTAGCAGTTATTTTTAATCCTACGTATAGTCATTTGGAAATTTTTCTCCTATTCTTAAATGGATAATCCTGTGACTACGCGGTTAGTTCCTACGAGTTACATTGGTCCCACGCGAGGTGTCCATGCCCCTTACGGGGCCATTAGTGGATGTTTTGGGTTGCCCCCTCCAGCTGGATGTTTTTAAGACTAAGTCTAGTTATTTTTAAATTTTCATTATATTCTCAAACCAGACGTCTCATGAAATGCGTTCAGTTCCTACAAGTTATATTGGACTCGTGCGAGGTGTTTGTGCCCTTTATAGGGACATTTAGGGGTTATTTTGGGTTTTCCCTCTCTAGGGGCATGTTTTTAAGCCCAAGTCTAGTTTTTGCATATTTTAGTCCAATTCTAAACACGGGCATCGCATGATTTCATGGTTAGTTACTACGAATTAAATTGGTCCCGTACGAGGTATTAGAACCCCTTACAGGGCCATTTGAGGGTTGTCTTGGGTTTTTCCCTACAGCGGCATGTGTTTAACCCTAAGTCTATTTATTTACAAATTTTAGTCCAGTTATCCAGCCGATCATTGTGTGGCTACGTTGTTAGTTCTTATGAGTACCAATGGTCCCGTTCGAGGTGTTTGTTCCATTTAAGGGGCCTCTAGGGGGCTATTTTGGGTTTTCCCCTACTATCGACATGTATTTGAGCTTAAGTCTAGTTTTTTTTGCAAATTTTAATCCTTTTCTCAAACTGGTCACAACGTGACTACACAGTCAATTCCTACGAGTTATATGGTCCAATGTGAGGTGTTTGTGCCCCTTACGAAGTTGTATTGGGTTTCCCCCCACTAGCAACATGTTTTTAAGCCTAAGTATAGTTGTTTTCAAATTCAACCAAATCATACTAAATATTTTCACATTTTAGTCCCACGCTCAAGCCACGCATCTCGTGACTACACGGTCAATTCCAAAGAGTTACATTAGTCCCGTGAGAGGTTCATGTCCGTTACGGGGTCGTTTTGGGATTATTTTTGGTTTCCCCCTCTAGCGGCATGTTTTTGAGCCTAAGTCTAGTTATTTGAGAATTCAACTAAATTATACTTAATATTTGTAAATTTTAGTCCAATTCTCATACCGGGCATTCTCTGACTACGAGGTCAGTTCCTACGAGTTATAGTGGTCATATGCGAGGTGTTCGAGCCCCTTACAGGTCCGTTTGGGCGCTGATTTTAGGTTTCCACCTCCAACTAAATTGTTTAAGCCTAAGTCTAGTAATTTTCAAGTTTTAGTCCCATTCTCAAAATGGATGTCCTGTGACTATGCAGTGAGTTCCTACGAGTTACATTTGTCCTCTGCGGGGTGTTCATGCCCGTTAAGTGGTCGTTTTGGGGGTTATTATGGGTTTACCCTCTCCAGCGGAATAATTTTAAGCCTTAGTCTAGATATCTGAAAATTTTAGTCCCATTCTCAATCCAATCATCTTGTTACTATGCGTATAGTTCTTACGAGTTATATTGGTCCCGTGCGAGGTATTCGTATCCCTAATAGGGGTTGTTTTGGGGTTTTCCCCTCTAATGCTATATTTTAAGCCTAAGTCTAGTTATTTTCAAATTTTAGTCCTATTCTCAAAGCGTATGTCTCATGACTACGCGGTCAGTTCCTACGAGTTACATTGGTCCCGTGCGAATTGCTCTTTCCCCTTACGGGGCCGTTTGGGGGTTGTTTTAAGCTTCCCCCTCTAGCGGTTATTTTTAATCCTATGTATAGTTATTTGATAATTTTACTCCTATTCTCAAACAGAGCATCCCGTGGCTACACGGTCAGTTCCTACGAGTCATTTTTGTCCCGTGCGAGGTGTTTGTGCCCCTAACGTGGTTGTTGGGGGGTTGTTTTGGTTTTCCCCCTTGAGCAACATGTTTTAAGCCTAAGTCTAGTGATTTGAAAACTGAACCAAATCATACTAAATATTTTCAAATTTTAGTCCTATTCTCAAGCCATGCATCTCCTGACTACGTAATCAATTTTATGAGTTACATTGGTCCCGTGCGAGAGGTTCGTACCCCTTATCGGGCCGTTTGGGGGGTTGTTTTGGTCTTTTTTCCTCTTGCGGCATGTTTTTAATCCTAAGTCTGGTTATTTTCAAATTTTAGTCCTATTTTGAAATCGGGCATCCCTTGGCCACACGGTCAGTTCCTACGAGTTATATTGGTGTTGTGTGAGGTATATGTATCCCTTATAGGGATGTTTTGGGTTTTACTCCTCTAGTGGCACATTTTTAAGCTTAAGTCTAGTTATTTTCAAATTCAACAATATCATACTAAATATTTTTAAATTTCATTCCTATTCTCCAAATCGAGCATACCGTGACTACGCGGTCAGTTTCTATGAGTTACAGTGGTCTCGTGCGAGGTGTCCATGCCCCTTACGAGGCTCTTTTTTTGGCTATTTCCGTTTTTCTCCCTCTAGCGGAATATTTTTATGCCTAATTCTAGTTATTTTAAAATTATAGTCCAATTCTCAAACCGGTCATCCCGCAACTAAATAGTGTGTTCCTACTAGTTACATTGGTCCCACACGACGTGTTCATCCCCCTTACGGGTTTGTTTGGGGGCTATTTTGGGGTTTCTCCCTCTAGCGTCTTATTTTTAAGTCAGTCCATTTATTTGAAAATTCAACCAAAACATACTAAATATTTTAAAATTTTAGTCCTATTCTCAAACCGGGCGCCCTGTGACTATGCGGATAATCCCTATGATTTATATGGGTCCCGTGTGATGTGTTCATGCCCCTTAGGGGCCGTTTGCGGGTTGTTTCGGGTTTTTCCCCTCTAACGGCATATTTTTAAGCCTAAGTCTTGTTATTTTAAACTTTTAATCATATTCTAAAAATGGGTCATTCGTGACTACGCTGTTAGTTTCTATAAGTTACAATGGTCCCGTACGAGGTGTTCGTGTACCTTACGGGGCCGTTTAGGGGTTGTTTTGGTTTTTTCCCTATAACAACATGTTTTTAAACCCAAGTCTAGTTATTTTCAAATTTTAGTTCTATTCTCAAACCGAGCATCCCGTGTGAACGCGGTTAGATCCTATGAGTTATACTGGTGTCGCTTCAGGTATCTGTGCCCCTTATGGGAATGTTTTGGGTTTTCCATCTCTAGCGACATATTTTCAAGCCTAAGTCCAGTTATATTCAAATCCAACTAAATCTTACTATATATTTTTAAATTTTATTCCTATTCTCAAAATCGAGCATCCCATGACTGCGCGGTCAGTTCCAATGAGTTACATTGGCCTCGTGTGAGGTGTGTAATACCCTGTGATTTTAATGATTTTAAAATGAGTTATATTTTAAATTAATGGATTAATTAGATTTTATTATTAATTAATTCATTTGGGTTTTATCCGAATTGAGGATATTAAAATGTATAATTCTGAATATTACTTAAAGATATTTAGGTAATATATGAATGTAATGCTATTGATATGGCGGTGTGTTATTAATTCGGTAATTTGGATTTTTAGTCGGACGAGGTATGGGACGTGTCGGGACTAAATTGTGATAAAAAAAAGGAAATTTATTTTCTATTGACCTTATAGTCATTTCGACTGCGTCGTTACGTCCGGAAGGTTCGAAATAGTCAGAAAAGTCTATTGGGACGTTGGTTTTGGGTCTCGGGTCATTTGAAAATGAAAAGACAACCCAAAAAGGCATTTTGGTCATTTTTACAAGGAGGTGAATAGTGATTTCGGATTTTTTCCTATTATAAGTATGTGGAGATTAAGTGTACAAGGGTTATTCATCTCCTCTACACAAAATAGAGAAGTCATCTTCCTAGAGAGTGTGAAAGGTTGCTTGGGAAGGGAAAAGCTTACTTGGGAAGGAGAAGAACTAAGAACAAAGTCACCACCACCAACCACCACCGGAGGTTGGCCGGAGAAGGGAGAACCACCTGAGATATACTACACCAAAGGATCAGACCTTCAATATAGGAAAGTGTTTGATAATGGCAATCCAAGTTTGTATATTGTCCATGTTAGAATAGTTATTAAAAGAAATGATTTTTCATGTTTGGAAGAAATAACGGAGTTGTTAAATGGATTTCTGGAAACTGAAAATATATAGGAATCAAACTCATGTTATAGGTAGTTAGTAATCCACGAAATAATCATGAATCTGTTGAAGAAATTCTGGAAACCATTGTTATGTTCTTGAAGATAGTATGTTGATTTTATGGAAATAAGGATAGAAACATGCTTTTAATTCAATCTCTTGATGATTCTAGGATGTTTAAATCATTAGAAAACATTTGTATATGTTAGTATACCATGTAGTAAGGATTATAAGTCATTTGGGCTGTTAATATGAAGGTTTGAATGATAAAAAATGGCTAAACTCGTAGTTACAGAAATGCAGAAATACCAGGTTGTTACCTAAGTGATTGATCGATCGACCCCCTACCTTCGATCGATCGACCTCCCCAGAATTCCTATAATTGTTTCTTTTTAAACGTTGATTCTTATCCCAAACCTTTTGTAGATCTTTGGTGATTATTAATTGGATATTATGGAACTTAAACCAGACCAGTAAGCCCTTGTTAAGATTTGAATAAATTTGATTGTGATTTAATTGATTAAGAATAATGATAATTAATCTAAAGGAATTTCGGTTGATAGATTCATTTGTTGAATCCTAATTGGGATGCATGAGGATTAAATATAGGACCAGTAGGGGTGATTTAATATAACACCTGGGTATCCTTAAGTTTATAATAGGGTTTAATCCTAAGTGTAAGAAGATGTGTTTATAAGAGATTTGAAACTACCGGTTTTAACCATAATTAAAGGGAGAGTTTAATTCGTAGTAATTCGGGAGATATGACGATATGGACCAGTAGGGTATTAGTGACTTCTTACTGAATATATGTTGAGGAAAAAACCTATTTGAACCTTGTGTATTGAGTGAGGCTCGGGGTTAATTAAATTAAGAAGTAAAATTATGATATTTTAATACGTGAGATTTAAAGAGATATAATGCTACGTATGGGAATAATCTAAGGGTAATGTAAGTACCTTGTTGATAGTATATTATAGGTATGATAATGCCTATTTGATTGATTGATGATTATGTGTATGATATACCTAGCTTACTTGCTATCGACGGGGAGGTTTGAGCTTGAGGGCAGTCATATCCTGATGAATCCATGGGATCTTTGATTTGTCGCTAGAGAACATAGGTTTGTGAAAGACTTATCGGGGAGTTGAGAAGTCCGCTGACTGTGGGTACGTAGGTATGTGCATGACCCATGGATACGCGAACTATGTTCGCCTCCAACTTGTATGTTGTTGTTTGTGGTTCGAGAAATACTTACCAAACCCTTAGTCCCCTATTCGGCGACCAGCGATGATGGGACATGATAGCAGAGTAATGCATTGCACCGCAGCTATGACTCGGGGTGCCGTATTATATATATATATATATATATATATATATATATATATATATATATATATATATATATATATATATATATAATGCATTAAATGAATGAATGTATATAGTGGTTAAATATATCTACTGTGTGATAATTGTAGATAACGGTGAATTGAGAAAAGAATTGAAATAAGTTAATGAATATTTATTGAAGTAATTAATTCATATTAATGAGAAATGATTCATTTTAATGGGAGACGATTCACATAAATGAGAAATGTAAGTGAATGATTATATGACTTATGGTATGGGACATACGGGGTTATGATATGGGATGGAATCATAATATGGAAATTAGTAATGAGGAACCATTAACTAGGAGGTTAATAGGAAAATGTTAAGTGTGCACTCTAGTTGATAGGTGAGAATAGCAAGTGAGATTTGGATGCTAACATGTACATAATAAATGCTTTATTGCACTTATTAAATACTTGTCGTTTTCAAAATCATTTTCAGAATCGGGCTCTGACTCGTTTCCTTGCATATTTTCTTTTCTATTGTATCTTCTATATCAGGTGTCCAGCAGCAGGGACGCCAACCTTAGTTGATTTTGACGAGCTATGGAGTATTGTTTAGTCACTTATTTTCTTTTGATTCACATTAATCTTTTAGTTAGGGCATGTCGCCCAAAGGATTTAGTTATCTTTTCTATTGGGTCAAATACTAATGTATTCGTGTCTTTTTAATACATTTAATATTGTTGGGATTACTGTAATGGATTAATATTATTTGGGAATGTTTATTCCAATTGCATTTAAATTTTTTGTGTTATCTATTCGGTTATCAGTGTTGTAGAATAAAAATGTGTTGTGTTATTCTTAAATTAGAATTGAATTTTGTTGAATTAAAATTTGTAAAGTTTTTAACATCAGCTTAATTGGGTATTGGGTGAGTTGTAAATATTTTCGGAATGGGCCAACTGTATATTCTTTTTTAATTTGGTATGGGACTGGTCACCCAGTATTTAATTAGGCGGGGTGTTACAAGGTGTTCGTGCCCCTTATAGTGTCGTTTTGGGGCTTTTTTGGGGTTTCCTCCTCGAGCAACATGATTTAAGCCAAAGTGTAATTATTTTTAAATTTTAGTCCCATTATTAAACTTAGCATTTTGTGACTACACGGATAGTTCTTATGAGTTATATTGGTCCCGTGTGAGGTGTTCGTGCCCCTTATAGAGCCTTTTGGGAGTTATTTTGGGTTTTCCCCCTCTTGCAGCATGGTTTTAAAACATAAGTCTATTTATTTGAAAATTTTAGTCCTATTCTCAATCATGGTGTCCCATGACTATGCAGTAATTTCCTGAGAGTTACATTAGTCCTGTTCTAGGTGTTTAAGCTCTTTACGGGGTCGTTTAAGGGATTTTTGGGTTTCCCTCTCTAGCGGCATATTTTTAAGCCCAAGTCTAGTTATTTGAAAATTCAACCAAATCATACTAAATATTTGCAAATATTAGTCCTGTTCTCAAATTGGGCGTCCTGTGACTATGAGTTCAGTTTCTACGAGTTTTTATGGTCCCATGAGAGGTGTTCGTGCCTCTTACCACTCCATTTTGGTTTTTTCCCTCGTAGCGTCTTTTTTTAAGCCTATGTCTAGTAATTTTTGAATTTTAGTCCTATTCTCAAATCAGGCGTCCCATGACTATGCAGTGATTTCCTAAGAGTAACATTAGTCATGTGCGAGGTGTGCTCGCTCCTTACGGGGCCATTTGGGGGTTAGCAGCATGTTTTTAAGCCTAAGTCAAGTTATTTTAAAATTTTAGTCATATTCTCAATCTAGTCATCCCGTGTCGACGCGATCAGTTCCTAAGAGTTATAATGGTTCCATGCGAGGTGTTCGTACCCCTTACGGAGCCATTTGGGGGTTGTTTTGTGCTTTTCCCCTCTCGCGGTATGTTATTAATACCAAGTCTAGTTATTTCCAAGTTTTAGTCCTATTCTCTAACCGTACATCCCGTGACAATGCGTTTAGTTCCTGCGAGTTATATTGTGTAACACACCATATTTTTAACGACTTTTAAAATGGGATTAATTAGAATTAATTGTGAGATAATTGAAAATTAATTCGGATTAAAATATTACTAAGGAATAAAGTAATATGTGAATTATGTTGAATATTACTTGTGATTAAATGTAATATATATGATTATGACTTTACAAATGATAGTCATTTTTATAAAATTGTTACGAGTGATGAATACGACAATTACGGTAATTATGTCGGGACACGCGTGTGAGTCGTGTCGAAATTATAATTAAATGGAACTAATAGTAAAAATATTTTTATGAAATCCAAATGGTTGTTTTGACTGCACCAAAGTGTCCGGAAGGGTTAAATAGTTAAAAAACTCTACTTAGGTGTTTGATTTGGGTCTCAGGACACTTTGGAACCGAATAGACACCCCCTAAGGGGTATTTTGGTCATTTAACTTGGAAAGTGAATAGTAACCACGAAAATGGAAGAGAATTTAAAAGTCTAAAAGGCGGTATATTCATAATTTATTCACTAAACTTAGAGATAAAGCCTTAGGGGAGAGTAAGGTATTTCTCTAGAAGTGAAGAGACACCTCTAGGAAGCCAAGAGGCCAATGGTCATCCTACACCACCACCGCCACCGGAAGTTGGCCGAAGAAGGGCGAGGACCTCCAGTATACTATCATCCCCAAAGGTTCAAACATACAATCTAAAGGCAAGTGATTAACTATTGCAAATTCTGGCATGTATATTGTCCATGTTAGGTTGTTTAGAAAATTCTAAAAAATGATATGAATTAAGATAATTTTTTATGAATCTTTGAAATGAGAATTGTGTAGGAATGATATCTTTTTGAGTTTAGAATCAACTCCATGAAATATATATGAATTACTTGGTGAAGAAATTTGGGATTTACATGTGTAATTGATGATAAAGTCAAAACTAGAATTCTAGAGATTGACTATGGATTCTGGGTAGATTTTTACATGTTGATAATGTTTAATTAATTTGGATACGTTAGAAATTGGCCATATATGTTAATATATGATCTGGGTTAAATGAATATAAATTTGGATATGTCTAAATATGATTTTGAGGATGAAAAATGTTAAAACCCGTAGGTAAACATATGCAGAATCTGGGCCAATATATGTTCGATCAATGGATCCACTGATCGATCGATCGACCAGGAGCAGTCGATCGATCGACTTCCCCTGTAAATGTGATTTTTTTTAAATCCAAACTTTGAGAAATATTTGGTGAAGATTAATTGAACAAATTGGTACTTAGAGAAGGGCAATAGGGTATACTTAAGACCGAAAAAATATTCTTTTGTTTGGGATGGAATGGGGGAAATTAACGAGTGTGAATTAAATTCATTACGGTGGAAATATATATATATTGGGATTTAAATCGAATAAAGGAGTATTTAAGGTTAGGATCCGTAGTAAAGGATTTATTATTACCGTAATAACCTTTGGCTTATGTGGTATTAACCCTAATAGGCGAAATAAAAGGGGTTAAGATTGAATTAGGGGTTACTGAGAAATAAACCTAATTGAAGATGATTTTAATTCATTGAAATTTGGGTGTTGTGATGACATGGACTTGTAGGACGTGAGCGATCAACTACTTAATATATATATATGAGAAATGAATGATTACCCTTCTAGTGATGAGAGAATCTCGGGAATATAACTTGAGAAGTAAAGTCATAATCAGTAAATACGTAGGATATGTGAGATAAATATACTACGGATGGAAATATTTATATGGGTTGTGCATGTGCCCTATTGTTATCATATATATAGGTGGGGTGAATACCTATATTATTATTTATTATGTGTATGACATACCAATGTTGCTTGCTATCGGGGTGGAGGTTTTGCGTTATGGTCGATCTGATCCTGATGGGCCCATTTGGGGGGATTTTAGATTTGTACCCTGAGAATAGGACCTTGGACACGTGCTATCGGTGTGAATGATAGTTTAGACGGTTGAATGGGAGCATAGGTATGTGCGTGACCCATTCGGTTGGGAAGTATGCTCTCCTCCTATATGTGTGTTATATTATTTATGGTTCATGAGCGATGCCGAACTAATAGTCCTTTATACATCGAGAGATGTATCAGGACATGATAGCAGAGTATGCATACACCACAGCTGTGTCTGGGAGGTTCCATATTAGTATATATAATGTGATGAAAATATATATACTGTGATGTAATCTACTGTGTGAGCATTGTAAATTAAAATTTATACTGTGATATAATCTACTGTGTGACATTGTAGATAAAAATGAATAATGAGATCTGATTAAATTAAGTAAGTGAATACTCAATCTTAAAGGTTTGAAAGCCTAGTTCATATAAAATAGAAATGAACATGTTTAATTATCATATGTACTATGTGGGAAATACGGGGAAATGATATAGGATAGAATCATAATTGACAACCTTAATTTGGGAGATGATAAGGCACGTTAGGCATGCACACTAGATGGGAGGTGAGAATTCTTAAGTGAGAGATCGAGAAGCTAACATGTACATAATATTTGCTTAATTGAACTTGTTAAGCACTTTTTACAATCGGGCTCTTACCCATTTCCTTGCATATTCTCTTCTCTATTGTATTTTATACATCAGGTATCTAGTATCAGAGATGCCGACATGGAATCTGGATATCTCCACGGGTTATAGCTGCTACTGGAAAGGCAGATTTGTTTAGACGCTTCCATTATGTTGAATCACACATTTGTAGTGTCTACTTTCATTTAGGGCATATCACCCAGGATTCTAGTTATTTCATTTTTATTCAAGAGATTGTAATCATTTATGTCAGTAGTGTTAATATTAGTTTTAACTGATGGTAATGAAATTTTTTTAACTGGATAGTTATTCCAGTCACATTTAGTTGTGTTCAGTTGTGAATAGAAGTTGTCTATTATTACTACGCTTTATGGAATGGTTTTAATTAAATTAAAAATGGAAAAGTTTTGACACTAGATTAATTATTTATTAGGTGAATTAATAAATAATTTTTTTTCGATAGTGATGCTGAGAATGAACGAACTGGATATTCTGATTTGATTTTATAACGGACTGTTCACCCGGTATTTAATTAGGCGAGGTGTCACAAGTTGTACCAGGGCATCAGGTTCTAGTGTCCTTAGGATCTGTACGACTTTCTACGTTTCAGCATAGCATTCTTTGATATAGAGACATATTATTAGGATGTTGTATTCCTATACGTATTACGACATACGTGCTCCTGTCAGGAAATATAACTGATGTAATTCTTAAACGGGCTCGATCGGGCATCGATGACTAGTGAAGTTCGTTACAAGAACAACAGGAGGAGGACTCAGCCAAAGATATAGAGTGTTTTGGAAAATGATGTTTGAGATAGAACTTATAAAAATTGTTGTTCAAGGGAGCTGTAGTTTCCCACGCACTGTCATGGATAATATTTGTGCAGTTCCAAACCCACCTAGCACTGCCAGTGAAGGGTGAGGGAGTAGGAAGAAATTTTGTGAAGGAATAAATCCAAAGGCAATTATGTAGGGTGAAGTGTAGTAACACCCAGGACTTGAAAATTTCGGATGAATTTTTTTTTTTGCTCATTGGTGAAATCTACATTGATGAGAGCTAGAAATCTCATAAAAAGAAGTATGTATGAAGATAAATGAGAAATTTGTGTATGGTTAGATCGTGAAATCATCCATCTACGATTTTTATTGGGATGTGAAAGAATTTTTGAAACTTATTTCTTATGGGCAAGAAAGAAATCCCAACGCGAGAGAGCAACCAACTTACTTAACAAACTCCTTACCCAACGACTAAGGGGTATGTAGAAGATAAGAAAAGTTACTTGTTGTGAAAAGACTTATGAGATAAATACTCAAGTGTGGGTTAAAAATATGAAGAAGACGACTAGGGTCAATGTTGTCAAGGAATTCTCAATCGCTTCCAAAAAAAGGGGAACCCGGAGTGTTGGGAAAACCTACCTGAAGGACAAGATTGAATAAAAGGTGATAGTGAAAAATTATCGAAAGGTATACCCAGTAGGGGATCCTATTTAAGTCCTTACTAAGCAACGATAAATTTAGCCAAGACCCATGGGGTCGACAACGTGTTCTATGGGACCGGTGGAGCTAATGGAACAACGAAAATAGCAATTGAGAGCTAAGACTGCCAAGTTCGAAGGAAGGACATTCCAAAATGGTCAGTGGGACCAATGAAGGGAAATGGCATGGGAAATGTCCCTATGTGTAGAGAGTGGGACTACCAATGTTAATGTATCCACATTGAGAAGTGAGACCGATAATATTGGGATAGATAAATCATGCCAGTTAGGCATAACAACTGGAGGAGTGAGATTTCCAACGGAGGAATTGGGTCAGGAGAATTGGTCCCAGGACTTTACAACCCGAGAGTGGTGGGTTTAGGCAAAGAATTAAGGCCTAGAGATTTTGGGTCAACATTTCAGTGATGGTCATGTAAGCCGCAGAGTAAAATAATTTGCCCATCACAAGGGGGGGACTATTGGATAAAATTCTATATGTATAATGATTGCAGATGCTCATGGGTCACGTTGGCAGCTAAGTGCTGGGACCCTATGATTAGGCGAGACTGGTGAAGTTTTGTTTCATCCTTGTGAGTAAAGGATTAATTCAAGTGACATGGGTGTGTCACAATATATATACATGAATTATTAACACTAAAATTCGCGTACGAGTCGAGTTTAGTGGATACGTTAGTTTTAACAGTCTGGTTACAAACGTATTTATTATGAGTATCATGATTTTTTTTATGTCGACCGTGAGTGAGCCGGGTTAGCACTACGAGAAAATTTTATTGTTATAATTTACTACTGCTTTGAGTTAGCATGTAGAGCCTATTATGGTAATGTGTAGTGATTAATTAGCAAATGTGTGAACAATAGAAGATTGAGTGAAAAGAATATCGAGTTGGATACTCCGGGGGAGTAATATTAATTTTATGAGGCGCCATCTGAAATAGGGTTGGACTATATAGATATCTATATATGAAAATTTCATGGTATCATAGACCTCATTGACCATGTTGTCTAGTTATATGTGATCCCGGTGTGTAGAGATTTACTTACTAATGTGATCTAGGATGCATTGTGTTCTTTATCGAGTAGCAAAATATAGCTTGTTATATATATATATATATATATATATATAGCGCCGCGAACTTGGGATAATGACAACGCCATGTTTTATGTTATTTCTAAAGGATATAAGGAGATTTCTATGTCAACATACGAAGACTGTGGGAAGGTAAATATTATGGACTGAGGGCCTTAAGGATCTCGACAACCGACTATGTTAGGTAGTAGTGTATTGGGGGGGTTCTTTCTTTGGATTTCTCTTTGCGAGACAGCCCACGCATAAAACTAGCCAACGTCGGGAGTTGGAGAGAAGTTTGGTCGATAATACATATGTTTCATACTTTGATCATTGTAAATTTACAAGAATATAATTGAGGGTTGATAATTCCACTATGACTTAAGGTCGGAAGAGTCATCTAGTTCTGATAAGAAAACTAGTCCAGAATGGTTACATCATGTATAGAAAAGCATGCCGAATCCGCAAGAGTTGATTATGTAATAATGCGCGAGATATAGGGTGTATGGGAGCACTAGGTAATTGAAAGTATTGTATCGGTAGTGGATTATGATTGTCTTCTGAATTTGACAATATTTATCCAGGGAAGTCGAAGCTTATTCCATAAGATTTGTTAGAGGATTACGTTTCACGAGAAACTGATTTTAGAGCAAGGGGAAGGACTTGTGAGACGTGGTGAGGAAAAGTAACATGGATCATGGTTAGAGGTACATTTGAGGGCATATAAGATGTATCATTTTATAAATGACAATGGATATGTGATTTAATGAAGAGAAATATTACTAAATTGTTTTGAAACGGGTCACCTGTCTGTTGGTAAAATGTAGATCAACCGAAACCAGTTGGGTTTTTTTCAACCGTTAGGGATTACTAAGTAGTAATCGTAGAGTATTCCCAAGGATTTTTTTGTGGAGGGGGTCATGATCCTATATGGTGATAGTGGATTGGTTGACTGAAGTATCTCATGTTATGGCAGTTAGGACTGATCATACATCGGGACAATATGCGAGATCTTAATAAACGAGGTAATGAGGTTACATAGGGTATCGTTGAATGTTGTGTTCGATTGGGATGAGATCTTTATTTTTAGATTTTGAGATAGTTTTTAATGAGGTCATAGGTACCGAAATGTGATTGAGTACGACCTATCATCCACAGACTAATGAGAAGAACAAGTAGACTAATTAGATATTGGAGCATAAACTATATGTGTACCCTGGGATCTTAGGGGAGGACGAGAGCAATCCCTTCCACTAGTGGAGTTTGCGTATAATAACTCATATAAGTTCACTTTTGGGAATGGTGCCAGTTGAGGTATGGCATGGTAAGCCTTGTTGTTCTCCTGCTTGTTAGTTAAAGGTGGGGAACCAAGTAAAATTATGAAGATCAGAGTTGAGTTGACACTTATGGTATATAATGTGTGTAAAATATATACTGTGCAAATAACCTACTTGTGTGAGGTCATCACGAGACGAGATCGTATGTATTCAAAGAACGATTAATCTACTGAGGTGCAAATAGTAGAAGGCTAGATAGTGAATATCAAAAATAAGTTTAAGTAGTGAAACTTAAACGGTAAGGCTTGGGCAAGAACCTACGTTACAAGGTAACCTGGGGTTTAAAAAGAACATCTGTGAGGTGTTCATTATTAAGGAAATTTGATAGCGTACTGCATGGGCGGTACATAGTAGTTTACTCGTGAGCGTGAGGATGTGATGCGCAACATATATCCAGAGTTATTCTTATCTGGTATACTTTTTCATTTCGAGATGAAATTCCATTATAGGGGGGAGTATGTAACACCCCGTATTTTTAACGACTTTTAAAATGGGATTAATTAGAATTAATTATGGGATAATTGAAGATTCATCCGGATTCAAATATTACTCAAGAATAAAATAATATGTGAATTCTGTTGAATATTACTTGTGATTAAAAGTAATATATATATGATTATGACTTTAAAAATGATAGTGATTTTTATAAATTGTTACGAGTGATGAATACAATAATTACGGTAATTAAGTCGAGACACGCGTGTGAGTCGTATCGGGACTATAATTAAATGAAACTAAAAGTAAAAATATTTTTATATCATCCAAATGGTCGTTTTAACTGCTCCAAAATGTCTGAAAGAGTTTAAATAGTCAAAAAAGTCTACTTGGGTGTTTGATTTTGGTCTCGGGACACTTTGGAACCGAATAGACACCCCAAAGTCGTATTTTGATCATTTTACTTGCGAAGTGAATAGTAACCACAAAAATTGAAGAGTATTTATAAGTCTAAAAGGTGGTAGATTCATATTTTATTCACCAAACTTAGAGATAAAGCCTTAGGGGAGAGTAAGGGATTCCTCTAAAAGTGAAGAGACACCTCTAGGAAGCCAAGAGGCTAATGGTCATCCTACACCACCGCCGCCACCGGAAGTTGGCCGAAGAAGGGAGAGGACCACGACTAGACTATCATCCCAAAAGGTTTAAACCTACAATCTAAAGGTAAGTGATTCACTATTGAAAATTCTAGCATGTATATTGTCCATGTTAGGTTGTTTAGAAAATTCTGAAAAGTGATATGAATTAAGATAATTTTTTATGAATCTTTGAAATGAGAATTGCGCAGGAATGATCTCTTTCTAAGTTTTGAATAAAATCTTGGATTTACATGTGTAATTGATGATAAAGTCAAAACTAGAATTATTGAGATTGAATATGGGATCTGGGTTGATTTATACATGTTGATGATGTTTAATTAATTGGGATATGTTAGAACTTGCCCATATATGTTAATATATGATCTAGGTTAAATGGATATAAATTTGGGGATGTCTAAATATGATTTTGAGGATGAAAAATGTTAAAACCCGTAGGTAAGAATATGAAGAATCTTGTCCAATATCTGGTCGATCGATCGATCAACTCAAGAATGTCGATCGATCGACCATAAACAGTCGATCGATCGACTTTCGCTCTAAATGTGATATTTTTTTTTAAATTCCAACTTTGAGAAATATTGGTGATAATTAATTAAACAAACTGGGACTTAGAGAAGGGCAGTAGGGTATACTTAAGACCCAAAATATATTATTTTTTATGGGATGTAATGGGGGAAATTAATGAGTGTGAATTAAATTCGTTATGGTGGAAAAATAAATATATTGGGATTTAAATCGAATAAAGGAGGATTTAAGGTTACGACCCATACTAATCGAGTTATTATTACCGAAATAACCTTAGGCTCACGTGGGATTAATGCTAATAGATGGAAGAAAAGCGTTAAGATTGAATTAGGGGTCATCGAGAAATCAACCTAATTTTGAAGAAGATTTTAATTCATAGAAATTCGGGTATTGTGATGACATGGACTTGTAGGACGTGAGTGATTACCTACTGAATATGTATGAGACATAAATAATTACCCTTATAGTGATGAGAGAAGATCGGGAATATAACTTGAAAAGTAAAGTCATAATCTGTAAATACGTAGGATATGTGAGATAAATATACTACGAATGGGAATATTTATATGGGTTGTGCGTATGCCCTATTGTTATTATATATATAGGTGGCGTGAATACCGATATTATTATTTATTGTGTGTATGATATACCTACTTTGCTTGCTATCGGGGTGGATGTTTCGCATTATGGTTGATCTTATACTTAAGAGCCCATTTGGAGGGATTTTAGATTCGTACTCTGAGCATAGGACCTTGAACACGTGCTATCGGGGTAAATGATACTTTCCACGGTTGAATGGGAGCGCAGGTATGTGCGTGATCCATTCAGCTGGGGGATATGCTTGATTGCTATATGTGTGTTACGTTATTTATGGTTCGTGAGTGACGCCGAACCAATAGTCCTTTATATAACGAGAGATGTATAAGTACATGATAGAAGTGTATGCATGCACTGCAGCTATGTCTGGGAGGTTTCTTATTAGTATATATAATGTGATGAATATATATATATATATATATATATATATATATATACTGTGATGTAATCTATTATGTAAGTATTGTAGATTCATATTTATACTATGATGTAATCTACCGTGTGACATTGTAGATAAAAATGAATAATGAGATCTGGCTGAATTAAGTAAGTGAATACTTAATCTTAAGGCTATGAAAGGCTAGTTCATATTAAAGTGAAATGAACATGTTTAATTATCATACGTATTATGTGGGAAATACGGGGAAATGATATGGGATAGAATCATAATTGAAAACTTTAATTTGGGAGATGATAAGGTACATTAGGTGTGCACACTAGATGAGAGGTGAGAATTATCAAGTGAGAGCCCGAGAAGCTAACATGTACATAATAATTGCTTAATTTCACTTGTTAAGCACTTGCTATTTTAAAAATATTTTACAATCGGTCTCTGACATCTTTCCTTGCATATTCTCTTCCCTATTGTATCTTGTGCATCAGGTATCCAATATCAGGGATGCTGACATGGAATATAGATATCTCGACGGTTTATAGCTGCTATTGGTGTAAGGACATAAATTTTCAATTGAGTCCCTGTATTGTTTTGACTTAATTCTGCGAACAAAACCGTGTTTGTAATATGTCATAGGGAGAATTTTATTTTGTCACGATCCCACTTGGTCTATGAGTTATTGAAGAAATTGAAGACGTTGCGGTAAAGCTTTAAAGAATTAAATCATGCCGAAGTTTAATTGGTGCAAGTTCAATCGTCTTTAAAGTTAATTTAATTCCGAGATCACTCAGGTACGAATGCGTATAACTAATGGTCCTCGAAATTATTTTATAAAAGATAAGGATGTAATTTTTATAAAGAAAAATGTTTTTAAATGTTTTAAAAGTGTTTTAAATGTTTAAACTACGTTTTATGATGATAAACTCGTAAAAGAGTTTGACATTTTCGGATCTCTCATTGAAAGAGACGTTTTAAACAAAAAGTCAAAAAGTCAAACTTTCGCGCTGTCGTTCAAACAACATCCAATTTCGTTTGAACGAGATGGGATGTCGCTCGAACGAGTTCCTCAAGTCGTTCGAACGACACATTTTTTGAGGCGGCATTTAAATCTTATTTAAACAGTGTTTTCATCATAATTTCGTAGGTTCGTGCTTTATGGAAAATAGTTTTACGAACCAGAACCTTGTTTGCACATGTTTTCTAAGGTTTAAAATTCTTAAACACATCCTTAGATTTTGCAAAGATCCGACTTATCATTCTTATATGTTTACGTGATCTTGCTGCACCAAGGTTATTTGTTCTACACATTGAACATCAAAGTGTTTGCGATGAAGAAAAGATAAGGACTTCTTGTTCGACATCGTAGACGAATCAAAGTCATTCGGTGCACACCGAGACATACGCGGACGCGTGTGTTGTGGACAGGTATCGTGGAAGATGGAATTTATGCATGGGCACTATTGAAGAACAGTTGAAGATCAAAAGGAGTGTCAAGACCCGTGGGGATCGAGTCTTAGTGTGAGGCTAATCTGTCTTTGTAAAATCATATTCATAGTGATTGTCTGGCTCGGGCCGTCCGAGGTTGTTTTCCCGTTTTGGGTTTTTTCCTCATACATCCGGCGTTGTGAGTATTCTTTACTTTACTTTACTTGCTTTAATCACTAGATGCATGTTTAGGATTAATCAAGATAAAACTGGTTTAAAGTAAGAATTGGGTTTTCACAACTTGGTTTGGTGCATAATTAAAAGTTGGATCTTTTTTGGAAAAAAATTGGTTTTGTTTAAAACACACGTATTGGGAACTCTTCAAATTGGTATTAGAGCAAGAAAAAATTGTTTATTTGTTTTGTGATTCCGTGTGTTTTCAAAGATGAATTTTGGATATAATGAATTTTCTCAAACTCCTGTTTTGATTGCACTAATTATACTTATTGAAAGATGAGAATGATATGTGCTTTAAAATCTATTGATGAGCGTGTTTGGCTTGCAGTTAAGAAAGGTTGGACACCCCCTGTCACTATTTTAGGCGAGGTCACTAGTTTAAAGCCTGTTGAGTCATGGACCGAAACTGAACCAAGACTTGCACAATATAATTCTAAGGGTCTCCACGTTATTTCTTCACATGTCACACAGGAAGAATATAATAGAATTTTGACTTGTGAAACATCAAAAGAGGCTTGGGATATTTTTGCACTCACTCGTGAGGGCACTTTCACGGTTAGGGCGTCAAAACTTCAAAATCTCACTACACAGTTTGAGACCATTAGGATGTTAGAGAGTGAGACCTTTGATGACTTTTATGCTAGGTTGTCCAATATTTTCAACTCGTCATTTAACATAGGTGAGAAGATTCCTGAAAACCGTGTCATTAAGAAAATCCTTAGGTCGTTGCCTAGTAGGTTTAATGCGAAAGTGAGCATATTAAACTCCTTGGGTAGGTTAGAGTCAACGAAACTAGAAGAGATTGTAGGTGACTTACAAACCTATGAAATCGACATGATTACCTCCAAGAAAGTTCCTAAGAAAGAAAAGGGTATTTCTTTGAAAACCCGAAAGGAGGAAATTAAAGTTTCAGATTTCGATTTTGAGGATGTTGCTTTGTTGGCAAAGAAATTTAAAAAATTTATTAAGTTTCAAAAGCAATCGAAAGATGCCAAGAAATTTGAAAAATTCAAGAACAACAAAGTAGATCCCACCTCTAAGGATAAGTTTGAGAAGCCTAAAAGAGATGAGTCGGATTAGTGTTATTGGTGTGAGGGGTACGGTCACAAAGTTAAGGAGTGTCCCACTAGACTTAAGAAAGAGGGCAAGCAACCCATTATCCATAATGCCACCTTAAGTGATAGTGATCCAGAAGAGGGAGAGAGTTCCCCCATTGATCGTAACTTTGATGAATTTATGGCATGTCATGTGAACGACGATGATTCTCATGTGCATGAAACTTTCGAGGAGGTTTTGAGTGTATCCCATGTTAGTGAGGGTGAAGAGAGTGACGAGGAGGAGGTTGGTGTGAAAGAATTGCAAAATACACTTATTGAGTTGTATGCCGAAATGGTGAAGGTAAAAAAGGCTAACTCAAAATTGCAATCTAAGTTGAATGAGCGTGCCATAGAAAATAATGATAGTTTGATTGAGGATCTTAGGGCACGAGAGAAGAAGTTTAGGGAGAACTTAGAGTTTGTGGAGAAAGAGAGAGATAATCTCCGTGGTTTGATGGAGTCCTTGAAAAAGGATATTTTAGTGTTTGAGGAGTCTAGGCGTTTTCTCAAGTCTAGGATTCACGAGTTGGAGGAGAGATTGATAGACTCGTCTAGAGTCAAGTTTGATTTGGAGGCTAGTTCGGAGAAGTTATATAAGATCTCAGGCACCGTCCAAATTAAGGAAGATAGTGGAGGTATAGGTTTTGGTGAGAGAGTTGTTCCCATTCCCCCCGCACGTGTGAGAAACACTATGATGGTTAGAAAAGGTCCACATAAAGGTAATCATTCCCACCACTGCTACACTTGCTCGTTTTGTGGTAGGAAAGGTCACCTTAGGCGTTATTGTTATGACCTTAGACAAGCTCCTAGGAAGTTTAAGAATAAAATTGCCCTGGTTCCCAAAACCCCAATGCGTCGTTTTACACCTACTTGGGTTAGGAAATCGGATTTAGTGGCTTTAGGAATTAAACTTCATGATTCTAGTTTGGGTGCACTTGGTTCTTCCCATGCTAAATCTAAAGGATGATAGTGTTGCCATGTTTGTCATATGCTAGTTTTCTTCATGATATATTCATTGCTAGTATTATGACATGTGTATCATTTTGTATTATAGTTTTCATTTGTTTGAGTCTTATTTGAAAAATACAAAAAGATTTTGTTTTTTTTTTAGAAAACTTTTGAAAATCCAAAAAGATTTTGCTTTTCTTTGAGTCAAATATGTTTGAAAAGCCAAAAATATTTTCAGTTTTTCTTTTGAGTTTACATGTTTGATGTGGCATATTGGTGTGCTTGGACCCCCCCCCCCCCCTCCCCCCTCATCGTTTCATTATCCCTGTGGCTAGGACATTTGGTCATTATTATCGATACTTAGAATGATCTGAACCATTGTTTATATGGGGTTGTTTCAAAGTTGATATGCATTTTGATTCGACTTTGTATATATGCCAACATTGCACACATGCACGAGTTTATATGGATGTTTGACTTCTCTTGCATATATTTGAATTTGGTGAGGCGTTCTTATCTCAATCTTGTCATCTATGCATAAGTAGACTTAAGGATAAGTGTTCATGTAAAAACCGTTTACCGTGAGGATTTAAAATTGGTAAAAATGATGAGTGATTCATGGGAAAGGGCTGTGAGAGTTCAAAATTAACTCGTCGTGAAAGCCACTATTTAAAAGAGCCCAAAAGAAAATGCAATATGCTAAGAAAAGTGCCAATAAGATTTTCTTTAAGTTGAGAATGCTAGAAACCTCAAAAGAACTTGAAAAAGTATATATATATATATGAGGGAGTTTGGTTGGAGAAAATTTAAATGGGTTTGCACATCTAATCCTAATGTTGAAACATTGCAATTTGACACTAGTTTTTGTAGAATCGTCAAAATTCTAGATTTGTGTGCAAGTAGTGTGTTTAGTTCATTAAGCTCACTCTTTAATTGTCATATGGCTATGATAAAGTTTGATAATTTATCGCTATCAATTAGAGCTTCTTGATCGTTTCGATGTGTTGGAATGAGACTCATTTGTTATAGTTTCACGCCCATTCATTCCATGTCCATGTTTGAGAATATCGGTACTATGTTTGCATGTAACTCGAATTTTAAGTTTTTATGAGTTTTTGAATTTTGTGTTAAAACCCTACTGTTTTGATTCTATCAGGCCCTTCCTGAAATATTTTTGTGAAAATTTTTTCACTGGGCAATACTTTATAATATTTCTGGGAAATTGGGAAATTTTGGCAGGTCGCGTGAAGTCGTTCAAACGACATCTCATCTCGCGCGAACGACATATGTACTTCATTCGAACGACATCCTCATCTCGTTTGAGCGATGTCCTTGGCTCGTTCGAACGACAGGCTGAAAAATGGCTTCTGATTGGTTTGCAGTCCTCAAGTTCAAAATGGTATTTTTTTGGTACTGCAGGAGGCATTTTTGGACTGTTTGGTTTATATGCAGGTTCTTTTGTGTTCCAAATTGGTATTTTGCATATGAGTCCGTTTATTACACTTGATTTGATAGTTATACTCTATGTGTGATTACATGATTTACTAGCTACTGATTTGTCATTGCTTGATCATAATTAGCTAATTGTTTCATGATTATCTAGCATTTTTCAATTCTCAAATTTGTATGAACTTGATTCAAATTGGTTGAATATTCTCATGCTAGATATTTCATATTGGTTTATCTTTTCACCAGAGTTTCTATTCGAGACAAAAAGGGGGAAAGATGTATGTGATGTTGGGGGAGACTTTAAGCGCTTCTATTGATATTTGGATTTACATATTATTTGATGGTATTTGTTTCAAATTGGTATTAAATAATTGCTCACATGTTTCAAATGATTTGTTCTTATTACAAATATAAATTGGTATCATTTGTTCCTCCATACTTCACTAGGTATCTGTTTGTCTAGTTCATGTGTGTAGGTATGCTTTCAGCGATTCGAGATTTCAAGTCTACATCACATACAGATAGTTCATGCTTGTCGGTGCTACATATTCTAATCTGTGTCTTGTATTTTTATTTTTGGGTTTATGGGATGGGATTTAGGCGTCATACGGCTTGACAGCCCGGTTAGGCATTTCACTAGTTTAGTTTTGTCCCGAAATAGTCAAAGGGGGAGATTTGTAAGGAAATAAATTTCCAATTAAGTCCCTGTATGGTTTTGACTTAATTTCGTGAACAAAAATGTGTTTGTAATATGTCATAGGGAGAATTTTATTTTATCACGATCCCACTTGGTCTATGACGTATTGAAGAAATTGAAGACGTTGTGGCAAAGCTTCAAAGAATTAAATCATGCCGAAGTTTAATTAGTGCAAGTTTAATCGTCTTCAAAGTTAATTTCATTCCGAGATCACTCGGGTATGAATGCGTATAATTAATGGTTCTCATAATTATTTTATAAAAGATAAGGATGTAATTTTTATAAAGAATAATGTTTTTAAATATTTTAAAAGTTTTTTAAATGTTTTAACTACATTTTATGATGATAAGCTCGTAAAAGAGTTTGACATTTTTGGATCTCTCATTGAAAGAGACGTTTTAAACAAAAAGTCAAAAAGTCAAACTTTCGCGTTGTCGTTCAAACAACATCCAATCTCGTTTGAACGAGATGGGATGTCGCTCGAACGAGGTTCCTCAAGTCGTTCGAACGACACGTTTTTTGAGGCGAAATTTAAATCTTATTTAAACAGTGTTTTCATCATAATTTCGTAGGTTCGTGCTTTATGGAAAATAGTTTTACGAACCAGAACCTTGTTTGCATATGTTTTCTAAGGTTTAAAATTCTTAAACACATCCTTAGATTTTGCAAAGATCCGACTTATCATTCTTATATGTTTATGTGATCTTGCTGCACCAAGGTTGTTTGTTCTACACATTGAACATCAAAGTGTTTGCGATGAAGAAAAGATAAGGACTTATTGTTCGACATCGTAGATGAATCAAAGTCATTCGGTGCACACCGAGACATATGTGGATGCGTGTGTTGTGGACAGGTATCGTGGAAGATGGAATTTATGCATGGGCACTATTGAAGAATGGTTGAAGATCAAAAGGAGTGTCAAGACCCGTGGGATCGAGTCTTAGTGTGAGGCTAATCTGTCTTTGTAAAACCATATTCATAGTGATTGTCTGGCTTGGGCCGTCCGAGGTTGTTTTCCCGTTTTGGGTTTTTTCCTCATACATCCGGCGTTGTGAGTATTCTTTACTTTACTTTACTTGCTTTAATCACTAGATGCATGTTTAGGATTAATCAAGATAAAACTGGTTTAAAGTAAGAATTGGGTTTTCACAACTTGGTTTGGTGCATAATTAAAAGTTGGATCTTTTTCGGAGAAAAATTTGTTTTGTTTAAAACACAAATATTGGGAACTCTTCAATTAGAAAGGCAAAATTTTTTAGACGCTTCCATTCTGTTGAATCACACATCTGTATTGTCTACTTTCATGTAGGACATGCCGCCCAGGATTTTAGTTATTTAATTTCTATTCAAGATATTGTAATCATTTATGTCAGTACTATTGATATCAGTTTTAACTGATGGTAATGAATTTTTTTTAAGTGGAGAGTTATTCGAGTCACATTTAGTCCTTTTCAGTTGTGATGTGATGTTGTCTATTATTACTACGCTTTATGGAATGGTTTTAATTAAATTAAAAATGGAAAAGTTTTGACAGGAGCTTAATTATTTATTTGGTGAATTAATAAAGAAAATGTTTTTCGATAGTGATGCTGAGAATGTACCAACCAGATATTCTGATTTAATTTAATAAATGAGTGATGACCTGGTATTAAATTAGGCGAGCTTTCATATATCGGTGTGATGTGAGGTGTTTGTGCCCCTCACAGGGCCATTTGGGGGTTGTTTTGGGATTTCTTCCTCTAGCAGCAAGTTTTTAAGCCTAAGTCTAGTTATTTTCATATTTTAGTCCCATTATGAAGGAGGGCATACCGGGATTATGCGATAATTTCCTTAGAGTTACATTGGTCCCGTACGAGGCGTTCGTGCCCCATACGGGGTCATTTGAGGGCTATTTTGGGCTTTCCTCCCTAATAGCATGTTTTAATGCCTAGGAATTTTTATTTACAAATTTTTATCCTATTATCAAATCGGGAATCGTGTCGCTATGTTGTCAGTTCCTATGAGTTACATTTGTCCTGTGCGAAGTGTTGGTGCCGCTTACGGGGACTCTAGAGGGTTAATTTATGTTTTCCCCCTCTTTCGGCATGTAATTAAGCTTAAGTCTGGTTATTTACAGATTTTAGTCATATTCTCAAATCGGGTGTACCGTGGCTACAGTCAGCTCCTACGAGTTATATTGGTCCAATGTGAGGTGTTTGTGCCCATTACGAGGTTGTTTTGGGATTTCCCCCCGCTAGCGACATGTTTTTAAGACTGAGGGTAGTTATTTTCAAATTCAACCAAATCATACTAAATATTTTCAAATTTTAGTCCCATTCTTAAACTGGGCATCGCGTGACTAAGCGATCACTCCAACGAGTTACATTTGTCCTGTGCCAGCTGTTTGTGCCCCTTACGGGGCCGTTTGGGGACTATTTTGGATTTTCCCCCTCTAGCAAAATGTTTTTAAGCTTAAATCTAGTTATTTTTAAATTTTAGTCATCTTCTCAAATCGAGCATGCCATGACTACACAATCAGTTCCTACGAGTTGCGTTGTTCCCGTGCGAGGTGTTTGTGTCCTTTACGGGGCCATTTGGAGGTTGTTTTAGGTTTTCCCCCTTTAGTGGCATGTTTTTAAGTCTATTTATTTTCAAATTGTTGTCCTATTCTCAAATCGGGCATCCCATGACTATGTCGTTAGTTCCAACTAGTTATGTTGTTTGTGCCCCTAATGTGGCTGTTTAGGGTTTTCCCCCTCCAGTGACATGTTTTTAAGCCTAACTCTAGTTATTTTCAAATCTAATGAAATCATACTATATATTGGCAAATTTTATCCCTATTCTCAAATCGGTCGTCCCGTGACTAGCGCTCAGCTCCTATGAGTTACATTGGTCCTACACGAGGTGTCCGTGCCCCTCACGGGGCTGTTTTAGGGTTTTTCCCTCCAACGGCATGTTTTTATAAAAGTGGTGATCGCTTAAATAAGCTTTGATACCAATTTGTGAAAACGTATGTGTGATACTTGATTAAACCTAATTTGAAAATTTCCATGTTAACCTTATTTAATCGGTGTCAATTTTTAAATTAAATTAATTCATCCCCTAAATAAGTAACTACGCGTGTGCGTGTCAAACCATCACAAATAAAATTTCTAATTGACAGATTTCAAAAAAAAACCTTTCGGGTAAAACCATTTATTTCACAAATAATACTCACAATGATTTCAGGTGAAATCTACAATGATCACTCCTCAAAACAATCATGTAGACATGTAGTCTAGAGTCAGGAATGGAACAACCGTAGCAATCCACACAAAAACACAGTCCATATCAGCTCAAAATACCATCGAGCACTCCCAATCGACACGCAGTCATCAGTCATAGATTTACCCTATCTACAAGAGAAAAACTTCACCAAAGTTGTATTTTAGGCTCCAAAACAATTCACATAAATATTGGGACCTTTTGTGAATTGAAAACAAAAAAATATTATACCCTTAAACAAAGCAGACAAAGAATTCTGTTGGTTTACAGTTTTTGCAGAATGAAAAAGGTCTTCTTGAGAAAAACAGAGTTGTTTAACACGCTATTTATAAAAACGTTAAGGTGGCGCGTGTCTCAAATGAAAAGTGCATCTTGCTTGAACCATGGATGCATTGCTCGAACGAGCATCACACGACATAAGGCTATCGCTCGAACGACAATAAATAAAAAATAAATTTTTGTTTCGCCAAAAAATACTCCGCCTCAAAACTTTAAAAAGTTAGTTTTGACAAAAAACTCCTTTCCAACACTTAGAAAATGTTTTAGAAAATTTATCCCAACTCCAAGGTCATTTTTTCACATTGTCAATATGTATGTCATATGCCGTTACACCGTTGAAGAAATTCAAGATCGAATCTACATCAACGGATCCAAATATCAAAGCGTCATGAACTTAGTAAAATTTGTCTGGTAAATCGAACCGATCCGGCCATATTAAAAATGAACCGATCCATCCCCGAATCTATACGACATCTAAACAGATTGATCTGATGTGTATCAATACCAGTAAACCCCGGATCGAAGCTGAAACGATGAAGTCATTTTTAAAAACGAACCGATCCGATACCGGATCGATCCGGCATCAAAATCGGACCGATCTGGTCTTGATAATCACGAACATATCCGTTTATATTTTGTCCACCAAGCTTCCTATCTATATACCTATTTCGGTGGTGTATTTTCCAAGACTTTGACAGACGATTTTGAGAGTCCAAATACTTCTAGTCTTTATAATTTTTGAATCCCAAGACTCATGTTTTGATTCACACAACTTTGCCAAACCTTTGTGAATCCGTTTGCAACCTAAGAACACAACCTTGTGTTTGTTCATACTCTTATGGAGAAGACCATCCTTGTTCTTCATTGCTGCCCCCTGGAAAGGGAAAGTTCCAGGCGTCGACTACAGAACTGACACCTGTGAGTATTTCCGTGTCACTGTATTTTCATTGTAATCCGTGTAATTGTATCTTACAAAATTATAGTGAAAATAAAAGGTTTTGACCCTTTGGGGGATTTTTCCTCACATGTGTGTGTTTGAATATTCTTGCATGTTTCATCATCTTATTCAAACACATGTAGATTCATGTTTAGGACTTAATTGATAAAAACTGAGTTTAATTAAATAATATCTCTATTTGAACGCATGCGCACTCTCTCAAATTGGTATCAGAGCCAATTACACAACTTTACCGTGTAATTTTCCGCAAAATTTTTCTAAGATATCAATTTTTTGAAAAATTGATTTTTGAAAACAAGTGTGTTCATAATGGAGAAGTTATATAATAAAATGCCAGTTTTTTATGGGACAAACTATGCATACTAGAAAGCCCGCATGAGATCTACATTGAAAGCCATTGATGAAGTGTTTGGATTTTGGTTGAAAAGGGGTGGACACCTCCCTCTGTCACTCTTGAAAACGTGACCAATTTAAAACCTATTACTACATGGACTGAAGTAGAATTTAAATGGCCATCTTTTAATTCTAAGGGTTTAAGTGTTATTTTTGGGTCTGTCACACCTGATGAGTTCAAACGCATAATGACGTGCACCACGTCAAAAGAGGCATGGGATGTTTTACAACTCACCCGGGAAGGAACTAATGTTGTGAAAGAGTCTAAATTAAAAATTTTAACAACTCAATTTGAAATAATCACCATGCTTGAATCAGAATGCTTTGATGAATTTTATGTTAGACCGTCTGATATTGTTAACACTAACTTTAATCTTGGTGAACACAATTCTAATGCTAGAGTTGTTAAAAAGATTCTTGGATCTCTGCCTAAGCATTTTATCCCCAAAGTCACTATGTTAAATTCTAAGGGTAATTTAAATACACTTAAATTGGAAGAACTTGTAGGAGACTTGCAAATGTATGAAATTGATATGTTTCCTAAATCTGTCGAGTCTAAAGATAAGGGAATTGCACTTAATGTCCAGGAAAGAAAGAGTGAAGGGTCGAAAAGAAAGAGGGGAGAGTCATCTAGAAAAAGAGAGACAGATATGTCAGATTCTGAGTGTGATTTTGACTTAGATGATTTGGCCCTATTTTCTAAAAAATTTAAAAGAATTCTCAAATTCAAGAAAAATGGTAATTTTAAAGATAAAAAGAAGTTTGAAAAAAATAAGTTCGAAAAGAAAAATGAAAAATATTTTAAAGGCCCTCCTAAGAAAGAAAGTGAGAGATGCTTTGAGTGCGATGATAGGGGTCATAGAGCTTTTGAATGTGCTACTAGGCTGAACAGAGAAAAGGGAAAAGTTGTCCTTAATGCTACCCTTAGTGACGACAGTGAGGTCAAGTCGGTGGATTCTGGAGATGAGTCACCGCATGAGTGTAACTTCACTGCATTAATGTCTGATCATGTGAGTACTTATAGTGCTCCTCACGACGATGAGGATGCTGCTTCACAGGAACACCTCGATAGTGAGATCGATGTGAGTGGGGGGAGGATGACACAAGTGAGAGAGATAGTGATCTTCAACGTGCCTACGCTGAGTTATATTCTGAGTCCTTTGAGACCAAAAAATGTAATAAAGCATTAGTTCTAAGAATCACCGCTTTAGAGAAAGAGTTAAGATGTTTTGAGTGTGATGGGACAGGGCACAAGAAATTTGAGTGTCCCACCATACTTAGGAGAGAGGGAAAGAAAGTTGCCATGCCCGCTACCCTAAGAGATAGTGAGGATGAGAAGGGTGATGGAAGTGTGATCCAAAAAGCTTTCAGAAAGTTACTTATCTAGACCATGGAAACAAAAAGGTCAAATAGAATTCTAGGTCTTCGGATTTATGAGTTGAAGGAAGAGAATGTTGAGCTAAAAAGGGAAAAATGTGACTTGACCAACACGGTGTCTAGTCTGATGACACGTGTATCACATCTTGAGGATGATCTCATACAAACACGGGAGGTCCAAGTCTCATTAAAGAACGCATCTGAGAAGGTTGATAATATGGTTCCCTATCCTGGTTTGAATAGTGGTGAGAATGTTGTAAAAGGTCATGGCGGTGCATTCACTACTTCTAATGCGCTCGAGCCTATCTCCACTTTGGTGAGTGATTCTCATGGGTGTCCGTATAGGATAGTTCATCCCAAATTTTTTGATAAATTAGTTCCTAGACCGGTTTATGTTTGCTCCCACTACAAGAAACGAGGACATCTTAGGGAGTTTTGTTCTATGATGGGTTTTGTGTCACATCATTCCACTTCACACATTCATGCACATGCACCCACTCATGATACCTTGCTTGCACATAATGATAGAGAGTTTGCACACATTCGCGAGCAAGTGAAGTTTGTTATCAAGACCACACATGATCTTATGGAGTTGGTCCAAAAGATGTCATCATCTTTGGAAAACTCCACCGCTCTTCTCGGTTGAGGTCTTGACATGTCTGCTAGCATAGGGTGATTTTCATGATGTCTCTTTTGCCTATTGCTAGCATGTACCATTAATTTGTATTATTTATTCCTTTGAAAAATCCAAAAAGATTTTCGATTTATAAAATTTTAGAAAAGCACAAACAGATTTTTGTATTTTTATTTACACCTTTTATGGATGTGCATTTAAGATAGCCAAGTCACAATTTCATTCCATTTATCCAAGTAACTGTTTGATAGAGATTTGAGACGCTACATCATTTCATCCATGTGCTTTACATTGATTGGAGTCTTTGAGATGTGATTAGTGCTGTCTTTCTACATGTTTGACTCCTATCTGCTTTATTGCACAATTGCACGGATTTGTTTGATTATTGTACTTGTCTATCACATATTATCTTGAGTGTTTCCGTCTCAATTTTGTCTATACAAATAATCATATGTGATAAAACTTGATGAGATTGAAATGCATGTAAAAACTATTTTGGTGAGACTATGTGTTTATTGGAAAACGGGGAGGGGCTGTGAAAGGTTCATTTAGCCTTTGCGATTCTAAGCCACTGTTAAAAAGGACCTAAAAATTGAGGAATTTCATTATCCGGGGTCCAAAGAGGTTGAAAGAGCCCAAGAAAAAAAAATTAAAGGCAATAAAAAGCAATATATGCCATTTATGGGCCATTAGGTTTCACCTTCAATTCTCCAAAGTTTGAGAATTTATATCACCTCTATATAAAATATAAATCTGAGGGAGTTTGGTTGGAGAATATAAACGGGTTTGCACTTCCTTGAAAGTCCTGAAAAAGCATGAAATAGTTTTGGACGTTATTGGTGTGGAAATCACGTTGAGCTTTGATTTGTTGATTTGATTGAGTCAATGTCACATATTACCATCTTGTTACACCAAAGGAAGATTTTGAGTTCATTCGTTAGAAGTATCCGATATTCATCGTGCACATATGTCATGTTTGTATGCATTGATTTTCCTATCGAATTTGATCACACCACTTCATTTATGTTATCATCGACTTGGTTATTTTTTGTTCGTTCATGGTGTGATTTTTTTTATATATTTTGTGTGAAAATTTTTGAAAAATTCAAAAATAGTGATTTATTACCTTGTGACAGTCTCCATGTGCCTCTATTTCTGCTTCTCATATTTGTCTATTTGGGGACATAATAAAAAGGGGGAGAAAGAATTATCATATTATGGGGGAGTTTTGAGTTTGAGGATCTATTTTAAATTGGTATATATGTTTAGCTTATTTCAAACTCGATATGTCACGTGGTATTTGCCTTTATCTCATGTGTGTAGGTACAAAGATTGATAATCATATATTGCACACCCTGATGAGAAAAGCTTTGAGAAGTTTTGAAGAGTAATTGATGAAGACTTATTCATTTGTATCTTTCTAGTTTTGGGTTCATGGATGGGTAGATTTGTATAGGCAATATGATATTTGATAGTTCGAATATTTTTATGTTTGTTCCGGCATAGACATAGGGGGAGATTTGTAAGGTCATTTTTTTACATTGTTCATATATATGTCATACGCCGTTACACCGTTCAAGAAATTCAAGATCGAATCTACATAAACGAATCCAAATATCAAAGCGTCATGAACTTGGTAAAATTTATCTAGTAAACCGGACCGATCTGGCCATATTAAAAATGAACTGATCCGTCCCCGGACTGATCCACCATCAAAACAGATCGATCCGATGTGTATCAATACTAGTAAACCCCGGATCGAAGCCGAACCGATGAAGTCATTTTTGAAAATGAGCCAATCCGATACCGGACCAATCCAGCATCAAAATCGGACCGATCTGGTCTTGATAATCACGAACAGATCCGTTTAGATTTTGTCCACCAAGTTTCCTATATATATACCTATTTCGGTGGTGTATTTTCCAAGACTTTGACAGACTATTTTGAGAGTCCAAATACTTCTAGTCTTTATAATTTTTGAATCCCAAGACTCATGTTTTGATTCACACAACTTTGCCAAACCTTTGTGAATCCGTTTGCAACCCAAGAACACAACCTTATGTTTGTTCATACTCTTGTGGAGAAGACCGCCCTTGTTCTTCATTGTTGCCCCCTGGAAAGGGAAAGTTCCATCCGTCAACTACAGAACTGACACCTGCGAGTATTTCTGTGTCACTGTATTTTCTTTGTAATCCGTGTAATTGTATCTTACAAAATTATAGTGAAAATAAAAGGTTTTGCCCCTTTGGGGGATTTTTCCTCACATGTGTGTATTTGAATGTTCTTGCATGTTTCATCATCTTATTCAAACACATATAGATGCATGTTTAGGACTTAATTGATAAAAATTGAGTTTAATTAAATAATATCTCTATTTGAACGCATGTGCACTCTCTCAATTGGTATCAGAGCCAATTACACAACTTTACCGTATAATATTCCGCAAAAATTTTCTAAGATATCAATTTTCTAAAAAAATAATTTTTGAAAATAAGTGTGTTCGTAATGGAGAAGTTATATAATAAAATTCCAGTTTTTGACGAGACAGACTATGCATACTGGAAAGCCCGCATGAGATCTGCATTAAAAGCCATTGATGAACGTGTCTGGATTTTGGTTGAAAGAGGGTGGACACCTCCCTCTGTCACTCTTGAAAACGTGACCAATTTAAAACCTGTTACTACATGGAGTGAAGAAGAATTTAAATGGTCATCTTTTAATTCTAAGGGTTTAAGTGCTATTTCTGGGTCTGTCACACATGATGAGTTCAAACGCATAATGACGTGCACCTCCTCATCTCTTTTTCTAGTACATGTACCCGACTATATAACAATGATTCCATAGTTTTGTATTCTTTAGCAACTTACCCTCCAATATACCGTGTATTCTTAACATAATCTTTGAAGATTTTTATTAAGCGCTGGAAGGATACATCCAATGATACCTAATGGTACCACACAAAAAAGTCTCATCGCATAAATGCACAAGTAGGTGAATGTTGATATCGAAGAATGACGAGGGGAAATATTTCTCTAATACACAAATTACCCCGATTAAATTTGATTTTACAGCTTTAGTTCTCTTTCTATTTACCTTTTTTAACAAAGTTGGGCAAAGCATAAACTTATTTGCATAATTTTCCGACAAAGATCTTTGTGTTTAAAGAAGCATTTCCTAAATGGCAAAGGGGTCAATTGAATGATTATATACCAGTCGTGAGACTTGCATGGTCTTAGGTCATTTTCTTTGTAGCTCGCTACCCTACAAAAATTACTAGAATCATAGGATCTTCTTCGCACTAGTAATCAAAGTGAAAGAAACCGAGGGATAGAAACTCTTCCTGTTATAGGATCATTTTTAACCATAATTTTTTATTTATTATCATCTTATGTAGATCGCGGTGCGCCCGCTCTCTATATTTTGAATGCCATCCACCTAGATATGTTCCTATCAGATGTTCCACAACATTCTTCTCCGTGTGCATCACATTAATTACATGACTCACAAGATGATCTTATCAATACGATAAGTTACAAAATATTCATCATCTAAATCATGACTTCATTTTACTTGGGTCATTCGTATTCTCCCTAGATTTATGCTTTTGGATTAGAAATTGAGGGTGTTTTTCTATATAGGTATTCCTCCCAGTCACAACATTTGCCTTCTCCTCAATTTACTAGTCGATCAGGTTCCATCCTAGGCTTATGACCGACAGGTACGAAAGTTAGAATTTTGGTTCTTAAAAGGGTGACTAGGGTGCAAAAATCTATGATGACTTGAATAACTCATCTTACCACTTTGATGTAGCCAAGTGGCTTTAGTTTTGTCCCCACATATAGGACAATCATAATAACCATGAATATTGCAACCGGATAAGGTACTATAAAAAGGAAGGTCATGGATTTCCCACAACACCATTTCTTTCAGTGTGAACTCGTCACCCTCATGAGAGTCAAACTCCATCATGAATTTATCCCACAACTCTTTCGTTCGGGTATCAATACAGACAACACTTTGCAAGGGAGATTTAAAGGCGCCATAAGAACAAGCCAATAACTCTGATTGGTACTTAAAGTACTGAAAGGGTTAAACCCATCGGTTGATAATGAGTAAGGAGATATTTTTATAAATTTTCGTCTCAATTAATTATGTCATATACCGTTACAGCCGTCGAAGAAGTTCAAGAGCATCTACGTCAAGACGGATCTGAATGTATCAATTTCTTCATCAAAAAGACTCCATAAAGTTTCCTTTTGTAAGATTATGTTTTAAATACCTTAACTTTCCACTTAGAGCTTTGGGATATTTTTACAAAATATTTTCTAAGTGTTGGACTGGAATTTTTCAACAAAATTTGAGAAAGAGTAATTTTTCTAAGACCTGTAGTGTACCTCATTTTTTTCACCAGGTCGTTCAATAGAGATGTCATCTCGTTCGAGAGACATCTGATGTTGTGCGATGTCATTTGAACGACACGCGTATATCATTCGTACGAGACCCCTTTCTCATTCGAACGAGCTCTAATACCGATGCAGCACAATTTTGTATAAATACTCATTAAATGGTTTCATTTTCATTCAGAAGTCCCAGCATTTTGAAAGACAAAAAACTGCGAAACAGCAGAATCCTTTTGGCTTCTTCCTTTAGGGTTTAATCCCTTTTTGTTTTCCATTCACAAAAATCCCATATGCTTTGGTGAATTGTTTTGGTGTTCAAGAACCCACTTTTCTTTTGTTTACTCTTGTGGGGAGGATAACCTAAATCGAGAAGACTGCGTGTCTAGGATTGCGGTCCTTGTGGTATAGCTGCTTGTGAACCATTGCTGATTTATTTCTATCCATTATTTTGGAGGTTTGACGAAGACACCGTGCATTACTCTTTTAGGAAAAATCAAGATTGTATGTAAGTCAATGGTCTTGTAAACTTGTCAGAGTTCTAGAAATAAAAGGTTTCGCCCCTCAGAGATTTTTCCTTAAACTTGTGTCACATGCTTTATTTATTTTTGGTTTGACACACGCACACACGTAGTTGCATGGTTTGGGACTGATTTAATTTGGTTTAAAAATATACTCTAATTAAATAAAGTTTAATTGAAAACTTGATAATCTATTTAATCAATTATCACACACCGTCGCCACATTCTACAAATTGGTATCAGAGCGGGTTGCGCAAATTTATCGCATGATCCTGATTTTTCAGAGTTTTGCTTTTTGATACAATTTGACTTCTCACGTCATCAAATTGGTATCAGATGGGGTTGCGCTAATTTATTGCGTATTCCTATTGTTTGAAAATTTTGTGTGATATTGATTTTAAAAAAATCAATTTTGTGAAAAATCGCAATTTTTTCGATGGAGCACGTATGTAATCGTATTCCTCCCTTTGATGACACGAGTCAGAGTTTTGATGATATAAATAATTTGAATTTGATGTTTGCTAAAATAATTGATTTTTTGAAAAAATAAAATTCTCATTTTAAATCCGTGATGGATCTTTTGCAAACGGTTCAAAATCAAAGAGATTTTTATCGTGACTTTTTTTTTTCTTTGGACCATGAATTTAATGCTTTAAAATTGTCCAGGAAGGAGAGTGATGATAGGGTCCTATTTTTAGAAGAAGAATCAGAGGACCTTAAAAATTCGCTGGTTTGTGTTTGTGCCAAAGAGGATAAAAATATTTTAGTCAATGAGTTTTTGGCACGTGAAGAGACCCTTAGGAAAAAAATTTCTTTAATTGAGGGGGAGCGCGATAAAGTGTTAAGTTTAATTGATAATTTGAAAAGGAAATCCCTCATATTGGAAGAGTCTAATTCTTTGCTTGAGTAAAAAATTTTGAAGTTAAAAAATGATTTGACAAACTCAAGTAGGTTTGATAGTGATGGTAATGGGTGATCTTGTTCTCATGCTTCTAGTGCTAAAGTCAAAACCATTATTTATTTTATAGGGGCAATTAATCCCAAGGACTTTAGAAAAGATCACACTTTAGGTAACATTCCTCCCGTTTACACATGTTTACATTGTGGTAGGAAAGGTCACCTTAGGAGATTTTGTTTTGATCTTGGAAGATGTCCTAGGAAGTCGGAGTCTAGTGTTTTCTTGGTTCCTAAATCCCCCACATGACGTTTCACATCTATTTGAGTTAGGAAATCACTTTTAGAGGCACTAGATTTTAGACAAGTTGATTCTCATTTTCTTTCACATGACTCTTGTCTTGCCATATCATATAAATGATTGTGTTCGTATGTGTGTCATACACTAGTTGTGGTTCCATTATATATATGTTTGCTAGTGTTATGACATGTGTACTTTTGTATAAATTTTTGTTTTTTAAAATTTTGAAAAATACAAAAAGATTTTATTTTGATAAAATTTTGAGAAAATCTAAAAAGATTTTTGTATTTTGTTTGCACTGTTTTATGGATGAACACTTAGGATGACCGAGTCACAACATCATTCCATATTTTTTCATGTGACTATTTGATAGTGTTTTGAGACAATAGGTCAATTCATCCATGTGATTTATATTTTTTGGAGTCATTAAGATGTAATTCATTGTTACTTCTTACATGTTTGACTCATCCTTTATTGCACATGTGCACATATTTGTTTGATTATTGCGCTTATTTATCACATGATGGTTGAGTGTTTCCATCTCAATTTTGTCTATATAACGAACCAAATGTGATAAAGCAAGACAATAAAAAGTCTGCATTTTTTAACCATGTCTGTGAGGATTTATGTGTTTTATTTGAAAATGGTGAAGGGATACGAAAGGTTATTATTTATCCTTTGCGATTAAGCTGCCATTTAGTTGGACCTAAAAAATTGAGGAATTTTATTATCTGGGGTCCAAAGAGATTTAAAAGAGCTCGAAAAAATTTAAAGGCAATAAAAAGAAATTTATGCCAATTATGGGCCATTAGGTTTTTGCACCAATTCTCCAATATTTGAGAATTTAGATTACCTCAAAAAGAAAATATGCATGAGGGAGTTTGGATGGTGAATTTAAAACGGGTTTGCACCTCCTTGAAAGTCTTTAAAAAGTGTTAAATAGTTTTGGACGTTATTGGTGTGGAAATCACTTTGATTTTGATTTGTTTATTTAATTAAGACAATGTCATCTAAATTCAACAATTTCTACACCTAAGGACTATTTTTTATGTTCATTCGTTAGGAGTACACGCATGCATCATGCACATATGATTGATTGATTTTATTTACTTATCGAATGTGTTCACACCCATACATTCCATTTCCATGACTTGGTTGTTTTAGTTTAAATCCATGGTGTGAGTTTTGGTATCTTATTTTGTACGAAAAACTTGAAAAATCAAAAATAGCTTGTGAATGTTTTTGAGATACTCCTTTGCAGGAACGTAGTTTGATCCTTGTTTTGCTATGGATTTTCTCGTGACACTCCATGTTTTGATTGTTTCTTCTTATATGTCTATTTGGGGACATCATAAAAAGGGGGAGAAAGAATTATCATGTTATGGGGGAGTTTTTGCATTATCGGGGAGATTTGATTTATTAATGATTTATTCTTATATTATTGCAAACTCGATGCGTCACAAAGGTTTTTTCTTTATCTCATGTGTGTAGGTACGAAGATTGAATATGATTATGTTGCACACCCTGATGAGAAAATCTTTGAGATTTGATGAAGATTTTTGAAGAACAGTTTGAGATCTTGCAAATTTATTCATGGGAGGATAGATTTGTATAGGCATTTTGGTATTTGATAATTCAAATGTTTTTATGTATGTTCCGGCATAGACATAGGGAGAGATTTGTAAGGAAATATTTTTATAAATGTCTGTCTAAATTAATTATGTCGTATACCGTTACAACTGTTGAAGAAGTTCAAGAGCATCTACGTCAAGACGGATCTGAATGTATCAAGTTCATCATAAAAAAGACTCCGCAAATTTTAATTTGGTAAAGTTATGTTTTGAATACCTTAACTTTCCACTTAGAGCTTCGGGATATTTTTACAAAATATTTTCTAACTGTTGGAGCGGACTTTTTCGTTAAAATTTGAGAATGAGTGATTTTTCTACGACCTGTAGCGTACCTCATTTTTTATTCCAGCCCGTTCAAGCGAGATGTCATCTCGTTCGAGCGATATCTGATGTCATATGATGTCGTTTGCAGGACACACGTATGTCGTTCGTGCAAGACACCTTTCTCGTTCGAACGAGCTCTAATACTGAGGCAGCACGATTTTGTATAAATACTCATTAAATGGTTTCGTTTTCAATAAGAAGTCCCAGCGTTTTGAAAGATAGAAAACTGTAAAACAGTAGAATCCTTTTTGCTTCTTCCTTTAGGGTTTAATCCCTTTTTGTTTTCAATTCACAAAAATCCCATATGCTTTGGTGAATTGTTTTAGTGTTCAAGAACGCAATTTGCTTTTGTTTACTCTTGTGGGGAGGATAGCCTACACCGAGAAGACTATGTGTCTAGGATTGCAGTCCTTGTGGTATAGCTGCATGTGAACCATTGTTGATTTATTTCTAGCCGTTGCTTTGGAGGTTTGACGAAGACACCGTGCGTTACTCTTGCGGGCGAAAGAAAGATTGTATGTAAGTCAATGGTCTTCTAAACTTGTCAGAGTTCTAGAAATAAAAGGTTTCGCCCTTCGGGGATTTTTCCTTAAACTTGTGTCGCATGCTTTATTTATTTATGGTTTGACAGACGCACACATGTAGTTGCATGGTTTAGGGCTGATTTAATTTGGTTTAAAAATAGACTCTAATTAAATAAGGTTTAATTGGAAGCTTGTGAATCTATTTAATCAATTATCACACTTCGCATTTATTCATTTCTCATAGTGCAAGTTGGACATTTCACGGTTCGTTTGCAAATTAATGGTGTCGTGCATTTGAAAGTTTCCAAATCAGTGAATCAACCAGATGATGCATGAGATTCCCACCCATTTTGCATCGAGTGTGACATGTCATGTCCTTTTATATCCACGGTACAGTGAAAAACTATTTTAGCCGTGGCCCAAGGGGAAAATAATTCAAAATCTTTTGTGGCAATTACGAGAACTTGCGATATTTTCTAGTCTTGTCTTTTCCATTCTCACAACCCACATATCTAGTCTCACTTCATACAGGGCACTCATCCTTCAGTTAATTCTCGTTGTGGTACAATATGCAATCATACTTTCATGCATGAATATATTTATACTTAAAACCCAAATGCTTCAAGCTCTTCTTCATTCTAGGATAATTATTGGGTAACATGTTCTCTTTAGGGAGAAAGATTTAACCCACATAACAATTTAGGTAACGCTGTTGCCCGACAAATGAAATTACTCTTCAAATTATGCAAACCAATCATTGAATATAATACCGAGTGATCTTCATTGCAATCTTTATACAACGGTCTAACCTCATTGGCTTTCAATTGTATGTATTCCCGATCGTCTGGTAATTCAACATCAACTTGTTCATTGACTTGGTCATAATGCATATTATATGTATCCATAGGTTTGTGGTTTTGATATTGGTGGAATTCATAAGCATCATCAATTAGGTTGGTCAAAGGATGATGTGTTGGAGAATCATGTACCACTTCCACTCGGTGGGGTTTTGTTTCGCGATCGGGTACCTGTAGTTCTACTGGAACATAAGGTACATTCTTTTCACCATGGTATGTATATATCTTATAGTATTACCAAATTCCCCACCTTAGTAAAAGCAACTCCACATCTTTTATAGACTTATTTTTTTCGTTCATACAACGGGTGCACGAAACACAAAATCTCATCATTTTCAAGATTTCTATAAGCGTATTTAACGAATTCTTGAATGTCTTTTTACATAATTATTAAATATTTGGTTACTCTCCCCCATCCACTCTTTATATTGTGGGAAATCGATCAAATAATATTCAAATTTTCATTCACCTATATTAATAGGTTAAAACAAAGGTCATGTTACATACAAGAATGCAAAATTCATAATTATTCAACACAATTTACACTTAAATTAAAGAAATTAAAGTAACTTAAATACACAAAGTATTATTACAACTTGTTCTCAAACATTATAAATTGTCAAAAATTGTTCACACCCTAGGCTTGACCAACAAATAAACTAGCCAAGTCATACAGTCATAGTATTTCAGTTCACTCCATTATCTGCTGTCAACGTGCACATGCATTTCTCCACAATCATTGTATATTTCATCAACCAGTATATGTGCCTCACCCATAAGCAAAGGGGATTATGTATTAGAGTTCCAATAATTAAGGACATGAGTGTGCACGTGCAAATAATACCACTATTGGTAAAGTCCCTAAAATAATACTTCACATCATAGTCATCGTGAGTGGATGATGATGATCTCGGGATTGTGGCAGGTAGAGGCAAAGGGAGGGGAATAATTAAGGAGGCAACAGTTGGGATGAGAATGCTGATGGAGAAGGCATTTGGGAGGGAAAACATTGAGAGGAAGGCTAGGGAAAACCTTGAGAAAGAGGGTAAGGGAAAACTTGAGGAAGCATGGGGGGCTAAAAATCTTGAGTAAATAAGGACACAAGGAACCCGATTTCACACGTCAAGACTCCCAAGTTACTTTTAATCTCCTAAACACACCCATATGCCTTAGACTAACTTCTCTTTTGGCTCGAGATACGATTCTTGATCAAAGAGAGCTCGTCCATGAGAGGTGTAGCATGCTTTAATTTAGTTTTAAGCAAATGTGATATGATACCTCTCCTCCTCTTTTTTTGGCAGTTACAAAGGCCTAGGTCAGTGCATCTTTTTAATTTTCATCGTAAGGGCTCGAATCGGACTGACTGCTAATGGTCTCAATCAAATTTTGTAGCGTGAAATTATAGTTTGTCTTATGATTTTAAGATTATTTTATATAACGTGTATATATAATAAATAACTGGTCATACTCACAAGAGTTAGAGCCAAGTGTGGCGGGAATTTACTATCTTTGTCCCATCGAGCATGCACGTATAAGTTGGCCCGAATAGGTATTTTCTTAGCATCTAGACCGCCTTTTGTCTATCTGACCTTTCACTTTTGAAATCTTCATACGATTAGACCCTAACTTGTGGATATCAACTTTGTTCGCCCTGTTTCGTTTATTTTTCTCCCTCTAGACCAACTTTTTGTCCATCGCCTCATTTTCCAAAAAATTATTCCATTAATTGACCAGTATTTCAACATTTGGAAGGACTATGTCTCTCATAGCCAAAATGTCGAAGATCGATGCCCTTTAGGGAAATGTCTTTTCCAAAGGTTTCTCGGATATGTTCTCAGTTGTTCAGTAACCCGAGAAATAACCTTTTCCTCTGAACAAGCGGGGAATGAACAATGCTTACAAAGTTGGTCATAAATGTCATCTTTGATGGCTTAATCAACTGAGTTCCGATTATTTGTTGCCCCGACTCCCACATTCATTTTCCCAAGTGATTAACATTGGGATTTAAATATCTGGTGGTCATTTTTATTTCTAGTATGATTATTCCCGAGAAGGGAGAACCCAATGGGATACTTTTTATTTTCTCGGGAAGTGTCGGGACTGGTGGGTGGGGTTGTTGGAGTAATAGGGGTTTGTTGCCTACTCGTAGAAGGAGTAGTGGATTGAGCCAATGGTGGAGTAGATAATTGTTCACCATGTGATGATGATAATTCTTTTTGGGGTGTAGGAGATAGTAATCTTAGTTGGGATGTCACCTCATCACTTGGTACGTTTGGTCCATTGCCGCTAGACATTATTTACATTAAAAAATAATAATAAGCGACGAAATCATCGTACTAACTTTTTATGACTAATTAATCATGTTTACAACTATATATATGTATATACCTTCTCATAATAATACTTTAAAACTTATTCAATGTGTCTGATCTCCATCCATTCGTTATTACTTTTTAAAAACCAATGGATTTTTTTAAGTGGCCAGCTAGGAGGAAACTTATCTACGGTTGATGTATTAATGTCCGTGGCATGAACTCGGAGTACTTTCTTCTTTAACTTATTGGAAATATTGAATTTAGCGTGCATATGTCACGAGACATCACAACCTTGGTACATGCTCTCTGTACGTAGTTGTATCCATAATGGGTGAATGTTTTTTCTGCCTTCTCTAACAACATAAGCAATGTTAGGGCAACGTCGGGCTTATGCTAGCAAAATATATTCTCTACAGCCTTATCCCAGCATTTTGGTAGGGAAAATAGAATATGATTGAACTACTGTTGTTGGAGATGAACTCCACGATTTAAAAAATAGTCAAACTATTTGATCTTCTTATTCTCGTACTTGTAAATAGGAGTGGCCTCTAAATGCCCCACACTAATAAAATAGGTATAAGTGCGGTCCAATTGCAGCCTCGCGTACTCTTATTTCCAGTGATTATCATAGTCCCTAATTTGTATTGAGAAAAATATATGAGGTTATGAATATGGGTCCTATAAGTAATGTCTCTAATTAATCATTAACTAGTTATTATTTTTAACCGATACAAATTAAGTATATCTTGTTTTAACATATGAGTCTTATGCGAATGGATGTAAATTAGAACCGGGAGTATGAATGTTCACAAAATCAATTTTCCTGTCCATTTTATTGGTACCTTACAAACCACTACCTACTTCCACTTCTCTTGTTGTGCATTGATAAATATATTTAAACCGTAGTTATATCTCAAAGAGAAAAAATAGATCTAGGGTGGTGAAATGAGACATGAAGACTTATGATTCTATAAAGATAAGAGCACAAAACTGTGAGGAAGGTAACATGTAGATGACCTCTAGTACTATAAATATGATTAATTTGACATTGAGTTGAGACTATACTACGGTCACTAAGAATCACTAAGAATTATGAGTCAAATTTCATAAGTGAGTTAAACTCCTTCTCGATTAGTTTTGCTTTGTTTCCGTTCAATGGTATAAATGTTTCAAAATTTAGTATTGAATAATTCAACATATTCACACTACACCACAAACATTATTTAGTATTCTAATGAAACTCCAAATAATTTCCACTGAAAGACCAAATAATTGAGTTCTAGCGCCATAAAATCCGAATTCAATCATAAATTCCAATACAAGACCAAATAATTTTGTATGTGTATGTGCATGTGGTTGTTTTAGTCTAAATTCCAATACTAGTGTATGTGTGTATATTTATGTGTATGTATATGTGTTTGATGTAGTCAAAAGTCCAATACTAGTGTATTTCTGTATATGTATGTGTATATATATGTGTTTTATTTAGTCAAAAGTCCAATAATAGTGTATGTGTGTATATGTATGTGTTTTATTTGGTCAATACTAGTGTATGTGTGTGTGTATATATATATATATATATATATATATATATATATATTTAATTTAGTTAATACTAGTGTATGTGGGGTTAAATGAATTAACCACCAACACTCTAATAAATTAACTCGCAGATTTTATTAAATATTGATCTATGATTTATAAAGTTTTACTATAGTCAAGACCCTACACGAGGTGAGATTATTATGCGCGATTTAATATATTGCGTACACTCTGCATTTGGTAAATTACTAGACAATACACTAGTAGTAATTTAATTTGTTCATTTAATTTGCCACCACATATATTGTGACAAGTAGCACCATAAATATTTGACACTTGGTTCCACAGAGAACATGACATCTGTCAAGCCCACTTGAGGCACTTTTGCTATTAAGCCCCCCATCATTTGATGGATGATGATCTTGGGAGCAAAGTAAGGAAAGGAAATATAACTCTTCTTACTCACGCACCTCTTGAGCTCCGTCACGGGTTCGATAGTGACGAGCGGATTTTCATATTTTCATTACGATATATGGGAGTTTGAGAGGCGGCTAGCCGAATTTGGCACCCCATGCACCAAAACTGGGTGTTTGAGAGGGGGCTCACCGGATTTGGCATCCCCACGCACCAAAATCGAGCTCTCTCCAGTGTATCGTACGAACCCATGAACTACATAGACTTTGATTCCGTAAAGATGGATACGTAGGCGCAACCACGTTGCTTAAGTCTAAAACACGCTCAACACGGTGCCTCCTCAAATCTGGACTCACATCTTACATTTGGCGACTCCGCTGGGGAGGTATTCGTGATTTCGCTTGCGTAACGCCTCATGCACACACTGAGAACTCGGTGGAGGCGGAGCATTTTTCTTCAATAAATATAAGTATTATTAGTTATAATCTTTATTCGTGGTATCAAATATTCTGCATATTCCTTTTTTTATGATGAATATCACATATGATATTTGTTAGAATACAGAGAAAATATGTTAACATCTATCTTCAATAAGAATATTTGAAATAGTCAAATGATTTTTTTTATTATTATTTTTACTTTTCAGCATTGATTTGGTTAAAGGTTTTGTTAGCCATAGTTTTGATCACACAAATAAAAATATTGTTTGTTTGTGTTCCACGGGTAAAATTCATATAGACTTTAATAATTTGCGTGTGTCAATTATATTAATCAGACTATACTCTATCAGAGCTTAAAGTAAAAGATATTTGATGCAAAAATTGATTTTTGAGCCGCACAATATTTTGTGAGCTACATGCATTTACAATTATACAACTGTACATATTAATAGTTTAAAATAAGGAGGGGCTATTCCCACTCCTCTAAATTCCTCCCCCACTCCATTTAGATATGAAATGACAATTATGCCCTTACTTTTGTCCACTTTTTTTGCCTCTAACTAAAACAATTGATAAAAATTAAAATTTTGTATTTTGAATAAAAAAAACTTGTTTTTAGTAAAAAACTGTTTTTAGTAAGAAACGGCTTGAAAAAAAATGTTTTTAAGTTTTATAACGATTTAAAAAAAAAACATTTCATCTATTTCAAAAAAAACTTTTTACCTATTTTTTTAATAAAAAATTATTTAAAAAAAAACAGACTGTACAAAAATAAAATGTTTTAACTATTTAAATAAACATTTTTTTTATATTTTTTTACAAAAGCATTGTTATTAAAAACTGTTTTGTCTTATACATTTCTTTATAAAAAAATAAAATAAATAAACCTCCAATACTATACCAACCATAAACATGACACAATTTTTTAAATATACTTAGATATTTAAAATTAAGTGTTAAACTTTACTTTTTATTTATGTGTTAAAATTATGACTCGTAGGTTGAAATTTACTTTTTTATTTAAAAAAAAATAACACATGGGTCATAATTTTAACGCATTAGTTAGCCTGTCGTTCATAATTCGTCGAAATCATGAGTTACAATTTTAACACAAACACATGCACAACATGACAAGAGTCATAGTTTTAACTAGTACATGACACAACACGAGTCTTAATTATTGCACGAAACGACACGAGTCATGATTTTAGCACGACTCTTAATTTTGAGTAAAACTATAAATATATGTAAAAAATATATATATTAAAATTATGTGTGTTAAAATATAATAAGACATGACATAAAATCCTATTTTTACTTAAAACAAACCAATTAAAAACAATTACATATTGCAATTATGAATATTTTATTTTTTAACTAACACGATCATGATCCAAATAAAACGCGACGTGACATGAAATCATATATATTATTTTTCATACCGCTGGCGCGAACCATTTTTTACTATTTAAAAAAAATGGTTCGCATTATCGGTATGTATAGGCGGTTCGACCACCTATACATACTGCTGGCGCGAACAAACATATTAGATAAAATGGTCAACACCAGCTGTATGTATAAGTGGTCGGAACACCTGTATATATAATTTTATGTGTGTCGCGTTTTAATTAAGTTGAGTTCCTGTTTGGTGAAAAAAAAAGATTTCGTGTCGTGAGGTTGATTTAGGATCCACTTAAAAGTTTACGTTTTTAGTTTAGGCATTTTTTTAATTAAAATTTTTTTATCATCATATAAAACACTCACAAACACTTTAAACTCTAATATGTAAACTATAAAGCCTAAACCAAAAAAAACAAACTAAAGCATGAAGCCTAGTCCTAAAGAAAAAACTAAACCTTACATTCTAAACCCGAAACAAAAACAATCTTAAATAAACCTAACCCGAAAAGAAAAGAAAAAACTTAAAACCTTAATCCAAAAATATTTTTCCAAAAAAATGCAACAAAAATAAACAAGTGACTTTTAAAAACATAAAAAAAATAAGGTAGATTATTCCTAGAAAAAGTGTCAAAAACCCAAATTCAAAAAATAAATTAAAATTAAGTTGCTATTATAAGTAACTCTAAACAATGGTTAACCCATTTAAGTTAAAAATAAAACTAAAATATTAAAACTTTCAAAACCACAACAGGTTTTGTCATGTGCTTTGTATCTTGACGAATGAAGTAGGGTAAGTTCGTGCTCTTAGTTTCTCACAAATAAAATTGGAGTGCTACAAGCATTTGTTGGTGCGGGAATAGCGTCGTCATTTGAAATATCTAAGTATATTTAAAAAATTGTGTCATGTTTATGGTTGGTATAGTATTAAAGGTTTATTTATTATATTTTTTTATAAAGAAATGTATAAGACAAAACAGTCTTTAATAACAACGCTTTTGTAAAAAAAATATAAAAAAAACGTTTTTTTAAATAGTTAAAACATTTTATTTTTGTAAAGTCTCTTTTGAAATAGATGAAATGTTTTTTTTAAATCATTATAAAAGTTAAAAACAATTTATTTATTTTTTCAAACCGTTTCTTACTAAAAAAAGTTTTTTTTATTCAAAATACAAAATTTTCATTTTTATCAATTGTTTTAGTTGGAGGCAAAAAAAAGTGGCAAAAGTAAGGGCATAATTGTCATTTCATGTCCAAATGGAGTGGGGGAGAAATTTAGAGGAGTGGGAATAGTGCTTTCCTTTAAAATATAGTAGAGATCTTATTAAAGATCACAATCGTATTTTTCTGTACAAAACATTAAAATATGGGCCCATGCGCTTTACGTTCTCAGCTCCCAAAATCATACCTGCTACACTCAGATGAGACACCATAATCTCTAAGAATACACAAAACACATATCATCTTTCCGGCAGGATCTCTTCTCCTTCGGAGAGTGATTATCTCTTCCCAAACTCCTAAAAGGTGTACTAATTAAATGGCGCACGAAGAGTCAACCCATGCCAAACAATCTCACTCTAAACTAAGAACTTTTCAATTGAAGCCTGGCTGGCTCCCGCTGTAAACCAAAGTTCGTTTATAAAAATATAGAGGCTTGAGGGAAGATTCATTGGCATAAACTTACTGCTATTTTTTTTTACCTTGGTATGAAGAGAGACACAATGAACCATTGAAATGGGTATACATGAGATTTATGAAATTTTGCGAGATTTTAAAACCCGGGAAATTTTGGGAAGCTCAACAATCTAGACTTGGAGGAAACTCCATCCGAGAAACCCCAAAACCAAATCAAAACCTCTGAACGACTCCTACAACCTCCGAGGAGCCATAACCCAAGGAACAACAATATCTGACCTCCGAACCACTTGGTCGCCAAAAAGGTACATGTGAACAACTTGACCCCCGAGCAATTACAAGTCCGAGGAACCTCCGAACAACTCTCATGAACGTGATTCCATCCGAATAACAACCTTCAAAATACCTCTTGAGATTCGAGCTACTTGTACCTCTGACCCACTTTCGGGTTTTGTTAAACCCGCCTGACTTGAGTGATTCAACTCACCAAGAGTGAGTTCAATCCGAGTAACCATAAAAACCGTTCCACCATGAAAATCACCCAACTCGCCATGGCTGACCTCACAACAAATGCACACGAACTCTGGAAAAAAATGACCCAGATCATGTTTGTTCTAAAACTTGATTAAGATTGAAGCCCTGTATTGGGTTCCAAGATAGGAATGGTTTGATGCGTGGTGCTAAAATATGCTAAATAAAGTATATGACGCACCACATTACTTTAAGATAAAATGGTATTTATTTGTGCGTGTTTTCTTTATACACCTAAAAATACTCTCTCACGTTTAGAAATATATGTACCTTAGCAAAAATTTGAGTTGCTCGAGGAGAAAAATATTTATCTTTGAAAAAATCACATACTCTTTGAAATTATACAAATATTTTATGTTATTCCACGAGGGATCATTTAAAGACTTCGTATGCGCATGTACTCGAGCAACCTTATTAAAATAATATTTTTGAGCAACCATGTCAAAAATGGCATCCTTGGAAAAACTCTATCAAAATGATTTCCTTTTAGATTAACCTTGGAAAATAATATTTTTTCTGAAAAACTTAGCATTTTGCTCAAGTCATGGTGCATCGAGCAACCTCCTCCTAGTGACTCGAGCAGCGTCGTCCGATTGCCTCAAGGAGCCTCGTCCTAAGTAACTCGAATGGCCTCTTCTTAGTGACTCGAGCAGCGTCCTCCTAGTACCTCAAGAAGCCTCGTCTTAGTGACTTAAACTTGCATCGTCCTAGTTCCTTGAGTAGCCTCGTCCTGGTGTCTCGATTAGCTTGTCACAAGTAATAATATTTTTTTAAAACTTAACATTTTTCTCGAGTCATAGTGCCTCAAGAAACCTCCTCCTAGTGCCTCGAGAAACCTTGTCCTAGTGCCTCGAGCAGCGTCGTCCTGAGTGACTCGAGCAGACTCTTACTAGTGACTTGAGAAGCCTCCTCCTAGTATCTCGAGCTTCCTCGTCCTAGTGGCTCGAGCTGCCTCATTCACGCTTGCTCGGAGTGACTCCATCCATGGTCGCCCGGAACAACTTTTCGCCCTACCTTTTATTCGATTTGTGCTAAATTTTGATATATTCACATTGATATGATAGTTACATGAAAATTCAAGTCTGATATTTATTATTCACCTCGAGGTGATTCAGCTTGCTTACTGACTGAATTGTTCTATATATGATTTAAAAATTGCTTCTAAGCTTGCTCAGCTTTGGACAAATAGCGAGGGCATGAGATAAAAAGCTAACAGCTTGATATATTTGTACTCCATCATTATTGCGCAAATATCAACTGCATATTGTGTCATATTAAATTCGCATCATGAAGTTGCACCAAATAATATGTTTACAATTCCTCAATGCATGATTCCGAGTTTATTTTATTCTATTTGACATAAAATAAAATAAAAAAGGCAATATATACCTCACATGATTATACATGGAATTATAATATGTTGTAATACCCCATATTTTTTATGATTTAATAATTATGTGATTAATTATTATTGTTAGAATAATTATGTGATTAATTATTATTACAGGATTAATTAAATTATAATGCGAGAAATTAATTGTTAATTAATCAGGGTTAAAATAATTATTAACTAGCGTGGCAAGGGTTAATAATTATTAATTGAATATTACTGTGTGATATGTAATATGGAATTATACACTTTGATAAATTGTCGAGAGTGAGTAACATGACAGTTTGGTAATTTAAGTCTGACGCGCTTGTGAGTCGTGTCGGGACTAATTGATTTGGGATAAAAAGATGATTTATTTTTATTAACTCGTATGGTCATTTCGAGTGCGCCATTGAGTCCGAGAGGATAGTCAGAAAACACTATCCGGGTATTTTATTTGCACTCTGAAATATTTTAGGCCAAACCGACACCTCGTAGGGGTAGTTTTGTAATTTTGAATTTTTGGGAGTTTAATTAATGATGAAAATTAATTAAATTAAATTAAGAGTACGTGGGGGAGAGGGGAGTTATCAGTTCTAAACCTAAAGAGAGAGGAAGAGAGAACCACAGAAGAAGAGGAAGGAAGCCATTATTGACCTTGGCACAAAACTCAAGCTCCCACACTACAAATCCCACCAAAGAGTAGATCGCGAAGAGAGGAACGCATCTATACCAACATCACCCGCGGATCAGATCTTCATATTTGAGGCAAGTGTTTATTACTTGCTTTCTTTTAGCAATAATCATGCTCATGTTAGTGTAGGTAAAATTAATCATAATTTACATGTGAATTGGGTTAAAATTGGAGATTTAAATTATCATTAAGGACTTGTTTAATTAGTTGTTTAAATTCCTTCATGTATGTAGATGATTAATCACAAAATTGGGTTATATATTGATGAACGAATCTGGATTGATTAGGTTCTTTAATTGAAAATTTGGAAACTAGGATTATTATGAATTAATTTGGGGATTTCATATAATCTTGATGATTGATGACGAATTAACGATCCTAAGATGTTAAGAATGTTATATAACCAGCTATGTTTTGATTCGTATTGATGATGAGGTGTTGGGTGATGAACCTTAGAGGTTTTTAGGATAAAAAATGGTGAAAATGCTGAATTCTGGGCAAAGGGGACGAACCAGTGCGCGTCATGCGATGTCGTGCGTAGGTCGTTCGCATGAGACTGACATCTCGTGAGAATTCCTTCAAGCGAGTTGTTAGAGCAAGATAGACATATCGCGTGAAGTCACTCAAGCGACACATGGTAATCGCCCGAGCGATAATCCTTTCTGGTTCGAGCGACATAGTGAATTTGGGAAATTTTCTTAGAGTCGAGTTTTGAGTTTACCGGTTTATTGGAGTAAGAGAAACTGCTAGATAGTAAATATAAATAGGACAAAATTTCGGGAAAGTATGTGAGAATTAATACTCTAATGATTGGGTATAGAGAATGTACCTTGGAGATAACGAGAGGGGTAGTAATCTAAATATTTATACTATACGTAGTGATGAGAATAAAATACGTATTCGAAGTATATAATTAGGTTGGGAAAATACCTATGAATTCTAATATGATGTGTGTATGCCTGTTATGTGATATTATTGTTAAGTTCACTAATGGGTGATAACCCGGGGGTGCAAGAATCTTATTGCTAGGCACGGTAATGAGTGATAATTCAGGGGTGAAGGAATACTATTGTTAGGTGTACTAATGGGTTATAACCCGGGGGTACAAGAATATTATTATTAAGTGTACTAATGAGTGATAACCCAATTAGTAAGTGTACTAAGGGTGATAACCCCGGGGTATAAGAATCTTATTATTAAGTGCGCTAATGGGTGTTAGCCCCGGGGTGCAGAATTTGTACATTTATGTATAGGGATGATGTGATTATATATATATATATATATATATATATATATATATATATATATATATATATATATATATGGAGAGAGAGAGAGAGAGGAAGGCTCATTGTACATCACACCTATTTTTAGGCCCTAGAAAACTTTTTTTTTCAAATTTTATATTTTTTCCTTGAAATTAACCTTCTAATCAACCCATATGCAAAAAATTAGGTCAAAATATATTTTGTAGCTATTTTTAAAAAATTCACAAAAAACTGTTGGCGCAGACCCTTATAAATAAGTTATTTTTAGCATTTTTGTGGATTTTTTAAAAATAGCTACAAAATGTATTTTGACCTAATTTTTTGCATCTGGGTTGATTTGAAGGTTAATTTCAAGGAAAAAATATAAAATTTGAAAAAAAGTTTTTTAGGGCCTAGAATTAGGTGTGATGCACGTGTGATGTATAGAGCATGATGTATTATAGCCTGACTCTCTCTCTCTCTCTCTCTCTCTCTCTCTCTATATATATATATATATATATATATATATATATATATATATATATATATATATATATATATATATATATATATATATATATATATGAACTTGTGAAAATTTCTACTGTGTGAAACTAGTAGATATGGAAATAATAATAAATGCTTTGCACCAAGTGGTCTTAACCTAAGGGTGTAGGATTAATGAATATATATATATAGGGATGGTGTGACTATATATATATGAGTATACTTGGGAAATTTTCTACTTGGTGAAACTAGTAGATATAAGAATATTGTTATATAAAATAAATCTTAACGTAGAACGGATTTATTATGAAAATTGAGAAACATGCTAATTAGTTAGTCGAAATAGGCTAATTTAATAGAGTATTGTATTGGAGGTATGGGAATACTACTAGTTAGTATAGTTAGAATTAGAATCGCTTCAGACTAGTCAGGCTGGGTAGCATAACTAGGGGGAATTAGATGTACGTTAGCGTGCACAATAAATGAGAGGTGAGAATCTCATGTGAGATTTCGATAACTAACATGCGTATAATACTTGATTTAGTGATGTTTTAAATACTTGCTGTATATTTTTAAAACATCGGGCTCTCACCCGTATCTTGCATCTCTTCTCTCTTTTGTGATATATAGGTATTATATCAGGTGCTCAGCCACAGGGATACCAGAACTAGAGATTTGGATTGCTTTACGTGTTGCAGCTGTTGTGAAACCTGTATGTCCTTGCATTAGACACATCCATCATTTCCATTCAGTTTTATCTAGACATCTCAGTTGGGGCATGTGTCTCCCATTCCTAGTTTTTATCAGAGTTATTATTCAGTTTACTTTACAGTTCTTTTAGTTGAATGAAATTTTACTATGAGTCTGTGAATTGAAGTTTTAAACTGGGAGGTTTTATCCAGCCTTATTTATTTCTGTACTTGATTCATGTTCAGTATTTAGTATATTCTTGTGTATGATGAATTGTTTACATTTTAATAATTAAATTGAGAAATGGTTTTATTTGGTTATATTTTAAGAAAAAGGAAAATGTTTTTACGCCTAGCTTAATTCTGTATTAGGTGATTAATATGTTTATAAGTTTTTCGACAGTGATGCTAAGAATGAACCAACTGAACATTTTGTTTTAAATTGGTAAAAGACTGATAACCCTATATATAATTGGGTGGGGTGTCACATATGCCTCACAAGTTGATAATGATCTTTGTGCCAAAATTCGAGATGATTTCTTATCCTTGCAGATATTGGACGCACATGATCAAATCGAGCTTGAGCAATTACATCAGGCCTGACAGAGGTCAAAGACAAATGCTCAAGAGATTTTATTTTAATTGGGGGCAAACCCCCCGTGAAATGTATTTAAATCCTTTCAACTCTTAGATGTTATTGTAACTAGTAGCTATATTTTTTTTACTTTACTTTATATTGGGATAAAAGACAAAGCAAAGTAAAGAGGGCAAAAAGTAATGTATAGTGTACCACTTATAGTTAAGCATAAACACAAGTGACAAGCATGCTCAAATTCGGTCCCAGAATGACCATCATTGATGAAGCATCGCCAAAAGAAACATCATAATTGTTCAGCACAGCCACCTGATGGCTCATATATAGCACTAGTTACATTACATTATTTCCAGCAAATCTACAGGAGGCAAACAAAATTGCCAGCAAAACCTAGAGCATGGATACAGAGTTTGCATACAAACCTTACCAGTTCCGAGGTAAGTCACCCACAGAAGTGCATTATAGTTTTCACAAACCTTACGAGTTTTGAGATAAGTCGCCCAAAAAGGTGCATTTTAGTTTTCACAAACCTTACCAGTTTCGACGTAAGCCACCCATATAGGTGCATTATAATTTTCACAAACCTTACCAGTTTCGAGGTAAGTCGCCCACAGAGGTGCATCATAGTTCTCAAAAAGGTTGCCAATTTTAAGGTAAGTTGCCCATAGAGGTGCATCATAATTCTCACAAACCTTACCAATAGTTCTCACAAACCTTACTAATATCTAGGTAAGTCACCCACAGAGGTGCATTAGAGTTCTCACAAACCTTACTAATTTTGAGGTAACTCGCCCACAGAGGTTCATTATAGTTCACGTAAACCATACCAATTTTGTGGTAAGTCTCCCACAGAGGTGCATTATAGTACTCACAAACCTTGGCAGTATGGTGGTAAGTCGCCCAAAGTGGTGCATTACAGTTATCATAAAGTTATACATTACTAGGCCCGCCTGACCCTTGGTTATGGGAGATTTTAAGACCAATATGACTTAGCCCGCTTGACCCTCGGTTATGGGAGATTTTAAGTCCAATATGACTTGGCCCTCCTGACCCTCAGTTATAGGAGATTTTAAGTCCAATATGACTTGGTCCAGATATTTTAAGACCAATATGACTTCGCCCACCTAACCCTCGATTATGGGAGATTTTAAGAGCAATATGACTTGGCCCGTCTCCACCCTCAGTTATGGGAGATTTTAGTCCAATATGACTTGGCCTGCTTCCACCCTCGGTTATGGTAGATTTAAGTCTAATATAACTTGATGAGCCTGACTCTCACTCATGGGAGATTCAAAGTCATATATTACTAGGCACCAAAGTCCAATATTACTTGGCACGCAGGACCCTCTTAAGGGAGATTTAAAATCCTTACATTACTAAGAATAAGTGACGCGACTAAGAATGTGTCTCAAAAGTACGTACTCTCTAGGCTCAAGTGCAAGACTGTCGCATAAGTAATAATCCGATAAGTTGGGCATCGATCCTCAGGGAAATAGGACAACAGAGTTGTAACGACGTTGGGCAGATGAAGGAACCCTAACTGTGGCTCTAAAGAAAAAGGAAAATATGATCTAACTGGTGAAATATCTACAACTATATGCAATTTTGTAAATGTTTAACTAATGAAATAAAGTATGAACATAATTCAACTATTTTATATTACTTGAAATACTAATGATGATTGAATTAAAACTCGAACTATATAATGAGGAAAACATGACAGGAATACAATCCCTCAACCCTAGTGTATTGATGGTATAAAACTAATCGTAAATTTAAGTGATTGATTAGACCCAAAATTTAGTGCTCCCAAGCATTATGTATATGAGGTTCAAGCCTGCACCATATCTAATAAGAGGATGAGTAAATCGATATTACGATAGTTACACTAGAATTGCATTCTGAAGCATCCGAGTTACCCTGAAGCAAACGAGATCCAAAGATCTATAATTGTCATGTTTCTACGCAATACGATCATAATCAAATCATTAAATTTAGAGGATTAATTTTATTCACGTGCAACAACCACATCAGGTTGAGTTCATGCATCCCGACCTTAGAAATCTAGCCTGACATATGAAAACTTGTAGACAACACGTTTGGAATGAAAGAAAATATTTTGAATACTGAATGAAGATGAAGATAGATGAAGGTGTTATTAGATAAGAAATTACTGTAGCAAAATAAGAATTAAAATGTTATTACTTGAACTGCAAAACTGAAAGCAACTAGGGTTTATTGCTCTTCTTATCTAAAAGTGAATACAGAGCTTCCCTAATGAATCAGAAGCCTCCTATCAATGTTGGGAGGAGTTTAAAATTTATCCTCTACGAAATAAAAGAGTTTGAACCAAGTAGGATTATAATTTTTACAAATGGATAAGTCCAGATAATCGAGAACATAATCGATCCTGTTAAGGGGTTCGGTTCGGTTCTGTCTTTGATAGGCTTTACAGAGAATTCTTCGAGCATCGAATCGGTTCTTTATTTCTCTACTTCGGTTCGGTTCCATCTTGTTGACTCTTCACAGGAAGTTTTTCAGGTGTAGGATCAGTTCATTTTTCTCTCACTTCGGTTCGGTTCTGTCTTGATAGTCTTTACAGGAACTTTCCCAGGATGGATTCAGTTCTTTTTCTTTCCCTTGGGTTCGGTTCCATCTTGTCAGCTTTTGCAGAAACCTTTCCTTCTTGTTCTTCTTTGGAGATTTTGGTACGGAACTCGAATCAAATCACTGAACGCCTGTAAAATAGTTGGAGCATACACGAAACTCGGTTTACTCGTTAGAACTTGTCAATATCAAAGATATGGTATAAATCCATTTGAATTACACTTCACGGTGCGATAAAAGCCTCTAAATTAAGGGGATAAATGGGAAGACTAAAGTCCTATATTACTATACACGCTTAAAGACCATGATTTTTGGGCATGCTTAAAGTCCTAAAAGGACCTTTATAGTTGCTTGACTAAATAAAGTTGGGAACGCTTACAAAATATGTTGGTTGAAAAACCACAGTTCACTCGAAGAACTAATGGTTGCTCGACCGAGTACTCTCGATAGGTTTTGATCTTATGAGTGAAAAAGATCCACTATACTTAGATAAACACCAATTGGTTGCTCGGGCCAGTACATTTGGCAATTTTGTTGTTGGAAATGTTTAAAACCACAATAAAATTGTGGAGACACGCTCATTAGAGAGGAATGGGGGCAACCCCTAAAATACTCTTCCAAAATGAAAAGCAAAGGCAACATTAATAGTCCTCAAAACTAATTACGAATGATATATGAAAGATAAATAGACCAAACATGGTTATGTGATGATTTTTTTAGTCGTAACAGGCCAAACGATTTATTTCGTACACGTAGTTGATATGTCTCAGCCAAGGCATCAACACACCAACTATGTCTATAAGGGGGCCAATGTAGAGTGGGGTTAAATACCAACACTATAGTAAATTAACCTTCGCATTTGATTAAATATTGATATATGATTTATCAAGTTTTACTATAGTCTAAACCCTACACGGGCTGAGATATTATTACGTGCGATGTAATATATTGTGTATACTCTTCATCTGGTAAATTACACTAGACAATACTCTAGTAGTAATTTAATTTGTTCATTTAATATGCCACCACATATATTGTGACAAGTGGCACCATAAATATGGGACACTTGGTTCTATAGAGAACATGACATGTGTCAAGACCACTTGAGGCACTTTTGCTATAAAAGGAGGGTTCCCCCATCATTTGATGCATGATAGTCTTAGGGGAAAAGTAAAGATAGGGAATATAACTCTTCTCCCCCACGCACCTCTTGAGCTTCGTCACGGGTTCAATAGTGATGAGAGGATTTTAATAGTTTCATTACGGTATATGGGCGTTTGAGAGGCGGTTTGCCGGATTTGGCCCCCTCACGCACCAAAACTGGGCGTTTTAGAGGCGACTTTCCGAATTTGGCACCCCCGCGCACCAAAACCACCAAAATCGAGCTATCCCCGGCGTATCGTATGGACCCACTAACTACGCTGACTTTGATTCCACAAAGATGGATACATAGGCGCAACCACATTGCACAAGTAAAAAACACTCTCAATGCGGTGCCTCCTCAGATCTGCACTCACATCTTACAATGTATATGTTTGATTTAGTCAATACTCTTTTAAGTTGTTACACCTAGAATGGGATAGTTCAATGTCAATATGAGAAATGTGGTTAAATGAGTTTAAACTTACAAGAAATATTGTGGAGTCGAATAACATCCACTTTGTTAGTGGGAAAAATTCCTAATTGAGTTCCTAATTTCCTAATTGAATTAGTATGTGTACGTCTTTGATTTAGTCAAAATTCCAATACTAGTGTATGTGTGTGTATGTATGTGTATGTGTTTGATTTAGTCAAAACTCTTTTAAGTGGTTACACTTAAAATGGGATAGTGCAATGTCAATAGGAATAATGTGATCAAATGACTTTAGACTTAAAAGAAAAATTACGAAGCCGAATAACATCCACTTTGTTAGTGGGAAAAAATCCTCATTCAGTTATTAATTCCTAATTGAATTAGTATGTGTTTTTACTAATTGATTTCCTAGTTAGTATGCGTATTTCCTAATTTCATTAATGAGTTCCTAATTGAGTTCTTAATTTTCTAATTGAATTAGTATGTGTATTTCCTAATTTTCTAACTGAGACGAATTAGTATGTGTATTTCCTAATCTCCTAATTAAATTTGTATGTGAATTCCTAATTGAGTTCCTAAGTTCCTAATTTCCTATTTTCCAATACTAAAGTATTTGGATATTTTAACCATACATACACACACATGAACATACACATACATACACACACATACAAATACATATACACATGAACACATAGTATATATATATATATATATATATATATATATATATATATATATATATATATATATATATAGAGAGAGAGAGAGAGAGAGAGAGAGAGAGAGAGAGGAGATCACGTGAAAATGGAGAAAAAACCTAGTTTCCTATATCCAAAGGATGTGGTCATGGACCTAGTCCTTGGCCACAATGCTATGACCATTTAATTTTTTCCATGTCAGCAACATGATCAGGGTCCATGAACATGACCATGTTGTGTGATGTGTATACAATAAATGATGAGGGCAGTGTGGTCACAAAAAAGGGGTCGTGACCAACACCATGAATATTTCAAAATGGTCATTGACTTAGGTCATAACCATACCTAACTAATAAGCTTAACTTTTTAATGGACCTAGTTAGATCTCTGGTCGTGACCAATGTTGGAGGGAATTTTGGTGCACGTTTGGTGCCCAACTGGTCATGGGGTGGTCACGGACCATGACCGTGACCCCCGTGGTCACGGTCTAAGGCCATGACAGTGTCCATTGGATGTCACCCTTATCCTTGGTCATGGTATGTGTCACGCTGGTTTAGATGGTGGTCATGGTTCTTAGTCGTGACCATTATGTCGTCCCCATTCTCGTTTGTGTTGTAGTGTTAAAGAGGGCGTTGACAGTGGTTTTTTTAGAATAAAGCTTGTAAGGAGCTAGGAATTTATTGGGTTTTCTTTCAACCTCTTCATCAAAGGAATTAATAAATTCAAGAGGTAGGGTTTTTATACTATTTTCATGTTTGAATCAAATCATGCTATATATATATATATATATATATATATATATATATATATATATATATATATATGATTTACTTTATCACTAGATATTTATATATGTTGAAGAATATGTGATAAAAATGGATAGAAGTTGAAGTTTGAAAGAAGGATAAATTTTAGAATGTTTAAGGAAAATATTTCTTGCATACATCGTGTTAAACTTGTTAATTTCATGATAAAATATTATATTGAACTTATGAAGAAATAGTATTATGCATTTATTGGGTTTTATTGGCATAATGGGTTAAATTGAGCTTTAGAAAATGAAATGATAAACTAAAAATTTTTAGAATAATAACCACATAAAATTCCAAAAATATCTTGTAGGGGGGCTTCAAAGGGTAGGAACCTAATAGTTTTTAACTAAGGGGAAATAGGTTGTCTCCAAAACATTTACGAGACATGATTCAAACGGCATACCTAGAAGTCGCGTATATTAACAAATTAGAACATTTTTTTACCTAATTGTTATCATGACGCATTGGAAGTCCCGAAAAGGTATTAAATATCTTATAGGGAGAGTATAGAGGGCTAGAACCTGATAGTTTGGCCTACCGGGAAATAGGTCGTTTTCAGAAAAATCGCAAGTTTTGCTTGGAAGGGCATACCTAAAAGTCACTCATAGTGGAAAATTAGAATATTTGTGTACCTAATTGTTGTCATAACACATTAAAACTCCCAAAATGGTCCAAAACTATCTTGTACGAGGGACTTATGAGGGCAAGGACCTAACTATTTGAGCTACTGAAAAATAGGTCGTCTTTAAAAAATTCATGAGTTTTGGTTTGAAGGGCATACCTAGAGGTCATGCGTAGTAGAAAATTAGAACATTTTTGTACCTAACTGTTGTCCTAACACATTAGAAGTCCCAAAATGGTCCAAAAATATCTTGTAAGGGGACTTCAGAGGGTAAGAACCTAATAGTTTGAGCTACCGAGAAATAGGTTATCTTAAAAAAATGACGACTCATACTTCAAACGTCGTACAAGTCATGTGTACTTAATTGTTGTCGTGATGCATTGGAAGTCCCAAAATGGTCCAAACATATCTTGTACAATTTATGTGAACAAAGTTTGAGAAACTTGAAGAAAATAAAGTAAATGGATGCTAAGTGTAAAAGTAGTAAAATCATGGGTGTTCAAACATGTAATATTGAAAAGATAAAAGTAAAACAAGGATAACAATGTAAAGTTATCAATTTGTAATACATGTCTTTAAATGTCAAAAGTATGGTTTTTAGTACAAAAGTATAATTTCATGATAAGTTTGGACTAAGTAACATTTACACAAATGGGTATTTTTTTTGGAAAGTTGGTTTTAAAGAAAGAATATGAAATGATAAAATGATGGTAAATAAGGTAGAGAATTCAAAATTAATGTTTTGAAACGTAAAGTCTTAAAATGACAAATGTAACGTTTTAGCACAAAAGTGTCATTTTATGTGAAATATGGACGTAAAAATGATTTTAAAAACTAAAAGGACTCTAGTTAAAGAGTTGGACTTTAAATTATATGCTCATATTTTGGAAAGTAAAGATGAAAGGTAACATTTTGGCAAAATGAATAAAATGAAAGTTTACCAGTGTGCGTAAATAGTGAAACACACATGAAAGTGTGTGAAACTGGTATTTGAACTCAAAGATTAAGTTTTGGTTTCCAAAGATAAAATGCCTAATCTAAGGTAAAATGAAAACAAAATTTTTACAAAGTGTAAACTTGGAAATAAAATGTGTGGGGACTAGTCACGTCTCGAGTACTATGAATTCATTGGCCGATGTATAAAATAAAGTAAAAATGAAAAGGGGAAAGAAATATAAAAGGAATAAAAGAAAGGAAAAAGGTTTACAAAGATGTAACGACTAAACGATACTCGTAGCAACCAAGGAAATTCAAGAATGGCTTGGAGCCTTAGGGTGAGGCTTAGGCTTAGACCTAAAACCACTGGCCAGTTGCATAATTTAGCATTTGTGGAAGTCGATGAAAGTCTGTAAATACAAATGGGATTGGTGACCTCCATTAAGAAAGTGAAAAGACGATTTTGAGCACGATGCTGTTTAATGTAAAAGCAAGTTTGTGAAATGACTTGAAAAATGTGAAAATATTTCAATGGTTAAATTAATGGGATACATGTAATATAAAAATAAAGATTAAGTTACGAATGGTCTCATCATGAGGGTTGCATGGTTATAATCCACATTGCATGCTTACGATAGATATTGAATGAGAACACTTAATCAAATGACGGATGATTTCGTGATTGATAAAATAAACTTTATATGTACTGATAGTCTTTGTACGATATATACTCTGCTAGTATTTCTCCTACTGGGCACACGCTCATACCCCGCCATTTTCCACCCCCAGTCCTAGGTACTTCAGGTAGAGGAAACGATAAGGCTAATGGGAAAGGAAAGGAGAGTTGTCCACGCAATTAGAGCTCTATCAATATTTATTTTAAATTGTATAATTCATTTTAAACTATTGTCTTTACCATTTGAACTTTTATTCAAGCAATTTAAATTTGGATTGTAATAACACACATTGGTATGGATTTTACTATAGTCATTATTTAATCCATGAAACTCTTTTATTTTAAGAATTCTTATGAATTTCATAAATTGGACATCATTTCCTTAATTAAATTAAATGAATTTTATGACACAAATTTAAAAGCAAGTTTTTATTTTAAAATAGGATTTTATTGAATGAAATCAAAGTAGAAAAAGGTTTTGTACAATGACACCCAAAATTGAGGCGTCACAACTTAGTATTAGAGAATAGGTTACGTTTGTACACTTAGGTTTCATTTTTATTTTAATAATAGATATATATTTTCTATACATGCTAAGGTATTAATTCATTTTGGCTATGTTGAGGGTAAGTGTAACAATTAGTTCTTAGAACGTGATTAGATCCTTCGATGTTCAAGTTTGAGTTGAAAGATAATCCGTAAAGTAAATTTATAATTTATAATTTATAATTGTTTATGTACATGAGTGAGGCATCAAGATGATAGTGTTTGAAGAAGTTAAGGATATCGATGGTCATTCTATCAATGGTTATGCATGAGATTAATAATGGTATTGAAAGTTGTTTGTTTTAAGGACTTTTGACACAAATGAACGATTTAGGTGGACTCTTGAAGATACAAAATGTTAATATAGGGACACAACATGTCAAGTGTGTTAGTATAAACATATGTTTCAGTAGTTAAGCAAGTATATGGTAGTGTACAAATCTTAATAACTTGGAATAAGTTTAGGTATATGGCATAAGGATAAGAATGGTCGCTAGTCATTATAAATCCTCAGAGTGTGTCGAGATGTGAAGATGTTCTTATTAGTCGTAACAAGTAATAGGAAAATATTGGTCTTGTTTATTAGTTAAGATGATTGAGTTTCATAAGAGACATATGTTAAGTCACCCAATAGTGTCTCGTAAAATTTAAATTAGAGTTTAGAAGTGGATTTTTAGTTTTTTGTTATTTTCAAAATAAGAAGTACATTGTTGATGAATGTGTAATGAGGAGTTTAATTTAGAATCAAGTGTACCCCATTATAGAAATTTACTATACAATGGCAAGGTCTGCATTACCCTTTAGAGAAATTTTGTGAATATTTGGGATGAAACAAATGATTTGTAGTATCGACTAGGTGAAAGAAAATCGTATCAAGACTTAAGGAAAGGTGAAAAGAAAATCGTATCAAGACTTAAGGAAAGGTGACCAATTATAGTCAGTAATAAGTAGAATTGTGAACACCGTATAATGGTTGACATTTCCATTATAGCCTTGGCTTAGTGAGAACAGTTTGACAAGATCTCTTACACACACGTTAAAATATACTACTCATAAGCTAGTTGTGTTTGTGATATTATATCATTACAAGTAAATACGCAAGTGTCAGGTCAACATATACGTCAAATAAGTAGGACCTCGAGTATAGATTCACCCCATGGATAGACATGAGATAGGTTGGATTGATTATCCAATCTATTGATGCTGGTAGAAATGTTTGGAGAAAAATATACTATTTCTCAAGGAGTAAAGGCTAGTTAGTGCAAGTTGGCACGCAACCCTGGCAAAAGAACAATGACAGTAACATTATGGAAATAGTGTCCTAAATAGTCTAAGTGTATCCAAATATAATAAGGGCCAACAATGGTGCTCAATGGGAAATTATTAGTGGTATATTAGAATAATGATTGAAAGTTCAAGTATGAAGTCTTGGGATTAGAGAGAAGACATAAAATACTCGCGGGAGCTTGTGTTAGTGTTTGTTTTATTTTTTACGATACCATGATCATTAATGATAAATGAGTCGGTTTGACCTCTAAGTAGGGAAGCACCATAGTGATTGGCAATAACAACCCATTTCTTCTAAATCTTATCATGTCACCATGGGATTTAGAACGATAATTTGGGTTAAGAGTCTCGGTCTGATTAGTAAATACATTGGTCATAGGTAAGGGATTTCAATATCAATATTATGTAGCAATATACGTATGTTGTCCCGTAGTGGATTAAGCTAGGGTTCATAGCCTTCATGTCACGTGTTTAAATAGTATGCAGGATTATATTGTGGTTGTACATAACGACTATTATTTTATTGTCTATAGCAGTGAAGACAATGGTGGACAAGTGATAATTACAAAATTGTTTATGAATACCTATACATTTAAGTCTTCTTGATAGTCTAGGACGATGAGTTATAGAAATAATAAAATATTTAAAGTGCATAAACGATAGCAAGTTTCCATTACACATAATTTGTTTGTTGACTTGGGTTAAATGGTCTGCGACGTCTGGGTTCGTGCGACTATATATAGATGTTGTTAAGGTTTAAAGTGTTTGAGTGATGACAAATTAGTATTCTCACAAAATGGTAAGTTGTCGTCCTAGTGGGGTAAATAAATAAGCATGAGTTCTAAAATAGGATATATATATATATATATAATGATCACGCATATACATATTTTATGTTTTTGAACATATTAATAGGCCTTGATGATAAATTGATTTCATGACACAAGGAGTTGTTATGGGTGTTATTGGCTCTTAAAAATTAAGTACTCGCATGCCATCATGATGTAGGCAAGTATTCGCTTAAGTTTAAATTCAGGTAAAGTCGTGAACTTAGTATATTTAACTATATAATTTTGAGTACAGAAAATATCACAATACATAAATCCACAAAAACAATCACGAAGGAAAAAAATTAAAAATCACAACACAAAGATATACCTGGTTTGAAAACTTGCCTATGTCCATGGAGAGGTTACTGTGTATATTAAGTGTCTCTCAAGATATCAAGTTACAATCCTGTTGCTCAAGGTGTACAATTTTTAGGTGTGTCATCATAGAGTTTGAGTTGTACAAGGAACTCAGAATAACACATGAGTAAGCCAAGGAATACCTGAATATCTCCTCCGAGATTGTTGATATATTATTTAACTCTATCCATAAGTGTTTTAATGTATCTAAAATACTTCGACTATAATTTAATTCATGATTTGGGTCAGGCAGCGTGTTGATCCATATGGGTTGGTCGGCTACTCACGCGAATTGTATCAAGTGGGCTCCCACAGTTTCCCCTAAAATCTTTGGGCTGACAGTTTTGGGCCAAAGGATTTTAAACAGGTTCAAGGCCTAAGGCCTAAAATTGTGTTCAAACCCGACATGGCACACTAGTAATTTTGTGACATCTGAAGGGATACGCTCACTGAAATTTTCTAGAGGAAGCGTGACTCATTATTTGAGATTTTTGAAACCAGTTTATGTGCAAACCTATCCGTCAGTTCACTAATCCTGGTCTTCCTTGCATATACTTAGTCTCTAAGATTACCTTATTGTTTTATTCTTAAAAAATTATAGTTCCTCTTATTCTCCATAGCTTCGTTGATTCTTGTAAGTCTAGGTATTACCTTCTCTAAGATTTTCTTTGGAACTTATTGCGTAACTGTAGTTAGGGATTTTTGCCTTATTTATGCAATCACAGTGATGCCAGATTATAAATTCGTAGATGAATTTAGGCACCAGTATAATATCCTTGATTGGGTGATCATTAACTGTTCCCCTCTGTAAAAGCTGGAACCCCCGGATGGTGATTTTCTCAATTAAAATCAAAGTTAATTTCCTTTTATGTAAAAACGATGCGGAAGCGTATATAAGTGATGGTTCAACAATAAACAAAGCCAAATTTTAATTTCTTCAAAACAAATTAAAATAAGTTAATCCAATTCCTAGAATTTGCCTAAGTCATATTTATCAATATTAGCAAATTAGGTGAAACCAAATTTAGCAAGACTTGAATTAATTAAACATTACTCAATATTTAATTAAAGTCCCAAATTAAATGAGTGTGATAGATTAAACTGAATTTTATCTTGAATTATGCTAAGCATGCGTTCTACGTTATTAAGCAAGATAAAATAAACAATATCACACTACGCCGCGATGTACGAGGAAAAACCCAAGACGGGAAACAACCTTGGACGACCCTAGCCACAGGTCCACTAGATACGGAATTACAATTACAAGACAGATAGACTTACAACGACTGACTCGATCCCTCTCAAGCCTCGACGCTTCTTCTCGTAAACACCTCTTCCTAGCTGACAACCTCGAAACACTACCGCGATCTCGGAATCCACCGATGGGGCTTTCTATGGTCACCGTCACCCGTACATGGAGCCTTTCTCCAAGTGGGTAGAATCACAACAAAAATGTCTTCTTCTTTGATGGATGTAGAAGCAAACCAAAACTTATCTTCTTGAATTCGGTAGAGATAAACCGGTGCCAAACTCCAAGCAATTTAATATGTATATGTGAACTTGGATAAACTCAATTGGGTGTAAACACTAGAGTGATGAAAATATTTTTCTCTAAAAATCTCACTCAAAACATGAACAATTTCCTAAACCATTTTTGCTCTCAAACACTCTCTAAGAGATGGAAAAGTTATGGAAATGTTGGTTTGGAAAATGTGATTCCCGCACTTCATAAAGTCTGAAAAAGTTGGTTAAAAAACAAGTGGGGAAGTGGGTGAAAAACTGCCAAAAATTGTTCCCGCCTGACAGCTCGTTCGAACGACATTTCGTTCGAACGAACTCTCGTTCGAACGAGACTTCTAACGACACACCAGTATGGACTTCGTTAGAATCTCGTTGGAAACTTCGTTAGAACGAACAAGTTTGTTCGAACGACATTTCGAACAACAGACCAGTTTAGACTCGTTGGCAGGTTCGTTCGAACGACATCTGGTTCGAACGAAAAAACTCGTTCGAACGACATATCTAATGAACGACCAGAAAGATTGAAAAATTCGATTTTGGCCTAGAAAACTTTATGAACTTAATTTAAAGTTTTATATAATTTCTTTCTTAAAACAAAACGCAGTTTTTATTAAACCTAACACCCAATAAACTTGTTCCAAGCTCATATATATATATAATTGCATTCATACCTTTGGAGCGTGGAACTATGATTGATGACGTAGAAACGAGGCACGCAAACCGGCATATTTGATGAAGCTTTATACTCTTTTTTCGCTACGTCTTCAACAAACATTTCATAGGCTTGAGAATATTACATTTTCATACTATCCTATGAATAAATGTTTTTGTCCGGAATTGAGCCAAAACTATATATGGACTCAATTGTGTCCTTACAAATCTCCCCCTTTGGCTATTCCGGGACAAAAACCAAACAAAAATCCTAAAGGGCCGTCAAGCTCACTAGACTCAAAACATAACCCACCCAAACTTGACTCAACCCAAGGATCAAACGCTTTGCCATTGACAGATGCCGCTTTAGAAGAATTCCTGCACACTTAAGCAAACTCATCAAATGCATAGGGAATATCAAAGTATTAAATGCAATTAATTAATTACTCCCCCTAAATTAATTCTCCCCTTTATCAAACACATGAACTACTTAGAAAGACGTCTCCCCCTAAGATAAATCACCCCCAAACTAAGATACGATAATAATAGGATTAGATACCATTTCTCCCCTTATCATCATTCTCCCCCTTTTTTGTTCAGGAATAGGCAAAGGATAAAGAACTAATAAACAACATGTTGAAGCTTAAAGTGATAAGACATGAAAGCATATGGGAAATAAAAGCAAGGCAAAGACAAACAAATATCATATATATATACATTAGAAATATACCAATAGAGTACTTGCATATATATAGATATAAACACACATATAACACAAAATACAATAAGTTTGCACACTCGTATGGCAAAAATGTGTCATATGGAAACGAAAGTGTAGGGGTGTGAACTAGCAACAATTAAATTTAGACCCAAACACTTAATAAACATTCACGGAGTTCTCATTTGATTGCAAACTTTATCACATTTAAATATAACCTCATGTGACAATATAACGATTGAACTCAATGAACAAACATACACAATGCATACAAGCCTAGCATGATGATGATTCTACAAACCAAATAGAGTCATGACATTAAAGACAACTAGGATAAATGGATATTGTGCAAACCGTTGATATACCATCCAATTGTCCCTCAATAATCATATATATTCGTTTGCTTTTGAATGAATATATCAAACAAACATAGGCCATGGCAATTGATTTCTTTTTAATGCCAAATATTCTGTTTTTAGGCCTTTGGATCTCGTATTTCTTTTAGATCCAATAAACGGTGGCTTACTATCGCAAAGGATCACTTAGTCATTTCGGAGCCCTTCCCCGTTCATATTTATTTATCATGTTTTCATTTTCACACAAATCTCACATGCAACGGATTTTGACATGCACTAGTCCTCCTAGGTCATAGATATGTAGATGACTAGATTGGTAGGAGAACACCTCAAAGAGCTCAAATATAACATGTGTCATTAAGATTTCAAAAGAGCTCGTGCATGTGTGAAAAGAGGCATATAAAAATAGAATCCATTTAAACAACACAAAATCCAACTACTCCATATAAAGCATGGTAAAGAACATTTTAAGGATTGAAAATCTAAACCAAAAGTTCTAGCCACGTGGGAGCGTAAAAGATGGGATTCAAACACAAATATATGCCACTTAAAGTGTGTCAAACTAAAATACACACAAAAAAAATCTTTTTGAGTTTTTAACATTTTTAATCAAAAATAGATATTTACTCAAAAGGACAAACAAAAATCATTTGTATTTTTCATTAAGCTTAAATGAAATAAATAAAACACAAATGAAAAACAAAAATCTTTTTATATTATGCAGTCAATTCAAGCAAAAATATAATACAAAAAGATAAACAAGTCAAAATATCTAGTATGTGATATGAAATAATGCAATGACTAGAAAATGACTAAACAAGCATACATTTTAGCATGTGAATATAGCATGAAGTACAAAAGCTAAAGTATGCAAATACTAACACCTTTATCCTTTAGATTTAGCAAGGGAGGAAGCATGTGAAAGTAAATGAGAATCACAAATCCTATTTTGCAAGGCAACCAAGTCGGATTTCCTAACCCAAATTAATGAAGAATGACTATCTTGGGCTGTTGGAACGTTAACTACCGTGGTTACGTTACTATGGGATTTTCTAGGAATTCGTTTAAGATCAAAACAAAATTTCCTAAGATGACCTTTTCGACCACAATGTGTATAAGCAAGAGCATGTCGAAAAGATTGACCTAAGGAGTGATCATTAAATGCACTCCTAGTAGATTCTCCTAAAACAGTGGTTTTGGCATTATGAGTAAATTCATTACAAGTATTGAAGCCTATACCACAAGTGTCATTTTTAATTTGGACCGTTCCTAACATTTTATCTAGTTTTTTCCGAACGGCACTCCAAATCAAATTTGACATTACTAGAGTCTTTTAATTTATCTTGCAATTCCAAAATATTAGACTCTAATAAAACAGTTCGCTCTTCAAAAGCAAGAAGCTCATTTTTCAAGGATTCTATTAAACCCCTAAGGCTATCTCTTTCGCCTTCTACGTATTCTAGCTTCTCTCGAAGAGTACTCTCACGTGTCCTAAGGTCTTCTATTAAATCATTTTCATCAACGACCTTGACACTCTCTCTTAAACTAGCTTCTAACTTCAAATTAGCTCTTTTCAATTTAATAGATTCGGTATACAATTCTTGAAAAGCATTTTGAAGTTCACTCATATCAACCTCATCTTCATTTTCACTCTCTCTTTCGTCTCCACTCTCACTATCATCAAAAATAAGAGAATCATGTACAATGACCTTGGAAGTGGCATGCACTATTGTTTCATCAATCGGTGAGTTCTCACTATCACTCACATGACTAGCCATAAAAGCCACAAAAATTTTCTTAGTGGGGGAATCAGGCTTTTCCTCCTTATCACTATCACTAAGGGTTGCATTATATGAAATGGGTCGCTTACCATCTTTCCTTAGTTTAGTGGGGCACTCATAAGCCCTATGGCCATAACCTTCACAACCAAAACACTTATCAGACTCGTCCCAATCTAAATTGTCATTGCTAGGTTTAGGGATCTTCTCGGCTTTAGAAATCTTCTCGCTTTTATCATGTTTAGAAGTATCAAATTTCTTAAAATCATTTTTAAATTTATCTTTGTTAAATTTAAGAAATTTTCTAAATTTACGAGAAAACAAAGCCATGTCTTCCGAGTCACTTTCACTATCGCTCTCTACTACTTGTTTGACCTCTTTTCGGGCTTTTAAAGCAACATCCTTTTCAATTTTCTTTTCAGTTTTAGAGGGAAACATATCTAGTTCATAGGTTTGTAAATCACCTACAAGCCCTTCTAATTTCGTAGAGGCTAAAGTGGGTAAAGAATTTAAAACGGTCACTTTAGGAATAAATCTATCGGGTAAGGACCTTAAAATTTTCTTTACAACACGGTCGTCAGGTATTTTCTCTCCCAAGTTAAAAGATGAATTAACAATATCAGAAAGTCTAGCATAAAATTTATCAAAAGTTTCTTTTTCATCCATTTTGATAGTTTCAAATTGAGTGGTGAGGTTTTGGAGTTTTGAAGCTTTAACGACACTAGTTCCTTCATGAGTTAATTGTAAAATATCCCAAGCTTCTTTAGCGGTTTCACACGTCATAATACGTCGGAATTCATCCGGTGCGACAGCGCTAAATAAGGCATTTAAACCTCGGGAATTAAAGTTAGCAAGTTTAAACTCATTTTCAGTCCATCTATCGGCGGGTTTGATAACACGTTCATTTTCAACTAAGTAAGTTGGTGGGGAGTACCCGGTAACAACAGACATCCAAACTCTCTCGTCGATAGATTTTAGTGCCGATCTCATTCGCGCTTTCCAATACGCGTAGTTTGAACCATCGAAAATAGGAAATTTTGAAAATGGGGAAAAATCCATTTTAGCCAAAAATTTAAAAGATCTTAACGAAATAATTTATCATTTTTGGCTCTGATACCAATTTGTAAAAGCTGGAACCCCCGGATGGTGATTTTCTTAATTAAAATCAAAGTTAATTTCCATTTATGTAAAAACGATGCGGAAGCGTATATAAGTGATGGTTCAACAATAAACAAAGCCAAATTTTAATTTCTTCAAAACAAATTAAAATAAGTTAATCCAAGTCCTAGAATTTGCCTAAGTCATATTTATCAATATTAGCAAATTAGGTGAAACCAAATTTAGCAAAAGACTTGAATTAATTAAACATTACTCAATATTTAATTAAAGTCCCAAATTAAATGAGTGTGATAGATTAAACTGAATTTTATCTTGAATTATGTTAAGCATGCGTTCTACGTTATTAAGCAAGATAAAATAAACAATATCACACTACGCCGCGATGTACGAGGAAAAACCCAAGACGGGAAACAACCTCGGACGGCCCTAGCCATAGGTCCACTAGATACGGAATTACAATTATAAGACAGATAGACTTACAACGACTGACTCGATCCCTCTCAAGCCTCGACGCTTCTTCTCGTAGACACCTCTTCCTAGCTGACAACCTCGGAACACTACCGCGATCTCGGAATCCACCGATGGGGCTTTCTATGGTCACCGTCACCCGTACATGGAGCCTTTCTCCAAGTGGGTAGAATCACAACAAAAATGTCTTCTTCTTTGATGGATGTAGAAGCAAACCAAAACTTCTCTTCTTGAATTCGGTAGAGATAAACTGGTGCCAAACTCCAAGCAATTTAATATGTATATGTGAACTTGGATAAACTCAATTGGGTGTAAACACTAGAGTGATGAAAATATTTTTCTCTAAAAATCTCACTCAAGACATGAACATTTTCCTAAGCCATTTTTCCTCTCAAACACTCTCTAAGAGATGGAAAAGTTATGGAAATGTTGGTTTGGAAAATGTGATTCCCGCACTTCATAAAGTCTGAAAAAGTTGGTTAAAAACCAAGTGGGGAAGTGGGTGAAAAACTGCCAAACACTGTTCCCGCCTGACAGCTCGTTCGAACGACATTTCGTTCGAACGACATTTCGTTCGAACGAACTCTCGTTCGAACGAACTCTCGTTCGAACGAGACTTCTAACGACACACCCGTATGGACTTCGTTAGAATCTCGTTGGAAACCTCGTTAGAACGAACAAGTTCGTTCGAACGACAGACCAGTTTAGACTCGTTGGCAGGTTCGTTCTAACGACATCTGGTTCGAACGAAAAAACTCGTTCGAACGACATATCTAACGAACGACTAGAAAGATTGAAAAATTCGATTTTGGCCCAGAAAACTTTATGAACTTAATTTAAAGTTTTATATAATTTCTTTCTTAAAACAAAACGCATTTTTTATTAAACCTAACACCCAATAAACTTGTTCCAAGCTCCTATATATATATAATTGCATTCATACCTTTGGAGCATGGAACTGTGATTGATGACGTAGAAACGAGGCACGCAAACCGGCATATTTGATGAAGCTTTATACTCTTTGCCGCTACGTCTTCAACAAACATTTCATAGGCTTGAAAATATTACATTTTCATACTATCCTATGAATAAATGTTTTTGTCCGAAATTGAGCCAAAACTATATATGGACTCAATTGGAAATTTGTGTCCTTACACCCTCTTCCTCATAATGTCTGTGATGTTGAAGGGGGGCACTAGATTCACACCCTCCTGATAATTCAGGGGGGTTTAAATTTCCCCTAAATAAGTTATTTCTTAAGTTCTTTAGATATTTTAACATTGTTACCACCCAGTGTGCCCCCAATATTTGGAAGATAGTTAATGGGGTCTGCAAAATAAATACCCTTTATGGAACAAAATTAGGCCTTGACAAGATATGCTACTGCTACATGTAGTCGCGAACCAAGGAAGGTCTGTTGTACTTGAAAAATAAAAAGGCTGAGCGGGTTCTGGTGGTAAATCTTCTGAAGGATTATTGGGAACACGCTTTCATCGATAGGAACTAGCGACGTGCTTCTACTATTGAGGGCGAAGAGCAACTAGGACCGATAATTTTTTATTATGGAGAGACCGAAATAGGCCGCTTCTTCTTTTTTCATTATTTCGTATTAATTTCTTGCCTTTGTGCCCTTGTAACCTTAGATGATGTTCTTTATCCCTTGTTATTTTAGCTCGTACTAAAAATCAGGAGCTGAATATTAGCGAGGTTGATGCGGATGAGCTTGTGAATGCTTGGAGCCTTAAGGAAAAGTTAGCAGACGATGAGCATCCGTGGTCGACGACCTTCCTATTAGAGTACAAGAACATAAGCACTAGTTTTATTGCTTGTCTAGTTGATAAAGTCCCATCCTTAAAAGTTCCTAAGGTTGGTCCTTTTGAACCCATTATGATATAAGAGGAGGAAGACTCCGAGGAGGAGGGAAAAAATTTTGAAGAGGAGGAAGAGGAAAAAGAATAAGAAGAATAGGAAGAAGAAGATATGGCCCCTTTAATAAAGGTAAGGAAGATGAAGATCCCAAATGATAAAGATGATTAAGGCATCCTATCTGATCGACTTAAGTCTCTGAAAGCATCCGATACTGGGTCCCCGAGGACTAGTGGATCTATCTCGCTAGACAAGGGGAAAGAGAAGGAAAAGGAGATGGAGAAGTAGAGGGAGACATAAGAGAAGAAGAAGAAGAAGAGAGAGAGAGAGAGAGAGAGAGAGAGAGAGAGAGAGAGAGAGAGAGAGAGAGAGAGAGAGAGAGAGAGAGAGAGGAGGAGGAGGAGGAGGAGAAAAAGAGAGAATAATATAAGAGGGAAGCCAAAAGAAGGTAGGCTCCCATCCCAACTACTTATGGGGCTAGTGTGGGTGATTCCCTTACCTCACCCATGACTTGTTAAATAGGAATGCTCATTGCTGACTGCGAGCGCTCTTCGAGGTTGGAGTTATCCCAACTTGACCTAAAGTCCGCTTAGGGGATGGCCCTAGTATGTCTTTGCGCTCGAAATATTTTATTTTTCTCTAGTTTATCCTTTTAACTAATAACTCTGTGGTTCTATTTATATTCGTGTAGTTGTTATCTGATTTCACCACTCTTTTGGACGATTATGATGATAGGTCCAAGAAAGAGAAAGAGCTGAAAGATGCTCTAATGGCTGAGAATAAGGAGTTTGCTGAAGATCTCCAGGAATGGGAGCTGGAGAAGTGGCCGTTGTCTAAGGCTATTCTTGATCTCGATGAGTCCCAAAAAAAGGTGGTTGTTGAAAAAGATAAGCTTGTTGAGGATAACTAGAGTTTGTCAGTTAAGGTCACCAAGATGGAGGGTGATGTTTCTCAGCAGAAGGATGCCAACTATCGTGAAGTATTTAATAAGTCATATGATGATGTAGAGGGCATCTAACCTATGGTTACAAACTTTCCTTCAAAAGGGGTTAGGACCAAGCCCTGAAGGCAGTTGGAGTCTATACTGAATTCAAACTCTTAGGTCTTCACTCTCCTAGATCTGATCCATATGAGGAAGATGAAGAAGGTGATAATCAACCTTCTTCCCATATAAAGGATACTTCTACTAATGTTAGTGCTGGTGATGATGCTGGTGGGGAGAAACCCATTATTGACAAGGGCAAGACCATTATTGAGGATGATCAGGTAAAAGACCAAGGCCCATAGACTAGGGATCTTTTCTTTCTCCCTTATACAGTTTTGTTTTTTATAATTTGTAGTTATTTGAAAAACTTGTTTGTATTATCCCCTTCCCTCCTTTTATTTAATGGAAAAGGAATATCCTTTTGTGTATGCATTCACTTGATCTTGTGTGTGCTGATTTTTTACTTGTGCTCTCGTGGGTGTTGTTTGTAGTTTGTTGACTCAGATCGGTACATTTATCCTAACTCCCACCTAGGGTAGATCCTTGGGTCGGACATCATCTTGAAAACTCGCAAAGCCTTTGTGAATATCTGTAAATCTTTGAAGGTAAGAAATTAGCAATACAAGGACCAATTTGAATTGGTTGCTAAGATAAAAGACAATCTCCAAGAGATTGAGAAGATTAGGGCCTCAGTTCAAGAAGAAGTAAGTGATTTAAATGCCTGACTTCTGGATTCCAGAGAGGTGAATAAAGTGAGCGAGATGATCCACAAGGAAAATGATGATTTTGGAAAGTAAATTGCTCGATTGAAGGAGAACACCCCCATTAGGATCTTCCCTAGTGCTGCAAGAATCTTTTTCATCGTTTAAGGGTATTTCGAGCTAGAAACCAAGCTCTGCAAAGAAAGGTGGATGATCTCAAAGATGATGTTCGGTGGGTGTATGCGATTATTATCGGACTTCAAAGGGATGTGACAGGCCGAGGCACTTATTCCAAAGAGTCCCTCAACAGGTTTGGGTAGATGGCTACGACCAAAGTTGGACTGATACCCCGGTGAGGCTGAAGGAGGCAGAGGACCTTGCTTTTTCCCGAGGGTGGCTCAGCTCCCTTAGGGAATTAGAAATGACTAAAGAGTCTAACGTTTGGTATAAATATCAGATCAATTTCTTGTCCTATCGCCATAATACGTTTTTGAGGGACGATCGGTGGGTGACAATAGATGCTATTCATGCTCAACTTTTGGAGCAATATTTAGAGGATGTTGAAGACGAGTTGATCCCCATCCGAAGGATGGTCAAAGAGGGCGTGTTGCAAACTACCTTTCTCACCATCTTGGGCAGTTGTGAATATTTCATTTTTTTTGGTGTTGATGTAAATGTAACTCCTCATTTCAATCGATAAAAAGTTTTATTTACCCATTTCTGATGTTTTGAGCCTGCGCTGACTAAACATGAATATTTTGTTGACCAAATAACATTGATTCACTGTATAATATTTATTCGACCACCTTGTGTTATTTGTTGTTTTTGGTTTTATCATTTCTAGCTTTCTAACTGACTAAATGGTATTAAAAGATAGTGTTAGCCACACGTTGTTTTGTATTTGAACTTTTTCCAAGTCTGACATGCCTTAGTAATGTTGTTCAATCTAATTTGCCTTCTAGGTTGTGTCATCACACTTCTTTAGGACTAAGTAGGATGATGTCGGGAATGCACCCGACGACTGGGCCATCCACCCGAGCAGGTTTTTATGTGACTAACAAAGTTGAAAACCAACCCAAGTTGACTTTGTTGCCTAAGGATCCCCTGTAGGGATTTTATGGTTGTCGGGGTAACTCATGAGGTCCCTTGTGTTTGTAACTAGGACTTGAGTGATATAGTAATTGGAATGCATCTATTGAATTGTCATAAGTACTGTAAACCCTTCTCAGCATGTTAAGTTCCATAATTGAAAACAAGTTGAACAACTTGTCGTAATCTCAGGAGTTTAGCCATGCAAGAATGAGTTATCGTTTGGAAAAGTTGCGTATTAATGAGATGTAACTAAGAAGAGTTAAGTTGCTAATGAAAAATATGAAAGTGAAGGGGCCAATCGACCTTTATTTATTAAATATAATCTGATGAGAAACATGAGTTTGGAAATAAAATATTTCTTAAACTAAATTAGCTAGTAAAGATGAAGAAGATTTAAAATTGAAAATTTATGAGATTGGGTGCATTCCATGTCCTTGGTATCTCCATGCCCTCCAACATTTCCAAGTGATATGCTCCTTGAAGGTCATATTTTATGACTCTGAAGGATCCTTCCCAATTTGGTCCTAATTTACCATCTGATGGTTTTACGGAAGTGCCGAGGACTTTCTTTGGGATGTAATCTCCTATAAGAAACTTCCTCGGATTGACTCCCTTACTGTATTATCCGGCGAGTTGTTGTTGATAAGAAAACAACTTGATTATGGCTTGATCTTTTCGCTCATTTTCTAAGTCTAGTTCAGTGCGTAATGTATTATCATTAAGGCCTTGGTCAGCCAAGGTGGTTCTTATAGTAGGGAGACCTGCTTCTAGTGATATGATGGCCTCTATCCCGTAGGCGAGCGCATATGGTGTCTCACCGGTTGATCGCGTTTGGGTGGTGTGTAACAGCTCGCGTAAAACATGAGGCACTTCTATGATTAAAAGTAACTAACTCAATAATCAGTATAGAGTATATATATTCCCCAATATAAATTCAATTAATCCAAAATTTACGCTTCCAAAATAATTATAATTAAATTTCACTCGAAAATAATGCTAAGCTCTCTAAATAAACTACGCTGCCCATCCATAGAAAAATAAAATCCTCCAAATGTTTTGCTTTAAAATCCTCCAAAAATCCATAACGTCAAAATCCACGCTAACCTGCCACTAAAAGAAAAATATGGGTAAGTACACAATATGACAACAATAGATGCTCAATATGATAATGGTAAACAAAAATGAAATAATACGCATTTGAATTCGTGTTAAATGCGACATCCAAGCATTATACCAATTTAATTTTTCAGTAACACATCAATAGGTCATCGGGCCTCTCCTCACCTAAGCTTTGTAAAGCCTCATCTTGGTTATTGGACTTTTGGACTATTAGCGGGTAACCATTCTCCATTTCATATAAAAAAATTATTACACCCTACCCATCAACAAATACAATATCTAAATTGAATTAACATTTTAGATTCCAATAAACGTCATAATATCAGCAATATGAGTATAAATAAATGAGTAGAAAATGACTACTCTGGATAGATTTAAGGACCATATTATGTAAACCCCGTACCTTAAAATCATCATAAGAAACTCATAAGATTCTGCTTCAAAATTATGATCATACCACTGCGTTCCTCGTGTGAAAATAATAAAAACTCGGGTAAACCCAAACTGGAGAAAACACCAAATAAGACTTCAAATCATGGGTTGAATCTTGGTTTAAATGGGGCTATGGTTTTGTAGATGGAAGAAGATGAAGATAGCAGAGGCTACAAATTTTGAGAAGTCTAAAATGTGTTTTAACAGTCCTAAACTTGTCACTTTATGTTTATATACCAAAAAGAATTAGAGTCCTAATCAAATACAAACACTAAAAAAAATATTTCGGACGATCGAACCATCGGAATTTGCTGAAATTTGGAGGCGTCGTAGATGAAGGCGAGATAAAGATGCACCAAAGAATTCAACTCAATAAGATAGTCGAATATTTTGTTTTGCTCCTTAGGTGGGACCCTCCACCAATTTTTATATAAAAAGTTATAATTTCCAAATTTTAATCCCGATTTAGATTCCACTTAAAATATTATTTTTATATCTAAAAACCAACAATTTTTTAATACCAAAATGAAATAGAGTTGAAAAATTATTTTACAAAATTCGAGTTAATTTAATTAAAACTGGTTCAAAAATCATGGGTTGTTACATGATGCGATAATCCTATAAGACATGAGGGAGCTCATCCACCTAGGCACCCTTGGCCCTTTCCAACTGTTTCCTTAATCCATTAAGCATGGTTTTGTTAGAAGCATCTGCATGTCCATTTCTTTGGGGATATGCCACAGAACTGAAGTTGTGCTTGATACCATGTTCATCACAAAATCCTTGAAAGAAACCACTTTCAAATTGCATTCCGTTGTCAAGGACGTGTTATGATGTTTTGCCAAATAAACTTGGTTATATATGAGTCACAAATGTTCACCCATGACTCTAAATCTACCCATTTGGTGAAGTGATTTGTACCTACCAGTAGATACTTTTGATTTCTAGATGTGGTAGGTAGTGGTTCCACTATGTCTAGTCCCCATTTCGCGAACGACCACGGGTTTATAAGTTTTTTTAGGTCACTGGCGGGCTGGTGGATCATGGAAGAATGGTTTTGACATTTTTCGTACTTACGAAGGTAAGTACCTGCATCCTTCTGCATATAAGGCCACCCTCTTTTATTGCTCGGAATTCTAGGGATCTTCCTCTTTCCTGACTCCCATATATGCCATTATAAAGTTCACTGGGGAGTTACTCGATATCATATGGATGGACGCACTGGAGGTAGGAACCTGTAAATGACTTCTGATAGAGCTTTCCTTCTAGGGAGATATAAAATTGAGTAGACTTGACACTTATTTAATCGGCCTACCTCTTGTCATTAGGCAGTGTATCACTCCTTAAATAATTTATGATGGGATATATCCAAATAGGGGCCTTTGTTACGATGAGGGCCTACTCGGCTATGACTATCTGGTCAATGATTGGCTGTGCGAAGAACTCCATCTAAAGAGTTCTTCTTAGGTCAAAGTCGATTACTGAACTCAAAACCACATCATGGTTGTTCTGCCCCCTAGGGAATTATTGAATTTCCACCTTCTCAAAATATTCCACGAGTCTTCATACTACGATGAGGTAGGCCTCCATCCGATCACCCTTGGCTTTAAAGTCCCCGCTTACCTACTTGGAGACTAGTTTAGAATCGCTGAATACGTGGAGGCACTTTGCCCCAAGAAGTTTGGGTTTTTGTAAATTGGCTATCAATGCTTCGTACTCAGCTTCATTATTGTAGGCCTTAAATCCCAATCTGATTCCTTGCTCAATCACAGTGTCTTTGAGGGTGATAAGAATGATCTTACTCTTGCCCCCTTAGAATTGAAGGCTCCATTAACGTACAAGGTTCAATCCTTGGACTGTGCTTCCTCTGTTATTGACTGCTCAGTGTCCAATTGGTCTATTGGATAATCCCCTGTAAATTCATCAATAAAGTCTGCTAAGATATGTTCCTTATTCGTTTTTATAGGCTGGTAGTGGATATTGAATTTGCCAAGCTCTACTGACTAGTTTGAGAATCTTCCGGAGAGGTCGATCATCCGTGGGACAACTTTAAGGGGGTACGAAGTGATTATAGTTATCAAATGGTCCTCAAAGTAATGCTTCATCTTCCTTGAGGTAACTACCAGTGCATATGTGAGCTTATCCAGAAGCAAGTATTATTATTCTGCATCCAGAAGTGTTTTGCTAGGGTAATAAACTAGATATTGACGTCCTTCTTTCTTACATGCGAGGGCGGAGCTTACTGAGTTGTCGGATACTATGAGGTAATTAATGGGTTTCCACCATTTGGAATTACTAAAAGGGGTGGATTGCTAAGGTAGGACTTGATCTCTTCCAGATCTTGCGAGTAGTCGTCGTTCAACGTGAGGCCTTTTTCCTTCTTTAGTAGTTGAAAGAATGGTCGACAGTGTTTCAAAGAGTTAGAGATGGAGTGATTAACTGTCGCGAGCATACCAATAAGTTTTTTAACATCTCTCAGTGTCTGAGGAGATTAGACCCTTGTGATAGCTTCGATTTGATCTGAATTGGCCTCAATTCCCCTTTTACTGACTAGATAGCCCAATAACTTTCCTGATTGGATGCTGAATGAACACTTACTTGCATTAAGCTTCATTTAATATTTCCTAAGGATCTCAAATGTCTTGGCTTTCTATGAGGTGGTCATTTTTGCTCTTTATTTTGACCAACATGTCATCAATGTAGACATCTATTGTATCTCCCATCTATTTCTTGAACATCTTGGTGAGCAATATTTGATAAGTTTCCCTTGCATTTTTCAAGCCAAACGACATGACCTTGTAGAAATACAATCGATGGGGGTTATAATTGATGTTTTATCCTAGTCAGGTACGTATAAATGGATCAGGTTGTGGCCAAATTAGGTGTCTATGATGCTCATCCTTTTATGCATTACTGTAGCATCAACCAATTAATTTATTTTGGGAAGTGGGAAGCATTCCTTGGTGAAAGACTTGATGAGGTCTGTGAAATCAATACAAACCCTCCAACTGTCGTTTCTCTTTTGTACTACTATTGGGTTGGAAAACCATTTGGGAAAATAAACTTCCTTCATAGATCCTGCATCTAGTAGATTCCCTGCTTTATTTTTCATCGCTTTAGCCTTCTCGGGGGATATTTGGTGAACCTTTTGAGTGATCGAATTAAAGATCGGATCAACGTGAAGGCGATGACATGCTACATTGGGATCAATGCCTGGAAAATCGTAAGGTTCCCAAGAAAAAATGTCAAGATTTTTTTAAGGAACACAATTAAGTCTTTTTTCTCTTGATCGTCGAGCATGGTTCCAACCAAAAATTTCCTTTCTTTAAGTTATCATCATCTACAACTTCTTACGTGTTTTCAACGACCCTATCAGCGGGGTGTACCATGGTCTTATCCACCCCTGGTCGGTCGTACCATAGTTGCTATTTGTAGGGTAAAATCCTTCTAGGCTCCCCCCTAAGCATCCTCTGTCTCCTTTTTCTTTTATTTCTCTGGGTGGATGGCTGTAATAAAGCACTTCCTGTCTATGGCCTGATCACCGTGGATTTTGACCACACCCCGATCAATAACACACTTCAATTTCTGATGGTACATGAATGGTACAACCTTCATGACAAGGAGCCTACCTCTGCCTAAAATGGCATGATACAGGGACACAATGTCCACCAGTAAGAACTCAATGATTTTTTAGATGTTTCCTACTCTGATTAGGATAATTATCTTCCCTAAAGGCATCGTGATCCTTCCTGGAAAGCCGACTAATGGAACTGTGGAATCTTTGAGGTCGACAATGTTCATCTTCAGTTCATGAAACAATTTTAGGTATATCACTCCTGACGAACTCCCTTGATCCACAAGAAATTTATCAATATCCCAATTGGCTAATCTGAGTGTGATCACGAGTGCATTATGATGTGGGGTTCTCACCCTGACTAAATTTTCCTCGGTAAACACGATATGCTTGGCATAGTAGACGTCCTCTCGTTACCGATATTTGCCAAGGGTTTTGGCAGGGTCAATCTTAAAAGACTCCATAACAGCAATCACTTTCTTGAGTTCCATCCGAACGACATTCCCTTGGATCTTCTTAAAGTCTGATGCCCGGTGGATAACTTCTAACTCATGTACTGTATCCTCATGGAGGACGTTATCTCGCTTCTACTCACCATTGTTTACGACCTTGTCAACTTTTCTCGATGTACTCATTGAGGTGTCCTTCTTGGGTCAGCTCCTCCAAGTGTGACTTCAGATCCTTGTAATTCTTAGTTATGTGATCTCCCTCCTTATGGAATCTGCATATCAGTGCATTGTTCCTTTTAGTCGGGTCTCCAACCATATTTTGAGGCCATTTGATAAGTGGATCGTCTTTGATTTTGCTAAGAATTTTATAAATGGGTTCCTTGTATTTTATTTTAAGTTCGGGGATGAAATTTCCCAAGGTGGGAAGGTTGTAATCCTTGGATTTTTTAAATAATAAAATCATGTTATTATATATTAATGGAATTAATTTAAATAGATTATTTTGTAATTATAGTTAAGGAGAAAAATTCAAAAATGCCACGTATCGCGTTACGCCCGTAAATTAAGTTACGCATTTTAAATCAAATTAAGGAAATTATAGGGAACGAATTATATGATTATATTTATATTTATGTTATCATATCATTAATATAAATGAGTAATTCAAACAAAATAGAATAGAAAATCGTATCTGAGTGGGGAGAATCGATTCGGGCTAGGGCCAAATTGCTTCGGCACCTTAAGGTTGCCTTTTTTGAGTTGTCAAACTTTTATAATTATTGGGGAGCAAAAGGGACCGACACTCCCATGTTTTTATGCCATTGTATTTGGATTCTTATGCCATTAGACCAAGTGGTAGAATTATTGAGTGATGGGGTATCATTAAAATAGCTTTCGAGGGCATTGCAAGATAGAGAAATGAGAGGTTTTGCCCATACATCCCCTCATTTTTTTTCTGAGAGCAGGTCATCCCCCAAATAAAGTCTTTGAGTCTTCTTCCTCCCTCATTTCAGTATCCTAAAGTCCTCATAATTATCTCTATATATCAATCTTACAAGACCACCATTCCATTATTTCATTATTAAGGGTTAAAGAGGGTATTGAAGGTGTTATTTTGGAGAAGAAGGCTTGCAAGGAGCTAGGATTTTATTGGGTTTTATTTCAACCTCTACACCAAAAGAATTAATATCGTCAAGAGGTAGGGTTCTAACCTATTTTCAAGTTTGAATCAAAGAATGTTATATTTGTGTATATATGTATGATTTATCGGACTACTTATTCTTATTATCACTAGATATGAATATATATGTTGAAGAATATGTGACAAAAATGTACAAAAGTTAAAGTTTGAAAGAAGGATAGATTTCAGAATGTTTAAGAAAATTATTTCATTCATAAATCATGTTAAAATTATTAATTTCATGATAAAACGATATATTGAACTTATAAAGAAATGGTATAATGCGTTTGTTGGGTTTTATTGACATAAAACCTTACTTTCATGAACATTAACTCATGTAGTTGAGATAAATGGGTTAAGTACATTAAAAATGTGTTAATATGAGCTTTTGAAAATGAAATGATAAACTTAAAATTTTTACAATACTAATCACATAAAGAAAACAAAGTAAATGGGTGTTAAGTGTAAAATTAGTAAAATCATGGATGTTCTAATATGTAATATTGAAAAGTTAAGGTCCAAAGTAAAACAAGGATAATAATGTAAAGTTATCAATTTGTAAGACAAGCCTTGAAATGTCAAAAGTATGGTTTTTGGGCCAAAATTATAATTTTATTAGAAGTTTGGACTAAGTAATAACATTTGCATAAATGGGTATTATTTTGGAAAATTGGTTTTAAAGAAAGAATATGTGATGACAAAATGATGAGAAACAAGGTAGAATATGAAAAATTTATGTTTTGAAAGGTAAATTCTTGATATGATAAAAGTATTGTTGTACACACAAGTGTCATTATATATGAAACATGAACTTAAGAATGATTTTACCAAACTAAGAGGACTCTAGTTAAAGAGTTGGAATTTAAAGTATACGATGAAACTCATATTTTGGAAAGTAAAAATGAAAAGTAACATTTTGGCAAAATGAATAACTTGCAAGTTTACTAGTGTGTGAAAGTTAGAAATAAAGTGTATCGAGACTAGTCTAGCCCCTAGTATCGTGGCCTCCTTGATGGATGTATAAAATAATGGAAAAGGCAAAAACGTAAAGAAATGGAAAAGTAAAAAAGGGTTATAAAGATGTAACAACTAAAAGATACTCGGAGCAACTAGGGAGATGTAAGAAGGTACCGGATCCCTGGGGTGCAGCTTTGGCTTAGACCCAAAACCACTGTCCAATTAGCATAGTGCAACATTTGTGGCAATTTGTGAAAATTTGTAGATACAAATGAGGTTGGTGACCTCCGTTAAGAAAGTAAAAAGATGATTTTGACCACGACGCTCATCAAAATAAAAGCAAGTTTGTGAAATGACTTTGAAATTGTGGAAGTATGTTAATGATTAAATTAACGCGATACATGTAGTATTAAAATAAAGATTAAGTGTGAGTGGACTCATCACCCGTGTTGAATGGTTATAACTCACATTGCATGGTTACTATACATATTGCATAAGAACACTTAAATAAAATGACATATGATTTCATAATTGCTAAAATACACTTTGTATGTATAAATATTCTTTGAATGATATATACTCTGCTAATATTTCTCCTACTGGGCTTATGCTCACACCCTGCCATTTTTCACGCCCACCACTAGGTACTTAATGTAAAGGAAATGACGAGGATAACCGGAAAGGAAAGAGAGTTGTCCATGAAATTTTAGCTGTTTCACTATTTGTTTTAAATTGTGTAATTCGTTTTAAAACATGTTTTTACCATTTGAACTTTAATGCATGTAATTTAAATTTGGATTGTAATAACATTTTATGGTATGAATTTTACCGTAGTCATTATTTATTCCATGAAAATCTTTTATTTCAAGTATTCCTATGAATTTCATAAGTTGGACATCATTTTATTTATTAAATTAAATAAATTTTACGAAAAAATTGTAAAAGAAAGATTTTATTTAAAAAATATGATTTTCTTGAATGAAATCAAAATATAAAAAGGTTTTCTGCATTAATACCCAGAATCGAGGAATCACACATAGACGGCTACAGTTGTATATCCTTTTTAGGATTTCTTTATAAGAACAAAATGGAAAATTGGATTACTTGTTTTAAGAATAAGGGACGATACCCCTACAAGTTTTATTAAAAGAAGAAAAATGGAAAAAAAAACTTCCATATGGCTCACAAAAAGGAAGGGGGACATATAAACCTTACCTTCCTATAAAAGAAAGTATAAAATAAAATCTCATGAAGATCTTTATCATTGATCAAGGGAATACACACAATGATTATGGAACAGATCTCCAAACTAATCAAATAAATAAAAATATGCATACCTATGAAAATCTAAAGTGGGGATTCAAAGAAAGGTATTTACCAATTTGGGGGACAAGATCAGTAGGAGCATTCCACCACCATTTGATTTCATCATGATTCAGACCCATGTTAGATAATTTGTCAGCTACGGTATTAACTTCTCTATAAATATGGGAGCATACAAAGACCATTTTGTAGATTTAATGTTTATAATTTATCCATTTAGTGGGCAAATGCCATGTAGGATTGAAATTTTTGTTTTGAAAAAAATGGAAAACTGATATTAAATAAGTTTCTAGCCAGATTTTGTTCCTGTTGCAGCTACAAGAAATTTCTATCCCTATCATAGCTGCAATATGTTCAGCTTCAAAGGATGATTTGGCTTTTATTTTACAACAAAAGGCACATCTCACTAACCGCCTGCAATTTCTATACACCCCTCTAATAGCACCTCTATTTCTTTTAAATAATCCATCTATGTTGATTTTATTCCAGCCTTGAATGGGGGGAAACCATTTGACTTTTATGATCTTTGGAGCTTTTCTAGGAATGCCTTTAATGTTTAAACTATTAAGGATCTTCCGATTCTCAATAGTATTGTTCATGTGACCTTTACAAAGTTTACCAATGTTATTGAGACAAAGCCTTAATTGATGTATAGTTCTAATATAGGATGGGAATTTGTTATAAAAAAATTCTTGGTTTCAAGCTCTCCACATAAAATAAAAAACTCCAATGATAGATGCAAAATAAAGACTTTTTATTTGTGGACTAAATTCCACATTTATAGCTTGATTCCAAATAAGCATTGGGAAACTGAACCAAACCTAATGTTTGAAAATAGTAGAAATCCAATACCAAATATATTTTGCATAGGTGCAATAAATAAATAAATGATTCAATGATTCATTGTGACATTTACATAGGATACATCTAGATGCTAGATGAAAACCTTTTGCTTTTAGTAAATCAAGAACAACAAGCTTATTATGGAAGAATTTCCATTTAGTCATTGAGACTCTAGGAGGAATGTACTGAGTACATAGGAGTTTCTAACCTGGATATTTATGAGACTTATTCCTAAAAAAGTCATATGCGTCTTTCAAAGATATATTGCCAGACTTTGAAAATGGCCAAATCAGGCAGTCATCAGTGTCATCTTTTGGAAGAAGAATCTCTTTGATTTTACTAATTGTTGAATTGTCCAATGGGTTGATCAGTTTATGATTAAGGATTCAATTACCATTTTGAATGAATTTAGAAACTCTAATATTATTTTGAACTTCTGGTTTGAGAAGATAACTAAGCTAATTATCAGTCGAAAACCTAACTTTATTACACTTGCCAATAATACACATTGCATTAAAGTTGATTATTTTGAAAGCATCTTTATATCCATGCCAAATAAAGATAATTTTGTAACCCCCATTCTCAACATTCATGGGATTAAATCTGGCTTCAAGGAATTGAGACCATAGTGATTTAGATGTGCAAATATCCAAAGTTTGTTTCAGAATGCAAACATTATTAAGATTATTAAGATTTCTCAAATTAATGCCCCCTTAATCGAAAGGAAGACAAGTTTTATTCCAGTGAACCGCAATCCTCTTATGATTAGTTGTTGACCCAGTCCATAAAAAAATTTGATCCATTGTTGAATTTTTTTTAGGAATGTGGTAGGCCATTTATATATTCTGAAACTATAAATAAAGATTGATTGGATTGCAGTCCTAATTAATTCTACTATACTAGCAATTTAAAGGAGTTTACCTTTCCAACCTTCAAGTTTGGATTTAACTCGATCAGCTATAACTTGAAGATGATATCTTATTGTCTTACCTCTGAATATGGGGACTCCAAGGTAAATAAAATAGGTAGGGCCTTCCTTGAAACCAAGAGTATTAGTAATTTGAAATTTCTTATTAAAATCCACTTTACCAATGAAAATTTGACAGTTAGATTTGTTAACATTCTGTCCAGAGATTGAGGAATAGGAATAAAGAATTTTCATGATATTATTTAAAGATAAGTCATCACTTTTGCAAAAAAAATCATTATGTCATCAGCATATATTAAATGTGTAGGAACTTTGAAACCTCTTGGAGAGGATATATGGGTTATATAACCCTCTTGTACTTTTATGAGAATGAGTTTGCTTAAATAATCCTGAGCAATGCAAAATAGAATAGGAAAAAGGGGATCACCTTGTCTCACTCCTCTAGAACAACAAAAGTAACCAGCTAGGGATCCATTTATAAGAATGGATAGCTTAGCTGAATGAAAAATTGCTTGAATGAGATTAACAAACTTATCACTGAAACCAAATGAGTATAAAGTTTAAAGAATGAAGTCCCAATCCATAGTATCAAATTCTTTAGAAATGTCAAGTGTGATGCCAATATTCCCACCAAATGCATTATAGTTTAGAAGATTAAAGCCTTAAGAAGCAATTGAGATTAGATGAGAAATAGATCTACTATGTATGAATCCAAATTTATTATCAGAGATTATAGAAACTATAATAGATTTTAATCTATCGGTAATAATCTTAGTAATAATTTAAAAATAAAATTTGCCATGGCAATAGGTTATAGTCTGATATAGAAGTAACTTCTAAAGCTTTAGGGATGAGAACAATGTGATTAGTATAAAATCCACACAGAATCCAACCATTTGTAAAAAAAAATTCAATAATACTGCACACATCTTTTTGTATAATGTTCCAATAAACTCTATAAAAACATGCCATTGAAACCATCAGGGCCAGGGGCTGATAAAGGTTCCATAGGGCAGACAGTTGATTTAATTTCTTCTATAATAGGAATAGATATAAGATAAGTATTATCAGAGGTAATGAATAGATTAGGAATGATATTAGAAACATATTTATTTGAATTAATTTTTGGATCTTTAGTATATAAAGATGAAAAATGTTTGACAATATGTTCTTTGATATCATCTTGATCAGCAAGCATAACATCCCATTCTTTGAGATAATATATTGAGTTATTGGCTTTTCTTTGTTATACATGATTATGGTAATAAGAAGTACATCTGTCACCCCATGTCATCCACTTGATCCTAGATTTTTCTTTCCAAAAATTTTCTTTAAATTTCAAAACTTCAATGAGTTTTTCATGGAAATCCATCTCAAGTTGATCCCTAGCCCGATTGTGACCTTTAGAGTCTATTTCAGTTTGGATTGCCAATAAATTTTCCTTTGCTAAATGAAGATTGGCATGTATATTGCCAAAAAACTCAAAATTCCATTTTTGCAATGTAGACTTCAAGGTTTTAATTTTTTTTTCAAAAACATACATTAGCCAGCCATAAGATTTAGAGTTTTTCCAAACATCTTCAACAATAGTGATGATTTTTGGCTGATCAGTCCACGAGGAGATGAATTTGAATGGTTTAAGACCTATTTGTAGATTCGATTTAGCATAAAAAAGGATTGGATGATGATCTGTCCCTGATTTAGCTAAAGCAATGCAGTTAATGCGAGACCAAGAATTAAGCCATGATTGATTAAAAAGAGCTCTATCTAATTTCCTCTCAATATTAGAAATGATTCTTTTTTTCCAAGTATAAAATATGCCTTTAAGATTAATTTGAAGGAAATTGCAGTTATCAGTCATACCTTTGAAGTCTGTGTAGGCTGCAACATATGGAATATTAGTGCCTCTGCATTCATAGGCTACAAGAACACTATTAAAATCCCCCAATTTCGTCTAAGGACCTTGGATGTTGTTGTTAAGGTGATCAAAATTTTCCCAGTGTTGTCTTCTAGTAATATATCTAGTTTATGCATAGACAATGGTATAAATTGCTTGGATACCTTCGATCAAAGAGATAAAAGTTATTTGCTGACTTGTATTTGAGATAATTCTTGCAATGTTTAAAGAATTTTAATGAAACAACCATGAGTTTGGTTGAAGACCATTCCTATTAGTAGAGGAGAAAAAGTCATTCCAAAATTTTTAAATAACTGTTGAAAAGATGGATTAAAATCCATCTTACGTTCTGCAATGCAAAGAAGATCTGGTTTATGTTTAATAGGCCAAGAGGATAACATTGTTTTAGAATAAGAATTCCCCAAACCCCTAATATTCCAATACATAATTATCATTAAGTATTGGATTTTGAGCCACTCCTTAAGCTATAAAGTTGTGAAGTTGAGCCTTTCCTAAGTTTCGTGTTGATTTTCTTTTGTTGAGATTTGGAGATTACAGGAGTAAAACTCTCACGATCTTTTCCCAAAGAACCTTTAAAAGTTGATATGCTAGCATTGGTAACATATTATATTTCATTGTCTAGGTTGTAGTCTATTAGCTTGCAGTTGTCTTTCTTTAAAAAAAATATATTAGCTTGCAACAATCTTCTACTGGAGAGTTTGGTATCTCTTATTCTTCTTTTTGTTCCATTACGCTCACCCAACATTGTTTAGTCTTCCTAGATTATTCTTGGTTGAAAGAAAAAAAAATAATGGCAAGGCAATTATTTAGAGGATCTACCTTTGTGCGCTCTAGAAATATCATCTCAGAATCATATTTTGGTTGATGTTCATCAATTGGTTCAAAATGTGGCATTTTGTCATCATCAGAATCCTGCATAATTCCATTGATTGTTTCCTCTTGTGTTTTATCAATGGAACCTGCATTTTTTTCTTGACTAATAGGAGTTTCTTGGTCTGATATCTTGTCATGAATGATGCGAGGCTCTTTCATTATACCTGTAGGTTTGTATATCAGATTCCTATTATTTGTTTTGGATATGTCGTTTGATGATTCTTTGATATTTAAGTATTTGTGTTGCCTCATGTCAACACCATTAAGTTGTATTCTTCTAACCACTATGCAATCAGTGACTAAATATCCAAGAATTCTGTAATGTGAGCATCTTGGTGGGAGTATCTCGTATTGAACATCTTGTTCCAAGCTGATATCTGAATGTTTTACTAAAACTTGGTTAGGCATTGAATTATTTATCTCCATGTCAATTAATATCCTAGCAAAATGGCCATAAGATTTGTCTAGAGTAGGTTGATCAATCTTTATTGGATCACCTAAACAGTGAGAACTTTTACAAAAAATTCTAATCCACCAATATTCAATACTAAATCCCACGAATCTAACCCAAAGAAGTGTAGTTGTTATTCTTTGTTCTGCTGGATTGAATCTGGGGGACCATGGAAAAAGTTTGAAAATCCTAGGGTTAATAAAGGTTGTACCTATTGCCCAAACCGCATTTTTAATCTCTATAGTAGTGAATTGTTGAGTAAAGTATGCTTTTCCCATTGGAATTATTTTCAATTCTCCAAGAATATTCCAACAGTCTTTGAGTTTCGATTTAAGTAATCCTAAATATAAAGATTTTTCACCGTTGTTAACCATGCATCTTCCAATTAAGAAATATGCACTTTCTTTAATAGACTCTTGGTATTCATCTTTCAAAATTTCAATTAATATAAGGTTTCCACATAGCTGAGGTGTAGGCCAAATCTTTATTTTGGTTTCCTCATGTAATTGTTTCTTTAGTATGCTAGCATATGTTCTTGGAGTGCTAGAAAAGGATTTTTGAGGTTCCATATCAATGTTTTTATTTGTCATGACATGTGTGTTTGGTTGATGATGAACATTTGGGATTTGTTTATTGTGAAGTTTTGCACTATCAGGATCGAAGAATTCCCATTGATCACCATGATGAAGATTCAAATTCATTGTAAAGGAAAAAGGAGATTAGGGTAGGTAAACCTAAATTCGCGAAAGGAAGATCCCCTCCATCTTATCCCATCTTCTCAAGACATGCTATCCCACTTTTCTAGACAAGTATGCACTAAGACCATTCCACCATATTCTTCGGATTGATTTAAACTATATAGTGAACTTCTTAATCAAATTTAGTATTTTCTCCTTTTAATTGATTGAGACAACGAATAATTTATGTAACTAAATCCCCGTATAAATAAAAGGTCACAACGTCCATGATTCTTATTGTTGATACCAAAATTGACATGCTGATGTGGATTTATCACAAGAAGACACGTGTCAGTTTACGTGGCAGCTACAGACATTTTCTGCAATCACTTTAGCAATGAGGAACTCTTCTTCCCCGAACAACTCCAACGCTCCGAGTAACAGGTGTACTCCGAGGAACTTTATCACTCCGAGGAACTCCATTACACCGAGGAACTTATGAGTATTGAGAAACTTAGGCGGTCCGAGCTGCATCTCGAACAGAGCATTAATTGCAGGATAACCAACAGATCGACTGCTCATTTAATGCTTATCATTAAATACAAATGTATACGCTTAAGGGGGCATTAATTATTTACCCTTTCACATGTACAACCTAGAGGCTATAAATACATTGTATCATCCTCATTGAAAGGGGGGGCGAAATTTCTTGACAAAACTTGTAATTAAGAATTCCAAAACACTCAGCAATAACAGAAACAGTGGACGTAGGTCATTCTTACAAGGCTGAACCACTTTAAAATTTCTTTGTCTCTTTTACATTATATCTGTGATTAAATAATTAGACATAATATAATTTTTACATCAACAGATTGGCGCCGTCTGTGGGAACGATTGTTAGTATCGTTTTTCACCAAAAATAATTCATCATCAATGGTAGATAATCCTGAATCCAGCAATCGAAATGCTGGAAACCCTCCAAATCCATATGCTCCTTCAAACATCCCAGATCTGGCCGGAATAATGACAAATCTGGCCCAGGGTCAGACCGTCATGCAAAAAACTATGCAGCAACTCATACAAACCCTTCATAGTAGTGCACTTACCCATTCAGGACAGTGAAGTGTTCAAAGATAAACCCATTTACTTTCTTCGTGTACTAGGCGTACTGAATCATATCGTAATGAGGAATCTGATGATTTGTCTTATCAACTTGGGCAAACTTCATCAGTACGGGCCACAGATACTGAACAACGTATCACTCTCTCTCCAAAAAGGACCAGTGCATTGGAAAGATTAAGTAGAGTCTCTCCTTTCATCCGATTAGGCCCTAGGAGGAACAAAATCCCCCCTAAGGCTACATCGAAGAATTTTAGAAGACCAACAGATTTAAGGGAAGGATCTGCCCAATCGCGACCAGCTGCTCGTCAAGATAGATCTCAGGAGGCTACATTAACACGATCAGTTGCTCGAACCAACAGGCCCGAGGAAGGAAATGATGTGTGGAAAGGTTCTATTCAGAGACTGGATAATAGATTGGGAGAAATGGCTAAGGCCAGGAACCCCCTACAGCGAACTTTTGTTCAAGGAACACCCTTTGTCCAGGCCATTGTGGATTTTCCCACACCATCAAAGTTCAAAGCACCTATTGTGACCCCCAAGTATGATGGATATACCGATCCTGTTCTTCATATAGAGCAATATCAAGCTACAGCCGACATCTATGCTGTCCCAAACGAGATGAGGTGCAGAGCATTCTCGGGAACTCTTACTGGATCTGCTCAGATATGGTACAATAATATTCCTCGGGGTAAGATTTCAACTTTCTTTCAACTGGCCCAGTTATTCATTGGGAATTTCTATTTTGGGGCAAAGCCAGTAAAACGAGTAGCGCATTTGTTAAGTGTTAGACAAAAGGCTGGCAAAAGCACCAGAGATTATATAACTCGTTTTAATTATGAGAAACTCGAAGTCATAGATTATGAGGAAAAGACAGCAATCACAGCCTTGATGAGTGGGTTGTTGCCCAACAAGTTGTATTACACTTTGGCCAAAGATTCACCCACAACTATGTCAGAACTGATGGCAAAAGCGGCTAAAATCATGAATGCCGAGGAGGCTATGGTTACGAAGAAGAATATGGATAAAGAAACCAAGGTGGAAGTTGACAAAGCTAAGAAGAAAGAGCATAAGAACAATGGTGGTGACAAACAATCCAAAAATAGATCGTCATGGGAAGTGTTGAAAAAATTTGATAATTATACTCCTTTGAAGATGGGTATTAACCACGTCCTGGAAGAAATCAAGAACAACGAAGAGTTAAAATGGCCGAAGAAAATAAAGGCAGACCCTGACAGGAGGAATAGGGAAAAATATTGCGAGTTTCACAAAGATTATGTCCATATGACCAAAAATTGCATAGCTCTTCAGAATGAGATCGAAACACTCATTAGACGAGGAAAACTAACAAAGTATGTTGATCATAAAATAAAAGAAGAAATGACGACCGAACAAGAGAGAGGTATAGATCTCCTCATCGAGTAGAGGAGAACAGGAAAAGAGACCATGAAGATGATATCGAAGACGACCCCGATCTTCCCAAAAAACCAAGGCAGCCAAAACGCGAGGTATTTTCAATACGTTTTGGGTCATTTGATTGTAATGTTATTACAGGTGGAGATGCAGGAGGAGGAGATCTTACTGCAGAAATAAAGGCTTACCTCTGTGAGGCTCAACCTTGCTCATATATTCAACGAATAAATCTAGCCGAGGAAGATCGCCCAAGAAAGGTAAACAAAGAGAAACTGGTCATTGGTTTTTCAAAGAACGACCTTGCAGGTGTCCTATATCCTCATGATGACCCACTGGTGATCAAAATGAGAATGAAAGAAGCGATGATTTTAAGAGTTTTGGTAGATAATGGTAGCTCGGCAGACTTCATGTTCTACTCGTGCTTCGACAATTTAAACTTAAAGTTATCCCAATTGGAACCTTATCACAGACCTCTCCTCGGTTTTGCTGGCGAGAAAGTTTTTCCACTTGGGACGATCAAGTTGGATATATTCATTGGTACATGGCCTTCTTCTCGAAAAGAAAGAATACGCTTCTTCGTGATGGATAAGAATGTTCAGTCAGCCTATAACATCATCATAGGAAGGGTAGGATTGAAGAAGTTCAAAGCAGTTCCATCTACGGTACATCAGTGCCTAAAATTTCCAATAAATTTTGGAGTAGGAGTTATGAAGGGTGATCAAAAAGTAGCTCGGGAATGCTATTATTAATCTGCCGAGCAAGAGGAGATAGAAGAATCAAGGAAAAGACTACTACCTATCAAGTGGATGAAGGTACAAAAATTAAAACATTGGATCCTAGAGAAGAATCACAACTCGTGAAAGGTCAGGTGGTGGAAGCCACAGAAAACATCATTCTGGACGACGAGCATCCTGAACAAACAACTCAAATAGGTTCATCATTGGATGCCTCCCTAAAATAGGAACTAATAACTTTCTTAATAAGCAGAAAGAAAACTTTTGCATGGATTCATGAGGATATGCCTGGAATAGACCCAAATTTCCTATGTCATGAGCTTAACGTGAATAAGGAGATCAAACCAGTGAAACAGAGAAGAAGAGTATTCAGTCCCAAGAAGAATCAAGTTATACAAGAGTAGGTCGAGAAGCTCCAGAAAGATTGCTTCATCGAAGATGTTAAATATCCAGACTGGTTAGCAAATGTGGTGATGGTAAAAAAGAAAAACAACAAATGGAGGATGTGTGTAGACTTCACCGACCTCAACAAAGCATGCCTAAAGGATAATTTTCCATTGCCCCGAATTGACCAACTGGTAGACGCTACCACGGGACACGAGCTGCTGAGCTTCATGGATGCTTATTCTGGTTACAACCAGATCAAAATGAAACCTAAAGACAGGGAGAGTACTTCTTTCATTACCCCTAGAGGAACTTATTGTTATAATGTTATGCCTTTTGGTTTGAAAAATGCAGGTGCGACATATCAGCGGCTGATGAACAAGGTTTTTGCTGAACAAATCAGTAGCAACATGGAAGTCTATGTTGATGACATGCTGACAAAGAGTAAGAAATCTGCCAATCATCTAGTTGACTTAGGTCAGACCTTTGATCAACTGGATAAATACCAAATGAAGTTGAATCCGACGAAGTGCATATTTGGAGTACGAGAAGGAATGTTCCTTGGGTACATCGTCAACCAACGAGGCATTGAAGCAAATCCTGAAAAGATCAAAGCTCTATTAGGGCTGCGATCTCCAACGACGAAGAAAGAAGTACAGAGTCTCACAGGACGAGTAGCAGCACTCAACAGATTTGTATCGCGAACAACTGATATATGTCTCCCATTCTTCAAAATGCTTCGAAAGACTTTTGAGTGGAATGATGAATGTGAGAAGGCCTTTCAAGACTTGAAGAAATATTTGGGAGCACCTCCACTATTGTTCAGGCCAGTGATGGGAGAAAAATTGTACTTGTATCTGGCAGTATCGGAGAATGCAGTTAGCTCGGCGTTGATCAGAATGGAGAATGGAGTGCAAAAACCAATTTATTATACAAGTAAGGCCTTTCGAGGAGCAAAAATCAGATATCCAAAAATTGAAAAATTGGCACTGGCACTGATTGAGGTAAGTAGGAGAATGAGGCCATACTTTCAGGCCCATACTATAGTCGTATATACTGACATGCCGTTAAGACAAGCACTTCATAAACCAAAAAAATCAGGAAGATTGATGTACTGGGCAATAGAACTAGGTGAATATGATATAATTTATGAACCCAGATCATCGCTGAAAGGGTAAGTGGATGTTACAGGATCATCAAATTCGAGCTCAGACCAACTTAGGTTGGTAAAAGGGCAAGAAAAGATGGTCGACGAAGAGCAAGAAATATCAGGGATGGAGAAAAGAAGCAATAAATATTTCACCGATGAACTCTATCAGATTAGAAATTAGAAGACGAGTTGCCTATATAGAGGCTATATGTAGATGGCTCATCTTGCACAACAGGCTGTGGAGCAGGGATCGTTTTGAACAGCCCGAACGAAGTCAATATGGAATACGCCCTATGATTCCAATTCAAAGCTTCTAACAATGAGGCTGAGTATGAAGCCATGATTACAGGTCTTAATTTGGCAAAAACTATGGAGGCGCAACAGGTTATTATCTTTAGTGATTCTCAATTGATAGTAAAACAAATGTTGGGAATATATGCAGCCAAAGAATAACTAATGATTAGGTATCATGCAAAGGTGATGGAGTTGGTATCAGAATTTATTGTTGTTCAGCTGGTAAGAATACCCAGAATAAAGAATGCGAGAGCAGATGCCCTAGCCCGATTAGCATCAGCTACTCGTACCGAGCTATGAAGAACAATCCCAATTGAAGTGTTGGCTAGTCGAAGCATAGAGGAGGATCTGATGATGAATTTTATTAACCTTGATTTAGGACCATCTTGGATGGATCCCATCAAGGCATATATTGAGGAGGGAGAATTACCAATTGATAAGCTCGTTGCCAAGAAGTTGAAGTTTAAAGCTGCTCGGTATGTATCAACTAACGGTATTCTATACAGATGAGGAATTATGGAAGGATTGTAAAGATGTGTACATCCCTCCGAGGTGAAAGAATTGATTGAAGAGATACATGAAGGTCCTATGGAGAACTTGTAGCAGGTCGTACGCTTTTGCAAAGGGTGATGACGCAGGGATATTACTAGCCAACGATGAGGGCTGATTGTATAACCTATGCCAAGAAATGTGATAAGTGACAGCGCTTTTCCTCCAACCGAAGAACTTCACAAGCATTGTTGACACCTATCACTTCCCCTTGGCCATTCGCCATGTGGGGAATAGATTTGGTCGGGCCACTGCCAATGACTAGAGGAAGGTTCAAATATCTCGTTTTCGCAGTGGATTATTTTACTAAGTGGGTAGAAGCTGAGCCTCTTGTCGACATGACTTACGAGAAGGTATATCAATTTATTTGGAAAAACAACATCTGTAGATATGGTCTTCCTCATGCATTCATTACCGACTATGGAACGTAATTTGATAATGAGGAGTTTGCGGCCTATTACCACCAGTCCAACATTTTGAAGCTCCACTCAGCACCAGGACATCCCCAAAGCAATGGACAGATTGAAGTAATTAACAGGACACTGCTAAATGGCTTGAAGAAAATATTAAGTGATGCGAAAGCAAACTGGATCAACGAGTTACATTCAGTACTATGGGCTTATCGTACAACTCCCCGGGCAGCAACTGGAGAATCCCCATATATGCTGGCGTTTGGAAGTGAAGCTGTCATTCCTGCCGAGTTGGGTCTCCCAACACATAGAGTACTGAATTTCAACTCCCCAATCAGCGATTTGATGAGAAGATTGGATTTGGACATGCTCGAGGAAGTTAGAGAAGAAGAAGCCATCAGGAATGTTGCTTACCAATAACGAACAACTTTGTTCTACAATAAGAGGGTGAAGAAGTGTGATCTGAAAGAAGGCGATTATGTGCTGAAGAAAGTCATTCAAAAGCACAACAAATTGGAGGCAAACTGGCATGGACCATATCGAGTTACAAAAGTTGTTCGACCAGGAACTTACCGAATAGCAACTTTAGAGGGGGAGGAATTTAAGAATGCATGGAATGTAGAACACCTGCACAACTATTATCAGGGATGTAAATTCTCATGTAACGCAGTTCCATCAGTATGAATAAATGAAGGTCTTCTGCCAGATTCTCTCCTTTTATTGAAATTTTTTGGGGAATACTAGTGCTACGCACTACTCGGCTCAGACTACTCGGCAACAATATTCCTAAAAATGCCAACTTTGGTTGGTTAGGAAACAACATTCCTAAAAATGCCAACTTCGGTTGGTTAGGAAATAAAACATCCCTAAAAATGCCAACTTCGGTTGGTTAGGAAACAGTATTCCTAAAAATGCCAACTTCGGTTGGTTAGGAAACAAAATATTCCTAAAAATGCCAACTCGGTTTGGTTAGGAAACAATATTCCTAAAAATGCCAACTCGATTTGGTAGGAAATAACATATTCCTAAAAATGCCAACATCGGTTGGTTAGGAAACAACATATTCCTAAAAATGCCAACTTCGGTTGGTTAGGAAACAAGATATTCCTAAAAATGCCAACTTCGGTTGGCTAGGAAGAAAAAATATTTTTCCAAAAGTACCAAAGTTGGTCGGGAAAGAAAAATTCACCAATTTAGGTTGGTCGAGAATTAAAAGATGTTGATCATTGTTGGACAGAGATATTTTATGAGTATATGAGAAAAGGATCAAGTTAAATTTTTGGTACTTGTGATTTTTTAAAAATTCCCGCCAAACTGGTCGAGAAACAAAACATTGTTAATTTTGGTTAGTCGAATGATTACCACAAATTCAAGATAGTCGACAATAAGTTTTAATCAATTACAGTTCGTCGACAAAATACATAATGTTGTTATACATGCACAAACGAAAAAGTGTTTTACAACTACAAGACAATGGCAATCAACACTTGCAAACAAAATATATGTCTTTCATTAAGTCCAAAAACAAAGTACATTGATAATGAAATGTATACTAACTATTACATCGAGATTCCTACTCTATTGGTTTTTTCCCCCGTGCTTTTGAAACAGGTAACTCGTCAGCACGAGGATCCTCCAAAGCATAAGGATAGTTGATGAAGTTAAGGTCTTGGAGCACCCTGATATTCATTACGAATGGTCTATCTAGCAGGTGCTCGGGGCAAGATATCTCTGCATTAGAATGGAGATTATAATCACCGAGGTACTTAGAAATCAAGCACCGAGGAATGTCCCGAGCAGGGATCCAGCTAATGTCAAGCTTGTATGGTGGCACTGGTAGGTCGAGCATCCCAGGATTATGGTAATCCTACAAGTAGTGACCTTGCTCCAGTTTTAGTACACCCAAAGCATTTAGCCACCCTTGTTTGTAGCCCTCATTATTTGCATTCTGGATTCGATCGTCCAAATGATAAAGAGCTTCATTATAGCCTACCATCCAGAATTCCCGTGGCTGCTTGTGGAATTGATAGGTCAATCTTTCCAACTGCTCATGAAGACTTTTTGCAAAAATTTCCTTATTCTCCAAGGCAGATTTATGTGCAGACAGCTGCTCGTCCAGGCTCTGAATCTTCTTAGACATTTCAGCCAATGCTTGATTTTTTACCATTAATTGGAACGCTTGGTTCTCCAATGCTGATTGAGTTCTAGCTTCTTCAATAGTGGGCCGAAGAACTCTTGGTCGTCCCTGAGAAGCTCTTGCTCGTCCTTGAGCAGGAGTACAAGGACCAGCTCTCCTCAAAGTCTCCAGCTCATCGCGCAGTTTGGCGTTTTCAACTTCCGGGAAGGAGAATCCCTCATAGTTCATAGGAACCAAGGCACTTGATGAAGATGCAGCAGACTTCAGTTGAGCCACTTCCTTTTGCAGGTTATTATTTTCTTTCTCCAACAACTCAGCTATTTGCCTGTGCTCCTCAACCTCAGTTTTCAGAGTTCTCTCTCTCACTTCGTAAGCAACGAACATCTTGTCATAGCCATTATCATCATTGAGTTGTTGATATTTCTTTTCATATCCCTCATGTAAAAGAGATGAAGACTCCTTGTATTGCTGTTGAAGTTCATCAAGAGTGCCTTGTAAATCTTCCATCATTTCATAATAAGCCACATTATTGGCTACCGCACGATCAATCAGACACTTCAAATATTGGTAAGCTTCAATTTCCTGCTCTGAAGCATCTTGGCTGAGGATGTCGAAGATTTGTGATTCACTCAGATCTGTGTGACCAACCTTAAAGTACTCATTACATTGCCTCAACAGCTTTGTATCATGAGCAGACAATAACTCCATCCTGGCCATAAACTAGTAAGAGAGGAGAAGGCAATAATTAAAAAGAATATAAGAAGAGCATGAAAAGAAGAGTCAACAATCTGCATAATCAAAAGTTCACATTTTATTACATCATAGAAGAGGGGTACAAAGTTCAAAGTTACATGTGCCAAAGGAAAATAAAAAAAAAAGAAAAATTCGAATAACTTTACACCTTTTCCTTGTCTCCCAAAATTTTCTCGGGATCCTGGGATGAGGAGCTAGGTTGCCCGAGGGGAATAGAGAGTTGCTCGGAGGGAATAGAGAGTTGCTCGAGGAGTGAAGGAGGTTGATCGGATGAGGCAGGCAGAAGTTAAAGTTGCTCGCTGGTTGACTAGATAATAGGGGGGGTAGGGACTTGATCCCCCACCACCATGGAAGACTCCTCAGAGGCAACTTCGTCCTCTTATTCTTCCTCGGGAGTTGGAGGGGGACCCGGGATATGTCGTTGGAATAGGTCAGAGTCTTCATCAAACTTCATTCCTTGTAGAGAAGCAACCTAGCCATCTCTAAAGTATTTGAGACTGCCATATTCTACTTACGACATCATTGCAGCCATGCCCTTATTCCATCCCTTGTCCCAGCCAACACTGAAAGACTTCTTCACAAACAGCTTTCTTTTTTCTTTCTCTGAAGATAGCTTCTCGGACAGAAGTTCCTCGGCAGCCTTCAGTTTATTCCCAGCTTCCTCCTTCTGGCGACTTACTTCGTGAAGCTGGATTAACTCTTCTTCAGCAACCTTGAGTTTATCCTCAAGCTCTCCAGCATTCTTGAGCTTTTCTTCGAGATCTTTGTTCTTATCTTCTAGATCCCTTAATTTCTTCTCCAACCCCTTGGAGACTTCAACAACCTCAGTTTTTTCCTCCTCAATCGAAGTGAGTTTCTTCTCCCAAGCAATCTTATCATCATCATATTTCTGACGAGAGTCCTTCAAAGATTGGGTAAGACCCACTAAAGTTTCCTCTACACCAGACGAGGAGCTTGAAGCTTTGATAGCTTCGTCTTTCTTTAAAATGGTATTAAAATAAGTCACCAACTGGAAAAAGAAGGTAACGACAAGTCAGTATAGAGACATATATAACAAGGGAAAAATGAGAAGTTTAAAACAATAAAACTTACTGAAGCAATATGGCGAGCAACCAAAGAGGTGACCATATCCCGAAAAAGGTTTTCTTTAAGTCCTTGGATCTCAGGAATGATCTAAGTATTCACTGAGCTCATGGCAGAGCTCGAGGGAACAAAAGTAGGAACACCAGTTCCACTAGTTTGGGGCTGAGAGATGGTTTCAACCAAATTGACCGAGGAGCTTTTCTTCAGCCTCGTCGGGAGAACAGGAACAGTTTCGACCAAAGAGGAACTCTTGGTCGGTGATATGACAACCACCTCTTTTGGAGCATAAGTCTTACTCGGAGCCTCTGGGGGCTTCTCAGCAGCCTTCTTGATTGCAGCAGAAGGAGGAGCATCAATTTTCTTTGTCCCCTCTGGGACATCAGGTTTACTTCTTTTTGCCTCCCCAGCACCAGAGGCAGATTTCTCAAAGATAGACGGAACCCTTCTTTTACCCATCCTTTCACTAAGGGGAATGTGTGATTCAGAAGAAGAATCTTCAGGAACTGGCACCGGTTCAATATCGCTGATCACCGGATGAGCAGTAAAAGAAGATGTGTAGCTCTTATACTGCAGTAAGTATGAGGTAGACCTAATATGCTCATCGGCAACAGTCTGATGCAAGCTCCAGATAAGTTTTAAGTGCTTTATGTTAACTTCTGTCTCTTTTGGAGACTTTCTCTTACTGTCAACTGCAAATAAATAAAAATTGAAATATCAGTGAAACATTTTATCAAACACAATGAAAGCATAATTTCAAAAATAAAATAAAATCAAAATAACCTATCCGATTGCCATAGGGAAGGCATCTGGGACCCTGATATACTTCATCTCCAGTTAAAGGAGCATGTTGCCAATTTTTTATAACAACCCCATGATCAAAATAGTCCCTATTGGCATCTGGAAGATTGACCACTAATGCCCTATTTAAAAATCTAGTTGTTAAATAAAAAGTATTATCCCCAACTTCCCATCTATAACAAAACATGATCTCTAGAATTCCTATGCAAGTTCCATGAATTTGATTTAGTCTATGAACCCCGTTAACTATTCTCCATGTAGTGGGGGCTATTCTTGCAGGAACAACGTCAAAATACTGACAGAATTCCAGACATAAAGGATTTGGCGGAAATGAAAAGCCGCATTGTAATACCCCGTACTTTGATTATATTTATTTTTGGGAATAATTAATTAAATTGCGTAATTAATCGGAAATTAATTCGGGTTATAGATACTAATGAGATGCGAATTGGTATTTGATTATGTGCATATATGATTATATATGTATTTGGTATTATAAAATTTGTCGTGAGATTTATATACGGCAATTTGGAAATTTTATTGAGACGCGTGGGACCGCCGCGTCACGGTGTAATATTTTGATAATAAAACTGAATTTAAAATCTATAATCCGTATGGTCGTTTTGAGTGCGCCAACGCGTCCGGAAGGGTCGAGATAGTCAAAAATCACTAGCCGGGGGTATAGTTTGGGTCCCGGGGTATTTTTAGGCCATACCGGCAACTCAAAGGGTATTTTGGTAATTTTACATTTTGAGGAATTAAAAGTGACGAAAATTAGAGATGTAAATCTGATGTGGGTTTAACCCATTAAGCCCATTAACCAAACCATATTAACCTAGAAAGCTACGTAGGTTATCATTTAGGTTTTCTAAGTTCCCAAATCAAAACCCTAGCCACCTTAAGCCACCATTGGAGAAGGAGCTTGGAGAAGGAGAGAAAGAGAGGAAATTCTGCAGAAAAACATCATCAACCTACACCAAAGTCAGAAATCAAACCAAGGCAAGTGACTTTATTCCATTTAATTTCTGAGAATGTCTTTTCCATGTTAGAAAATTCGTATTTATGGTTTGTTCTTGATGAAACATGAAAACCCATGTAGTTTAGATCATAAAACTTGAGGAATTTGAGAAGGATTGCATGTAGAATAGTTTGGAGACGATTAATCTGATGTTAATACATGTTTGGGTGAAAGAAAAACGAATTAAATTCTGGGATTTGATGATGATATGTAGTTAGGGTTCATGTTCTTGAGATATTTGGAAAAAGTGTAGAAAGTTGTAATTTAATTGATGTTAGGATGGATTGATCCCTTAAAAACATGTTAGGATGTGATTATATATGTTTAGTATTGATTATAGACCTTTAAACGATTGATTGGGACTTAGTTTAGAAGATTTGAGGTGTTAAAATGGATGAAAAACGATTTGGGGAAAATCTGGGCCGAAGCTGGTAGCTCGTTAGAAGCAGCCCCCAGGTCGTTCGAACGAACTCGTTCGAACGAGCTTCTAACGAGTTGACCAGTCGCTGCTAACGAAAAGGGATTTCGTTCGATATCTCGTTCGAACGAACTGGGATCTCGTTCGAACAGTCTCGTTCGAACGAGACTTCTAACAAGTTGGCAGAGGGATCTCGTTCGAACAGTCTCGTTCGAACGAGACTTCTAACGAGTCGACAGTTTGGTCCTTTTTGGACTGTTTTGATTTTTGGAGTCCCGAAAACTGGTTCGGGGGTAGAGTTAACATTCTTTGATGATGTAAGGATAAATTTGGGACTTTTGGATTATTATGAGGAGTAAATTATATACGAGAGTTGTATTACATGGACGGTTTGGGTTGAGACGTAAGTGGTTACTACGACGTGAGAAACTATAGCGCGTATGATTATAAATCGGATTAGTATAAATTGTGATGATTATAAGTTAGTATGAGAATATGTACTACGATTAAAATACGGTATTACTAAGACGTGTGTTTACTTAGTATTGGTATATGACTGTGTGTATGACATACCTACCATACTTGCTATCACGGGAGGTTGCGTTCGCTTAGGACCCTCTAATCCTTGTGTGCCTACGGGGGGGATATAGACTGGTACCTCGATGAACATAGGTCATAGAAAGACTTATTGGGATATTAATAAGTCCGCTGACCGTGGGAGCGTAGGTATGTGCGTGACCCACGTGATGGTGACTGTGTTCGCCTCCACTAATTGTAATTTTTGTTATATGAACTATTCCTGAGAGATTCGGAATATGTGATCCTTATGTACGTGATGTACCGGGATGGATAGCAGAGTATGTGTGCACCGCAGCTTAGTTCTCGGGGTGCTTGTATTGTATAATTACGATGTGATTAATATACATTTAATTAATGAGAATCCTCATGATAATGTTGTAAATATATTACGGTATTGTTTTGAGAAATATAACAAGTTAACTGTTGGTTATTTATATTGCATATTGAGCATCTGAGTTTACATTAAATCCCTATATAATTACGAGCGTTATATGTTAATAGAACTGGGTAATAAGGGTAGAAACTATTACAGTCTAGCTAGTTATGATGTCACTTAGCTAGTGGTTTATGTCGTTGTAGATGGGTACTTACGTTAGGAGTGCACAGTTAGACGAGAGGTGAGAATATAATGTGAGTGCACGTCCTAACATGTACTTTGCATTTAATATTTTAAATGTTTTTAAAGCACTTGCAGGTTTTTAAAATATAACTCCACATTCGGGCTCTGACCCGTTTGCTTTTCAAATTTTTTTCTTGTAAAACCATTTTAGGTGCCCAGCCACAGGGACACCAAGCATAGGATACTCATTCAGGTGACGAGCTGTAGCGGTTGGTGGAAGCTACAGGGATTTGCATGTAGACGCTTCTATCTTTTGGATTCCAGAGTCACTATCTATCAGTTGTAGGGCATGTTGCCCATTTCTATTTAGAGACATCTTTCTATTTACAGTTTTCAGAGGCATGACTTGTACTGTTTTAGTTTTCGGTTTACTTATCAGTTGTGGGATTTGTAGTGAGGAGTTTTCCTCCAGACTTTATTTACTCTATTGTGATGGTTATTCGTTTTACTTCAGCATGGTGTATGGTGTTATTTATTTCTTCATTATACTTGTTGCATGTTAATCGGACTTAAATTAAAATTTGGCAACTTACTTTTTAAACACTAGGTGGTTAGTAATAATAAAATGTTTTCGACAGTGATGCTATTAACTGAGCCAACTTGGCATTTTGAATTAATTTAATAAAGGAGTAGCTACCCAGTATTTAATTAGTCGGGGTGTCACACGCATTAAATAATAAAGAGGCTGGGGAACCAATGTCCCTCAGCCAAACGAAAATAATCTGAAGGCTCAGAAAGTTCCTCCAGAATAACCCATGAAGGGATAGAAAAGTCAAAACAAAACTTCTCAAGAGATTCAACATGGTAAACCATGATGAATAAAGGAAATGGAAAAGAAGGAAGAAAATCTTACATGAAAAGAGTGGATCTGTTGACAACGAACATTGAAAAGGAGGAACACACAAGAGAGAAAGACATTGGAAAACTCAAAGATAGAAATTTGAAAAAGTAGAAGACGATGGGATTGTTTGCGATGCTTAAATACCTTACCTTGGGAAATGGTAAAGTTAATGATTACAAAAATAAACGATTACGCTACCGGCGGCTAAAAGGATCAAAAAGTGCACGAAGATCGAGGCGGTTATAAAAATTCAAAAAAGCCTGATTCTGCGAATTTGGAAGGAAAAGTAAATACAAAGGAAACACTCCTAAAAATTAGAAGGATCATTTAAAACTGCCATATTCCGAGAAAGAATGTTCCACTCTTCAAATTTCGAACTATGAAACATTGGGGGCTTCTGTTGATACCAAAATTGACATGCTGACGTGGATTTATCACAAGAAGACACGTGTCAGTTTACATGGCACCTACAAACATTTTCTGCAATCACTTTAGCAACGAGGAACTCTGCTTCCCCGATCAACTCCAACACTCCGAGTAAAAGGTGTACTCCGAGGAACTTTATCGCTCCGAGGAACTCCACTACACTGAGGAACTTATGAGTACCGAGCAGCTTAGGCGGTCCGAGCTGCATCTCGAACAGAGCATTGATTGCATGATAACCAACAGATCGACTGCTCATTTAATGCTTATCATTAAATACAGATGTATACGCTTAAGGGGGCATTAATTATTTACCCTTTCACATGTACAACCTAGAGGATATAAATACTTGTAATTAAGAATTCCAAAACACTCTGCAATAACAGGAAGAGTGGACGTAGGCCATTCTTGCAAGGCTGAACCACTTTAAAATTTCTTTGTCTCTTTTACATTTTATCTTTGATTAAATAATTAGACATAATCTAATTTTTTACATCAACACTTATGTCTATATTTTCAAAAATTGCTAAGTTAATTAGATTTTTCTATGTTATACCTTCATAATGGGGTGTATTCTCCTTCATAATCAATCCCATATATCTACAAGGAACCTTATACCACAGTTCGTGTCTTATATCGAGCGATTTCTTTTTTCTCATTTTGTTTTCTTACAAACACCCATCGATAACCTATGGTGTTAGCACCCTTTGGGGTTTGTACTAAATGTCTAAATACACAACGTTTATTTAAAGACTTAAATTTGTTCCTTTATGGATATTTCACATTTTTGATAAGCTACTCTTTGTCGACATTTATTTATAGTGCTTTGTTTTGAATTCTTATCAGCATTTCCCTATAAGAGTTTCATAGCTACTACATATGTAATTATTCCATCGATGATTATTTCTTTGTGATCCCATATTTATCTTTAATGCGTATAAAATTTAGATATCTAATTAATATTATTATATACATTTGTCTCTTTAGGGGCTTGTATAGTCACTTTAGAGACTTGTGTCTTTTCATATACAATAACCTCTTCGGGGGTTTAAAGAAAGTGGATCTTTTGTCTAAAACCTATTATGAAGTGTTATGAGGGAATAATTTATAATTTGATCTCCACATTCGTGGAGTTGAATATTTAGAATCTACATCTCTGCCTTGCTCCTCATATGTAATAAATTCATTTTTCGTTGAATCAAATTTTCCTGGTGGTATATCATTTCTAGATAGCGCATTTGTAGTGGGAATATGAGGCTTCGTCACTTTTGTTGCGTCATTAAATGTGCTAGAAGTTATTTTGAAATGTTTTGAAGATGTAATATGTTGCATACTTCTACTCACATTGAGAAGTACAGAGCCTAGATGAAATATCTGTAACTATTCTACCATAATTATCATTGTTTTTTAAGAACATATTGTATTTAAGGCATGTTGTTACCTTTCCTTAACGTTGGAAATAGTGTTTTATCAATAAGAAATTTTGCAAATGTAATGATAAACACATCGCCCATATATATAACAAATTATTGAGGGGTAATCATAACCAATATATATTCCTAAATGATGTTAGGACACCATTTTGATAGATATTATTGGAGGGATGTTCATATGCACCGTACAACAAAATTTATGCAAGTATGAGATGTTTGCATAACATCATGACATGGGTTGAGAAGGGGGAAAAGGTATATATAGTAGTTGGCCTAATGTAAATTAACATAGTATCATGTAGGATGTCATGTCCCCAAGAAGAGACTAGAAGTTTAGATTGTAGAATTAAAGGTCATGGAACGAGTTATAAACACTTGATTAAAGACTCAACTAAACCATTTTGGATGTATACATGGGGAGATGTGTGCTCAACATCAATTCCTTGTGATAAAAAATAGTCATAAAAACTTAAGAAGTAAATTTTCTCATGTATTATCTAAACAAATGGATTTAAATTGTTGATTAGGATAATGTGCTCCAAGAATAATGATTTAAGTAAGAAATTTTTCAAAAGTCAAATTTGTAGTTAATAACAAAAAAACATATAACCAAAATTTTAGTGGATCAATTAAAACATTAAATATTTAAAAGGTATGCTACAAGGGTGGATGGGACGAAAATTATCCCCTTGAATCCTTGGTAAGAGATATGGAGAATCGGAATCTATTTTGAGAAAATATGGATTGGTGATTAATTTACCTTAAGAACAAGAGGTGAAAAAAATAATAACTAGGTAGTGTAAGTGTTTGTTAAAGATTTCCCATTCGAGTCATTATGATTTTATACAACAGTGGTGTTGTGGGATAGAGATGAGGGTGAGGTATGGTGCAGCCTCAACCTTGTCTATTTGGTGCCCCACAGATGCTATTTGACACCATGTACAGTTTGGTGGGTGCTTGGTCCCAATCTTGCGTACGCGCGGGGCTTGATCATAGTCGTCAAGTTGTTTCATATAAAAACAAACAAATGAGGGTGCGTGAGCCCTCTTAGGGATCACCTTAAGGATTTTGAGGTTCCTCAATTTTTATGGGGATTCTTGGTATGGGTTTGGGGGCCTAGTTACGAGTGGTGAAGGTGTTAGGCACCCCTTTTTTTATCTACTTTATATGTCTATTTTCCACGGGAGGTCGAGGTGATCTCCATTGGAGGTGGACAATAAGGTGTCTCTTGTGAGTGGACATTAAGGTGTCACTTATTTCTATGGAAATTTGGGTGCCACTTGTGTCTATATGCCTTCAAGGTGTGAGTGCGTGAAAGTGTATTGGATTAGGCTCATGAGTGAGAACTTGATATTGGGCTTACGTACCCATTTGTCAATGGGGGTCAAAGATGATGTAGTTCGATATGAAGTTTTCCACACAAAATGTATTTTAGACATCAGTGAGTGCAAATGTTGAACTTGGCATAGAGAGTTTGTTTCAACGTTTAATGATTCGTGATTTGATAATGGGGACATCTTAGAGTATCTCGTGAATGCCTACGAGGCGTAGTGCAGGGAATTGACTTTTTATGTAAAGGAAGACATGTTTTATACATAAGGAGACACATGTGAACCTTGGAAGTCAAAGGCATGGATCTATATATCTCATGGACTACGTAGGGTGAGTGCAGGAAGTCGCGAGTTGAGATATTACATATCTTGGTGGGGAAAACTATGTGTCGCTAGGAAATACTTCGGGTATCATAGGTTGTAATAAGTTATTAGAATGTATCGCAAGGTGATATATTGGGGATATATTACAACAACTTTTGCTCACGAGTATGCCTCATTGTTGCGTCTACTTACCCATTTGTATGAGGGGTCAAAGCCTATGTACTTTGTAATGTGGATACATCAACGTGTTCTTATGCATCGTGTAATTGGGATATATCTTGATATCTCCTAGGTTGAAAGAGAAAAGTCATGGGTTGAGATATTATACATTTCGGGGTGGACACTTTTGTGTCACAAGGAGATATTTAGGATACCTCATGGTGCGATACATTATTAGAATGTATCACATGGTGACATATTGGGGACATATTACGAGAGCTTGTGATCATGAGTGGGCCTCATTATTAAGAATATGTACACGTTTGTATGTGAGGTCAAAGCCTACGTAGCTTGTATAATGGATTAACTAGCTTAAAGGTGATAAGTCATACATATGGATGTATGGAGAGAGATATAAGAATATCTCCATGGGAACTATATGTTGAGGGAAATACTCCAGAGTCTTATGCTCATGAGTGGGTTACAATATTGTGTCTACGTACCCATGGAGCCATGGGATCAAAGTCTATGTAGTTCATTCCGTGAGTTACTAAACATGACTGACGCAAAGTCTTAGTACTTCCAAAATTTAGTTCCATTAGAAAACATGTTTCTTGTGAACACGTGTATTATGTTTGTAATCTTTTGTAATAAATGATCAATGAAGATCCAATATATATTTATTGAAAACATAATTTTGGTTATGTTTGGTTTTAGAGTGGAAGATGCTTGATAAGATAAAAGGTGTGTTTTATTCGTCTTATGCCTTTGTGCATATCAAAGAGTCTGGGATAATCCAGTAGACTGCTTATATGAACACATGTTTTAAAATTTGAAAAAGCTAGCGATTCAATGGATTGATTTGTATAATAAATTGCCACGCACCAGTCCAATTTTTACCAAATTTATCTTTGATTAAATTAGGAGTGCATATGAGATGAAGTTCAATTTTCAATTATCAAAGCAGGAATGCAATCAACACAAAAGATGAGGAAAAATCCCTTGAAAAGGGCAAAAGCATATATTCAGCATTATCGAATGATTTGACAAACAATCGACATACAAATACTTAGACAAACTAAATGAGATGCGTAGAGTATTCAAAACCTTTTATAGAATACGACTCGATCCAAAGTCATCCAATGGTAGTGGTGTACCCTCGGTATCCACTGATCAGCCTTGTCTTCTTTAGTAGTGAAAAGTTGGCTTTACAATTAAGCAATAAAGAGTTCTGCCCACAAAGGTTTATAGTATAAAAACCTTCTTCGTGATGTGGTAAAGAGATCTAAATTATTCCAAGGGGTTTAAAATGTTTATGGAGGTGTTTCATCACAAAAGAGAACTAAAAAGAGGTGTTTTGATTATGAAAAGAGTTCTTAAGAAGTTTAATCCTGTCCAACTGTAGGAATAAATTTCTAATCAAGTCAATTTGTTTGTAATTTTCTTAATTCCGGACAAAATAATTTGAGTCTAGGCCAGTTTTTAATTTGAGATTAATTGAAGCCTGTGACAGTTCAAGATTGAAAAATTTGGAATTGAAAGCTTTAAAGAAGAAATCAAGTTAAGTTGTATTAATCATACTCATTTTGTTCTTGATCACTCAGGTATGAATACTTAAGATAATTGATGTGATTTAAAACTATGATTAAATGATGGATGAGTTAAATATTTTTAAATATTGGGAATCAAATTAAATATCTTCGAAAATGTTCTTAACTCTTTCTGAGTTTATATATATATATATATATATATATATATATATTGAACATTCGAGGATTTATTTAAAAATAAAAAAATTGTTTAACTGTCTTTAGAATGACAATGTACATCGTTCTAACGGCATGCTCATGTTGCTCGAATGATGTGGCAAGTCGCTCGAAAGAGCTTCCGCCTCGATTTTAGTGTTTTGTCTTTATTGGACTCTTGTTTGATCAGAAATAAATACACCACTACTTAGACATTTTACAACAGAACATAACAGTTTCAAAAATTCCCATACATTTATTTATCATTCAGAGTTTATTCAAGATCAAATTACTCATTTCTATAGTTTGTGATTTTGAACGAGTTTGCCAAAAGATAGTTCATTCATTGATTACACCATCTAAGGTCATTGGAGATGCTTGCGAGTATACCTCGCTGAAGATGAGAGTTACGGTTCTTGAGGGTTCTTACGAAAGTCCTTTACTGATTTAGACTGGGTATCTATGTGGATTTGTTGCGATAGATTCACTATAGATTTTGCGATATTATAAGTTGTGATTTACTGTTCATAGTGAAATAAAGAGGTTTTACCTGAAAGGGGTTTTCCCTAAAATTATTTCTTTTGCCGCATGTTTTAATTGTTTAATGGATTAAATCACTTAGGTGTATGTTTAGGGTTAAGAAGATAAAATTGAATTTAACTAAAAATTGAAATAGTTGTTTTTACCCAAAGCACACACTAAATGGCCTTCTCAAATTAGTATCAGAGCTTGTTCCACTATTTTATTATGTTTGTGATCCCGTGACTTTAGGTATGCCTTTCGGTAATTTTGATGATTTTAGAAATCACGTGTTTCAAACTTCTAATTGGAAATCACGCATGAAGTCTGCTCTTAAATTTTTTATTAAAAAGGATAATTGTGAGAAGTGTCTTTGTTGCGAGGGGTTTGGCCATAGGATTGATGAGTGCCCTACCAAACTTAGGTAGAATTTTAATAAATCGATAAATCGTGTTTCTACCCTTAGTGAGAGAAAACCGAAAGAAGAAAACATTTATGCCAGTAAGAAAGACCTTCCCACCCTTGTGGGTGACTGACTGATGACGACATACTTTTGCATGATTTTTCCATAACCACAGTTTGTGATGCACTAGAGCGTGAGGGTGAGGTGAGTGGGGATGAGAGTGAGGATAAAAAGACTTGCAAACTACCTTTAATGAGTTCTGTGAAGAAACCTTGAAAGTAAAGAAGGCAAACTTGAAGTTAGAGGATAAATTGAAAGAATGTTCCATAGAAAATAATAATTCCAAGACTTTAATTGAGGAACTTATAGCGCGTGAGAAGAAAACTTTAGAGAAGATAGAATATATTGAGGGTGATAAAGATATTCTTCGAGGGTTGATAGAGGCTATGAAAATGGAATTACTTGAGTTTAAGTATTCTAGGTGTTTATTTGAGTCGAGGATAGGTGAGCTTGAGGTGAAATTGAGAGGTTCTAGTAAGGTTAAATTTGATTTGGAAGCTAGGTCCGAAAAGTTAGATAAAATCTTAGTAACCATCCAAATCAAAGATAATAGGTCTAGTATTGGCTTCGATAAACATGTTTCACCTGTTCCCAAATCCAAAACCATGCAAGAAAGAGAGACACCTAGGATTGTTAGGAGAGAGCTTCCTAGGAGCATTAGGAGAGAGTCACCTAGGAACATTAGGAATAATTGACCTACAACAAACACTCTGCGCCGTATCTACACTTGCCCTCATTGAGGTAGGAGAGTTCATCTTAGACGGTTTTGCTACAATCTTAAAAATACTCCCAGAAAGTCTAAGAATAAGGTTGTTAGAGGCATTAGGTATTAGAGTTGGTGACATGCGTGTCATTTCCCCTGGTTCTCCCCACGTTTCATCTTTATGTTGAGCATGTTTGTCGGATTGTCATATGTCAGTATTTGCATCATGATTTATTACTTGCTAGTGTTATGACTTATATCTCGCTGTATTTTTTTACTTGAGTATTATTAAAAAATACAAAAATATTTTATTTTTTTGGTTTTTGTGTCGTGAACTTTCATGTTTGATATGGCATATTAGTATGCTTGGACCCCATCCTTTCATTATTCATGTGTCTAGGACATTTGGTTGTAATTTTTTATGCTTAGAATGATCTTAACCATTGTATTATGGGGTTGTTTCGAAGTTAATATATATTTTATTCGACTTTGTATATATGCCATCTTTGCACACATTCATGAGTTTATATGAATGTTTGACATCTCTTGTACATATGAGTTTGGTGAGACGTTCTTATCTCAATTTTGTCATTTATGCGTAAGTAGACATAAGGAGGAGGTGTGCATGTAAGAACCGTTTACCGTGAGGATAATAACTGAAAAAATGATGAGTGTTAATGAGGAAAGGCTATGAGAGTGTAAAATGACTCGTCGTGAAAGCAACCGTTTAAAAGTGTCCGAAAAAAAATTAAAGGAAATAAAAAGAATCATATGCCAAAAATGGGCCATTTAGTTTATGTTCATTCAAAAGAAAAATACGTTATATTTAATGGAGTTTGGATGGATAATTTAAACGGGTTTATGCCATGAATCCCAATGTTAAAAAATCGTATCATGATGCTATTGTTTGCAGAATCGTCAAAATTCCGGATTTGTGTGCATATTTGATTGTTTAGTTCATTTAGCTCACACTTTAATTATCACATATGCCTAAAATAAAGTTTGATGATATTTCGCTATCAATTAGAGCTTCTTGAACATTTCGACGTGTTAAAATTGTGACTCATTTGTTATAGTTCACGCTCATACATTCCATAACCATGTTTGTGACTCATTTGAAAAATTGTGACTCATTTGAAAAACAATATCTTTTGCGCTGAGGTCCCATTTCTTGCGCGTATTGTTCAAGACATCTTGGAAGGTCAAAAAAATATTCCGACCATATATTTAGACTCACAAAAATATAAGGAATATTACCATACGAAGAAAAATAAAAAAATAATATGTTTTGCGTGGAGGTCCCGTTTCTTGCCCGTATTGTTTAGGACATCTCGAAGGTCAAAAAAATTCCGAACATATATTTAGACTAAAAAATATAAGGAATTTTACCATGCAAAGAAAATTCAAAAAATAATATGTTTTGCACAGAGGTTTTGTTTCTTGCATGGTATTGTTTAGGACATCTCAGAAGGTCAAAAAAAAAATATTCCGATCATATATTTTGACTCACAAAAATATAAAGAATATTACCATGTGAAGAAAAATCGAAAAAATATGTTTTGCGCGGAAGTCCTGTTTCTTATGCGTATTGTTTAGGACGTATTGGAGGATCAAAAAAAATATTGTGAATATGTTTTTTGACTCACAAAAATATAGGTAATAAAATCCTTAGCATGAAGTTTAAAAAAAAGGAAGAAGATCGCGTGTCCTAGGACAGGCCACGCTCAGGCCATTTACATGCTGTCTCAAGTTGATTTTTTGGATTAGCCACCTGTCGACTTTTTTTTGGTTCCAGGACAAGATGCTATCATTGTAGGACTGTGTTGTAGTATATAATCTTAGAGAAAGGAGTTCTAGGGTTATTGTGCTCTCCTCATTTCGTGACAACCATCTCTCTCACACAAAAATTGAACTCCATAGAAGAACCATATGTCCAGAACTTGTTTGGGCTGTAACTACCTTCTCACACCATGTAAACCACCTCTAGAAAGTCTCTAACCACCTTACATTACCTTAATAAACCATAGATGACCTTATAGTGAGGTAGAAGATAAAGTTCTCCATGTTTTGATGGGTATTTGAAGAGAGTGTTCTGGGTATGTGTCGATGGGTGTTTAAAGGGGGTAGATCTTGAGGTTAAAGAAGCAAACTCGTGGAGCATATATGGAGTTAACTTTGAGGGCTTTTAGAAGCCCCCTTGATGCCACCGTTGGTGGTGGGAAATACTCCATCTTCTTCACCATTACCACCATTGTTAGAGCTCATTTAAGGTGGGATTTACTAATCTTAGTTCAAGTTTATTGATGAGTTAAATTTTAGAATCATTATTTAAATATTTTAGTCTTAAAATATGTAGGATTTGTTATAGTTGCATCCAAGAAATTTATTGGTAGATTTCTATGATCTCATGAATAAATGGGTCTCAAATAAAGGTTTTAAAGTTGGTTTCACTTAAACAAAAATATTCAGATTTCTATTCTCCACCATTTGAGTGTAAAAGTGTGTAGAAAAATGATTATAATGTATTATTGAGTTTATTAAGTACACACTTGATGTTTGAAAGAAAATGGGCATTTACAAAAAAGTTAAATTGAGTTTTTAAAGTGTTACAAAATTTTAGAATACTATTCATGGGATTTTTATGAAATAAAAATGTTAGGAAGTTTCATTTGGTGTAATTCTAGTAAAAATGAATAGTGGCCATTTTTATGAGATAAAAATGGGAGGAAGTAGTATTTGGTGCATTTCTAATAAAATGACATGATGAACTTTCGTATGAAATAAGAATGCGGAAAATGATTAATGTTGTCAAATATTTATGAAATAAATATTTTTAACTTTGTTTGTAAAATGGAGTACTTTATGACTAAATGGTTATTTTCGAGTTTAACGAAGTTAAGACGATCTTACTTACTTGAAACGCATGTTTGTTGTGAATATTATAAGAATCTAGAAAGAAATGCACTTTTAATCTATTCAATAGGATATTAACACTTATAGTACATTTTTTTGGATATAAACTCGTAGTATTTTGCGAATGAATATGTGAGCGAGTTTAGAAGTGGTCATCTTGGGTTTAAACATGAAGCAAGACAAAGATGTTATTTCAAGCAATGAAATTGTTGAATTGACAAGTATGAAAGTTGGGGAGAAGCGTGATTTAAACAAAGTGTTAAAACAGCTAAAGCATTAAAATGTTATGTTGGAAACTTAATGATTGTTTTTGGGAAAACACACTTGTCAAGGAGTTAAACTGCAAGTTTTTATAAGTAAGGGTGAATTGGTAATTTACCTAAAGTGGAACATTCTTATAAAATAAAAATGTTAATGAATGTTTTTATGCTAGTGTGAGTGAAATTGAATCAAGTCCTAAAAAAATAAATGATTTTGGGTATAAAATTAACATGTGTATAAATAAAGGGCTTAAAGAGAAAACAATAATTTTCCCAGTATAATGGGAAAATGGAAGGTTAAGTCCAAGGCTTTGGCTTCAGCTCGAAAAAGTAAATGAATGTAAACATTATGAAAATGTTGAACAAATTGGCAAGATAATGATATTGGATGATGCTGGATTAAATAATTAAGCACGGTTTTGTTGTCCCTAGTGGTGAAAGACTCCAAACCAACTGTAGTTTACTTAGTGCTCGGTGTAGGAGGGTGAAATTCTGTGCAATCGTGGGTGTGCGTGTGTTGTGATGTGTGTGCATGTTGGTGGAATACCTAAAGATAATGTTAAGTAATGAACTGAATATTCATGAAAGGGGCATAAATTTAGTAATGCAAGAACAACGTATTAAATGTTTAATATTCATGTGTCAACATGGGATGGTTTAATAATATGATATAATGATGTTTAAGCTACCTAATGAGGTTTGAATCATAATAAACACAAACGTGCGTTATATAAAGCTTTCAAAGAAAAATGAGTATTTTCTAAACACGGTGAGTGTGTATGCATTGAAAGAGAGTCTTAAGTAATGATTAATAACTCGACGTGAGTTAATAACGTTGAGAAATAAATGTTTGAAAGAGAATGAAAGGATCCCCCTAACAGTTGTAAATTGTCTAATTGGGTGAGTTAACGTAAGAATATGCTAGTTCTAAGTTTAAAATTCAAAATGATTATTTTGTAAGGACAAGGAAGATGAAAGGGGTCAAATAACTTTTTCGAAATAAAACGGTTTCATACATTGGGACATGCGTTTTCCAATTGTATATATGTAGATATATACGTATTTTCACATGCATGTAGTGTAGCATGTGAGTATTCCTTTTTGTCGTTCGTTTCTATACTGCATGTGTATATAATCCCACTGAGCATTCGGCTCACATCCCTCCTTTGTTACGGCACGTTGCATGACGTTTCGTACTTTGAGAGCGTTATACAGGTAAGTAGTTACTTGCTTTTATGATTAGTAGCTTTGTTTACTTGGCCTTAGGGGAAGTCCCCTTGGGTCCTATCACATAGTTGATTATAATTGGAATCACATGCTAACAAGAGTAACATTAAATAATAATAATAATAATAAAACTGGATTGGAAACATTATTTAGGTTGTTTTATTGCACTTCACAGTTAACGTACGGACCGGACCGGGTTGATCATTTACTAACCTTTAAATTCAGGTCGGGGCATTACAAAAATAATCTGAACATTTTTTATAGATGGAACACAAACTCAAATGAAGTTACCTAAGTCCACAACAAATATTATCCTCTCAAACATAAATTAGAACCTTAGATACAAGTCTAGTGGAACATGCAAGGGTACTAAAAGATCCTTAACAAAAGTTTCAACAACACACATAGAGAAATCTTGTTTAAACATAATGCAAATTGATTTTAGGGGATTCAAATATAGTTAAGCTCAAAAAAAAGCTTTTGGGACTAATATAACATGAATATGTCCCCAAATGATCTTAAACCAGATTATACACCACAGCCACTAAACTCAGTTTTACATACAAAACACATGTGTTTGATTTAGAATACGATAGATCATTTAAATCGAATCAAACCAGCTAAAAAGAAGACGATTGAGTCAGTTAAGGTCTAAGAGCAGTAAAAATCCAAAACATGTAATTTAATCAAAGGTTTAGTTTGGATCGAACAATATATGTTTTAGGTTTTAAAGTAACAAACACGAAAACTAGTTTTAGGTTTAAAACAACAAGGACAAAAACTAGTTTAGGCAAAAAAAATTATAGGTACACGTCTATAAATAAGAGGAAGAACTGTGCCCAGAGATCAAGCAGAAGTACATGCAGAAGGCAAAGAATGGGAAATTAGCTCTCCAAGTGCCATGGGTTGAACCAAAACATCAAATGCCAAAATTTGTTCAAACTAAGAGTGTTGAAATACTCGTACAACCACCATATCTTCAAAAAATAAAAATTCAATAACAAATCTTGTTAAACTCATAAACACTCAAAGATTATATGAATCAGAGTTTGAGTGTTTGAAAAAAACCGTAGAAACTCTTAAAAATTTGAACATACACGATAGATTTAGAGAGATAAAGTCAAGACATAATTTCGAGCAACGTTTTGGTAGATTTTTCAAATAAAAATATCCACAAAGCCTGATATATATAGTGAACAAAGGAAGGATCGAGAACAACCCAGCTAAGCACGTAAATACCAACAAAAGTAAGGGTACTAATGTAAAAGACCATGGATGGTTAATGGTAATAAAGGAAGAGGTCATTCAGGGTTACAGACGTAATTAGGCAAGGGCAGACCAAGGGTATAAGAGTAAAAAGGCACGGGACATATTGGTCGACCTACAAAAGGGTTGTCAGCTCATGCTTGGTCAAAGCGCGTGAGCTGCATGCCACTATCTGATTAACCAAAAAAAGTAGACAAGAATTGTTCCAAAATGACATCCCAAAAGAAACGCTGCCGTTTTATGGTGTGTTAAAATACATGATTAAAGAATTAATTTTCTTAATCAATTGTTAATTTTAGCACTTTTAAAATCCAGGAAAATTTGATAAAATATATAACAACGATTTATAAAATTTTGGAAAAATTATAAACCCAATAAAATATTATATAAAAATCATTAAAGTAAAACATAGATATAAACAATATTATAACAAAAATAGTTTAGACATTTAACACAATTAAATAAAATTATTAAATCGGGTTTTAAAATTATTAAAAAAATAATTTTAGCTAAGAAAAAAATGCAGAATAATAAAGGGATTTAAGAGAATATTTTGTCTCAAAATTGAGTCAATAAAAATGGGGTATTTTTAATATCCCCTTTGGAAAAATTTTAGGCAAACTAAATTGAGACTTAAAAGAAAACAAAAACAAACATGTACATAACTTGGCTATACACATGAGTCCTAAAATAAGAGAGTACAAAACATCAACTAACAACATGCATTGTAGAAAATAAAGAGTAGATAACTCGACTAACAACCTATGTTCTATATGACTCAAACGTAAAGAGGAGTATAAGAGTCTCAAATTCTCCCCCTGTTTGTGTCAAAGGGTCAAAGGGAAGGAGATAATCCTATAAAACAATGTTACTACAACATAATATGTGGATAAAAGTACTAACATATATACCTAACAAGTAATTAACTTGGATAGGCACAAATATCAATAAACATTCGAAGAGTTTCAAATATGTGGTTGTCTAAAGTTTTTGTAAATAAATCGACTAATTGATCTTTTGTTTTGAGATATTCAATATTTATTTCCTTTTTCTCAACTAATTCACAAATAAAATGTTCTCTCATTATAATAGGTTTTTTCGTGAATGAAAAACTGGATTTTTGGAAATACTAATGGAACTTTGATTATTGCAAAGAATTAAGGCAGAAGATTCATATAAACCGTAGTCACAAAACATTTGTTTCTTCCACAAAAGATGAGTATAACAACTTCCAGCAGCAATGTACTCGGCTTCGGCTGATGAAAGAAAAACACAGTTTTTCTTTTTAGAGGACCACGAGACAAGATTACATCCCAAGTAAAAACAACCACCTGAGGTGCTTTTACTATCATCAGATCACCTTGCCAAGTCAGAGTTTTTGTAAATCTTCATTTTCAATATTGTTAACGGATAAAGGATTCTCATTTTATTACAAATGAAGAGAAACACTATCATTAACAAAAACATTTATAAATTCCACAATAGACTTCATTTTTAGGTTAAATATTCAATAAGCACGACCATTTTGAGAATAACCTAAAAATATAGCTTTATCTCCTCGAGTGTGAAATTTTGAAAGATGTTATTTATCTTTGCACACATAACATTCACTACCAAAGACCCTAAAATATTTCAGATCTGGCTTTACATACCAAATTTCATCGGAGGTATGTTTATTATTTTTTCTTAAATAAACCCTACTTGTTATGTGACAAGCAATTTGAGTGGCCTCAACCCAAAAATATTTTTGTAGATTTTTAGCGTGAAGTAAGACACGAGCAAGTTCTTGTATGGTTCGGTTCTTGCTTTCAGTGATACCTTTTCGTTGAGGAATTTTAGGTGCGCTAAATTCATGTTGATAACCATTTCCTATGCAATATTCTATGACACTCGTGTGTTTGAATTCTCCACCCCTATCACTCAGGATTCTCGTTACTTGGATATCTTATTCATTTTCAATTTTCAAAAGAATTCTCAAAGAATTTTGAAATGCATCCAATTTTTCTTTCATGAAAGCTACCCAAGTAAATCTCATAAAATCATCCACAACAACAAGGATGTAAGAGCTATCACATAAACTAGTAGTCCTAGAACGAGCCATTAAATCCATATTAAGTAATTCTAAGGGTTGAGAGGTTAAAATATCTTTAACTTTCTTGTGAGGGGCTTTATGCATTTTACCAACTTCACATGATCCAAAAATTGAGTATTTAACTTTGGAAATTTTGGGTAAACTACGAACAAGCTGCTGACACGTTAACCTGGATAGATAATCATAGTTAATGTGCCATAGTCATTCATGCAATATTTCTAAGTCATCCAACCTAGCGGATAGAGAATTTGCAACATCTTTGTATTGAATAACGACATAAAAATTATCAAGAGTTCTTTCACAACAAAAAATAGTTTTATCCTATAAATTAGCTATTTTGCACTCGGGATTAGAAATATTAACGGCGCCGTTCGTGTCGCGAAACTGAATAACACTAAGAAAATTAGTTTTAAGTCCCTCAACGAGTAAACCTCATCTATGTTAGGGAGCCCATCAACCTTAATTTTTCATTTGCTTATGATTAGGGACATTTTACCATCTCCAAAAGTTACATTTCCTCCAATTAAAGTTTTTAAAGAGGATTTTTTTTAATCTATGGTCATATGCCTGGAACAAACTGAATCTAAGTAATATTGAGAGTTTTTATAAGATGCATTTAATGCTGAAATGACAACATTACATCTCAATTGATAACTTAGATTAAATTTCTTTATCCAAAATACTTTTGTATTTGAAAAAATAAATTTAGTTTCCAAAGGAATTGGTTTGTAGGTGTAGGCTTCTTAATAGATTTGGACCTACAAAAGACATCGGGTCTATTAATTTTATTTCCTTTTCTATTTAAATTTAAGCGTTTGTAGGAAAATTTCTCCAAATGGCCATTTTTACAGAAAAATCACAATGATACAACGACTTATTTTCAAATTTAGTTCTAAAAGGCATATGGGGTCTATTAAAATTAGTATTTAATTTATTTTGATTTAAACGTTTAAAACATAATTTTTATAAATGACCCATTTTAGAGAAAAAAATGCATTTATAAATCTGCTTAGCAATTTACTCCCTTGAATCTGATTTAGATTTTTCCCGTGAGGAATAGACATTTTAACAATGGATGGTTCTGGATAGACTTCAATGGAGTTGACAAAATTTATTTCCGTGAAGGTTTCTCCATTAAAGACAACAACTTCTCTCCATACGAGCCTTTTCATAATTAGCCATACGTTCAACCAAAAGACTAGAAGTCACATAGGCTTCCCATTTCTTAACAGTTTCTTTCAATACAAGTGTCATCAAAGTCATCTAGGATAGCTTTATGTTTGATTTCTAATAGATGATTATTTTCTTTGAATTTTGAAATATTTTTCTCAAGTAAAAGATTATAAGATTCAAGTTCTTCTATTTTTATAGCATATTCATCGAAGATAAGGAAATTTTGGTTATTTAAAACGTTAATTTTAGATAGCAACCTAGCTTTGACTTTGCTTAAATGAGTCCACTTTTTCAAGACAGATTTGTATAATTTCTGCGAAATTCAAATCCTCTTCATAATCACTATTACCAGATTCATTTTCAAAATCACTATCATGAGATCTAATAGGTGAAGAATTATCATCTGTAGATAAACCATAATTGCCTACAAAAAGTTTAGGAGAATTGGACACAGTAGACAACTTATCAAAATCATTTTCAGACTCACACACAAACAAAAGTACATGCCATAAGATTTTTATACTCATCACTATTATCATTATCCGAACTATCATCCCATGTTCTATAAATATGGGCCTTATTAGAGGATTGCCATTTTGATTTGAAAAAGCACTTATTGGCATAATGACCAAATTCATTAAACTTCCTACATTGAATATGACTAACGACTTTATTGGTGTCATACTTTTCAAAAGATTTCCTTTTAGATTATTTTTCACGAGGTCTATTAGTGTAACAAGGTTGCCCTTCTCAAGAAGAAAATCAATTTCTATATTTTACAAATTTCTTAAAGTGTTTAGATAGCAGGGCAATTTCATGATCTAAAGACTCGAGGAATATATACATGTCATAAAAATTAGATAAAGAGCATACAAAAGAACGGCTATTAACAGTGGATTTAAAAACCAAAGGTGGTTGTGAAGTTTGTGCATTAGCAGTGCCTCTTTGACTTTTTATTTTATATGGTTTGTAGATCATATATTTTCATCTTTCTACTTAGCAATTGAGGAATCATATTCTTATGATCTGCTTCATCTATAACACGTATTTTCATATCATAATAACAGGAAGACACATAAGGATCTTAGAACATATGTCGGAATCAACATACTCAATTCCATTAGCATGTGACTGATCAACTATGTCTTGCAGTCTAACATAAAAATCATCAAACTTCTCATCATCATTCATGAATAAATTATCATACAAGTGAACTAAAAGTTATGATTTATACTTTTTTACTCTATCTTACCCATCATGGGTAATCATAAGAATGTCCTAATCTGACTCTGATGTAGTTCAGGTTGAGATACACTTAAACTCAAACTCACCCATTGCTTAGAAACTAACATTTATGCCTTTATTGGTATATTTTTAATTTTACGTCTCCTCTTTTTTCCATTCACTAAGGGGATTTCTTACAAAAATTTGGGCATCACCTTTACCAGATAATTTAGTAGGGATTGTAAAACTAGTTTCAACCATGTGCCATACCTCACCTCCCAGTTATTGGATGTGGGCAACCATTCTTACTTTCCAGTAATCAAAGTTAGCATCATCAAACATGGGAGAACATACTGAACTACCACTACGGTCTTCCATTTAAAAACATAGGTTTCAAAAGACTTTCAGACCTTAAAGAGTAAAAGAAAACTTTTAATAAAAACTAATCATGTTGAACTGATACCACTTGAAATAATTTAATACAAAAAAATGTCTAGATTTTATAAAACCCTTTTAACTTTTCGGTAAAAACCTATTTAAATTTCAATGGTTGAAGCGCACACACACACACACACACACACACACACACACACATAAATGTTTACTAATTAATGTGATGCCATTTTTAGTCAACAAGTATTGACAAAAAATGGGATGAGGAGAAATGCACAATATTTGTTATAGGACCACACACCCCCTCAAGTCCACTAATACCAATGTTTAAGTACAAATTATAAACTAACAAATGTAAACTAAATATCTTTTCCAATTATACCCGTACACCAATGCACAAACTAAATAACTCAACAATAGGTGATTCTAACTAAACAACCAAGGTAGTGACAACTTAGGAACACACACAACTTCACGCCCAACACTAGAGTACCAGTGAAGTTGCATGCAACAATAACTAAAGATAATGGTTTTGTTTAATGAGAACATAATTTTTTTCAAATGCTAAGTCATAAGACACATACAAGGTCTTCTTTAGTATATTAAAATCAACAATAACGAATAAACCCAAATAAAAATCAGTTACGTATAATGACCACAAACAGAACAGGAGAGTAAATCCCCAATATTATGTTTTTGTTGTTGCAGTAATAAACAATTAAATGCAGAATTAAATTCAGGAACGAAATTACCCAATTGGAGCAAATAATTCTGGGGCAGAAAAATAATATAAGAATTCCGGAAACTGGACAGCGAAGAACACGGCTGAGTCGCGGACTAGGTCGCTCTCTTTAAGGTGTTTCGCGGCTCTGCCTCTAATTGTGCCGACAGTGTGCAGCGCCGTCACCCCCAGGATAAAACAGCCTCCAATTAAATTACGGATTGATAGCACAAGAATTAATCCGGTCTGTATACACCCATTCTGTATTAATTGCTCGATTCTATAATTAATCTGTAATGAGATTAATTATTCTGGAAATAGTATTCTGGGAGAAAGAAATTTTTCAGAACTGTAGAGAAAATTTTCGTGTTGGAAGAAGATAACTGTGTGCCAAAACCGGAGGCAACCAGCTCTTTTATGGGGCAAAAAGAAAAGAGACGTTGGAAACAACGTGGAGAAAAAACTGGAAGAAGTGGGCAACTCGGTTGAAGAAATCAACACGGAGTAAACCACGTTTTAATTTTTTCGGAATTAATTACCGTTAAAAAATAATTTTTAAGGCCCAAAACACGTTAATTTATTTGTCCAAAAAATTAATTCTTAATGAGCCCAAGCCCAAGACCCAGGACCCGGACACGGGCACGGGCCGGGCCGGACGGACGGCGGCGGCGCCGCGCGCGCGTGTGTGACTTGACCCATTGGGTCTGCCCCACATACCCACAAAAACTTGAATGCCCAAAGGGCTGAACCTTTGTTCCCAAAAAATTGTAAATATACACAACCCAAATTTTCCTTCCCACCGATGTGGGACTGCCTTAAAGGCTGTTTAAAGCTTTTACGCTTTTGCAACACAACAGCTGCTAATGATAGCCAGCTGTTTCCAACAATCCCCCACTTGCAAAACTTGAAAACATTTTATCGAGCAATAATCTATAGAATTGTGCATAAGCAAAGGTGTCTTTCGACTTGAACCTTTACGTAGTAAAGATGATTCAGAATATACTAGAGTAACCGGAGTTTTGAACTCTATCTCTGACAACATCCCACACACAATCCTACTTGGGTGTAAGTCTAATAGCTAGCACGTTACGGCCATGTGCTTCTATCCCAGTATAGTGAACGCTTTAGGAATTTGCCCAAAATATCCATAGGAAGCGGCCACACTTCCACATTCACATAGGTGAGTCTATCAAGAATACTCCTGTAGCTAAGTACCCCACTCAAAATAAAGCTATAGATCTCATTAAGAGTTATCATAACTCATCCTTAACTCGCTTCAGGATATCATGCTCCATAGGGATGGACTCGGAGTAAAACCCCGTTCTATATTAATTAATAATCGCATGATTCAACCCATATCACTTGTGACTTGTTATTACCCTTTGAACATATTTCTTGGGATCTCCAGTCTATATGTTGGGTTACCATCACAAATGACTCATTTATCCAAGGGCTTTACTCCCATCCCTTTCGTGGTGTTCCACACCTTTTCCCTAGCTAGTCCTTTCGTCAAAGGATCAGCTAAGTTCTGTTCAGACCGTATATGATCCACCCTCACAGCACCCGTAGAGATAAATTCTCTAACAGTACTGTGCTTACGACGTATTTGTCGTTTCTTACCGTTATAATAACGGTTCTCAACTTTTGCAATAGCCGCGGTACTATCACAATGAATCAAAACGGCTGGAATCGGTCTTTCCCATAATGGGATATCTGACAGGAGGTTTCTTAACCAACCTGCCTCTTCACTAGCAGCAGCTAGCGCTATCATCTCAGACTCCATAGTGGATTGAGCCAAAATAGTTTGTTTCTTACATTTCCAAGAAACTGCACCACCAGCGATGCTAAATATATATCCACTAGTAGCCTTAGAATCATCAGATAGGGTGTTCCAATCAGCATCACTAAATCCTTCAAGGACAGCGGGATGCTTATTATAGTGTAATCCGAGGTTCATCGTCCTTTTAAGGTACCGCATGACCCTCTCAATAGCATGCCAATGCTCCATACTAGGTCTACTAGTAAATCTACATAGTACTCCCACAGCATAAGCTATGTCAGGTCTAGTGCAATCTGTAGCATAACGTAAGCTACCAATAATGCTTGCATAAGCATTTTGGTTTACATTGTCGCCAGTGTTCTTAAATAACTTTACACTAGGGTCAAATGGAGTACTAGCAGGTTTACAGTCAAAGTAATTATATTTCTTTAGAACTTTCTCAATGTAATGAGATTGATCCAAAGAAAGTCCCTTTTCTGACCTAGTAATATTAATTCCTAATATTACACTAGCTTCACCCAAATCCTTCATATCAAAGTTGGCACATAATAATGATTTAACATTTTCTACGGCATGATTATTGGAACCAAAAATAAGCAAGTCATCAACATAAAGACATATGATAGTGCAAATGTTCTCAGCATATTTATAATAAATGCATTTGTCACTTTCATTAATTTTAAACCCATTAGAGATGACTAAGCTATCAAATTTATCATGCCATTGTTTAGGTGCCTGTTTGAGTCCATAAAGAGATTTATCTAATTTACATACTTTATTTTCTTGACCGTGTACAATAAAACCTTCAGGTTGATCCATATAAATCTCTTCTTCTAATTCTCCATTTAAAAATGCAGTTTTAACATCCATTTGGTGTACAATTAAATTATTTAAGGCAGCTATAGCAAATAGTACGCGTATAGACGTTATTCTAGTCACGGGTGAAAATGTGTCAAAAAAGTCTACATTTTCTCTTTGTCTAAAACCTTTAGCAACAAGACGTGTCTTATATTTTTCAACAGTGCCATCAGGTTTTAATTTCTTTTTAAGAATCCATTTACACCCAATTGTTTTACATCCAGGAGGAAGGTCCACTAAATGCCAAGTTTTATTTGTTTCCAAAGAATCCATTTCATCATTAATAGCCTCTTGCCATAAATCGGCATCTAAAGAAGATAAGGCTTCTTGAATAGTGTTAGGATCCTCCTCTAAGGTGTAAGCATAAAAGTCGGGACCAAAATCTTTTTCTACACGAGCCCTTTTACTTTTTCGAATTTCTAAAATGGATTCATTATTTTCTTTATTTTTATTTAAAGAAATATTAGTGGATGACTCGCCCCCACTATTCCTCAATTTAAAAGGAAATTTTTCTTCATAAAAATCGGCGTCATTTGATTCAATAATTACTTGATTTTTCAAGTCATAAAATCGGTATGCTTTGCTATTATTAGCATAGCCTATAAAAACGCACTCATATGCTCTACTTGCCAATTTAGACCTTTTAGGGTCGGGTATACGTACATAGACTAAGCACCCCCACGTTCTAAAGTATGACACGTTAGGCTTAATATTTTTCCAAATTTCATAAGGAGATATTTTCATTTTAGTCTTAGGAATTCTATTAAGCACGTGACACACAGTCAAAATAATTTCACCCCACCAATGTGAGGCAACCCCAGAATTTAATAAAATAGCCACAACTAATTCAGTTAATGTCCTATTTTTTCTTTCGGCTTTACCGTTCATTTCGGGCGAATAAGGGGCAGTTTTTTCGTGAATAATACCGTGGGTTTTATAAAATTCAATAAATGGTCCAGAATCATATTCGGTGCCTCTATCACTACGTAACCTTTTTATTTTCCGATTAAATTGATTTTCAATTTCATTAAGGAAAATTTTAAACATGTCAAACGCTTCACTTTTATTTTTCATTAAATACACAAATGAAAAATCGGAACAATCATCAATAAAAGTTATAAAATAACGTTTGTCATTTCTAGTTGTGACACCATCCAATTCACAAATATCCGAATGAATTAAATCAAGTGGTTCAGATTCTCTAAAAACAGATTTATGTGGTGTCTTAGTGATTTTTGCTTGACTACACCATTCACATTTTTCAAAATCATTTAATGATAATTCGGGAATTAATCATAAAGTGCTCATATTTTTAACAAGTCGTTTATTCACATGACAAAGCCTAGCATGCCAAATATTAAATGAACAAGCAATATAAGCAGAAGGAGAAATTTTATTCATTGCATCAACATTCAATTTAAACATCCCATCAGTGGCATAACCCTTGCCTACAAAAATTCCATTTTTGGTCAAAGTAAATAAATCAGCACCAATAGTTTGAGTAAAGCCAGCTTTGTTGAGAAGATAGCCCGAAACCAAATTTTTCCTTATCTCGGGAGTGTGAAGAACATCTTTGAGGATAATAATCTTTCCCGAAGTGAACTTCAATTCCACATTTCCAGTACCAGCAACCTTGGTGGAGTGAGAATCACCCAACAACACCTTCTTATCTGCAGTCTCAGAATAAGTCTTAAATAGACTACGGTCATAACAGATATGGCGGGAAGCGCCAGTATCCAACCACCACCCTTCGGCACCGCTAACCATGTTGATTTCTGAAATCATAGCACATAGGTCCTCTTCGGTCAAATTCGCTTGTGCTTGAGGCACGTTGCGACATTTGCGAGCCATATGGCCAGGCTTGCCACACTTGAAACAGAGAAACTGTCCCGAGTTGCTAGATTGTCCATTTTCAGGATTCTTATACTTATTCTGAGTCTGAATCTGATTTTTAAAATTCTGGTTGTGGCTCTTTTTCAGATTTTTCATATTTTTCCCGTTTGCCTTTAAAACAACTGGAGTGTGGTTCTTTTTCTGATTTTTATTATTAGACACAACAAGAATTTCATCTTTATAGTCCTGTTTTCGGGATTCATCCTCAATTCTCAATTTAGTAATTAATGACTCTAGTGAGAATTCTTTAGACTTATGCCTCAAAATATTTTTAAACTCTTTGAACAGTGGAGGCAATTTATCAATAATCACAGCCACCTGAAATTGCTCATCTAAGGCCATGCCCTCGGAAATAATTTCATGGGCAATCATTTGCAAATCATGGGTTTGAGCAACAACAGATTTGTCATCCGTCATTTGAAATTTCAAATAACGACTGACGGCATATTTTTTAGCACCCGCCTCCTCCGTGTCATATTTTTTAAAAAGTGCGTCCCAAACATCTTTCGCAGTTTTATAATTGGCATAATAGTCATAAAGTTCGTCACTTAGAGCATTCAGAATATAGTTCTTGCACAAAAAATCATTTTCCTCCCAAGTTCTAATTGTTTTGCTTTCCTCAACAGTAGGTGGATTATTAACTACGGGTTTGTCAAATTGAACACATGGTGCGACCTTTTTCGTAGTTAAATAAAATAGCAATTTTTTGCTTCAACGTTTAAAATGAGTGCCTTCATATTTGAAAGACTTATTTAGGTTACTGAAATTAATTGTCCATGGCAGATTATAAAACACCTAAAAATTGTTGTTGCAGTAATAAACAATTAAATGCAGAATTAAATTCAGGAACGAAATTACCCAATTGGAGCAAATAATTCTAGGGCAGAAAAATAATATAAGAATTCCGGAAACTGGACAGCGAAGAACACGGCTTAGTCGCGGACTAGGTCGCTCTCTTCAAGGTGTTTCGCGGCTCTGCCTCTAATTGTGCCGACAGTGTGCAGCGCCGTCACCCCCAGGATAAAGCAGCCTCCAATTAAATTACGGATTGATAGCACAAGAATTAATCCGCTCTGTATACACCCATTCTGTATTAATTGCTCGATTCTATAATTAATCTGTAATGAGATTAATTATTCTGGAAATAGTATTCTGGGAGAAAGAAATTTTTCAGAACTGTAGAGAAAATTTTCGTGTTGGAAGAAGATAACTATGTGCCAAAACCGGAGGCAACCAGCTCTTTTATTGGGCAAAAAGAAAAGAGACGTTGAAAACAACGTGGAGAAAAAACTGGAAGAAGTGGACAACTCGGTTGAAGAAATCAACACGGAGTAAACCACGTTTTAATTTTTTCGGAATTAATTACCGTTAAAAAATAATTTTTAAGGTCCAAAACACGTTAATTTATTTGTCCAAAAAATTAATTCTTAATGAGCCCAAGCCCAAGACCCGGGCACGGGCCGGGCCGGACGGCGGCGGCACGTGTGACTTGGCCCATTAGGTCTGCCCCACATACCCACAAAAACTTGAATGCCTAAAGGGCTGAACTTTTGTTCCCAAAAAATTGTAAATATACACAACCCAAATTTTCCTTCCCACCGATGTGGGACTGCCTTAAAGGCTGTTTAAAGCTTTTACGCTTTTGCAACACAACAGCTGCTAATGATAGCCAGCTGTTTCCAACAGTTTTACACAACTGAATTAAATAACCTAAACAAGTCTTAAGATGAGATTAACTCAAGCGGGTATTAGATCTTTAAAACCAGTTCTAATAATAAAATGAGCAAAGTTTATAGGAGTTAACATAAATAAAAAAATAGTCAGTAAAGAAAAACACTGATATTGTGTTGGTTTCTATATTAGAAACAGTTTGAACATTTTTTTAGATGGAATACAAACTCTAATGAAGTTACCTAAGTCTAGAATAAATATTATCCTCTCAAACAGAAATTAGAACCTTAGATACAAGACTAGTGGAACATGTAAGGGTACTAAAAGATCCTAAAAAAAGTTTAAACAACACAAACAGGGAAACCTGGTCTAAACATAATTCAAATTGATTTTTGGGGATTAAAACATAGTTTAACACAAAAAAATGCTTTTGGGACTAGTATAACATGAATAGGTCCTAAAATGGTCACAAACCAAATTATACACCAAAGCCACTAAACTCAGTTTAACAAATAAAACGCATGAGTTTGGTTTAGAATACAATAGATCATTTCAATCGAACTAAACCAGTTAAAAAGAAGACGAATGATTCAGTTAAGGTCCAAGAGTAGTAGAAATCCAAAACAGAAATTTTATCAAAGGTTTAGTTTGGATCTAACAATATACGGTTAGATTTTAAAGTAACAAAGACGAAAAGTAGTTTTAGGTTAAAATAGCAAGGACCAAAGCTAGTTTAGGCAAAAAAATGACAAGTACGCGTATATAAATAAGAGGAAGAACTATGCCAAGAGATGAACCAGAGGCACAAGCAAAAGGCAAAGAATGGGAAATTAGCTCTCTAAGTTCCACGAGCTGAACCAGAACATCAAGTGCCAAAATTAGTTAAAATGAAGAGTGTTGAAATACTCGTATAACCACCAGATCTTCGATTAACAAAAACTCAAGAACCAGTCTTCTTAAACTCAAAAACACACATAGATTATCTGAAATAGTGTTGAAGTGTTTGAAAAACAAATGTAGAAACTCTTATAAATTTGAAGACACACAAGAAATCAAGAGATAATTTCGGCAACATTTCAATAGATTTTGCAGGTAAAAATATCTAATTTTTCAAACGCCTAAAGTCCGATATATAGTGAACGAAGGAAGGATCGAGAACAGCCCAGGTAAACACGTAAATACTAGCCAAAATAAGTGTACTAATGTAAAACACCATTGATGGCTGAGGGTATTAGAGGAAGAGGTAATTTAAGGTTACATGCGTAATTAAGCAATGGAAGACCAAGGGTATAAGAGTAAAAAGCCACAGAAGATATTGGTTGACCAACAAAAGGGTTGTCAGCTCATGCGTGGTCAAATCGCGTGAGCTGAACGCCACTCTCTGATTAATCAAAACAAGTAGCCAAGAATTGTACCAAACTGACATCCCATAAGAATGAAACGCTTCTGTTTTTATGGTGTCTTACAATAGATGATTAAACAAATAAATTGTTTAATCAAATGTTAATTTTAACATTTTTAAAATCCAGAAAAATTAGATAAAATATATAACAGCGATTTATAAAATTTTGGTAAAACTTTAAACCTAATAAAATATAATATAAAAATCGTTTGAGTAAAAAATACATATAAATAATATTTTTACAAAAATAGTTTAGACATTTAACACAATTAAATAAAATTATTAAATTGAGTTTTAAAAATTATTAAAAAAAAATAATGTTAGCCAAGAAAAAAAATGCAAAATGATAAAGTAATTTAAGAGAATATTTTGTATCAAAATTAAGTCAATAAAATGGGGTGTTTTCGCTTATGTGGGTTACATAACCGTATTTATATGCTTTAAACATTAGACTTGTTGATTCTCGAATGCTTGCATATGATACTTTTCATTCTATGGTTAATTGTGTCCGCATGATTTTCATACACTATATTGTGGGCTTCATGTTATATGCTTTGTCTAGTCGTATGATGTTTGTGTTTGTATTTTGATTTTTTTACTGTGTCTATTGAGAAGAATACAAAAAACAATTGTTTGTCTTTTGAGTTTTGTTTTCAAGTGTTATCATGTTTATTAATGCTCAAAAAGATTTTTATTTTTGTGTAGTTTTGTTTTACACATTTTGTGTGGCATATCGTTGTGTTTAAATCCACTTCGTTCCATGTGACTAGGATGTTAGATTATGATTTATAATTCTTAGGATTGTTCTTAGTCATGATTGTATGGAGGTGTCTGACTTTTATTTTCTTAGTGGATTCACTTTGCTTATGCCCTCGCACACACTTGCACGATCTCTTTTGGATTTTAACTACATATATTGCATGAGCTAAGTGAGGTGTGATACTATCAATCTTTTCATTATACACACTTTTTTTACTATGAGATATTTGTGCATGTAAGAACCACTGCCTATGATTTCGATCTTAGTTGACAAGATATGAGTGTGCAATGGGAAGGTATACGGAAGGAGAAATCTCATTTGTGTGAAAGGCCATCATTGGAAAGAGCTAAAAAATTTAGAGGCAAAAGAAAAATGCCAAGGCCAAAAATTTATTGACTCTTCAAAAGAAAAGAAATTTAAAAAGTTATATAGAATTTTTGAGGGTGTTAAGTTGAATACCAATAGGTTTTCACAATGATACCTAGTTAAGTTTAATTTTTTTGACACTGTTGATCTGAGAATCATCAATATATTTTAGGCTAGTGTGCATTATGTTATTTATCCATTTATGAGTTTATTATTTGAAACTTGAGACTAAATCGAAGTTTGATGATTTAATGCTGTCAAATAGAACTCCTTGGACCTTTTTGAGTGATTGGGTCATAATTCTTTTCATTTTAGTTCACACCCCTTCACTTCGTTTACCACATCTTGTTTAGACACATTTAAGCCATACGAGTGTGGAAAGCTCATTGTGGTTAGTAAGCATATGACGAATCAGTGTTGTAGCCACTCAACCATGTATTATCATCATCTAATGTAACGAAGGGCAATGGGGCCCTCAAAGTGGGTATCAATGAAAGAAAAACAAGATCTTTTTATTTTCTATATAAAAGATGTGATACCCCGTGTAATTAAACAGATAGGTTGATCAAATCTAAATATAACATCATACCGGATAATAAGTAATATAATGACATTCTTGGAATGGAGAGATCGAATGAAACATATGATAAAATATATTGAAGTGATATTAAGATCCTTAAATAACTCATAAAAAATTCACATTCTGAAGAGAGATAATAATTTCACGTGGTGATTTCCCACAATGTTTGTATTAAATGCATACAAGATAAATTAAGAGAAGCATTGAAAGAATGAGATCAAAAACACATAACGCAAGATATAAGTGGTTCGGCAACGTGCTTACGTCCACGAGGTTTGGGGTTTGTTCTTTTCTTAACTCAAAGAACTAGTCGGTAGAGTTATAGTAATGCTAGACAATACAATATCACAAGCCCCTCTCAAAAAGGGGTGGGTTTATATTTATAGACATGATTTGGAGAGTCCTAAGTTCATTAATAGCTAATTGGGCCTATCCATTATCAACTTTAATAGCTCCAAGCGATAGGTACGTGGGAGTCTTCCACGACTTGGACTCTTCATCAATTTGGTGTGCCAGAAGGTTAGGGGCTCATGCCAAGCACGTGACCTACATGTGTTATTATAATATTGGTCCCCATAATTGCCCCCAAAGCTTAGGGTTACTTTAAGGTTGATGGGATTTGTTGTGTCTAGGTCGGACGTTAATTCTGACAAGTCTTCACCCTTAATAGAGTAGCGATATTTATTCCTCAGGTATCCTTAAAATTGGAGGATTTTTTTCCTATTCAGTGCCCCAGGGGCACTTTGGTAAATAAAGCTTTTTTCTTGGCGGTGAACCATTACTTCGATACTCATCATACGCGCATGTAATAATTATATTTTTAATAAACAGTGAGGGCATTCTTCGCCACAAGACAATGGTTCCCATTCTTTTCCTCACTTTTTAATTCATTTAAAAAACCTACAATCTTTCAAAGGAGAGCTTTTCAATGTTGTCATTCAGCTTGTAGGAACTTTTGAAACTGTTTACTCATTTCAATCGTTTTCTTGCACTTCTTCACGTTCTCTTTTTTAGATCTTTCGTAGAGTTGTCATCTTTAACCATAGTGTATGTTATTGATGAAAACACTCTAGAAAGATTTAAACTTGGCCATCAAATCCCCCCTGTGGGTATCGTTAGGGTTAATTAATGGACATTGCGACCTCTGTGCCCTTTCCGAGGGCCACTGGTTGCCTTCATTCTTTGCTGCTGAGTGTGGGGTCAATTTTCTCCCAAATCGCTTATTTTTGGATTTATGCTAACACTTTGACATAGTTCGAGCTCAAGTTGCCCAAAATACATGGAGGATCATCAATGGGGTGAATCGTATTAATGAGATATATGAGACCCATATCAGCATTAATGAGATTATGTGTGCCAATGGGTGATAAACACTGAGAACATTAATTTCATGAAGTTGAGGGTATCTAAGTGAGTCCTGATTATGAACCTCTTGGATTCCAATAAGGATTATTGGGATCATGGGTTGATTGTGAACAATTAGCAATTCTCCCCTTCTTGACGGTGTGGTATATGAAGGGCTGAGATGCACTTAAGGATGGTAAGGAAAAGGTTAGAAAGACATATTTGTATCTTTATGATCTTCTCTTGGTTGACTCTAATATTTTTTTCCTTTTTCTTTTCATTACAATAAAGACCAAGAAAAAGATTCCTCATGAAAGTGAGGTTAGCTTCGTTGATCTTCGGACGATTTGGTTTATCCAACAAATAGTTGGAAATGTTGATCATTCAAGGTTGTCAGAATTTCTATTCGGCTATAAGAGTTATACCACTTATTTTGTTACAAGTCCAATAGAAAGCAGGTTGTTCATCTCTATTACTTTGGATGTCTTAGAGGGTTCCACATCCCAGGACTCAACGGAAGAAACCATGTCATCTTCCTTTGAACCTATTTATGTCTCATTGGTTCCTTTTATAGTTTCCCCAGAGCTATGTTCAAAACAAAGGTTATGAATTTGATCGCCACCATTGTGGTCACCAAGTCCCCTCCCCCAGCTCATCCATCGAGCAAAGAGAAAGATCTTGCTCGGTTGGCAAGCTAGAAAAATGAACTTTGGGGTACCACTAACCCCATGGTCATTAAGGATTACCCATTTAATGACAATGGGGATCTTTTAAAGAGGTTAAAGAAGTATGATCTTCCTCCTCCCTAATTGAACGTTGTGGGGAAAAAGACTGCTAATAAGGGCAAGGGTGATGCCCAGTTTGTTGTTGCTCACTCCAACCTATCTCGAGACTTGATTTGGTTTGAGGTCTTTTCTTCATCTAGAGAGCATGCCTCTTACTTGCCCCACTCTAGGTTTAAAGCGTGCCAATTATTACATCTCCCTTGTAAGTTTATTGGCTTTTCATCTTTCCCCTGTGTTTATCTCTTGCATTTTTCTCACGTGTGTTTGCCTATCATTTTATAGTTCTTAATTGATTATGATCAACTTTTGGAGAGAATGATCGGCTAAAGGAGTCCTCTATTGATGTGGTTTTTGCCTTTAGAGAATTTGAAAAATCGTTGGTGCATGCTCGGTCATTGAATGCTACCCAGATAACCAAAAAGCAAAAGCTCGGTGCTTGGAGGCTAAGAAGGTCAATCTACAAAAGATGATCAATGATTCTGCTACGATGGTGGCTGTTATCGAACAGGAAAAAAAGGATTCCCAAGATTTTAGGGTTAAGACCAACCTATCCAAAATACACACAATTAAAGTTAAGGCTAATGCTGAGGAGGTCATAGCTAGTGTGGCAAAGACTAAGGATGATTCCTTTACTCGTGGATGGGACAAATCCTTTGCCTATGCCGAGATGCAAATTGCGTACCTTAAAAATGTATTATTTAAGAGCGGTTGTGATGAGGATCTTGTTAAGGTTAGCAAAAAAGAGGGCTAAGACATCTTCTGCGAGTACCATCCAAGTTCCCCTCCTCAATTTGAAGAAGATGTTGAGGATAATAATGACACGACGGTTGGAGAGAAAGTTAAAATTGGTAACCAGAATGAGGATAAGGTTGTCGATTTGGTATAAGTCGGTACCGAGAAAGTGAGGCCATGGAAACTAAATAAGTGGTCAAGAAGGAAAAGATTGGCCAAACAATCCCTTAAAGGCTTTAATTAGGGAATATTGTATCTTTGTTTTTCATTCCCGAATAATGTAGGGGCATGCCCCACTTGTAATCTTCATTAATGAAAATTATGTTTTTATTCAACCATTTCTATTTTGTGTGATCTTCATAAGTTTTTCCTTTTGTTTGACAAGCTCATATATCTTATCACTTCTCTTTATTGTTTAACATTAGAATTGCATCGTCGATCGTTATTAGTTATGATGAGAATGATGATCTTGAACAACACTAAACTCTTGACGTGTCTACTCAAGAAGAAAAGGCATATTTGGATCTTTGCCGCCTCTTCTATAGGGAGATTACCGATAATGTCGCTCTTCGTGACATGATTTTTATTGCTAAAAAAAGTTATAAGGAATCGATAGACTATTTGAAGGCTGACTTTGGATAGAATCTTGTCGACTTGAACATAGAGAATGGACTCAATGAGAGGTTGGCCATCATGAGTCTTATCATTCCAGAATGAATTTCATTCTGCACATCGATCTATTGGGCACCAGGGAGGTCGTCACTATTATTGAGAAGGAGAATAACAATCTAAGGATTGAGCTTGAAAGACTTAATAAATATAGATCAAATGATCAGGTTGTATAGGGCGCTTCCTTTTTAGAAGAAGAGAATGCCTAGCTGAGAGATGAACTAGAGAAAATTTAAAGGTCTCTAAATCATAACGTTGCAACTTCCAAATGTCAATCCTCCTCCCAAAGGAAAAAGGAAGGCCGTCTAGCAGAAGAGTTAGGGAAGACCAAGAAGACTTTGCTCAGTTCGGTGTCAACCACCAAAACTTTATTTGAGAAGATTAGTCGTCTATTATTCTAGTTCCATAAATAACCTCGCTTAGTATGAATAGAATTAATATGGATTCTTCCATGAAGGATACTTTAAATGTTATCTATAAAAATGGTTATCTTAATGCACTCTTAATGGCAAAGGTCCCATTGGATTATGAGTTACGGTATTGGTATGACCTAGGTTCCCTTATTTAAAAAGACCCTCGTTATAAGCTTAATATTTTGTGGATCCCAACGTATGTCATTCCAGTTAGCCTAATAAGGAAGTACCTCGGTGATTTCGGCCTTAATGGTGATTATGAACTCTACCGACCTTAATACTTGGTCGACAGGGTGAATCCTTGAGGCGTCAAGGATCAGAGATATGTTTACGACTGTTAATCCTCATGCATTGGATGTTCATCCTTATGGAGTTTGGAGTTTCAACGAATTAGATATCCTGATCGCGCAATTGATCTCATAATATTTATCGTTTGTTGTAAATTATTTGCCTTTTGTCAATTCCCTTGTAATAACTTGAAATGTTAATGGAAATTTTTTCCTTTTTGCTTATCTATATGATATGTGGTTGTGTGGTCTTACCTTTTAGGTGATGTCATCACATTAAACCTTTGTCTTAGAACAAGAATATCATAAATACACCTATTTGTGGAATCGTTCCCTAGAAAGCATTTTTATGACCAATTTGTCATACGTGCCTAGAGTTTCCCAATAGGCCTTTCATCAATTGTAAGTAATTGTTCATATTTTGTTATTCACCAAAACTATTTATTTTGATCGACCACTTAGTCTTACACACATACCTTTATTCAGAGGTGGTTTATGGTCACTCAACTAGTTAGTCTTATAAGAAGACATTTGGGAGAAGATAATCATCATAATGATAAGTAGTATACTAAGGAGAACTCATCTAACTAATTGATATCCTTTATTAAATATTCATTTGCCTGCCACATAGAAAAAATCATAGAGATAAGTGCGAGAAGTTTAAAAGAAATTTTTAAAAAATTTAAAATTGAAACAAACTAAATAAACTTAGTCATAAACTAAATTTTATAAGTAAAACTTCTTTAAATTGGTTGCATTCCAAGCGCACGGAATCTCTCTGCCCTCCATTATTTCTAAGTGGTAGGCTCCCAGTAAGTCATATTGATGGAATTTGAATGGGACTTACTGTTGGGCCCATGTTTATATATGACGGTTTTTAGCATAACCCATGATCTTACCCGATCTTAAAGCCTCTCGCTTTGACACCCCTGTTGTATTTCATAGACAACTATGGTTGGTAGGAGGCAAGTTTTACAAGATCCAATTCTATTTTTTCATTGGCTAAGTTAAGCTATGATCTAATTGCTTCATTATTGAAATTTTGATTGACTAAGGTAGAATTCATGGTTGGCAGAATTTCTTCCAACAAGATTACCTCCTTCATTCCATAACCCAAAACAAATGATGTTTTTCCCGTTAATCATATAGGTGTTCATTAAAATGCCTAAAGAATGTGGGGGAGTTGGTCTACCCAAGATCCCTTTTGTTTTTCCAGCCGCTTTTTGATTCCGTCGAGGATTGTCTTGTTGGAATCTTCATGCTTGTTTCTTTGGGGATAGTCTACTCAACTTTAAAAGTGCCTAATATTGTGCTCGTCACAGAAGTTTTAAAAGAGGTTGATCTCGAACTAAGTTTATTTATTTGTGATGATAATTCGAGGGATGCCAAATCATGTTATGATGTTCTTCCAAACAAAATTGGTCATATCAACATCTCGGATGTTTGCCAAGGGTTCCCCTTTAACCCATTTAGAGAAGTAGTATGTGTCGTCCAACATATACTTCCTATTACCATAATCGAGGGGTAATGGGATGGCGATGCAAATCCCCCACTTGGTAAATGACCAAAGACTTATGAGGAATCTAAGGTCACGGGCCGATTGGTGTACCAATTCCAGAAAGAGCTATCCATTCTTGTATTTTCACATGTAGGAAACTGTGTCCTTATATATATATGGTCACCAATATGCCTATTTCATTGTCCTAAATGCTAGTGACCTACCCCTGCGTGGATCCCATATATCCCCTCATAAACCTTATAGAAGGTCTTCTCGATGTCTTCAGGGTGCACGCATTAGAGGTAAGGTCCTAAAAAAGAGAACTGATAAAGCTTTCGATTAGTATCTATGTAAAAACAAGCTAGTTTCACACATATTTTTTGTGCTTCTTTCCATAAAATGGCATGGCATATTCCTTTTGGTAGTGCACGATTAGATCCATCTAACTAGGAGTACTATTAATGATACTAGGTTGGTCGAGGTATTCCACTTTAATTGTCCATTTCATATCCCCATTGACACTTAAAGCGAGTGTGGCCAGTGCATTTGCATGACTATTATTACCTCTTGGGAATTATTGTACTTATACATACTTGAATTGGGCAATCAAATGTTGGGCTTCTTTAAGGTATGTCATCATTCGCTTGTCACTAGTGTTTGCTGATATCTGATTTGATACCATACTTGGGTCACAGAAGACATCAATATGATCGGCTCCCTAGGAGAGTGATTTTCTTAATCCGTCGAGAAAGTCTTCCTACTAAGATTCATTATTGCAGGATTTGAATCCCAAGAGAATTGTTTTCTCGAGAACTATTTTCTTCAGGGGTACTAGAACTATCCCCACTCCTGCCCCCATTGGTATTTGATGTCCACTACACCAAAACTGGGGAATGGTCACGGCCAGAATCCCTGACCAAGACTGTGGGTCGCGAACTTGGGTTGTGACCATTTCGGGCGCGACCAATTTCGTGGGTTACGGCCCATACGGGGTGATCACAGATGGTCGTGGACTTGGGACGTGACCCATACAATGACGGAAAAAAATGGTCATGAATTTAGTTCGTGACCCATAACTGTGACAAAATTGGTCGAGGCCAAAGTCCGTGACCCACGCCACGACGGAAAAAGAAGTACCCATCCATCAGTTTTATCGATCGACTGTAGGAAATATTCTTTACTTCTACTTCCAGTCTCTATCTGTTCTTAATCAAATGAAAATTTGGCTATGAAGCAGGCTATGACTTGCCCTTTGAATGACGCTGTCGGGTTAAACTAGATATTAAATCTTTTGATTTCTACCAACCACTTGGACATCAATCTAGATTGGTCGACCTCCCTGAGCATTCCTTTCATATGGAATGAGGTTAGAACAATAATAGTGTGTTCCTCGAAGTCGTAAGGTATGGGTTTTTGAAATACAATTAGTGTTTAACGAGGCGTAACCCCTTATCAAGATGATAATTAATGTAGCAAGAACAACATAATAAATGGTGACTTTGAATCTGCAACAAATAACCTTTAATATCAAAAGTCTATATTAAATAAAGTTCTTACAACATAAATGCTCTTAGGATATCATAAATGGAAGGGACCTCACAAGCAACTTGATTAGAGGGAGAAATAATAAGCACTCTAGCACAATAAAGGTAAGGCAGTAACAAGATGCATAATAAGTGCTAATGTTTGTGAAAAATGGGGTCAAAGGAATAATCACTCAATGATGAACTCACAATAAACTCCCTTGTCTAGGGAAAACTTGGCAGCAACTCTGGATAGTCAAAATCACGATCCTTTGGAAAGATAAAATTGAAAGTATTTATATAAGGGAAAGGTCACTCAAGTGACCTTTCTCGAATTAAATTCTTTTGACTACATTTAATGCGAATAGTGTTGTGCAATAAATGCCAAAGATAGCGCATTAAATGCATGAGATATGATATTTTGGCGGGCACATTGTTTAGGCCATCAAAAGTCTCTTCGCATTAATTGGAATGTGATAAGTCAACCCAAAGGTTTATCCTATGACAGTTGACGGGACAATTTCTTTAAATAAGCTATTTGCCCTAGGAATAAACCCACTTGAGTGCTCCTTTTTTCGAGCTCCTAAAAAGTCAGAAGTCGTGATGTCATGAAAGGTAGTAGACAGTGATATGTATGGGATGAGTTGTCTAATCAACCAAGTGTGGTATTGATGATGGTTATTAGAGAAACCTAGAACTGTTTGTGAGAGACCAAAAGGGTATCTTTAAACAATTTTTGGAACAAAGGTTCCTCGAGAGAGGTCCCTCGGAAGATGGTATCTCAAGCATCCATTTAATATGCTTGTTCGAACAAAGGTTTTGCTCGAGTGTGCTAAAGAGGTTATATTATTTTCCCAATGTTACCTTGTTCCCGATTATCCAAACCACATCTCTGCAAGGTTCCCAGGATGGGGTTGTTAGATAAAGCATGTGAGCTCTCCCATATCCTGCCAGAAATTATCCTTCGAATGTATTGATCAACCTTAAAATCATTACAAAATAAATCTAAATGTTTCAACAGAAGGAGATAAATACAAGTAAATTATAATTCCTATTACAAGATGTGCTTCCTATATCTCTCAATTGATCTCGATCTTTTTTGGGAGGTCCTTCAAGTAACCTCAATCTTGGTGGATGATCTTCCTCTGAATAACCTTCCTTGTTAGAGATCCTTTGAGCGACCTTAATCTTTGTTTGATCATTAATCCTTTGTTTGTGCAAGATTAGCCTACTAATCATCCTTTTGGCTTGGACCTCCCCTTAAATTCTCCCCTTCACAGAGACATTTATTTATCTGTAAAGAAATTTTTACACAAAATACCATCATCTTTATTCGAACAACCTGTAAGCAGGGGTCATTTTGAACAAATAAACAAATAACTACATAAGAAATAATTATTTGTGCATAAATGTGTGCGAGTGACCACTCAAATTTTTTTCCTTCGAGTGAGCTTCTGCTCGAGCGACCTGAAAACATAGTCAAGAATTTTTCTCCGAAATGAACTAGTATATAGTGTGAAGACATTTTTATGTTTATTGGTGGAAAATAATGGTTTTCAACATTCCCCCTAAACTATTTATTTCCCCAAGTGAGAGGGTTCGTAAAATGTCTTTTGAATCCCTCAAAATTGTCATTCTTGAGGCGTCGCCTCATTTAAATGAGCCCAAAATACATCCCCTAACTTTACATGTGGCATATTAGGGTCAGTGTGTGTAATCCACACGAGTGACCTTAAGCGTCATAAAAGTATATGCAATAATTGCACAGGTTGCTCATACGCAACCACACGAGTGTGGATCCAAACCCGTTGCTTTGACTTCTACATTGTTCCCCTTATAAAATGGTTTAACTTTGACTCAAATATTATTTCCCGTCACAACTCATGATTTATTCGCTTATTTCCATCTTCTAGAGAGAGAGAGAGAGAGAGTTGTATTTGCCTTAATTCTTTCCCCTCAAAACTTCTTCTTTGCTAAATCTTCTAACTCTATCACAATAAATGGATCCTGTAGTGAAAAATATTCCTACTACCAAGAGCGTATCAACATGCACCTATGATTATCGGCAATAATTGGTGAGATATCATCGTTCTCCCTATTTTGGGGATTCTGGCCATTTTTGGTCTGTAGAAGATCATTTCTCGAGCCCTCTTACCTCCAAAGATGATCCCAATCTGTTAGTGGGTGATGATGATGTAGTTGAGAACTGGACATATGTTCCTGGTGTGAGTATCACTACGTCTATAATTGAGAAGGGAGATTTCCATTATTCCAGCGTGGAGTTTGAGCCTGTTCGGGGGTCATGCGAGGGTTCAAGAGCCTGCATAAACTTTATTCACAGTAAATACGTCGTTAAGTTATCTTCGATGGGTATGTCAGAAGCACCTTATACTCTTGACTCACTTGAGTCTGTATTGTATAAGTGTTCATCTAGTTTGGAAATTGTGACAAAATTGTGTCTATCCTAGAAACAAAAGAACCCCAGAATTTGGTTTGTTATTTCATCCCTCTTGCTTGATTGATCTAGAAAATATTACCAACACTCACACATAGTATAATTGACCTCATACATTTCATATTGCATATAATTGTGTGTATACATATTGAGTGATATTCCCCAAGTGTGACCTCGGCCTAGAGACACCAACCTCGGTCGAGGTGATAGTCGAGATGTTGAAAGACCCTGGAGAATCTGTGGGCCCGCAATATCAGCCCTCGGTCTCAGTAAGGTCGGCCTAGGCCGACACTAGTATCTACACTTCCCATAGGCACTACGTGCATCACGGGCATCAACAATATCCACGTATAACTGGGTACGGCAACCTCGACCTAGTTGAGGCCGAGGTGACAAGAGGCCTTATTAATCTTCAGCATGGAATCAGCCCAACCTCGGCCTAGTCCAGGCCGACCCAGCATACTTTCTCGGCTAGGGGAAGGCCAAGCCTTACCATGGTTCATCTCGGATCGGATGAATGTCAAGCCTTTATAGCTCGGCCTCAACAAGGCCGAGGTCATGTACCAATGTGTCAACCAAGCATCTATTGACATTTGGATGAGGATACGTGGGCACAAACCAGTTGTAACAAGATTATTCTCCACACACGGGGAGAATATTTCATCATCATTCCTTACATGTGACAGTGACAGGTGGCTCACCTCTATTGGTGAGGCTAACACACACATGCCTATTACATGCATGGGGGGTACATGACACCCCCAAGGTGCTATATATAGAGATCATCTTCTACCTTGCAAAGGATCGGATTTTCACAACCCTAGATGAAACTCTGTCTAAATATACAATAGAGAGAGAAAGCTTGAGAGATTGTATCCATGGCCATTAGTGCCCTATTATAGTGAGGTTATTCACACACACACAGTGGACATAGACCAATTTAGGCTGAACCACTTACGTAACTGTGTTCATCCTCTTCTCCTCACCTCAATCTCTTCTATTTAGTATACTCTTGTGCTGACATTGTTGTCACTAGCTTGAGATTACAAACACCTGGATTGGTGGTGCTATTTCTATCATCATCATTTTGGCGCCGTCTGTGGGAACGAGAAGCTATCTCTTCCTCCTCTTCAGCTTAACCTCACCGGAGACTCTGGTGGTGAACTAGGCACCACCCCCTTGCGTGGAGCTGTTTCACCATTGAAAGAGGTCCTGTAAGGTACTAAGCTCACTTACCACCTAAGATCTTTATTGATTAACACATGGCACCTGAATTACCTCCGCCTCTTCCGCCGCCAGGAGGAGGGCCTAGTTCCATCCAGGTACCCCCTCAGTCCGAAATGGCGGAAGTGGCTGCAGCCTTAAAATCTCTGGCTGCAACACAGCAGGCGATGAAGGAGCAATTCGAACAGCTCAGCCAGACTATGATGAGGCCACCAGGAGTCTTACCGGACATGATCACTCCGGCGGCTGTGCAGCCCCATACAAATGCCAGGGGACCACCCCAGGCACCCATGAAGTATCAGCCTGTGCCCCAGCGGAGAAGGGACATTGCTGACCCCAGGCGCTTACGCCTGGGGAGGCAAGGAAACCCTTGCTCGGAGAACAGGTATGACGATATAGAAGTTGATGAGGCCCCAGAAGACTGTTGGGAGCCGTAATAGGTGTCGAATAATACGGTATGACCTCTTCGGCAGAGTCAGAGGTGTGTCGGCCGAAGAGATGATGAGGCTCAGAAGAGAGGGCCAACTTTCGATCGGCTGAGCAAAGGATCAGCCTTTGAGAGGTTGGGCCCAGTGAATGACCTAAGAGAGAGGTTATCAAGGGCCAGAAGTGCTGCCGGCTCGCAAAGAGGGGACATAATGGGTCGGCCTAACCAGGGCCGACCCTGTGAGGGAAGAGCCGGAGAACAGGAAGAGGTCAATAGCCAACACTACGTTACAGCGGGAGAACCTTCAGTTCATCCCGTCGAAGTGGCTGGGGATAACCTCAGCCAGGTCGAGGGCGGAAGACCATGGAACGACTCCATCCAGCGCCTCGAGGAGAAGATAGGAGACCTCATTAAAAGTAGAGACCCATTGCAAAGGGGCTACTCAGAGGGCTCAGAAGAGAGGGTTCCCAAGTATAGAGCTGGCAATTTTTGACACGATAACCCGTTTATGGTAATAACCCGAAATGACCCGAACTTGACTCGATTAGCTTGTATGGATTTAAAAGTACCCAAAACTTATACTCAAATAAAAATCAAAGTGACCCGAAAATGACACGACTAACCCGAATTGCCACCCCTACCCAAGTATGACGGCAGCACCAACCCAGTACATCACATAGAGATGTACCAGTCGGTAGCAGATATTTACTCCATTCTTGATGAGATGAAGTGCAGTGCCTTCTCTGGGACCCTGACCGGAGCAGCACATAGCTGGTTTACCTCCCTTCCAAAAAATTCTATTGAGAATTTCAAAGACTTAGCTGAACGATTCATCCATAAATTTTGCTTTGGGATGAGACCCCAAAAGAAGAGCACTCACCTGCTGTATGTCAAGAAGGGTAAGATTGAGAGCTTAAGGGACTATATTTCCAGGTTCAACAAGGAGAAGTTGGAGGTTGATGACTATGAAGATAGTATATCCATGACCGCCCTCATTGGAGGATTACAGAAAGGGAAGCTGCTATGGAAGCTGGCGGAAGACGCCCTAAGGTCTATGGCAGAACTCTTGGCAACCGCTGGAAAAGTAATGAATGCGGAAGAGGCAATGGTTGCCAAGTATGAGGTTGAAAACTGTGATAATAGTAGTGGAAAGTCCTAAAAGAAGAGATATGGGAAGAAGAGGTCGGGCGATGACAAGTTCGCTCAATACACTCCTTTGACTGTGAGATGTGAGCACATCCTCAATGAGATTAAGAATGATAGAACCCTAAGGTGGCCAAAAAAGCTGAAGGCCCCGCCACATAAGAGGAACAAAAACCTATGGTGTGAGTTTCACCAGGATCATGGGCACGTCACAGATAGATGCTTCACTTTGAAAGATGAGATCGAAAAGATGATAAAATTGCAAAAATTGAGGAAATACGTGGATGGTAAGGCTCCCAAGGGAGGAAGAGATGACCCTAAGAAAAGAAGAAATGACAAATACCATGACAATGCCCCGGCCCGAAGAGACGATGATTCAGAAGGAGATGATGAAGACGATCCGAATCTTCCTCTGAGAGATGACAACACCCCGGTGAAGAGGGTGGGTATGAACTCACTTGGTGTCAACACCATATGCGGGGGATTTGCAGGAGGTGGCTCTGAAGTAGCTGATAGGAAGGCTCACGTAGCAGAGGCCAAGTCAGTGGCCAAACCTGAAGTTGTGAACCTGACGTCTTCCAATTCAGCGCAGAAGATAAAGAAGGTGGATATGAACACCCCCGTGGTTGGTTTCTCTAAACTTGACTTTAGAGGTATCTTAGCCCCCCATGATGACCCATTGGTCATAACAACAAGGGTGCATGGATGTGAGGTGCAGAGGATACTGGTAGACGGGGGAAGCTCGGCAGATGTGATGTTCTGGCCCTGCTTCAAGAGCCTGGGCCTTAGTAGAGCAAGATTAATTTCCTACCACTACCCACTGATAGGCTTCAGTGGAGAAAAGGTTCACCCTTGGGCATGTATGAGATGGACGTGCGGATGAGTGATGAATGGCCTAAGAGGTTGACCAAGAAAATTAATTTCTTCGTGATGGACGAAAGTGTCTTCTCGTCCTATAACCTTATCATAGGAAGAGTGCCCTTAAAGAGTTTGAGGCTGTGCCATAGACGGTCCACCAGATGCTAAAATTACTGACCCCCTATGGGATAGGGGAAGTGCAAGATGACCAGACCACAGCGCGAGAATGTTACTTCAACTCGACCGAAGAGAGAGAGGCCCATAAGAGGGCCACCACCACTTATAGCATTGATACTCTTGATCCGAGAGACGAGACGAAGTTGAAGAAGGGAGAGGCCGCGGAAAAGGTATAATCCATCATCCTCAATAAGGACGAATCGGAAAAAACTGTCCAGGTCAAAAAAGCCCTTAATTCGGAAGTCAAGGAAGAGTTGATAAACTTCCTCAGGAGGAGACAGAGTGTCTTCGCATGGAGCCACGCAGACATGCCTGACATCGACCCTGTAGTGATGAGTCACTAGCTCAACGTAAACAAAGATGCCAAGCCTATTAAGCAGAGACGAAGAGTCTACTCCAGGGAAAAATATGACGTCATCCGAGAAGAGGTCAAAAAATTAGAAGAGGCTGAGTTCATAAGAGAAGTCACATATCCGGAGTGGCTATCAAATGCTGTCATCGTGCCTAAGGCCAATGGGAAATGGAGAATGTGTGTCGATTTCACAGACCTGAACAGGTCTTGTCCAAAAGATAGCTATCCCTTACCTCGGATAGATCAAATGGTGGATGCCATAGCAGGACATGAGCTCATGAGCTTCATGGATGCGTATTCAGGCTATAACCAAATCTTCATGGACACCAAAGACTCTTACAAGACTACCTTAATTACCGACAAAGGTACATACTGCTACAAGGTAATGCCCTTTGGTCTGAAAAATGAAGGGGCGACGTACCAACATCTTGTAAATAAGATGTTTGAAGAGAAAATAAGTAAAACTATGGAGGTGTATGTAGATGATATGCTAACAAAAAGTTTGAAAGCTTGCACTCACGTAGCAGACCTTGAGAAGACCTTCGATGTTATGGACTCATACAGAATGAAGCTCAATCCGGCGAAATGTGTCTTCGGAGTAGAAGCTGGGAAATTCCTAGGATTTATCGTCAACCAAAGAGGGATCGAAGTGAATCCTGATAAAATCAAGGCGTTGCTTGACATGAAGACTCCTAAGAGTATCAAGGATGTCCAAAGACTTACAGGAAGAGTAGCAGCGCTTAACAGATTTGTATCTAGGGCAACGGATAAGTGTCTTCCATTCTTTAAAGTTTTGAGAAAGGCCTTCCAATGGGACGAAGAGTGTAAGAAGGCCTTCAACCAACTTATGTCTTACTTGGGATCGCCCTTATTGTTATCCCGACCCATCGCAGGAGAGAAGCTGTATGTATACCTGACAGTCTCTGAGTCAGCCATCAGTGCGGCTATAATAAGGGAAGACAATGGGATCCAAAGGCCTGTGTATTTCAACAGTAAAGCCCTTCAAGGGGCTGAGCAAAATTATCCACGCATGGAAAAGTTGGCCTATGCCTTGATACACGCCTCAAGGAAAATGAAGCCTTACTTCCAAGCTCACTCCATGACAGTCCTCACTGACTCCCCACTAAGACAGGTCTTGCATAAACCTGAGAAGTCCGGGAGATTGATGACCTGGGCCATCGAGTTGGGGGAGTATGATCTGACCTACCAGCCTAGGATAGCCATCAAAGGGCAGGCCCTAGCCGACTTCGTTGCAGATTTCACCTAGGAGGAGGCCGAGACAGAGAATGGCTTGGGGGAGGATGAAGAGACAAACCGTAGTGTCTTCCGAAATTTGGAAGAGACGACACCAGACGTCTTTCGAGATAAAGAAGAGGTTACCTCAGGCAAGGCCCAGGGGAGAGTTGAAGAAAACGAAGAGGATCAGTACCTCTTCAAAAAGAGGTCATGGAAGAGGGAAGATTCTCGTCAGATACAGACATCTGGTGCCTCTTCGTTGATGGCTCATCCTGCGACAGTGGAAGCGGTGCGGGGCTGATACTCTCAGCTCCATATGGCACCAACATTGAATACGTCCTAAGATTCAACTTCCAGGCCTCAAACAACGAGTCTGAATATGAAGCCATGATGGTAGGTCTCTCACTGGCAGAAACTCTTTGCGTAAAGCGACTCCTACTCCACAACGACTCAAGGTTAGTTGTTAATCAAATACTAGGAGTCTATGAGGCAAAACATGAAAGGATGGCTAAGTACTTGAAGAAAGTGAGAAAAATGTTGGAATATTTTGAAGAGGAAAAACTTAAGATAGTGCCCCGACAGAATAACAGCCACGCAGATGCATTGGTAAGGCTATCATCAGCAATGAAAATAGATGTTAGAAGGAGTGTTCTGATCGAGGTCTTAGAAAAGGCAACTATCGAAGAAGAAGAGGTGTGCAAACCTTGTCACAATTTGAACCCTGAGGACTCATGGATGGACCCTCTCATCAGATATATTAGAGAGGGAGAGCTACCCGAGTCCAAGTCGGAGAGGAAAAAATTAAGGTATAGGGCTGCCAAGTTCACAGTGATAGGAGACACCTTGTACAAAAAGGGATTTCTTTTATCCCTTCTCAGATGTGTACATCCCACGGAGGTTCCCCGGGTCTTACAAGAGATTCATGAGGGTTCTTGCTCTAGCCACATAGGTTGAAGACCCTTGGGGTATTGGTGGATGACCTTCTCAAAGGACGCTGCAGCCTACGCGAAGAGATGTGATAAATGTCAAAGATATGCAACCGTTCCTCACTAACCTCATCAACCTATGACGCCAATCACCTCTCCATGGACATTTGCGGTATGGGGGATCGACTTAGTAGGACCCCTACCAAGAGCTGCTAACAATTATAGATTCTTGATAGTTGCCATCGATTATTTCTCGAAATGGGTGGAGTCGGAGCCGATGGTGATGATCACAGAGCAGAAGACCTTACAGTTCATCTGGAGGAACACCATATGTAGATACGGCCTCCCAAACACACTCATCTCAGACAATGGGACTCAGTTCAAGAACTCCTCTTTAGAAAAGTACTGCCTAAGAGTTGGGATAAAGCAGTTCTTCTCATCTCCCGGGCGACCTCAGGCGAATGGTCAGACTGAGATTACAAATAGAACAATCCTTGCTGGAGTTAAGAAGAGGTTAGAAGATGCGAAGGGAAGATGGACGGAAGAGGTCTACGCTGTGTTATGGGCCTATAGAACAACGGATAGAACACCTACAGGAGAAACCCCGTTTATGCTAGCATACGGTTCAGAGGCTGTCATACCTACTGAGGTAGGACTTCCAACTCATAGGTTTCCGACCTATGACCCGGATAAAAATGGGGAAGAAAGGAGATTAGACTTAGATCTGATTGAAGAAAGAAGAGAAGACGCTGAGGTCAGACAAGTATCCTACCAACAGAGGGCGACTAAATTCTACAACCAGAGGGTGAAGTCAAGACCCATTGCAGTGGGAGACCTAGTGCTGAATAAGACCCTATAGAAGGCAAACAAGATCCACCCAAACTGGCATGGGACCTATAAGGTGACATAAGAAGTTTTGCCTGGCACCTATAGGCTAGAAAACCTAGAAGGGGAACCCTTTGCTAACCCAAGGAATGCTGATCACCTGAAGAAATATTACATATGATGTTGTATACAATTTGTAAATATACCATCTTGTTATGGAGAGGTTATTAATAAAAGATCAGTTCCTATGACAGCTCTTACTTCATTCCTATATCAGAGGTTATGGGGATAACATCTTTCGGTGATGACCTCATACCCTCAGGACACCACTCGGTGGTGAAGAGGTCTGAGCTCAGACACCATAGAAATGACCTCAGACCCTTAACATCATTAATTTGGTGAGATTAATTATGAGGATAACATCAGAGGTGATGACTCAGACCCTCAGGACACCACTCGGTGGTGAAGAGGTCTGAGCTCAGACACCATGAGATGACCTCATACCCTTAACATCATTAAATTGGTGAGATTAATTATGGGGATAACATCAGAGGTGATGACCTCCGACCCTCAGGACACCACTCGGTGGTGAATAGGTCTGAGATCAGACACCATGAGATGACCTCAGACCCTTAACATCATTAAATTGGTGAGATTAATTATGGGGATAACATCAGAGGTTATGACCTCAGACCCTCAGGACATCACTCGGTGGTGAAGAGGTCTGAGCTCAAACACCATGAGATGACCTCAGACCCTTAACATCATTAAATTGGTGAGATTAATTATGGGGATAACATCAGAAGTGATGACCTCAGACCCTCAGGACACCACTCGGTGGTGAAGAGGTCTGAGCTCAGACACCATAGAGATGACCTCAGACCCTTAACATCATTAAATTGGTGAGATTAATTATGAGGATAACATTAGAGGTGATGACCTCAGACCCTCAGGACACCACTCGGTGGTGACAAGGTCTGAGCTCAGACACCATAGAGATGACCTCAGACCCTTAACATCATTAAATTGATGAGATTAATTATGAGGATAATGTCTTAGGTGACAACCTCAGACCTTCATAACATCACTCGGTGATGACGAGGTCCGAGGTGAGAATCATTGAATAAGTATAAACAAAACCATTCCAAAATAACAAAAGAGATCACATAGCATTCAGAAAAGGAAAGATATCATATAGCATCCAGAGGCTGAAATCAGCAGAAGTAGCAAACATTCCTTTAATGCAAAAGTACAAAGTTACAAGTTATTACAGAGTCATGTTACGAGTTACAAATCCTAAGGGTTTGGGGGGGGGGTATTAGCAGCCTCGGCCTGATCAGTTTGGCTAGCATTGGTCACCTCGGCCACGTCATCAACTTGGTCTGCTCCACCAACCTCAGTTACTCCAAGAGTCGCAGTTTCAGCAGGAGCAGCAACCTCATCCTCCACCTCTTGAAGAGCCTGAGCAAATTGAGGGTCTGCAAAGCCCAGACCTACAAAGTCAGAGGCCTTTAAATTTCCTACCTCCTGCTCCTGGACTTCATCCCATTTGGTAGTAGCCTTGATACCTCTTTCAAGGTATTCAAAGCCAAAACCCATGAACTCGTCCGAGGTTTTATAGTCAAAGATTATTTTAGGCGAGGCATCCTCAAGAGCAGCCTTTACCGCCGAGTTGACCTTCTGCTGCAGAACGTCATCTTTGGCCTTCGGGCTTTGGCATGGTCCTTGACAAGCAGAGGCATGTCTTTCTCCAATCCCTTGACCTTATTTTCAGATTTTTGCAGCTCTCACTTCAGGCGGTCAACCTCAGCATTGAGAGCACTCTGAACCTTCTCAGCCTCTTGCCCCTTTTGGATGAGGGGAAATTTCCTCAGGGTCCAGTTCCACAGATGGTGCATGGCAGCTACTCCCTGCACATTTGATAAAAAGGTTAAGCTAAAGAAAAATTAGAGGGTACACTTGAAAGAAATTCTGAAAGAGATTAAGTCATACCTGCACGGCTCTGTGAAGGCCGAACTCCACCAGCAATTGTGTATCCAAGGACCTAAAAAATCGCTTGTCTGCCTCTGTCATGGCAGAGCCGATGGCGTCAAGGCCTGCAAACTATGGCCGACAATGCTGTCAGACAACTTCAGCTGGTCCAGGTGGGCCGACAGGGCGTCGGCCGAGGAGATTGGAATCGCAGCATCAGAGGTCTTTTTCAGTCTCTTGGTCGGCCTCTGATCCTCAGAAGTAGGGGCCTCTGGGGCCCTATTCTTCGAGGCTTAAGATTTGGATGCAGAGGGAACTGGGGGAGGAGCATTTAGACCGGCCTGTTTTGCAAGTCTCGCTAAGCTTGGGGCAGCCATCTCCCACAATTCGTCTGAAATACCTCGTGGTCACTCTGCAAAGAGAAAAAGATAAGTGTTAGAGATCAAGTATGAACAAGTTCAGAGGTTAAACTTAACGACTGAAATTCTTACCAAAGTCAACAAGGGGACTTCCACCTAGGCCCGTTCCCGAGAGATAATGGGGAGTCAGCAAATGTTCGAACTTTACAAAGAGGCCATGTGCCCCTTGATATTGTAGGGCTTGCACTTTCTGAATATTCTGAGGGCTTAGACTAGGGTCGGCCCTAGCAGACATGGAGACCTTACCCCATTTGAGGGTTATCCTCGGCTCAAGTATGGAAGAGGGAACACATGGGACAAATTCCCATGATCCAGAAGCAAAAAAGTAGCGGGGTTTCCAATTATGGTTAGAGGTCTGAGTCACCTGGAGAATTATCTTCTCAGGCCTCCGAGCCACAAAGTGATAGTAGCTCGGATGGTTCTTGGCCGAGGTTGGTACATAGCAACCGATGAAGACTTAGACTGGGAGGTCAGAATGGTGGACTGCTCTCCACAGGATAATAGCCCCTATGATGACTCTCCAGGCATTGGGGGATAGTTGCGAGGGGGCCAAGTTGATGTAAGAGAGAATGGATTTGATGATGGGGTGAATGGGAAGGCGGAACCCTAATTTAAATATCTGCTCGTACAGGCAGATTTCTCCATCTCGACCATGATAGGCTCTCTCCTCCCTCAGAGGCCTCCTCAACTTTATGGAAGGACCAATGGAGTACAAATATCTAAAGCAGAGAAGATCCACCTCAGTTACCGTGCTCTCAAACTCGGCCGCCTTAGAGGTGTCGACATCGCTCTCAGCATCTTCATCGTCATCAAGCTCAACATCGGTCGGAGCAGATGTAGATGGGTTACCAGCGAACCTCTGAGCTAACTCTGCCGCTGAGATAACCGATAGGGGGATGGCGTCGAGAATGGGTGGCACGACCACACTCGGCTCAACTATTTCAACCTCTGACGAAGAGGCTGAAGTGCTTGAGCCATTTTGATATGAGGCTCGACTTGAGACCTCGGCTTGATCAGAGGCCTGACCTTCCCGAGGTGTGAAGTCCATGGCCTCCTGAAAGGAATCCACAGACATGGGGTCTGAAGTAGAAGATTCAGATTCAGACATCGGGACAGGGTCAGCAGGGACCTCTGTCTGATAGAAATTCTTCGAGGGATCAGGATATATCACCCTCAGAAGTGGGGGAAAGATGGGTATAGTTGGAAATTGTTATGACCTACGAGCCTCCTCCTGTTCTCTTTCTATTTGTCTAATCTTAGCTAAGGTCTTATCCCTAAGGGAGGGGAACTCCTCAAGAAGCTGATATAGGGGTCTGAGCATCAGAGGCTGACCCAAGACTTAAAAACTCCTAAAAACTACAAACAAGATTGGTTTATAAAGATAAGGAATCTAAAGATCAAACGTTAGTAGTTTAAAATAAATACAGTCGCCTGAAAGTATGGAGATCACCGAAAAACTAAGAACCTCACCGAAAAATGCAAACCGAAGGCGAAAAATAAAGAGAATGAAGGGATAGAGCTACCTGGAAGTGGGACGACGAGGGCAAATGCAGGAAACTCGCGAAAAATGATGAATCGTCCAGCAGGAGAGCCTTGATTAGAGGTGCCTTAGAGAGAGAAATCGCAAGAACACGGTTGCCAGGAAAGAGAAAGTGAAGAAGAAGGAGGGAAAAGGGTTTCAAAAACCCTTAAATACTTGGGCGCTTTTCCCAAGGCCCATCATTGCCTTGGGAACCCCAAAGGGCGGCTGATAGCACACGTCTATCAAGCAAGCATGTTCCAACATTGGACAAGTGTTAGGCCAGTATTCGTCCTAAAGAAGACAGACCTCGAATGCGTACTTATCCCTTAGTCACCTTCCCTCGTATGTAACTAGGGGCTGGGGGGGTGATTGATATGACCCAAGTGTGACCTCGGCCTAGAGACACGAACCTCGGCCGAGGTGATAGCCGAGATGTTGAAAGACCCTGGAGAATCGGTGGGCCGGCAATATCAACCCTCAATCTCAGTAAGGTTGGCCTAGGCCGACACTAGTATCTACACTTCCCATAGGCACTACGCGCATCATGGGCATCAACAATATCCACGTATAACTGGGTATGGCAACCTCAGCCTAGTTGAGCCTGAGGTGATAAGAGGCCTTATTAATCTTCAGCATGGAATCAGCCCAACCTCGGCCTAGTCCAGGCCGACCCAGCATACTGTCTCGGCTAGGGGCAGGCCGAGCCTTCCCATGGTTCATCTCGGATCGGATGAATGTCAAGCCTTTATAGCTCGGCCTCAACAAGGCCGAGGTCATGTACCAATGTGGCAACCAAGCATCTGTTGACATTTGGATGAGGACACGTGGGCACAAACCAGTTGTAACAAGATTATTCTCCACACATGGGGAGAATATTTCATCATCATTCCTTACATGTGACAGTGACAGGTGGCTCGCCTCTATTGGTGAGGCTAACACACACATGCCTATTACATGAATGGGGGGTACATGACACCCCCAAGGTGCTATATATAGAGATCATCTTCTACCTTGCAAAGGACCAGATTTTCACAACCCTAGCTGAAACTCTGTCTAAATATACAGTAGATAGAGAAAGCTTGAGAGATTGTATCCACGGCCATTAGTGCCCTATTATAGTGAGGTTATTCACACACACATAGTGGACGTAGGCCAATTTAGGCTGAACCACTTACGTAACTATGTTCATCCTCTTCTCCTCACCTCAATCTCTTCTATTTAGTATACTCTTATGCTGCCATTGTTGTCACTAGCTTGAGCTTACAAACACCTGGATTGGTGGTGCTATTTCTAGCATCATCATTGAGTGTGTTTAAATCCCTAAAATTGTTTTTAAATATTTTTTGGGGAATTTATAAACTTTTAAAATAAGGTTTTTATTAATTAAAATTTGTTTTTAAAAGTTTTAGGGTCTATCTACAATTATGTATTGGTGGTTATATTGGCTGAATGTTTGCTTGGGTAGAATTCGAAAGCGGCAGAGACTTCAAGGTGCTTTTGTAATTATGTTTGGACGCGCGTTTGTTAACTCATTATTGCACAACATCTGTTGCATCCTTATTGGTTGAATTTGTGTTTCTTCGAAGAGAGTAAACTAGCATTGGTTAACAGCCCTTGGATTGTTTTTATCAATGATCTGCATGCGCTCTTACATAATCCAAGTGAACCTTGTTTGAGCCAATCATGAGTGTTATAACCACCGCCTCTGTTTAAACCATTGGATCAAAGTCAATCATACAAGACCAGATCCTAGCCCTTAATCTTGGTCTGTGTTCTCGATTCTTTTTAGCGTCCTATAAAAGGACCCCTTCCCTCAGCCATCAGAGACTTTTGCCACTTTGTTCATTCGAGAAAAGAGAGTGAAGAGAGAGAAGAGAGAGGAGAGAGCGAGAAACCAGAGTTAGGAAACCCTAAACCTAATTTGTCCAAAACTGTTATCAAACCTTAAACACTTTCAAAACTAATATATACCAAACATAACCTTGAGTCTTTGAGAGTTTTTGAGTGATTGGTTTGTTAGTTTTGTTGTTGTAACCTCTTCGTTCCCAGATCTTGTTATCAACTTAAACATATTTTTGGATCTGTGTTTCTTCTTTTATAGAAACCTTAGATCTAAACATTTCATGTTATATTACACATAGATCTACATTTTTAGTTTCTCATCTTGAGAAAATATTTGTTGATTTGGTTCTATAAATGTTTTTAACTTCAAAATCAACAAAATACTTTTCTGTTTCTAGTTCTTTTGAAACAAGACCTTTGACCTAGTTTGGAATCGCACTTGGTGATTTTCAATCTCAAAAATATTTTCAAAACCTGAGATTGATTAAGATCTTGATACGTCTTCTGAGCAAGATAGCCATGGATTCTGGGATTATTGTAAAGGTTAAATAAGGTTAAGTTTTGTGAGAAGAGAGAAATAGAAAATCATGTAAGGACAATGTTTCCATCTTTATGTTTATGTTATGTCATACGCCGTTACAAGATTGATGGTTCAAAAGATCACATCGTCATCAACGAAATCCGAAATCCGAAGATTAAAAGAAGAAGGAATCTGGAAACAGTCAGCCGAACCGGTCCTCCCCAAAATAAAAAGAACTGATCCGACTGCGGACCGATCCGCCCAGGACCGGATCGGACCGCCTTGCAAAATGAATCCAGAGAGAACCGAACCGATTGCGAACCGAATCGGCTTCAAATTAAATGAACCGATCCGCCATCGGACCGATCCGCCCTGGATAAACTCTGCCAGATCGTGTAGCAGATTTTTTAGGGTTTTGAATCCTTATTTAAACCACGATCAGTAGTTGGTTTCGATAAGACTTTCCCACATTTTTCAGAGCATATCAACCCTAAAGTCTTCACCTATTGAGTCCTATGATTCTAGGTTTTTAGATTCACACATCTTCCATATCTATGTGAATCAAGTTTGGTAACCCAAGAACAACCTTGTGTTTGTTCAAACCTTTGTGGAGAGATCTTTGCAACCGAGGGCTGCGTGTTATTGCTGAGGGAGTCTCTACAAAGTTTTATGGTTGTGTGTCATTGAGGAGTGCTGCGGTTCTTCCTTTGTTGACTGGACTGAGGTTCATGTGGGTTCGCTGCGTGTGGATTCATTGCTGACGACACCGACCGACGCCTGCGGGTATTCGTGTGTCACTGTATTTCATTGTAATCCGATTGTAAGCCGTTTTCTTACAAATTATAGTGAAAATAAATGGTTTTGCCCCTGTGGGGGATTTTTTCCTCAAATTATGTGTGTTTGAATAACTCGTGCATGATTTCATATTGTTTCATTCACACCTAGTTGCATGTTTAGGGTTTGTTTGGGTTAAAAAGGTGTTTATTATATTATTTCTTAATTGAACGCAAGCGCCAACTCTTTCAAATCACAACATATATTTCTTATATGTAATTTGTTAGGACTGGTTATATGAAATAAGTGTGTGTGCATGCATGCATGTGTTAGAAAGAACCTCCACAAACACTATCACCCTACCATGCTAAAAGTGTTGGTAACAAGATATCAAGAACAAGAGTCGACGTAAAGAACTTGAACAAATTGGAAGTTAGAAAACTGGGAGAACAACATCAACAATCAGAACTGCAGAGAAGTTATAAGGACACCATTTCTAAACTTATATAGGTATGAGTTGTATGCATGTTTGTTATATAGTTTGTAACTGTTAAAATTTGTTTTAGTGGAATTTTTGGTTTACTCCGTAGAGGGAGTCGTGGATGTTTCCTCAGTTGGGTGAGGTTTTACCACGTAAAAAATTCTTGTTAATCTTTCTACATCTCCTCATGTAATTCTTGGTTGTGTTGTGTTTAATATTTTTAAACTGATTTATTAAACTTGTTAGCATATCTTGAACAAATCTCGTACATATTTTTAAAGCACATCTTGTGATTTATTAGTTTTTGTTTTAAAGAAAAGAGTTTCTTCAAAAAACTATTCGAAGTTACTTAAATAGTTTAATTTTATATTAAACGGCTTTAGTAACAGATTTTCAATTGATATCAGAGCTTTGTAAACTTCTTTTTAAGTGATCCTGTGTTTCTGAAATTATTTTCTGAAAATCAAACATGGACGAGAAAAATGAAAGATTTGGTAACTTGACCAGACCTCCTATCTTTAATGGAACCAATTTTGCTTACTGGAAAGTAAGGATGATTTCTTTCATTCAAGGAACTTTGGGAGATGATGTCTGGGACATTGTTGAAAATGGATACATTTTTCCTACTAAACCAGCCACTGAAGGAAGTAATGAGAGGGTTAAGAAAGTGTTAAGTGAGTTCACACAAGAAGAGAAACAAGTTTCTCACAACAATAACAAAGGAAAGAATGGCATATTTATGTCCATAAATGAACATGAGTTCAAAAGAATTTCATCATGTACCACTTCTAAGGAAGCTTGGGACACTTTGGTTACTACTCATGAAGGTGACACTAGAGTTAAGGCTGCTAAAACACAAATGTTCATTCAACAGTATAACTCTTTAATTATGTATGAATCTGAGTCATTTGATGACTTCTACATGAACTTGACTGATATTGTGACAAAACTGCATGCTAATGGGATAACATATGATAGACATGAAATTGTATCTAAAATTCTGAGATCATTGCCACAGAAATTTGACAACAAAAGATATGTTATTGAGGAAATGTGTGACATAAATCTCACTCCTGAATTACTCCGTAGTAAATTAAGAACTGTGGAAATGGAATTAGAATTTAAGAAACAATTGACCCAGTCTCATAGGAAACAGACTAGTTCCAATCTGAGCTTTTCTTCTAAGTTGATTAAACCTAAGTTTAACATTCCCAATGATGATTCTGATGAGGAATGCTAGACAATTAGATTGCCTTAATATCAAAATAATTTAATGAAATTATTAAGTTTAGAAACAACATGGCAAACAAACATGGCAAGTCCAATTATCTAACTCACTCTAATCATAAACCTCATAAGAAAAGTTGAGACAAACATCACAAGGACTCTCACACTAGACCTAATAGAGACCTTAAGAAGATTGAATGCTTTAGATGTGGAAAACTAGGACACATTGCACAAGATTGTAGAGTTAACTTGAACACTCAAAATAAACACGCTAGAGCCAACATTTGCAAGACATGGGATGATTCAAGCGACTCTGAAAATGAGGAACCGGAGTCATCTGATGTTTTTGATCCTTGCATGTCTTTCTTTGCCAAGATTATCTATAATGATGATATGCCTGTGTTTGTTAGTGAGGATGAATCTAATAATTCTACTTCTATTGTTGCGAATCATGCTGTTACTGGTTTAGATGCTTTAATTACTTAGAACATTGCTATTTCAACCTCGGGGTGTGTGAGTAAAAGGGAAAGCGATAATGACGATGTCAATGGGTGTGTGAGTCCAAGAAATGAAGCCTTAGGGGTCACTTCACACACCACACTTAGTGACTTGAACAATGAAGATCTCCCAGATATTCACACACTTTATGCAAAAACTCTCAAGAAAAGCACTAGAGTAGAGAAGTTTGTGAAAGATCTCACCAAGAAACTAGAAGATCTAAGCCTGATGGTCAAACTTAATGCTGAAGATTATACTACCCAATGTCTAACTCATGAAAGTGAAATCAAAATTTTTGACCAAAAACTGAGAAATTTGACTGAAATAAATGAAACTCTGGAGAAAAAAATACAAAGGGACATTGATAGAATTGGAACAAACTAAAGAAAAGACAGCAGCTGTTTTAAAAAAAATTACAAAATTTGAAAATAACTCAAACTGTTTTGATGGATTTGTTGCTGAATCTAAAACCAATTCTGATGATCGAACAGTAATAGGGTTTTACCCCAATTTGAAGGCACAAACAAAATCTTTTGAACCTATCAAGTTTGTGTTAGGAGGTGAAAGACCTATTGAAACCTGCCCAGACTTTCATTCTCTAAAAACTGAGTTTGACTCAAAACATCAAAATTTTGACATTGGGGAATCAAGTTGCTCTAAACATTAAAGTTCACCAAAGGTTAAATATGTTTTCCCCTTCATTAGGAAGAGTGAATCTATATTCAAAACCGTTCTATCTAGGAATAGGGTTCAACCTCAAAATTCCTTAAAGCCGATGTTTAGAGATTTTCCTAAGGAGACTCCTACTTTGAGCAACCTTTATTACTCCTACTGCGACATATACGGCCATTGTTTTGATGGTTGTTATGCTAGAAGACTAGTTAAACCTGTCTGTAATCCTCCTATCTATCAAAACATTAACTATTCTAGGAGAAGCCGCAACAGTTATGTACTGCCTAGACAACCAGACAAAAATTCTAACTATAGGAAGACAAATACCAAACCTAAAAGAACATTCCCTAGAAGGATTCCTAAACACTTTCCTAAGCCAAATGCTCATGTGTTTCATCAAATTCAAAATCATGCGCAAAATATTTTTCAACAAAAATCGAATGCTTGCAAATTTTATCAATTGAGAGAAAATAAACGCAAAATGAAAACAAGAGAAATTTGGGTTAGAAAAGCTGATCTATTACCCCAAATGAAGTGTAACATTGTTATTACTTCTTTAAAAGCTGAGCACACATCGGCTAGTAGGTATTTAGACTATGGATGTTCTAAAAACATGACTGGGGATGATACAAAACTCTTAAATAAAACCATCTTTGCTGGAGGAAAAGTTATTTTTGGTGATGGAGTATCATCTTAGATCATAGGTAAAGGAACTCTCCAAGAAGAAGGACTTCCTGTTCTTGAAAATGTTCTTCCAGTTAAAGGTCTTAAAGCCAATCTACTTAGTATCTCGCAATTTTGTGACTCAGATCATACTGTCACCTTTTCAAAGAATAATTATAAAATTTTAAATGAAAAAGGTGAATGCATAATTACAGGATTCAGGACCCCTGACAATTGTTACACTGTCATGAATATTCTGAAATCTGTAACGTTGCCAGAATGGATGACAATGAGATATGGCATAACAGGATAGGTCACATAAATTACGATAATCTTAGTAGATTGACTTCTCAAGAAATAGTCAGAGGAGTTCCAAAAATCAAATCCATTTCTAATATTGTATGTGGTTCCTGTCAGGAAGGAAAAATTGTTAAAGCACCTCATAAGAAAGTCAAAGATATCCTTACCACTAACCCCTTAGAGCTCATCCATATGGACCTAATGGGTCCCTCCCAAACTATTAGTCTATGTGGACATAGTTACATCCTTGTTATGGTTGATGACTTCTCTAGATTTACATGGGTAGCCTTCTTAAAACAAAAGTCTGACACTTTTCAAAGTTTCTTAAAAATACTTCTTTGGATTGAAAATGAGAAGGACACTCAAGTAAATAGAATTCGTAGTGATAGAGGTGAAGAATTCAAAGACATCGGTATAATAGAGTACTGTGACTATAATGGTTACAAACATGAGTTTAGTGCTCCTAAGATTCCTCAACAAAATGGTATCGCCGAGAGAAAGAATCGTACTCTTCAAGAAATGGCACGTGTTATGTTACATGCCAAGAATTTGCCTAAATATTTTTGGGTAGAATCTATTCGTTCTGCATGTCACATTATCAATAGGGTCTATCTTAGAAAGAATTCCAAACAAACCCCTTACGAACTTTGGTATAAGAAAAAGCCCAATCTTAAGTACCTTAGAACCTTTGGTAGTACTTGTTATGTATGCAAAGATAGGGAGAACTTGTCCAAATTTGAGAGCCGGGGAGATAAAGCTATTTTTCTAGGTTACTCGACTAATAGTAGATCCTATCGTGTTTATAATCTTCGCACAAAAACCTTGATGGAATCCATAAATGTAATTGTAAGTGACACTAATGTAGAGAGTAAGACTGGTGAATCAACTATTGAGGAAGAGCCTACAAATGTTTTAGAAAATGACTCTCTAGAAATAGATGACTCATTACCAATTGAGATACCTGAAGTACCTAATTGGGTTTCTAAAGACCATCCCATAAATAACGTTGTTCGTAATCCTAGTGAGCCTATGCATACAAGATCTCAATTAAGAAATTATGCACATTATGCATGTTTTGTTTCCCTAGTGGAACCGAAGAATGTAAATGAGGCATTGAATGACTCTCAATGGATTTTCGCTATGCAGGAAGAACTTCTTCAATTTGTCATTCATGATGTTTGGTATCTTGTACTTAGGACTAATCACAAAAAGGTTATTGGCACACGTTGGATTTTTAAAAATAAGTCTGATGAAAGTGGGATAATTATTAGAAACAAAGCTAGATTAGTTGCTCAAAGATACTCTCAAATTGAAGGAATATATTTTAACGAAACATTTTCTCCTGTTACTCATTTAGAATCTGTTCGCCTTCTCTTTGATATAGCTTGCCACTTGCATTTTACACTCTACTAAATGGATATTAAATATGCATTCCTTAATGTAATATTGATTGAGAAGACCTATGTGGAACAACCAAAAGGGTTCATTGACCCTCAATATCCAAATCATGTATTTCGTCTTAAAAAGGCTTTGTATGGTCTTAAACAAGCGCCTAGAGCCTGGTATGAGCGTCTTTCCAGCTTCCTCTTAGATAAAGGTTTTAAAAGAGGTGGAAATGATCAAACCATATTTGTCAAACATTTTGGCAAACACATCATTATTGCTCAGGTTTATGTTGACGATATTATCTTTGGATCGACTTCTCCCTCAGAAGTAAAATCCTTCTCTGAGATTATGCATAAAGAGTTTCAAATGTCTCTTATGGGGGAGTTGTAATTTTTCTTAGGTCTTCAAGTCAAACAAAATTCAGAAGGATTATTTGTCTCGCAATCTAAGTACGCTTTAGAGATTATAAAAAAATTTGGCCTTGAGAGTGCTAAAGATGATAAAACTCCAATGAGTACTACGGTAAAGCTATCTAAAGAAGAAACTGGAAAATATATATATCCAACTCAATATCGTAGTATGATAGGAACCTTGTTCTACCATACTGCCTCGCGTCCTGATATAATGTATGATGTGTGTGTATGTGCTCGTTATCAAAATAACCCTAAAGAGAGCCATCTATTTTCTGTTAAAAGAATTATTAAATATGTAACAGGCACTCTGAACCTAGGACTTTGGTACACTAGTGACACACCAAGCACTATAATTGGATACACTGATGCTGACTGGGCTGGGTGTATTGATGATAGTAAAATCACATCAGGAGCATGTTATTATATAGGTAATAATTTGGTAGGATGGAGTAGTAAGAAACAAAACTGCACATCACTCTCAACAACTGAATCTGAATACATAGCTGCTGGAAGCTACTGTGCTCAATTACTTTGGCTTACACAAATGCTAAATGATTATGGTATTCAAGAAAAACAATTGCATCTCTATTGTGATAATCAAAGTGCGATCAATATCTCTAAAAATCCTGTTCAACACTCGCGAACAAAACACATAAAAATAAGACATCACTTTATACGCGAATTGGTTGAAACTAAGGAATTAGAAATCAATTATCTTCCTACTGATTTGCGACTCGCAGATATGTTTTCCAAACCTTTAGATTACAATCGACTTATTTCTTTGCGTAAATCTATAGGTATGGTGTGTGCTGATTAATCTCTTTGATTTCTATACTTTTTCCCTTTGTCTATTAGAGACAAAATGGAGGAGAAATTTGAGTCTAATGAATTGTTTTACATATGCTAAATAGCTTGATCTTAGTGATTCATTGCAGGATTCTGTACAGTTATTCTCAATAGTTGTAATAGGGTATTCAATTGTAAATAGTTGAGTTATATACTTTTGTTTTCTAGGAAATGGGTAGATAGATTTTTTTAGGAATAGGTTTCCTTATTCTTGTTGCCTTACGAGTCCTAGATGACTCAAAGGATATTTTTCCTCATATTTCCAAAGGGGGAGATTGAAGCACCTTATACTCTTGACTCACTTGAGTCTGTATTGTATAATTGTTCATCTAGTTTGGAAATTGTGACCAAATTGTGTATATCCTAGAAACCAAAGAACCCCAGAGTTTGGTTTGTTATTTCATCCCTCTTGCTTGATTGATCTAGAAAATATTACCAACACTCACACACAGTAGAATTGACCTCATACATTTCATATTGCATATAATTGTGTGTATATATATTCAGTGTGTTTAAATCCCTAAAATTGTTTTTAAATATTTTTTTGGGAATTTATAACCTTTTAAAATAAGGTTTTTATTAATTAAAGTTTGTTTTTAAAAGTTTTGGGGTCTATCTGCAATTATGTTTTGGTGGTTATATTGGCAGAATGTATGCTTGGGTAGAATTCGAAAGCGGTAGAGACTTTAGGGTGCGTTTGTAATTATGTTTGGACGTGCGTTTGTTAACTCATTATTTCCCAACATCTGTTGCATCCTTATTGGTTGAGTTTGTGTTTCTTCGAAGAGAGTAAACTAGCATTGGTTAACAGCCCTTGGATTATTTTTTCAACGATCTGCATGCGCTCCTACATAATCCAAGTGAACCTTGTTTGAGCCAATCATGAGTGTTATAACCACCGCCTCTGTTTAAACCATTGGATCAAAGTCAATCATACAAGACTAGATCCTAGCCCTTGATCATGGTTTGTGTTCTCGATTCTTCTTAGCCTCCTATAAAAGGACCCCTTCCCTCAGCCATCAGAGACTTTTGCCACTTTGTTCATTCGAGAGAAGAGAGAGAAGAGAGAAGAGAGAGGAGAGAGAGAAACCAGAGTTAGGAAACCCTGAACCTAATTCGTCCAAAACTGTTATCAAACTTTAAACACTTTCAAAACCTGTATATACCAAACACAACCTTGAGTGTTTGAGAGTTTTTAAGTGATTGGTTTGTTAGTTTTGTTGCTGTAACCTCTTCGTTTCCAGATCTTGTTATCAACTTAAACATATTTTTGGATCTGTGTTTCTTATTTTATAGAAACCTTAGATCTAAACATTTCATGTTATATTAGACATAGATCTACATTTTTAGTTTCTCATCTTGAGAAAATATTTGTTGATTTGGTTCTGTAAATGTTTTTAACTTCAAAATCAACAAAATACTTTTCTGTTTCTAGTTCTTTTGAAACAAGACCTTTGACCTAGTTTGGAATCGCACTTGGTGATTTTCAATCTCAAAAATATTTTCAAAACCTGAGATTGATTAAGATCTTGATACGTCTTCTGAGCAAGATGGCCATGGATTCCGAGATTATTGTAAAGGTTAAATAAGGTTAAGTTTTGTGAGAAGAGAGAAATAGAAAATCACAACATATAGTTCTTATATGTAATTTGTTAGGACTGCTTGTATGAAATAAGTGTGTGTGCGTGCATGCATGTGTTAGAAAGCACCTCCACAAACACTATCACCCTACCACACTAAAAGTGTTGGTAATAAGATCTCAAGAACAAGAGTTGACGTAAAGAACTTGAACAAATTGGAAGTTAGCAAACTGGGAGAACAACATCAACAATCAGAACTGCAAAGAAGTTATAAGGACATCAGAGGGTACATTCCTAAACTTATATAGGTCTGAGTTGTATGCATGTTTGTTATATAATTTGTAACTGTTAAAATTTGCTTTAGTGGAATTTTTGGTTTACTCCGTAGAGGGAGTCGTGGATGTTTCCAGGTTTTACCACGTAAAAAATTCTTGTTCTTAATATTTCTACATATCCTCATCTAATTCTTGGTTGTGCTGTGTTTAATATTTTTAAGCTGATTTATTAAATTTGTTATCATATCTTGAACAAATCTCGTACATATTTTTAAAACACATCTTGTGATTTATTAGTTTTGGTTTTAAAGAAAAGAGTTTATTCTAAAAACTGTTCGGAGTTACTTAAATAGTTTAATTTTATATTAAACGACTTTAGTAATAGATTTTCAATGTCCTTCACTTTTTGGTTTGGCAATCTCACCTTTGCCAAAAACAATAATGCACTAAGGTTGTTGGTTTCCCACTGGAGTTATCGAACTCACACTTTGTGACTGGATTGGGTGAATTCACCATCACTTTAGAGGATGTTTATGATCTATTGGGAGTTAAGGTGGCTGGAGCTGAGACCTTATTTTAGGAGGTCATTTCATAGGAGGAGGCAACTGCCCGTAAGGAACGGGAGGGAGTTGTAAGGAGGTGCATGGTAAGATATAAAAAATTCACATTCTCAGAGATCATTAGTTACTTCTACTTCATGGAGTATAACGTTGTTTCCAAGGCTAGGGAGGTAGCGAAAATTGATCCTAAAGGAAAACAAGTGGCTGAGATGCCTCCCACTGGGAAAGGTTATGAGAGTGACATTGAGTTAGTTGGCTAAATTCGGGTTATCTTATTGAGGATCTTCCTTCCCGGAAACCTCATGACTGTCCGAGGAAGGATCTTATAAATATGGTCATTCGCATGTCATTTGGTGTGATGGTCACTCTAGTTGCCATCACCCTTGGCTCTCTTTACGCCTGGCTTGATCGAGTTCAAGTTGACTCCACTAGATCCATCATAAGGTTTGATGTCTTAAACTATGTTAATCATGCCTTTCTCACATATTTCTTATGTGTTAGGTTTCCAAGATATGTACCTAGATCTTTACTCCCCACTTCCCATACCATTAAGTTGTATCGCATAGTTCCCCCACACCTTAATTGACAATGTTAAGCCTTTCAAGTTTCACCTTTATGTTGGTATTATCCAATTCTTCTCCAACAATTTCTTTGAGTATGACCCCCGACCAGTTACAGCAGTTGATGAGGACTTTGCCCAGAATTTTCCTTCTTTTAATATCCTTCTTGTGATTACTCCCTTATATTTTCCTTCCTATACCGAGTGGGCATCCCATTACTCAGTATATTCACCTCATCAAATGGCCATGTAGTTTGGTTATGACCAAGGAGTTCCCCTTCTCATACACAACACTTGAGAGAAGCCTTCCAATTTTCCTTGGATTATGGGAATTTCCTCACAGGCACAGTTTTAACCTTATCATCCCAATACCAGGGGAAACTAGTAATACCTTCAAGAAAAGATCGAGGGAGAAGGTCCCCCACTTACCTCAATGTCTTTTGGCCCAACCAGTTGGGCAAGTTTCAAAAAGTTATACTTTGCCAACCAGCCTATCCATTCGTGAAGCGATTTCTCCCAATAGATTTGGGATTAAGGAGACTTTCCATCAGTCAATCCAAGTTCCATTTAAGTGAAATAAATGACAAAATTCCCATTGATTTTCCTCCTATGGACCCAATTAAGGAGGTTGTTCTAAATAAAAATAAAGGATCTTCCATTTCTCAAGTTTCTAAGGAGGGTGAGGATGCCCTTAGCCTTTCTTAACCTAATACTGAAGAGGAGACACCTCTTGGACCTTCAATTATGGTAGGTATGAAGCCCAAGAAAAAACATCCAAATAAGAAGAAGATTAATGCCAAAGGTTCCCCATAGGCCTCTCTTCCTAGAGAAGGCATTGATCCCAAGTTAGTGGATAAGTGCTTCAACTTGTTCAATGACTTAATGAGTCAATGGGAACAAGGTACATCGTCTTCCAAAGCCATTATTGAATATAAAATGCTAGCTAAGGTGTTTTCCTTTACTCCCCCAGCTAACATTGGTGGAAAGAAGAGAGAAAGATCAGGTTTAAGGGTCCCTCGCTCTACCATAGACGAGGATGCTCTACCATGGACAAAGTTGAAGAAAATGAGGAAACTGAGGTAGTTGAGGAAGTTTAAGAATATAAAGAAGTCGAAGGAGAGGAAGAAGAAGAAGAAGAAGAAGAAGAAGAAGAAGAAGAAGAAGAAGAGGAGGAGGAGAAGGAGGAGGTGGAGGAGGAGGAGCTTGAAGTTATTTCTCTGATGCGTCGAGCGCAAGATGTATTCAACCGAGAATCCTGCTTCTCCACCTCAGGACTATACTGTCCTGGATGACTTTGATGACCATGAGATATTACTTGCACTCTTTTTTTCAACATTTGCATATATATTCTCTTCCTTATACTTTACTTATGGTATGCAGATTAATGAGTTTTGTGACACTATTATTGTTGAGAGAGAGCAAGTGACGGAATAATAAGTAAGTGCAACCCCATGAACCCCAACTCATTCTTCATCGCCTGATACCCCTGTAGCCCAAGTAACTGTCGTGAACATACTAGAGGTAATGGTGGATTACCCCTTCGAGGAAGTTGGTGGGTTTCATCTCAGAGGGTCAATGAGTAGTGTTTATACACGTGAATCTTCTTTCTTCTGCAATCAGGCAGCACTTGTTGAGGCTAAGAGGGATGCTATGGAAGAGGAAGTGCAATTACACATAACTGTTGAACCAACTCCTTTGGTGAGTTTTGTTGTTTAGCATTGGGTAACCTTTAACCTTGTGTTGTTGAGTTATGTATTTTAATTCCCCATTTTTTCCTTGTTATTGCAGACTGTTCCCCCGAGGAAGTTCTTATCAATACTTATAGGCCCCTTATATTTGTTCCCACCCATCCAACATTTAATGAACAAATATTGGTGAACCTATTTAGGCCCTCCATGCTGGAAGATGGAGAATTTGATGAGACTGAGAGACCTGAGGAAATTCCAAGGATAGAGGAAGGTGAAAGAATTGAGGAGGTTGAGAGGACTGAGGAAGTTTCTTGAAGTCCAATCCTTGCACCTGTTGTTGAGCAGACTGTTTAGTATCTCCTCAGAAATCGGTACACTTATATATTCTTTTACCTTTGTTTTAAGCTAAGTATTAGTTTCACACCTCTTTAAACAACCACAAACCTTACCCAACTTACTTGCTCAAGCGACCTTAAAGGTCTCGCAAGTAAGCTGTTATTTTTAAACCATCATATTTTGAAAGTGTGACCAATTTACTTAGTCGAGGAACCATAAAGGTCCTTTAAGTGAATTGGTACTTTAATCATGCCCAGAAATAAGGGTCTTTAAGCATGCCCAATTTACTTAGTCGAGAAACCATAAAGGCCCTTTAAGAAATTAGGACTTTAGCATTCCCAAAAATCAGGGTCATTGAACATGCCTAATTTAATTTAGACTAGCAACCATAAAGGTCCGTTAAGTAAATTGGGACTTTAAACATGCCCAGAAATTAGGGTCTTTAAGTGTTCCCAATTTAACTTAATCGAGCAACCATAAAGGTCCTTTAAGTAAATTGGGACTTTATACAATTGTGAGGACAAGATTTTTCTCTTTTTTTACTTTGATTATTTTGTCTGGAAGGTTGAAACTGAGTGGCCTGCACCCGTAAATGAGGCTGCATTAATAGATGAACAAGTCCCCCAGGAGGATGTTTGTGAGGAGGCTATTATTGAATCCATTGATGTGGGTGACCTTGTTGATCACACTACCCCCCCCCCCCCCCCCCTCAATTGGACCAACTATTGAGGGCACTTCACGAGCTATAAAGACCACTTTGTAAGAGGAAGATAGGGCATCAAACACTATTTTTCCTTCAGTAAGCAATAGCACCTTTAGTGTTTATCCTCCAGAGGCTTCACCCAATGCACTGGTTATGCAAATACTTCATGATTTTCCCCATATCATGACAACCCTACATCGTCTGTTGATCGAGAGGCTACTTAATAGCCATCCTTTACTTTTTGACGCTAGTTTCACCCACCCTTTTGCCCATGATGATTGCCTATAGGTTATTCGAGTTTTCCAATGTTCAGAACGAGATTCTAAGTACCCCATTACAAGCACCAAGTTCTTAAAAAATCAAATAAATAATGGGAAATATTAATATACTTGTGGACATTGGCTTTTTCTTGACATGGTTGATCGACCTATTAAGAGTATTCAATAAGGTCGTCCTACCTGCCTTCTACACCAGACTTTAAGTGACAATTGTTCTCAGGCTACTATTATTGAAGAGATGGTAAGTATTGGTCCAAAATTTATCAAAGAAGAAGAGAACGTGGTGACTGCCCGAGAAGCCTTGGCTAATGCAGAGGAATAGTTGGACAAACTGTAATAATGAATGGAGTGAAACAAGAAGGATATAACTGCTTTAACTAATGAGAAGACTTCCTTGGAGTTCATTTTCCAGAAGATCACCACAGGTTAATAGATTCCACCAACTTGTGGTTTATAATAGATGATCCTAGTGACTATTAGGGCCTTGTACTTCCTTTCCATTGTAAATTACTCCGAGGCAGTAGCTCCTCTTATATATGTATTTGAACTTGACATTTGAAATGGAACTAATGCTTCCATCTTCTTCTTGTATGGCTTTACATTTATGCTTAAAAAAATACACACGAATAATTTTCTATGTCACTTTCCTTTTTGTTAATGCCTCAAATTTGTATATGGATTTATGCCTTAGCTGGATACACTAATCTTAGTTTCGCAATAAATAAAGAGAGATCAATCATAATAAAACGGTTTTTGAGTAATAGTACTGTAGATGGGATGTGAGAAAAGAGAAGAAAGAAGATTTATGTGGTTCGACCCAATGTGGTACCTATAACGACCCAACTTAGATTTATGGGTTACCCGTGAGTCAACCCGATTCGAATAGGGTGTTAGGTGTAAATTTTAATGAAACAAACTAGACAATATTGCTAGTCTAGTTTTATTTTAAACTAATATTTCACTTATATATCATGCGAGTCCTGTTTTAAAATAAAGTATGTGTGGGACCCATGGGGAGCACCCCGATTCCATGTAAACAGAGCTACTAACATAAAATGAATAAAGTACACTGACCTGTACAACGCCCTAAAAATACAAACCCGCACCCAACTTGTCGTAACAAAGCGACGGTATGAGCCTATGCCCAGTGGGAATATACAAGCAATATAGAAATGAATGACAGAAAGGAATAATCACACGCTACAATCACATGCATGCAAAAATATATTTGTATCTATATACATATAGATATACCTTTAAAAATTCATATTCAAATGCATTAATCGTTTTACTTCCAAAACTTTGCACATTTAGATTAATTTATCTTAATCTTCAAAAGACTTTATTTATTCATACTTAGCATTTCTCGCTTTGTTTAACACACCCGGTTTAACACATGAATTGAATACACGAGATTTATTGGAACCCATTACTTTACCAAAAGTCAACCCCTTTCACTCATTTCAATACACTTTAGTATTTTTATAAGGGCATATTTTTATAAATGTCTGTCACAATTAATTATGTCGTATACCGTTACAACTGTCGAAGAAGTTCAAGAGCAATATGCATCAATACGGATTCAAAAATATCAAGGCTCTTCATCAAAAAGCCTCCGCAAAGTTTACTTTGGTAAGGTTATGTTCTAAATACCTTAACTTTGCACTTAGAGCTTTGGGATATTTTTACAAAATATTTTCTAAGTGTTGGAGCGGACTTTTTCGTCAAAATTTGAGAATGAGTATTTTTTCTAAGTGTTGGAGCGGATATTAAAATAATATTTTCTGGAGTTCCATTCGTTCAAACGACTTTGTTCTGTCATTCAAACGACATTGCATTGTCGCGCGAAGTCGCTTGAACGACACATCTTCTTGTTCGAGCGAGATCTGATTTTCGTTCGAACGACCGAGGCAGTACGATTTTCTATAAATACTCATTAAATGGTTTCATTTTCATCAAGAAGTCCCAGAGTTTTGAAAGACATAAAATTGCGAATCTGCATAATTCTTTTGACTTCTTCTTTTAGGGTTTTTATCCATTTTGTTGTTAATTCATAAAAATCCCATATGCTTTGGTGAATTGTTTTGGTGTTCAAGAACACACTTTACTTTTGTTCACTCTTTGTGGGGAGACCTCTACAACTGACAACTTCATGCTATTGTGGAGGGAGTCCTTGTGAAGATTTAGACTGCGTGTCTGGACTGCGCGTCCTGGTGGTATAGCTGCGTGCGAACCGTTTCCAATTTATTTCTAGCTGTTGCTTTAGAGTTTTGACGAAGACACTGTGCGTTATATCTTATTTGGTTTGATACATAGTTGCATGTTTAGGGGTTGAATTAATTTGGTTTAAAAATAGACTCTAATTAAAAAAGTGTGCCAAATTAGAAATTTACGATTTTAATCAATTATCACACACCGTCATATTTTAGAAATTAGTATTAGAGTGGGTTACACTATTTTATCACGTGATCTTTGTTTTTCACAAAAAATTGGGTGCTATTGATTTTTTTTAAAATCAATTTTGTGAAACATCGCAATTTTTCCAATGGAACGTTCATTTAATAAGGTGACTATTTTTATGGAAAAAATTATGCCTATTGGAAAGCGCACATGAAATCTAGTTTAAAATCCATTGACGAGCGTGTTTGGTTGCTTTGCAAAAAATGGATGGAATCCTCCCAGTTTCACCGTTGAAAATATCACATCTTTAAAACCTATGTCTGATTGGACTGAGAATGATTTTAAAATGTCGAATTTTAATTCCCGTGGGCTGAGTGCTATTTTTGGAGCTGTCACTCCTGATGAGTTTCGCTTAATTATGACGTGTACCACGTCTAAAGAAGCTTGGGATGTTTTGAAATTGACACATGAGGGTACGAACGTTGTTAAAGAATCAAAATTATAAAATTTGGCCACCCGATTTGAGACTATCACCATGTCTGAGTCTGAATGCTTTGATGATTTTTATGCACGTTTGTTGGACATTATAAACACTCGTTTTAATTTAGGTGAGGTGATTGATAACACGCGTGTCGTTAAAAATATTTTGAGATCTCTCCCAAAATGCTTTATTCCTAAAGTCACTGTTTTGAACTCTTTGGGAAGTTTGAAATCACTTAAGTTGGAAGAACTTGTAGGAGATCTTCAAACCTATGAGATTGACATGTTTCCCCAAACCATTAAGGCTAAGGATAAAGGCATTGCTTTAAAGACTCATTTTAAGAAAAAGAAAGAAAAAGTGTGTGAGTCCGATTTTGAGGAAGTTTTTGATTTTAAAGATATGGCCTTATTTGCAAAAAAATTTAAAAAATTTCTCAACATGAAGAAAAATAATTCTTCCAATAAGATATTTTTTGAGAAAAATAAAAAGGCCAAAGAAAGCGGTGAGGAAGAGAAGGAGAGAGAAAAACAAAAAAGAGAGTGAGGAAATTTAGAAAATTTGGAGTGTTTTGAGTGTGGGGGTAAAGGGAATAAGGCGTATGAGTGTGCCACTAGACTTGGGAGAGATGGAAAGAAAGTGTCTATGCCTACCACACTAAGTGATCGCAGCAGAGAGGTTTTTGATTCGGGTGATGAAAAAGAGCAGGGTATGTGCGTCGCGTTTTTAGCTAGTCGGGTTAGCACACCTAGTTCGGATGGAGGTGAGGGGACTAGTTCTCATGTGACCCCCAAAGAGGAAGATTTGAGTGTTTCGAGTGAGGGAGAAGGTGAGTGTGAAAGTGGAGATGAAATTGAGCTCCAAATTTCTTTTAGAGATTTGTATGCTGAGACTTTAAAGACAAAAAAAATTAAATAAAGAGTTAAGTCTCAAGGTGAAAAATTTAGAGAGAGAGATTGAGATTTTGGGTGAGTTTGAGGCCAAAGCAAGTAAATTTGAGAAGGTGAAAGTGACTTTAAGTGAGCAGTTGCTTGCTTTAGGTAGGGAGAAGTGTGATTTGACCAACACAATGTCTAGTCTGACGACATGTGTATCCCAACTCGAGAGTGATCTCGAACGTGCTCGGGAGGTAAAAATCCATTTAGAGAACGCATCTAAGAAGGTTTAAAAGATGGTTATCAATCCTATTTTGGGTAGTTGTGAGAGTTTAGAAATAAGTCATGATTGTGCTTCTACTTCCCAAGTAGTACCCGAGTTGATTCCCACTTTAGTGTTAGATTCACATGAGTCTCACCCTAACCCACCCAGGCATCGCATTCCTATTACAAGAGTGCGTCCTAGAGTTTTTGAGAGAGATGTTCCTAGGCCTATATATGTTTATTCCCATTGCAAAAGGAGAGGACACCTTAGGCAATTTTGTTTTAAGTTGGGTTATGTGTCACGTTTTTCTACTAAACATGTTTCTGCCACACATGCACCCACACATGATACTTTGCATGCTCCTGGAGACTACATGAGAGAGTTTGCACATCTAGGTGAGCAAGTTAAGTTTTTAGTCAAAACTTCACAAAATTTGATGGAGGTTTTTCATAAGTTGACACCATCTTTGGAAAACCCCTCCGCACCTAACGATGGAGGTTTTACTTGTTTACTAGCATAGGATGTATTTTTTATGATGACATGTACTTTTTGTATTAGGTTTTTGTTTTTGAAATTTTTTGAAAAATACAAAAAGATTTTATTTCGATAAAATGTTGAAAAATCAAAAAAGATTTTTGTATTTTGTTTACACCGTTTCTGGGTGGACACTTAGTATCGAGTCACAACATCATTCCATTTTTCCATGTGACTATTTGATAGTGTTTTGAGACAATATGTCAATTCATCCATATGCTTTATAATGTTTGGCGTCATTAAGATGTAATTAGTTGTTACTTCCTACTTGTTTGACTCATGATTTCCTTTATTGCATACATGGATGGATTTGTTTGATTATTGTGCTTGTCTTATCACATGTTTGTTGGGTGTTTTCACTTCGATCATGTCTTTAAAACAAACCAAGCGCGATAAAACTTGATAAGAAAGTTGTGCATGTAAGAACCGTTTGTGAGTTTGTGTGTTTTATTTGAAAATCGGGGAAGGTCTGCAAAAGGTTCACATTTGACCTCTACGAATACTAAGCCACCGTTAAATCGGACCTAAAAAATTGAGGAATTTTAATTATCCGGGGACCAAAGAGGTTAAAAGAAACCGAAAAAAACTTAACGACAATAAAAAGAAATTCATGCCGAAAAGGGACCATTGGGTTTATTCACCAATTCTTCAATGTTTGAGAATTTAGATCACCTATAAAAGAAACTATATATGAGGGAGTTTGGATGGAATTTAAAACGGGTTTTCACGTCCTTGAAAGTCTTGAAAAAAGTGTTACATAGTTTTGGACGTTATTGGGGTGGAAATCACTTCGACTTTGAGTTTTTGATTTGTATAAGACGATGTCATCTAAATTCAACAATTTTTACACCTAAGGAGTTTTTTTTATGTTCATTCGTTAGGAGTACAAGTATGCATCGTGCACATATGATTGATTGAGTTGATTTTCCTATCTAATGTGTTCACATCGATTCATTCCATTTCCATTATTTGGTTGTTTTAGTTAAATCCATGGTGTAATTTTTGTATCTTATGTTTGTACGAAAAATCAAAAATAGTTTGTGAATATTTTTGAGATACTCCTTTCCATGCGTAGTTTGATCCATGTTTACTATGCTTTTGTCGTGACACTCCATATTTTGTTTATTTCTTCTTATCTGTCTATTTGGGGACATCATAAAAAGGGGGAGAATGAATTATAATTTTATGGGGAGTTTTTTCATTATTGGGTAGATTTGTTAATATTGATTGATTTATTCTTATATCATTTCAAACTCGATAATTCACGAAGGTTTTTGGTTTATCTCATGTGTGTAGGAACAAAGATTGAAGATCATTATGTTGCACATCCTGATGAGAAAAGATTTGAGATTTGATTAAGATTTTGAAGAAAAGCTTGAGAACTTGCGAATTTGTACCTTTTCAGTTTTAAGATTCATGGGAGGGTAGATTTGTAAAGGAATTTTGGTATTTGATAATTCAGATGTTGTTATGTATGTTCTGTCATAGACATAGGGGGAGATTTGTAAGGACATATTTTTATAAATGTCCGTCACAATTAATTATGTCGTATACCGTTACAACCGTTGAAGAAGTTCAAGAGCAATCTACATCAAGACGGATCCGAATATATCTAGGTTCCTCATCAAAAAGCCTCCGCAAAGTTTACTTTGTTAAGGTTATGTTCTGAACACCTTAACTTTGCACTTAGAGCTTTGGGATATTTTTACAAAATATTTTCTAAGTGTTGGAGCGGACTTTTTCGTTAAAATTTGAGAATGAGTATTTTTTCTAAGTGTTTGAGTGGATATTAAACTAATATTTTCTGACATTCTAGTCACTCAAACGACTTTTCTCTGTCGTTCGAATGACATTGCATTGTCGCGCGAAGTCTCTTGAAAGACATATGCATCTTGTTCGAACGAGATCTTCTATTCGTTCGAACGACCGAGGCGGTGAGATTTTCTATAAATACTCATTAAATGGTGTCGTTTTCATCAAGAAGTTCCAGCATTTTGAAAGACAAAAAACTGCGAATTGGTAGAATTCTTTTGACTTCTGCTTTTAGGGTTTTCATCCCTTTTATTTCCAATTCACAAAAATCCCATATGCTTTGGTGAATTGTTTTGGTGTTCAAGAACACACTTTACTTTTTTTCACTCTTTGTGGGGAGAGCTCTGCAACCGATAGCTGCGTGCTATTATGGAGGGAGTCCTTGTGAAGATTTTAGACTGCTTGTCTGGACTGCGCGTCCTGGTGGTATAGATGCATGTGAACCATTGCTGATTTATTTCTAGCCGTTGCTTTGGAGGTTTGACGAAGACACCGTGGGTTACTCTTGTGGGCGAAAGCAAGATGGTATGTAAGTCAATGGTCTTGTAAACTTGTCAGAGTTATAGAAATAAAAAGTTTTTGCCCTTCGGGAATTTTTCCTCAAAATTTTATGTTGCTTGCTATATCTTATTTGGTTTGATACGTAGTTGCACGTTTAGGGGATGAATTAATTTGATTTAAAAATAGACTATAATTAAATAAGTGTGCCAAATTAGAAATTTGCGATTTTAATCAATTATCACACATCGTCATATTTTACAATTTTCATTGAAAATAATAATTTCAACACATGCATTTGCCGTGATAGAAAACACTTATTTGTCAGTTGAAAACTTTTTTCATACATACTGTAAGAGGGTAGTTTAGATAAGATGGAGGCGTAACCCCTTTTGAGTATGGTGATAACAAGGTTAGTTAGAAAAACACTAGTGATTTAGCCACAAGACACAAAGAGCAGTTTGGAATGTATGGAACCCATCTTATACTCACAAATCTCTCGTGTATAACTCACAATATAATAAAGAACTTCAGAAATAACTTAGCTAGAGGGAGAGAGAAGTAAGCACCCTAGATACACCTTGGTAGGCAGGCAAACATACTAAAAACTCTCAAGGATCTCTGTTATGTATTAAAAGCTTCGTAATAAATGACAATGGTGAGTGGATAAACCCTCTAGTTTGCAATAATTCTCTCTCTCTGATGTGTATCTCTAGTAATAACTTTTTGAACTCTCAAAAGATCATCTTTTCCTCAAAGGTGGTTGGGGTCCTTAAATAGCCCCCCACACCACCCCCGAGGCAACTCAGTCATTAAAGACTATGAAAGACATCCCTCATACTTTATGTCACAACATTAAATGCCTGATGCACTAGTTGTCTCCTACGTCATAAACATTAAATGCCAAGACATGCCTTTTGCCTAACCACTGTGTGTCAGGGGGTTGTTGTCGCAGAGGTGTCTCACCAACTGTTTGACAGCCCCAAATACCATGGTGGTTTACTCAAGTGCATGTCTGACATTGTTTAGAAGGCTAGTGACATCACCCACAGTAGATGTGACATTTAAGTAGAGGGTTGTTTGGTCCATAACTCAATGCCCGATGGAACTCCAAGCTGCTCCGCTTGAGGTTCCACGGTCAGGGTCCTTCGGTGTTTTACCAGGTGTATCTAAGATGGTCAGGACAAGCCCCAACGGTGCCCCACTTCTCAATCCTCAAAACCAAGTCCCTCTAAAGTTGCCACGGTGAGGTTGTTCGATAGAGCATGAAATCTCTCCCAGGCCCTGCCAAGCCTGGTCTCTCGCGAGTACCGTTTGACCTCACACCCATTCATTATTCTCATTACAACATTACAGTCATTACAACTCGTAGTCAATATAAACAAAGCTATAATATGGCAAAGTAACAATAAGCTAAAGTACGAGTTGCCACGCCAAGCTGCCTCCCCAAGCTGCCACGCTTGAGTTGCCTCACCAAGATGCCACTCTTAAGTTTGCCACGCTGAGCTACCTCCCCAAGCTGCCACGCTTGAGTTGCCACGCTGAGCTGCCTCACCAAGATGCCACGCTTGAGTTGCCACGCTGATCTTATCCTCAGAACACTGCTGCTAATTGGTGGATTATCCCTAATCCCAGGATTACCTTCAGGCCCCCTCTACATTTGCCCCTTCATGGAGGGATTTGTTGTGGGAACAAGAAGTGCCTCCACGAAACCTTCTTAATCCGATGAACCTTCTCTGTCTGGCCTGCTGCTTTTTCCTAATGCTGAGCCTCAACCGTTCCATCTTGAATAACTGAAATTCTCCCGAAGGACCTGCTAATATTCTCCCAGTAATGTTCGAAAAAGTGAAAAATTCTCCCCGATGTAACTGAGTCATAACTAAACAACGTTTGAGCTATTCTGTCGAGGGGACATCGTGGCTTTTTTGAACCGTTGGGATACCTTCTTTGTTGGGGGGTTTATTGGATTTGTCAGAGAAAATCTTGGCGCCCAAAACTCAATCTTGCTTAGGAAGGTATCGGTGGTTGTTCCCTAGGTGTCACTTCATTAATTGATGGCAGTTCCCCAGGCGTTACTTCATTAAATGACGTAGCGTTGTCTTTTCCATGTCAGAACACTTCCCGAAGTGCCACGTGTACATTTGAAATGATTGCAGGCGGCCACACACGTGCAATGGTGGGAAACTTAAATGACGAACTTAAAAAATTAAACGGCCAAATCTCCCAAACACTTAAAACCTTTCTTTCTCTTACTTTGCCACTACCTTCTTCAAATTTCCTTCGCTTTTAGAGAGAGAGAGAGAGAGCTTCCATTATTGAGCATCTGAAACCTCCATTGTTGTTCAAGCTTGTGCCTTCCTTTTCTTGCTCTCATCTTCTACGCCACCTCCTGTGGTTGCTCTCCGCCATTGTCGTGCTCAGGCTCCTCTTACTCAAGGTTGTTTTTTGTTTTCTCTAACACTCTGTCATGGCGTCTCCAAGTTACCCCGCCATCTCTTCAACCAGTGCGCCGCCTGCTACTGCTGTTGCTACCACTACTGCTGCTTCTGCTTTGGACATTGTCCGTCGTGAACAGTTAAGGTTTTATCGTCGCTCTCCCATTTTTGGCGAGGATGATAGCTTTGCTGCTGCCTGCAAGGCTGTCAACTTTGAATGCAAGTTTGAGACCTTAGTACTGGGTGACGAGGACGAAGAACCCTCGAAGTGGGGCTTTCTTCCTCCATAGGGGACTCTCCGGTTTCGTCTGGAGCGAGGGGACTTCCAATGGTCCCACATTGATTTCGAAGCACCAGGGGGTTCTCCTGCCCATTTTGCTTCTTGGAACTCTCACATGGTGAGTTCCCATGGTGATATTTTGAGTAAGATTGGCCTTCAACGGGCCAAATGGTTTGGTGAGTTTACTCTCTCCAAAAATAATGCTTCTCTCCCCATTCTTATTTCTCGTTGGAACGTGACGACTCACACATTCATTGCTGCGTGGGGCGAGTTTACGATAACCCTAGAAGATGTCTGCGAGCTTCTGGGGCTCGAAGCAACAGGTCATGAGCCTTATACCGATGAGCCTCTCGACGCCTAAGAGACTGCTGACCGTTTGGCGTTGGACCGAATATGCCAAAGTTGCATCGGTTCTTCAAACAAAGCCACCTTTACTCCGCTGATTAACTACTTCTTCAAGGGTTCTAGTGAAGGTAGTTCTTCAACTTCAACGGATGCCCCTGGCCAAGGTACTTCATTAGATCTCCCTGCTTACATCCTTGTGATTCTTTCCCGTTTTCTTTTGATGGGAAAACCAAACGATCAGCCCCGAAGGGACCTTATCAACATATCCCTTCGTTTGGCCCGGGGCATCAAACTTCCTTTGGCTACAATTGCCTTAGGGTCCCTCTACACCTGGCTCGACAGAACATTGTTCGACATGGAACGATCACTTGGCCGTTATAACCTGGCCAATTTTGCTAACAGCGTCCTTCTAACCAGCTTTCTTTACGTACGCTTTCCTGTTGTAGCGGCCAAGGCCAACCGACCTCCTTCTGGGGAAACCATTCTGCCCCCACGCTCTTATATTTATCACAAGAGGCAGAGCCGAAAAGAGCTGGTCGCCTCAATTGACCGTTTTGAGGACTTTGTTATGAGGCCTTACGGAGAGGACGCCTTTGTTCATACTTGTGATTTCTTCCAGCACGAATCCAGGGTGGTTCAGGTGGGGGTAGACATTGAAGATCCTCAGTTAGCCGTGGTGCTTCTCCTTTCTCCGGGGTATCTGCCTTCCTACACCGAGTGGGGATATTCCAGTGAACATTATAACCCCAATCGGTGTAGTCGTCAATTTGGGTTTGATCAGGGGGCTCCTCGCTCAATTTTCCAATCTTCAAACCCAAAGGCTAGCTTTAGCGTGGCATGTTCCTTATTTTCCTCCACTGCTGCGTGGGGATAAGTGAATCAATGGCTGGGCGGGTCACCATTCCCTCCAACAAGAGGCAAGGGAATGTGACCAGTCTTTTTTCCACGAAGTTCTGGCCGAAACAACTGGCTAACATTGCTGAATTCATAGATGGCGAGCCTGTGTACCCTCTAGTTCTTTCATTTTCTGAGTTAGAGCTGGGACTTAAAGGCAATTCCGTTCTGGGGATTGAGTTCCCTCTAAGCAAAACTCCTAAGAGGCCTTCCGAAGAGCTTCCTCCGTTATGCCCCATGACTCCTTCTGCCATACCCAAAGCGAAAAGTGCTGGGGTATCCAGGAAGACTGCTCCTTCGACTGGAGCTACTGCTGATGAAGGGTCTTCGCAGCCATCGACCAAGAAGGCCAAGAGTGGGGTGGCCTCCACGAAAAAAATAAAGTCCAAATCCCAGACTCCTGTGGCAGCCATTCCCATAGCCTCCGTTCCTCCTCCCATGTCTCCTGAAAGGGCTGAGAGGTTAAGGAGGGAGGCGCAGGCTGAGGTAGATCGGGTAAATGCAGAGTTTCAACGGTGCGCTGTCGTCGTTCCTCCTTCGGTTGCCTTTCCCACGATCATCGTCGATCCCACTGAGCCAGCTGCAAGGAGGAGGAAAAGTTCGAAGGTTCCTCAAGCCATTGGCAGTGATGTGACAAGGTCAAGGAGGAAGACTTTAGGCACCAAGTCCCAGCGGAAGCAAGCTCCCATGGTGCAAGCTTTTCCTTCTTCTTCCCAATCTGAGGTATGTACACTTATCTTGTTCTCTTTTCCTCTTTATTTAGAGCAAGCTGAATTTGCTTATATATATTGTTCTTAACTACTTTGGTGCAGGGACTTAAAGAAACGGGGCCTCGTTCTCCTAGCCCCCCAAGTCCCCCCATAAGCCGTTTCGTGGGCGGTCGCTGTGGGGCCATCTCATCCGATACTACCCCACCCCATTCGCCAATGACCGGGCTTACTTACGCCCGTCGTTCAATCTTACGACGGGCGAGGGAGGCAGTTATGGAGGGTGAGGTTATAGAGCCCATGGATGTCTCTTCGCCACTAGAGACAACACAATCTGAGACGACAACCTCAGTCCCCTCTGGCTCACTGGCTTCCTCTGAGGTTGTTCTCCCCATTGTTCTGGTTGCTGCAGGTGATCCTGAGGTAATTATTTCATACTTAATTTGTCTGATCTGACATTCCTTCTCTTTCACCCCATTCTGTGTGCTGAATTTAGGATGTTGGTTGCCCCAGGTCGAAGTATCCTCGCTGCTAGCAAACATTCTTCTTCCAACGGTGCTGGCGAGACCTCTGACCACAGTGCCCCTTTTCAACGTTCTGACTGAGGTAAGTTATTCTTGGATACATTTCGCCCTTTTTCTGTACTTGTTCCTCCTTACTAACATTGGCTTTTATATTGAAACTTTCACCTGATCTTTCACCACCCTCATCTATTCCCAATGAACCCTTTGCGCTTGCCTTGGTACCTTATGTGGGCGAGGGAACTATGCCGATGGTTGAGGTTTCTACGGCCAGAGACCCCGTTGAGGCTGATGAGGTAACAAGTCCCCTCCCAACAGTTCCTGCTGCTTTAACCTCCGTGATGACTCCCATTCCTGCCCCTGTTGTGATTCAGGTACTTTCTTAATTCTCTGCATAAACTCCTTCTTATAACGGTGACTTAACAACAAAAAAGCTTGTTAAGATTTTTATATAATCTCCACCTTATAACGGTGACTTAATAACGAAAACACTTGTTAAGATTTTTTATATAATCTCCACCTTATAATGGTGACTTAACAACGAAAACACTTGTTAAGATTTTTTATATAATCTCCACCTTATGATGGTGACTTAACAACGAAAACACTTGTTAAGATTTTTTATATAATCTCCACCTTATAACGGTGACTTAACAACGAAAACACTTGTTAAGATTTTTATATAATCTCCATCTTATAACGGTGACTTAACAATGAAAACACTTGTTAAGATTTTTATATAATCTTCACCTTATAACGGTGACTTAACAATGAAAACACTTGTTAAGATTTTTATATAATCTCCACCTTATAACGGTGACTTAACAATGAAAACACTTGTTAAGATTTTTATATAATCTTCACCTTATAACGGTGACTAAACAATGAAAACACTATAATCTCACTGTTTCTTATATCTCTTCTCAGGTTGCTCGGGAGGATTCCTCACCATCTCTTTCACTTATGGGCACACCACGTCAGGAACCTGCTGTTTTGGAAGAATCTGACCATGCTGACCAAGGTTCCACGACTGGTGTTGAGGCAGAAAGTGAATCTGGGTGCGAATTGCCTCTCCCTGACTTAACTCCTCCTGCCTTTTGCCTAATGGTGCTTCACAATTCTCCCCAAATGCCTGTGAGCCATCGCTTGGTGATTGAGCAGTTGGTGAATCATCACCCCGAGACCTTCACCGTGGACTGCCTACGGTCCAATATTCCCGTGATGAGTCATCGACTGCAAGGCATGGCGATCGTTGTTGCTGAAATTGCCAATACTCCTACTTCCAGTGTTACCCGAGCCCTCATTAGTCAGTTTCTGGGTTTTCTGAAGGAATTAGGTCGTGACGGTTTCCGTTTCAACTGGCTTATAGCGCATTTGAAAACTTTGAAGAGTCAACAGCTGATCGGCCAGAGGGAACTGCTGAGAAAGCACCAGGAGGATCAACGGGCTGAGGAGATTAAGTTAGCTGAGCTGGCACCTCTTTTGGAATCGGCGGATGAAGAAATAAAGAATGCCGAAGAGGCTCTGCGTTTGGCCAAGCTAAAACGGGAGAGACTTCTTATTGAACGCGCACAGGTGCAAACCAGGCTAGAGGTTGCTGTCAACGCTCAAAGCTCCTTTGCGTCAGCTTCTTCGGGCCTTCCTGGGGATTTTTTCTCTTCCCCGGACCTATGGTTCCTCTTAGGGTAGCAAACTCCTGTATATATTTTCCTTCTTCGTCCATTTATGTAATTCTTGGGCAATAGTTCCCAATTTTTTGTAATGCTCTCTTGTTTATTGAATGAAAGAATGTATATTTTCCAATTTTATCTTTGAGTTATGACTGCTTTCATATCAATGTCTATACTTCACGTCATCAATGAAACTTGTATATTCATAATCAAAGACTAGATACATCGATGATACAAACTTAATTGTTTACACATGATAGACTTTCAACCATTTATTATTAATTTTGAACGGCTTATCTTCCTCCAACTTAAAAATTAAGCAATAACCTGAATCATGAGCTTCCTTCACGACAAAAGGTCCCTCCCAATTGGCTGCGAATTTTGGCAGAGGAAGTCCCCTAATGTGTTTCACCGCTGCTTTCAAAATGAGATCTCTCTCTACGAACCTCCTTGGTCTTACCAGGTTGTCATATGCCCTAGAGAGCTGCCTTGTATACATTTGAAAATATTGCATTGCGTTGTCTCTGTGTTCATCCAATGCCTCCAGCTGCACATGCCTGTTCTGAGGAAGCATGCTACTTCGCAAGGCGTATCGAGCAGAGGGAACTTCCAACTCCACTGGAAGGATTGTCTCAGCCCCGTAGATAAGGGAGAACGGAGTGTACCCTGTGGGCTTCCTCTTCGTCATTCGATAGGCCCACAATGCCGCTGGTATCTTGTCATTCCACGATCCTGGAAAGTCCTCCATCGTTTTAGCCAGGATATTAACCAGAGTTTTGTTAGTTGCTTCGGCCTGACCGTTCCCCTTCGGGTATGCCACCGTTGAAGTGTGATGAACGATGGAGTACTTGTCTGTAAGCATCGTTACTTCTGAGTTGACGAAGGGAGTCCCATTATCTGAGAGAATAACCTTTGGGATCCCAAAACGGCAAATGATATACTCTCTCATGAAGTTACTCACTACCCCAGCCGTTGCCCTTCTGAGTGGTATTGCTTCAGCCCATTTTGTAAAGCACTCCGTTGCTACCAGTATCCATATCTTGCCCCTCGACGAAGGGTGTATCGCCCCCACGAGGTCGAACGCCCAAGTGTGGAAAGGATAAGGCGTTGCCAGAGAATGTAAGTCCACCGATGGGGCATGGATCATATTTCCATGAAGTTGGCAAGCTTTGCATTTTTGAACAAATTCGGCAGACTCTTTCTCCATCGTTGGCCAATAATATCCCAACGTCATCAGCTGATCATATAACTTGGCCCCTCCTATGTGAGCTGGGTCATGGGCTTGTTTGAGGACCTCAGTTGCCTCTTCTTTCGTGATGTAACGCAATGGATTGTTGAAGTACCCCCTTCGATAAAGTTGCCCCTCTTGGATATAGAACCTCGGGGCCCTTCGCTTCAGTCCCATCGCATCCACTTTCTCCGTTGGGACAGTTCCATCTTGAATAAAGTCGATATAGGGATGCCTCCAGTCTGTTTGGGCTTCTATGAAATGGCACTCAGCTGCTTCGAAAAATAGCTGACACTTATCACAATTCCGTTGTAGTTCTGCCGCATCCTGTTTCATTCTAGGCCAAAAATATCCCCCTCTTTGAATTCTTCTATAGAGAGGTATCTCAGTTGTTTCGCAGTGCTCCTCATGTGTTTTCTTCAACCTCCGCTCTGCTTCCTCTGGCCCAATGCATCTCGATAACCATCCCCCTGCATTTCTGTAGTAAATATTTCCCTGGTTTGTAAAGTATTGGGCTAACTCTCTTAGTCCCATAGCTCCTTCTCCAGATTCCAGTTGCTTCCTGATCTCTCCTCTCCAATCCGTGTCTCCCTCCATTGGTAGTATTGACTGCACCACCAAATGACCTGTTCTTCGTTGGATCGTAACGATAGTCGTATCGCTCCTCATGACCATCTTTTGAGCAATAGTGGCATAAGCGTCTAGATGACGGTTCATCATTCTGGGATGTCTTCTGATTTTGGTCCGGTGGAACTGGCTGAGGAGCCTTTGAATGATCGTTCTGTACGGTGCCAAACTCATGTGCTTCAACGCATATTCTCCGTTAACTTGCTGAATTACTAAGTTCGAGTCACCCTTGATGCAGAGAGAATGAATTCCCCTTAGAAGAGCCTCCAGCAACCCTAGCACCAACGCTTCGTATTCTGCTTCGTTATTGGAGCAAGGGAAATCTAGTTTGTAGGAAAGGCAAATCTCCTCCGTTCCTTTTGAAAGGATGACCCCTGCCCCTCCTTTTTTCTCTGCCGAAGACCCATCAAACTGCATCGTCCATTCCTCATCGGTTGCATCCAGATAGTTGACTTGCAAGTCGTCTCCCGAAATGTCTTCTTTAGGTGGTTCAAACGTTCCTGATGGAAAGATTGCCAACAGATCAGCATACGCCTGGCTCTTGATGGCACGAGGAACCACACACTTTAAATCATATTCGGAGAGAATAAGGAACCACCTAGCTGCCCTGCCAACCAAGATAGTTCTAGCCAACAAATACTTAATAGGATCACATCTAGTTACAATATGAATTATAAAAGACAGCATATAATGTCTAAGTTTTTGTGCTACAAAGACTAAGGCCAAACAATGCCTTTCCAGGCTGCTATATCTAATCTCTGGCCCATGTATGATCCTGCTGAGGTAATACACCGGCCGTTCTTGCCCGTCAATCTCTTGTGCCAGTAAAGCTCCAACGGACCTTGTAGTTGAGGTGAGGTACAGCTGCAACGGTACTCCTGCCTGTGGAGGGTGAAACGAACAGCTTCTTCAACTCATCGAGAGACTTCTGGTGGTCCTTTTCCCATCTGAACTTTGTGTTTTTTCGCAGCAGCTGCATCAACGGGTGTTTTACCTCGGCCAATCCTGGTACAAATCTTCTGAGGTAGGAGACTTTATCGAGAAAACTTTTCAGCTCCTTCGCCATTCTTGGGCACGGCATTTCTAAGATCGCGCGTTGTTTATACTGGTCCATCTGCACCCCTTGTCGATCAACCACAAAGCCTAGAAACTTCCCGCATGTTACTCCAAAGACGCACTTCAATGGGTTCATCCTTAATTTATACTTCTTACATCGAGTAAACACCTTCTTTAAGTCGTTTAGGTGGGACTCCTCCTTCTTCGATTTGATGACCAAATCGTCCACATAGAATTCTACAAATTTGTGGAAGAGATCGTGAAAAATGGCCATCATTGTTCTTTGATAAGTAGCTCCCGCGTTCTTAAGTCCAAACGGCATTACTTTGTACATGAAATTGCCCAACGGGGTTCTGAATGTCGTTTTCTCTGCGTCCGTGGGGTCCATCTTGATTTGGTTGTACCCTACGTACCCATCCATGAAGCTATACATCTCATGCCCAGCCGTGGCATCTATCAGGCTATCAATGGAGGGTAGAGGGAACTCATCTTTGGGGCAAGCCCTATTCAGATCTCTAAAATCCGCACAGATCCTTATTTGGCTCTTGTCCTTCTTCCCTACTGGCACAATGCTAGATAGCCACAGGGGATGCTGTATTGGTTTGATGAATCCTGCTGCCAACAAACGCTGAACCTCTTCCTTGATCTTCAAGTCCAACTCAAGTTTATAAGTCCTTGTTGCCTGTTTCACCGGGATGGCTGAAGGTGTCACGTTTAGCTTGTGGAAGCTCACTTCCTCATCTAGCCCTTCCATTTTGGTATACTTCCATGGAAAGACATCTATGAACTTCCGGATTAGCCCAACCAGGGCTTCTCGCTTCTCCTTACCGAGATCCTTCGCGATGAAGATGGGCCTTGGGTCTTCCCCTTCTCCTGCTAAGTTCAACTGCTCCAACTCTTGTGCCTGGGGCCTTGGTTGATTTCCCATGTAGTCTGGTTCTTCGGCGACCTCCTCCACGAACTCCTCTATGTTGGAGTTGTCTATCACCATACACTGTCCCTGCTGATCCACCAAGAAACACTCATATAACGGGTTAGCCCCATCCTCGGTCTCTTCGGCCGCCCGCTCACATCGTTATAAACGGTATACCACCTTCCCCTCTTCAGTGACCACCTTCTTGCATTGCCTGTTGGTAGTTGTTGCCACGGCCTTCCTCTTCCTTTCTCTAGAAGCCTCAGTGATCCTTCCCCCTAAAAAGCGACTCAGCACGCTTTGCCGTTGGGCCTCATGCTCCATAGGATCCACTCCAAGCCCTACTTTTTTTTGAGCTGTCTTGTGGTACTTTGAGGTCGAGGGATCACCTGATGGGTTTCTTCGGTCCTTACCCCTTCGTTACTCGTGGCTTCTTTACTTTGCTCGTTCGGAGGCCCCATTCTATCTTTGATCGAGGGAACCCATGCCCCCTCCATTCTTCTCGTTAGGACTCGAGCATCCTCTTCCAACTCCGTATAAAAGGCCGCATCTACAAAGTGAGCTTCCTCGATAGCAAAAGGCCTTTTTGTATCCCTAATGGTCACTTCTGTTACTTTGACATTCGCCTTGGCGCATTGATGATATGTTGAAGGAACTAAACCTTGATTGTGCATCCACACTCTTCCTATTAGTAAATGATAGGAAGTTGCACTTTCTATTACATGGAACTTGATGTGGGAACTCAGATTTCCCATTACAATTCCCACATTCACAGACCCAATAGATTTGGAAGATTGATTGTCATACCCTGAAATTACCAGAGGCATGGGGACCAACCTTTCTTCTGGGATATCAGCTGCGTGGAAGGAGTTGATCGGCATAATGTTGATGGAAGCTCCCCCATCCATAAGCGTTCTTGCAAAACTAACCCCATTGATACTGGCCGTCACATACAAAGGCCTGTTATGAGGGAACTGTACAACTCTTTCTGCATCGCTGAAGGTCACCTCTGATAGGAACTTTTTCACCAGCCTCGCCATGGGTCCCCTCCATTTCAACGAGGGAACCGCGTCCTTCCTCGCGATGTCTAGGATCGCCTGAGTTATTTCCAGTCTGCTCTCCTTTGGTATCCCCACTTGATCGAAGAACCAAGCGAATTTTGGGGATTTTGAAACTGCGCTGTACTCAATGACTGCCTCCCTTTCCTCGCCCTCAACGCTGTATATGTCTTCCACGTCTTTAGCGCTTGCTTCATCGTAGGCTAAAACTACGTTAGCCATTCCTGTGGTGCAATGTTCCAGAGTTTCTTCAAATTCCCTTTGCCTCATTGTTGACCTTCCTTCTCCTCTTTCTGCCTCATCGTCGTAGGCCGTCACCAAGTTGGCCCCATGCGCTGGAAGCGGGTTGTTGTTAACGTTCTGTGGGGGGATCTGCAGCGTCCCTGCCTTCATGTACTTGTCAATGATTCTTCTTAGTGTGAAGCAGCTCTCTGTCGGGTGCTGGATCTTTCGATGAACCTAACAATACCTAGGATCCGCCTTTGTTGCGTCATCGGGTTCCTCCGAAGGAACGCCTTTTGGCAGGTAGACCGTTCCACCTTGGACCATGGCGTTATAACAACTCATCGCCTCTTCTATCGTGCATGGTAACGGTGGTGGGTCTTCTCAATCCCTTCCGAACTTCCTTTTGTTGTCCTTCTTCGCCGCCTTACCCCCATCTGTTCCTTCGGTGTATCCCACCCGTGGGGGTTGAGGCCTTCCTCCCCCAGGTTGTATCGGCTGTCTGAATATCATAGGCACCGCCACCGAGTTTGGTCGTACGACCAATGAGATGTTCCTTGCAGATTTTAAGAACGCCGAAAAAGTTCCCTCGCGCGTCTCATTGATAAGATGGCAGATGTACTCCGGGAGTAGTCCTTCGGCACAAATTTGTAATAGTTTGGATTCCTTGGCCTCCTCTCTCACGTCCAGAGACCTTTCCCTGAACCTCCGAACGTATGCCACCACGTCTTCTCCTGGTCGTTGCTTCTCTGTCCCTAGTTGGGTCAGAGTGAATTCATCCTCTGCTAGAAAGAACTTTTGGACAAACAGCACATGCATCTCTTCCCACGTGGAAACACTTTTAGGGGCCAAATGAGAATACCACGTGTATGCTTTATCGGTTAGGGATTTGGAAAACTCCCTCAACCTGAGTTTCTTGTTGTTGCAATGCGCCCCTAGGTGCTCAATAAAACGTTTAATGTGCTCTTTCGGATTCCCACCCTTCCCTGTGTATTTTTCAAAGATGAGGGGAATATAATCCCTCGGGTAAGGCTCATCGTTGTATTCCTGAGGATAAGGTGTCCTAAAGTCATCATAGACTGAAGCTATCTCGCCTATAGACTGTGAGGAAGCCTGCACAAATTTTAACATCTCCTTTTGCATTTCTCTCCTCATTTCCTCCATGGGCGATGGGGCAACGACCAATGGGGGTGTTGGCTGAATGACCGTTATAGTTGGAGCCATCGTTACAGCTGGCGCCGTTGATACTCCGGAGATTCCCATTGCCGGATTCACGATGGAGGGTATGCTTGCCGGGGCTGCTCCCATTGTACCTGCGCCCGGTGGAACCGTTGGAGCTGCCCCTGGCGTTACGAAGGAATTGGCTTCAAGTCCTCCCAGCACCGTTGAAGCTGCAGGAGTTTGCAAAAACTCATAGAACTTGCTCATGAGGAGGGTCATCTGGGTAGGTCCCAACCCAGCGCTCGTGGAAGCCTGCGTCACTCCTTGAGCGCCCGTTGTTGTCTGAACTGGGGGCACTTCTATTCGAGGAGCTCCGCTCCTTAAAGCCTCCAATTCTACCGCTGCTTGCTCTTCACTGTGTTGGATATCATCAAAGTTGAGCCTTCGATTAACGTTATCTTGCGCCATACTCCTTCCTTAGAATAATGCCTCCCCAGCAGAGTCGCCAAATGTAAGAGGGTAGTTTAGATAAGATGGAGGCGTAACCCCTTTTGAGTATGGTGATGAGAAGGTTAGTTAGAAAAACACTAGTGATTTATCCACAAGACACAAAGAGCAGTTTGGAATGTATGGAACCCATCTTATACTCACAAATATCTCGTGTATAACTCACAATATAATAAAGAACTTCAGAAATAACTTAGCTAGAGGGAGAGAGAAGTAAGCACCCTAGATACACCTTGGTAGGCAGGCAAACATACTAAAAACTCTCAAGGATCTCTGTTATGTATTAAAAGCTTCGTAATAAATGACAATGGTGAGTGGATAAACCCTCTAGTTTGCAATAATTCTCTCTCTCTGATGTGTATCTCTAGTAATAACTTTTTGAACTCTCAAAAGATCATCTTTTCCTCAAAGGTGGTTGGGGTCCTTAAATAGCCCCCCACACCACCCCCGAGGCAAATCAGTCATTAAAGACTATGAAAGACATCCCTCATACTTTATGTCACAACATTAAATGCCTGATGCACTAGTTGTCTCCTACGTCATAAACATTAAATGCCAAGACATGCCTTTTGCCTAACCACTGTGTGTCAGGGGGTTGTTGTCGCAGAGGTGGCTCACCAACTGTCTGACAGCCCCAAATACCACGGTGGTTTACTCAAGTGCATGTCTGACATTGTTTATAAGCCTAGTGACATCACCCACAGTAGATGTGACATTTAAGTAGAGGGTTGTTTGGTCCATAACTCAATGCCCGATGGAACTCCAAGCTGCTCCGCTTGAGGTTCCACGGTCAGGGTCCTTCGGTGTTTTACTAGGTGTATCTAAGATGGTCAGGACAAGTCCCAACGGTGCCCCACTTCTCAATCCTCCAAACCAAGTCCCTCTAAAGTTCCCACGGTGAGGTTGTTCGATAGAGCATGAAAGCTCTCCCAGGCCCTGCCAAGCCTGGTCTCTCGCGAGTACCGTTCGACCTCACACCTATTCATTATTCTCGTTACAACATTACAGTCATTACAACTCGTAGTAAATATAAACAAAGATATAATATGGCAAAGTAACAATAAGCTAAAGTACGAGTTGCCACACCAAGCTGCCTCCCCAAGCTGCCACGCTTGAGTTGCCTCACCAAGATGCCACTCTTGAGTTTGCCACGCTGAGCTACCTCCCCAAGCTGCCACGCTTGAGTTGCCACGCTGAGCTGCCTCACCAAGATGCCACGCTTGAGTTTCCACGCTGATCTTATCCTCAGAACACTGTTGCTAATTGGTGGATTATCCCTAATCCCAGGATTACCTTCAGGCCCCCTCTACACATACTTATGCCAGTTATGTGTTTAACAACTTGGTTTATTAATTACCCATTTACCCGCACACTTTATCCTTTTGCCTTATCTTATAGACATTAATAGATTTATGCATTTACTTGTCCATTTCACTTTCATTGGAACATTTATTACATTCATTCAAGTTAGGTTGTATTAACACATTTTACCAAACAAACTTGTTTCTTTATATGTTCCATATTTCATTTAACTTTTCTCGAAATGTTCCAATACCGCATACTTACACGGGCTCCACACCAACGACTATGTACACCATATGCTTTGGTCAGTGATTTAGGGTTTTTCAACTAAGTGCTCCGGGACCTTCTTGATTATACCTGGTTGCATCGAGTCCTTATTAATGCATTTAACATCTTATACATGTTCAAACTATTCCATTTTCTTACTTTTACCCGATCGAAGTAAAAATCCGGACTTAACCATCTGTTTTTCCATTAACACTTGGAAAATTGTTTCTTTCTTATTTAAGTCCATTATCCACACACATGTGATTTATACTAAATCATTCATGCTTTAGGACTCAACTTATTTTCACACACATTAGTGTAAACACATTCTTTAACGTTTTTACTCCATAAAAATGTTCCAATTTAAATAAAATACCCATGTACCATTTGTTTACCAAACTTGCAATTTAGTTTCTTAACAAGTGTTATTTCTCAGAAAAATGATTATTAAGTTTCCAACACAACATTTAAAACACTTAGCCATTTTAACACCTGTTTAATACCACACTTTTCCAACTTTCACATTTGTTACTATAACATTATTAACACATAAAATTGTACCCTTTACACAAGACTACTTTTTTAGTTCTTAGAAATTAGCACTTCCTTCCATTTAGCATTAGTAGTCTCATGCTATAGCTTATTCAATAGTTTGTTCCATAAATATCCAAAACAAAAATTCAAAGTTGTTCATTGTTAGTCTTACTAGAAAACACACTAAACAATATTATCAACATTTTTGTTCCATAACATTCTTATTATTTCCCTTTCACTAGAAGTATACTAAAATAACATTTCTCACATTTTTACTCTATAAAATTGTTTATTTTTCCTTTCTACTAAGAATACAAACAAATTTTTTTTACTTACATTTTTATTTCATAAAAATGTCCATTATTTCATTTTATTAGAAATACACAAAATACCATTTTCTTACATTTTTGTTTCATAAAAATGTCCATGAATAGTATTCCGAATATTATAACACTTCTAAAACTCATCTAAACCTTCTGTTAAATGCCTATTTTTCTTTAAAATGTCAAGGGTGTATTTAATAAACTCATAAATACATTATAGCCATTTTCCTAGACACTTTTACACTCAAATGGTGTAAAGTAGTAATACGATTTTTTGTCTAATTCAAAACTCACTTTAAAACCTTTATTTGAGACAAATTTGTTTGTGATATCATATAAATCTACCAATAAACTCCATGGATGCAAACTATCAAAAATCTCAGATATATTAAGCCTAATTTATGTAAATAAAAAATCAAAAATTTATACATAACATTAAACTTAAGCCAAGGTTAGCAAAACCCACCTAAATGAGCTCTAACAATGGTGGAAATGGTGTAGAAGATGGAGGAATCCCCATCTCTAAAGGTGGCATCAAGGCGATCTCTTAAAGACCTCACAATATTGACTCCATTGTTGCTGCAAGAGTGCTCCAAATTATTGTTCCATGAGTTGCCCCTTCATCCTCAAAATGACTACCTCCCATTTCACATCGAGAACATCATATCCTACACTTGTCCGTGGCTTCTTAGGGTTTCTATGCAATTAAATGGGATGGAACAACTCTAGAAATTATGGTTGTAAGGGTTGGTAATGGTAGGGTGGGTGGTAAAAATCTAGGCAGAAGGGTGTTTCCCCAAGGTAGAGAGAAGGAGGGCGTGTAAATATGATAAAAGTGTATAGATAATGTCCCCCTCACGATTCTCTCTCTCTCTCTCTCTCTCTCTCTCTCTCTCTCTCTCATAACTAAACTATAAGACTCTAGGGGTTAAAAATGAAATATTCAAATCTCAAAAACCTTCCATATCAGATCCTAGGAGGTTCCTCATTCGAAAAATTATAAAATCCAAGGGTCTATACAAAGACAGCACATAAAAAAACTTCCTGCCTAAGGCCTGACATGCTAGGACCGGTCGACCGTGGCCAGGGGGATGGTCGACCCGCCTTGGTGCAAAAACTTACCATTTTTCCTATTATCGACCCCGTGACATTTTCATATATAGTTTTAGTAGTCCAATTACCTTGTCAAATTATTTTTCTCGTCCTCGAGGGCTTCTACAAAAATCGCACAACATTACGACTTAACATGTTGCGTACCGGCACTATTATCGTATAATAATAACCATGCCCGTGTCACATCTGTTCCTTGACTAATTTGTGTCATACAACACCAATGTATCCATACCAACTAATTTAACATGAATATCTATCCATGCGGGCCATGCAATGTAAACTCTCTCTTTTTAATGCGAAGTGTCACCTTTTGTACAATTTGGTCTATTTCCTTATGTATTTGTTTCTCTAATAATTTTTATCCAAATAACTATTTAAGTTATAATAAAATTATTTATTTCTACAACGGGGTATTACTGGTGCGCCCCAAAATATGGCTTGTGATTCAAGTGCAAATCTATCGCAACAAGTAGAATCCGGTAAGTACGGAATCGTGATCCACAGGGATTGAACGCTCCTAAGAGAACTAGATTGGGGCAAAGAGATTCTCTAAACGTCACAAAAGTTAAAGTGTAAAAGATGATTTGGTAGTTTGGAAAAGTGATTGAGATGTAACCTCTAAACTAACATACTATTAATGATCAGATGGTTAATTACTAGTTACGGAACTAATGAAAAGAACTAAGGTAAGCTTGAGTTCAAGAAATTAAGGGGATTGAGGATCATTCTCCCACCTCGGATTCACAAGGAAGGGGATTATAGGGCTTGATTAAATTAATTCTAATCGAGCATAACTAATTAAGTCCGAACATCAACCATGTAGAGAATGAACTCAACAATGGAGGATTAGGGTTTAATTAATTATTGCTGGATGGGTTGAGTTTGTAGTAAAGCTTCAAACACTAGCCCTTGCATTACAAGGGGAGTTAAGAAACTATGATACTCCAAAACCAACACATGAAGTTCCATTAGAACAATTATAAACCAAACCCTAAATATTAAGTTCAAGCATCCAAGGTGGGATTTTGATCCCCAATCACAAATCTAGCTACTCATAATCAAGACTAAACTACACATGCTAGTTAACAACATACTTAAATTAGTTGTCTAGTTGAAACACAAACCAATACAAAGGATGGAATTCAATGCAAATCAAAGCTAGTGGAACAAGTAGAGATGAAGTAATTGAACTTATCTTGCATTTATCACAACTATTCAACAAGTAATCAAAGCCTTACAAGTTGGTGAAAGCCATAAATGAGCTTAACCTAGGAGAGAGAAGAGAGTGTTTTTCTATCTTACTAAATATCCAACAAAAGTCATCTCCCTACCAAAGAGGAAAAACAAGGGATAAATCCCCAAAATTCCACCAAAATGGCAAACTAGTAATAAGAAGAAAGCTGAAAATGCAGGGCCGAATCGATTCGGTGCCAAATCCGAATCGATTCGGAAGTGTAGAGAATTTCCCCTGCATGTGACCGAATCGATTCGGTGGTAATGGCGAATCGATTCGGGCCTGCTGCAAAAAGAAGAGTTGCCTATATAGGCATTAATTGTTCCATGCTTCACCGAAACTTCCGTAACTTTTGCGTTCGAGATCGGATTCAAGCACCGTCGGAGGCCACGCGAAGAGGAGAAGAAGGTCTACAACTTCCGTGAAGAAATCGGGAACAAAGCCCGAGTGATGAAATTACTAAAATGCCCCCGACTGTGCAAGTGTCAACGGAACTTTCCGGATCAAAACCAAACTTCCCAAAATGCATTCCCGAGACCTATAAAAGCTCAATAAAGACACAGACAAAGTATATATGATGAATTTATGGGTTAGTCAATAAATGAGTATAAGAACCGGGAAATACGTGCACGGGAATGCTAGAATGTACAAATTAACGGGGTATAAAATACAATAAAAGTGACGAATCACACCCCCTAACTTATACATTGCTAGTCCCGAGCAATGAAGTATGAAGAAACAAGGGCCAACACTGCAACCAAAATATAAGAAATATGTACAACGAAGGAAAAATGCCACTTTCGTAGGCGAACGATTGCATTTAGCGTATGCAATAAGCCGTTAAACCCCTAGGTGGCCCTAGGGGACAAGTGAGGTCTCGTGAGGGTTTCCAGGGATGACACCCACAAACATCAAATCAACTCATACTATGATACCGCAAAATCCAATGCGTAGCTCAACAAATATCAAAGAAACACAGTTTATCAACAAAGTGAACGAAGCTCACACAAAAGACGACAATTATCGGCATTAAACAAATAACTTCAACTAAAAATAGAAACCATGGGAATGCGAATTAAGCGGACACATGTGGTAATTTAGATTTGGCAAAACTTTCAAAATCCATACATAAGCTAAGGCATGCATACTCAAGTTCTCTCCGGTTGTTACACTCAACAAATGAAACACTTAGAAATGGGATGTAACACACACGGGACATGCGGGCATTAAGAGTAATTGTAAAGGGAAACTAGGCCACACACATGTCATCAATGAAGAACGTAATATGAAAGTGAAAAATACAATCTCATGAAAGGATATCGCATATTAACCAAGAGAAGAGCATTTAAACAGATTATCGCTAATGTTCGACCTTTGAATCACATCACGCTAGGATCAAATAGGACTTTTAGGGGTATAGAATTTAGGCTAGGTTAGGGTTAGGAAAAGAAAGGGATGTGTGTAGGATCAAAGGAGACTCGGGAGTATCGCGCGGGGTAATGGATTTAAATGGGCAACTTAGGAATCGAAATCAAATTCCACAAGCAATGCATTCATGAGAGTGAGACTTTGATATTCAAGCACAAGGTGAAATGGGAAACAACTAGAACCCATTTTATTCGATATTTATTCTTTTCTTTGCTTTTTTTTTTCTTTTCTTTTCTTTTGTTTTTCTTTTCTCTTTTCTTTGCTTGATTGCAATCCATATAAACAACAACATTCAATCCCGGGAACAATCCCTAATCAAGGTACGGGGGGAGTAAATAAGGGTTTAGGACTCCAATGTGGAGTTGGACAAGGGATTTGGGGTTCAAACGAAAGGAATAATAAGGCTCAAGGGGGTTGACTAGGGGAAACATTTAAGGGAAAGGTCAAGGTCATGTGGGTTTAACAACAAGGGTCTATAATCATTTCTTATGGTTTCATGTGATTCGCGGGACTCAACACCATTGAAAATCATGCTCAAGTGATAAATCAGTTAGTATGCAATCAAATGAAAAGAAAATGAGATCGTCAACGACTTCATTGACAAGAAAGAGATAGAGTAGGTGTATACGCTCACAAATGATGATAAGTCTCAATTTTCACTCTTGTAAGGGTATAGCATGCGCCTTAGAATAACGAATTTGAAACACTTTTAAACCAAATCATAAATAATTATTTGTGTATATGCTCAAATCTTCACAGTTTAATTTTATGATGCTATTCACAATGCAAACAATAACGGGCTAAAGGGTAATAAATCAATGACTCAAAGCATGCTTCATAGCTATACAACAGGATATGCCCATCATATAAGTAATCATAGTAGATATGAGAAAGAAAAAGAAAAAAAAAATTATTTTTTATTTTTTATGTTTTTTTTAAATTTTTTTTATATTTTAAATAAATAAATACTAACATAATAACCGGCATCACAATTGTAAACCATACCCCCTAACTTGAATAAAACATTGTCCTCAATGTTAGTAGGGATAAAAAGGGAAAAGGGGTATGAAAATAGTCACCCCGTAAGGAGTAACTCGAGAACCGCGCAACGGCATGCCTGTTACAAGTTAGTACCATAAACAATAATATATACAACATAGATATATACAAGAACAAATATGAAGCCGAAACTGAGTCATTTCATTAATATATAAGAGTTGTGTACATGGGGCAAAATAAACCAAAATTAGAAAATACAACAATTGTACTCTCTCCTCCCCATAATCACACAACTACTAAAATACACACCCAATCAATCGAAATAAACAACCACCCAAAAATAACAGCAGAAATGGGATCACAACAGCTTACATGTCGTCCGGATGGCGGCGCGGGGACTCGGGTGCGGGAGGATCGCGAGGGGCGTATGGGTCATAGAGGTACTGAGGCACAGAAGCCTCGCCCCCTCGCAGGTGTGAGAATAAATCCATCTGCGCCCGAGCGATCATGGATATATCGCGCTCGTACGCGCCCCGATAAGCAGTAAAATCGGCCCAGAACGATGCAAAGTCCGACATGCACGTGCCCCGAAACTTGGAGAAGTCAGCCTGAAGCTCATCCATCCGCACCCCGAGATATACAATGGGGTCTACAGTAGATGGGGCTGGCGGTGGGACAGGATGAGGCACAGGCTGAGGCATGTCCGGAATATCCGGCATAGGAGCATCCGGGGCAACAGGAACAGCAGGAGCATCCGCAGGAGCATCTAACATCCTCTTCTTTCTCCTCTCCCAATAGTCCTTCCCAAGACTCTTTTCAATGGACTTCTCGCCAAGCAACTTGGGAAGGCGAGGAATGTAGTCCGTACTCGCCACCTCACAGTGCGCATCCCTACATATACGGGAAACCAACTGCGCGTGCGGTAGGGTAGTGGTCCCCTTTTCACAGTAAGCGGCCTTGAGCATCCGCTGAAGCACCAATGCGGGAAGGTTTATAATAGAATTCGCATCCAATAGATGGTAGAGGAAGTGGGCCTGGGCGGAGCGAAGGACAACCTTTGTTTGGGTAGGCGTGATGGAATTAACGGCTACTAGGTGGATGAGGCGGTGGTTGTCGGGCATAGCAGATGTGGGGAAAGTTTCCCCAGCCCAAACATTCCCTGGCGCCAGACGCACAATCAGGGTCTCATTGGTCAGTCTCCCCTCGTCGGCGCGCGGGTAATCGAAATCCTCGAGGTTATCGGCCCCAGTGAGGTGCAACGTCAAGAGAGGCTTAGAGAGAGGAATCCGCTTACCCCGCACGTAAGCCTCGAAAGTGCGGTCCCCAGTTGGGACGAGAGATGCATAAAATCGACGTACGTGCTCATCATTCACCTCCCTCGCCCTGGCAAGGTGTGCCTACCAATTGAATTTCTGAAAGTAACGACGGACTGAGGCAGGGAAGTCCTCAAGATGCACAGGCCGCTCAATAGCAATAGGGTGACCCGAAGGGAGTTTCGCAATGAACCAGTCCTTTTCTTGTTTGGAGCGGAAGGATTCAAAACCTCCCCGACCCGAAATTAAGTTGGAGGAGGGCTTGGTGACCGAAGGAACCTACAAGAAAAATCAATTTGATAGATACACAATTAGTGTAATGCATAAAATCAATTTGGCGTGAAATAGGAACGAAAAGGAATCGGTGGGTGTGCATCGGGAAAAATTGGTCGAATTAACGTTACCGATGCACACCGCACTCAAACAAGGTTAATTCAACACCAATGTGCGATAAAATGTGCGAAGATGAAGCATTATGGCACAAAATCTCCACAGGGGCATTTCATCGAACACCTAGTGTGCAGTGTATGGAAAATAGGGTGTAAATGACATTTTCATTGTGGAAAACCCCCAACAAATACTACTTAAAAATCAAAGCAACATACTCAAGTAGTATTTGTTGGTTTCTCATCACAATGAGTGGAAAAAGAAAGAGTTTTATGCAGAAAACATGTGAAAATGGTGAAAATGCATTTTACCCTATTTTCCACACCATATACACTAAATCAGGTATGAAATTGAATCAATAAGGTTGAATTAATACCTTGGATGAGGTTGCCCTTAAAGATGAAGCCATTGGGAAGACTAAGAATGGAGGATAAGATTTGATATGGGAGAGGGTTGGTTCGCAGGTAAGCGAGGAGAAAGAATAAGAATAAGGTTTAATCAGAATATGGGATTTTTAAGTGGCAGGTGACCCGAATCGATTCGGTGGCAAATCCGAATCGATTCGCGATTCTCGAACTTGAGCACTGGAAGTGACCGAATCGATTCGGTATTAATCCGAATCGATTCGCAAATGAGACCTGATACTTTTAGTTTACCGAATCGATTCGCTGGAATTGCGAATCGATTCGCAAAAGCAAACTTGGCTACTGGAGTGGGGCGAATTGATTCGGGGGAAAAACCGAATCGATTCGGCTTCTGGGAATCAGTTTCTGCTTTGCTGAATCATGATTTTTTGGTTGGTGGTTGGATTGGGCTGCTTAAGGAGGTATTTTTGGACCCCAATGATGAAATTACATATATACAAAGGGCCCGGGACAAAAATTTTGCACCCCACACATGCCGGGGGATGCTCGGCACAAAATTACACAATTCCGACGTCCTAGAGAGCCCCGTAAACGGGGTCGGACAATGGAATCGTGTCCGAACATGGGTCAAATGGTTCCAGGAAGGGCTTGAGACGCTGACCATTGACCTTGAACAACTTCCCATCCGACGGTTCTCAATCTCAATTGCACCGTGATGATGGACGGTCTTAACGACAAACGGACCCGTCCACCTAGATCTTAGCTTACCCGGGAATAAATGCAACCTAGAGTCGTATAAGAGTACCTTTTGGCTAGGGTGAAATGTTTTACGGGATATGCGCTTATCGTGCCTCTCTTTCACCCTTTGCTTATAGATTCTCTCACTCTCGTACGAATCACTTCGGAGTTCATCCAACTCATTGAGTTGGAGCATTCGCTTCTTTCCGGCCTTGTCTAGATCAAAATTGAATTTCTTGATCGCCCAATAGGCATTGTGCTCGATTTCTACTGGTAAATGGCATGGCTTTCCGTACACAAGTCTAACGTGCGACATACCCAAGGAGGTCCTGTAGGCCGTACGATATGCCCATAAAGCGTCCGGAAGCCGAAGAGACCAATCCTTGCGGTCGGGATTGACCGTATTCTCTAGGATGTCCTTGATCTCTCTATTGGCCAATTCAGCTTGGCCATTGGTTTGCGGGTGGTAGGTAGTTGCAACTTTGTGTGTTACACCATACTTTCGCATAAGAGTAGCAAACGGGGAATTACAGAAATGCGTCCCGTTATCGCTTATAATCGCCTTCGGAGTTCCGAAACGCGAAAGCATGTGTTCCTTTAGGAACTTCAACACCACCCGATGGTCATTGGTTTTGTACGCAATGGCCTCGACCCACTTTGAAACATAATCCACGGCCACTAGGATGTAAAGGTTACCGAATGACGGCGGGAATGGGCCCATGAAATCAATTCCCCAACAGTCGAAGACTTCAAGTTCTAGAATGGGGGACATTGGCATCATGTTGCAACGTGTTATAGCACCTAATCTTTGGCAACGATCACACGAAACGCAGAATTCGTGTGCATCCTTAAAAAGTGTGGGCCAGTAAAGCCCGCATTGTAAGATTTTTGCGGCGGTTTTCTTGGAAGAAAAGTGGCCCCTACATGCCTCCGTGTGGGAAAGACGAATTACGCTCACATACTCATCATCCGGGACACATCTCCGGATGATCTGGTCGGGGCAATATTTGAATAGATACGGATCATCGAAAAAGAATCTCCGCACCCAACTAAAGAACTTCCTCTTCTCTTGAGGGGTCCAATGAGATGGAATCGAACCCATCACGAGGTAGTTCACGATATCAGCGAACCACGGCAGAGAGGAAGTGGAGAACAGCTGTTCATCCGAAAAGAATTCAGCGATGGGGAGTTGGTCCTTGGGTGCCTCAAACGTTAAACGCGACAAGTGATCCGTGACAACATTCTCTACTCCCTTTTTATCTTTAATAGTCAAATTAAACTCTTGGAGTAAGAGCACCCACCTAATCAAGCGCGGCTTGGCGTCCTTCTTAGATAGAAGGTATTTGAGCGCCGCATGATCCGTAAAACAAACTATGGTCGATCCCACGAGGTATGCCCGGAACTTATCTAACGCATAGACAATCGCTAATAACTCTTTCTCGGTGGTTGAACAGTTCAACTGAGCACCGTTAAGAGTTCTACTCGCATAGTAAATGACATGGGGTTTCTTGTCACTTCTCTGACCTAAAACAGCCCCAACCGCGAAGTCGCTAGCGTCACACATTAATTCAAAGGGTAGGGTCCAATCAGGAGCTTGGATTATGGGAGCGGTGGTAAGCATACTTTTCAAAGTCTCAAAAGCTGCTTGACACTCATCGCTCCATTCGAAAGGAGTTTCCTTAGAGAGGAGATTACACAAGGGTCTAGCAATCGAGCTAAAGTCCTTGATGAAACGGCGATAGAATCCTGCATGCCCAAGGAAAGACCTTACATCTTTCAGAGATTTAGGGGCGGGTAAGTTGGCAATGACCTCAACCTTTGCCTTATCTACCTCAATACCATCCGAGGAGACGATGTGACCTAAGAAAATACCCTTAGTGACCATAAAATGGCACTTCTCCCAATTTAACACGAGCTTTTTCTCCACACATCTAGACAAAACCTTCTCTAACATAGAAAGACAATGGTCATAGGAGTTGCCAAAGACGCTGAAATCGTCCATGAACACCTCTAGACCACGCTCTACCATATCACTAAACATGCTCAAAATGCACCTTTGGAACGTAGCAGGCGCATTACACAACCCGAAAGACATTCTTTTGTAAGCAAATGTCCCAAAAGGGCATGTGAAAGTAGTTTTGTCTTGATCCTTGAGATCAAGTTCGATTTGGTTGTAACCCGAGTACCCGTCGAGAAAACAATAGTACGGATGGCCGGACACGCGTTCCAACATTTGGTCAATGAATGGAAGGGGAAAATGATCCTTTAATGTCATTGCATTAAGTTTTCTATAGTCGATGCATACACGCCACCCAGTGGTGGTGCGTTTAGTGATCAATTCCCCTTTCGTGTTTTCTACAACGGTGACTCCTGATTTCTTTGGGACAACGTGGATTGGACTGATCCATTTGCTATTGGATATCGGATAAATGATATCGGCATCTAAAAGCTTAATTACCTCCGCCCTCACAACTTCCTTCATCACCGGATTCAATCTCCTTTGCATTTCACGAGAGGGTTTTGCATCCTCTTCAAGATTAATTTTGTGAGTGCAAATCAAGGGACTAATTCCCTTCAAATCTGCAATTGTCCACCCGAACGCACCCTTGTATCTCCTTAACAAGTCTATTAGCCCTTGTTCTTCACCCACCTCGAGGCTTGATGAGACAACAACGGGATATGTCTCATTTTCGCCTAAATAAGCATATTTCAACTCGGAAGGCAATTGCTTTAATTCAAGTTTGGGGAATCGCACATCCGAGGGAACTTCATACGAATCACGAGGGGGTAAGTCCTCAAAAACATTACACCAATTAATATCATCAACACTCTCGTCCTCATCTAACAACAAACTCATGAACTTGACCTCCTCATCATAAGCAGAATAGCTATTCTCCAAGTAAATCGGGTTCACAAGACATCCCTCTAAGGGATCCGATAAATAGGTAGCATCAAAATGCTCTTGTACCACCTCTTCTAGAAAGTCCACCTCATGGACTTCATCATCACAATCTCCCACTTGGTTTGAAACATTGAAGATGTTCATTTCCAAGGTCATGTTCCCAAATGTCAAGTTCATTTGGCCATTCCTAGTATTAATCAATGCATTGGAAGTGGCAAGGAAAGGACGACTGAGGATAATGGGGGTAGTTCTACAGCTAGTAGAGGTAGGATGGGTGTCAAGAACCACAAAGTCCACAGGAAATTAGAATTTGTCAACCTGTATGATGACATCTTCCACTACACCCCTCGGAACCTTAACGGAGCGATCCGCTAATTAGAGGGTAATCTTTGTGGGCTTGAGGTCCCCTAGACCGAGCTGTTCATAGACATGATAAGGTAACAAATTTACACTCGCTCCTAGGTCTAGCAAAGCCTGCTCAATTTTAAAGTCCCCTATCACACATGAAATGGTGGGACATTCGGGATCTTTATATTTAGGTGGTAATTCAGATTGAATTATTGAGCTAATGTTTTCGGCCAAGAAAGCTTTCTTTCTTACAAACAATTTCCGCTTAACAGTTATTAAGTCCTTTAAGAACTTAGCATAAGCGGGGACTTGCTTGATTGCATCTAAAAGAGGGATGTTAATTTTTACCTGTTTGAACATCTCTAGTATGTCAGAGTTATTAACAATCCCCTTTTTCGACAGGAGCCTTTGAGGGTAAGGCACGGGGCTAGGAAGCTTCGAAATCACATCCGACTCTAACGGGGCTTTCCCCTCTCTCTGTCTCAAGGAGGCATCTTCGACCTCTAATGGGTCGGGCGAAACCTCGTTAACGACGGTGGGGACACTAGGAGGGGTGGGCTTATCAACGACTTTCCCGCTCCTAAGAACGGTCACGGCCTTAGCACTATCGGGAGGGGGATTCGAAGTGTCATTGACACTATTTTGCCCCAATGCCTTTTGAGGTTGAGAAGGGAATTTTCCCTTCTCTTGGATACTCAAAGCCGAGATCAACTTGGAGATCTCCTTTTCAATCCTAGTATTCGTGGCTTGTTGAGAGGTCATGAAAGATTGAAGAGTCTCTTCGGGGCTCCTCTTGTTCGGGTGAGCATACAATGGTATAACCGGAGGAGGTGGTCCCTGAGGGGGACCTTGCATTTGAGCTTGGGGTGGAGGAGCTTGATTATATGGTTGTTGAAAATTATGAGGTGGGGGATAATTTTGATAATTCGGGGGAGGTGGATTTTGAGAATGTTGGGGCTGCCCATAAGAGAAACCCGGATGGTTTCTCCACGAAGGATTATAGCCCTCACCTAAAGGAGTCATGTATTGTTTCTTGTAAGTGGCCATCGCGTTGGCTTGATCATGAAGCATCACTTTATAGGCCGGGATTGTTGGACAATCCCTCGTTGAGTGATCGTCAACGTCGCAAATGGCACAAGACTCCTCAACATGTGAGGGAGAAGGATGGGATGGTTCCCGAGATTTGGCATCCATTGCCTCGATACGCTTGGAAAGTTGGGCTACTCTTAATGACAAATCATCTCCTTCGGCAAGGTGATATATCCCATGGCTAGACGAAGGTGGATTGGATGACCGGGCATTGGTTTTGCTAGGGTCCGAAGTGTCCCAATCTTGGGTGGTCTCGGCACAATATTTAAAATGTTCCCACGCATCATCCGGATCCAAACCAAAAAACTCGCCGGAGCACATAGTCTCCACCATTTGTTTTGCATTGAGGGTAAGGCCATTGTGGAAAAAGGAGATTAATCTCCACTTTTTGAACCCATGATGTGGGCACTTATGAAGCACCTCGTTAAACCTCTCCCAACATCTCTCGAACGATTCACCTTCGGCTTGAGCGAAGGTTTGGATTTGACCCTTTAGGGAGTTGGTGCGATGAGTAGGAAAGAATTTCTTCAAAAATTGCGCTTGCATTTCGCGCCAACTCCCAATGGAATTAGGAGCCAAGGACCAAAGCCAAGTTTTGGGTTTGTCCTTTAAGGAAAATGGGAAGAGTTTGAGTCATGTGACATCTAGAGGGAAATTTTGGTCGCTAAAAGTAGCGCACACCTCCTCAAACTCTCTCACGTGAAGATAAGGTTGTTCACTTTCCATGCCGTGGAAAGTTGGAAGTAATTGGATCATTCCATTTCGAAAATGGAACTGCGCGGCATTGTATGGAAAAATGATGCAAGACGGAGAGGTGGTCCTCTCCGGTTGTAAGTAATCACGCATAGTCCTATAAGGGGGGTCGGGTGCAATCCCTTGACTACCATGTTCACTTACATTATTGGCCATTGTTGTGGGTTAGGAGTGAGCCCAAGTGTACGAAGATGATGAGATCGAACTAGAACGAGAAACCGATGGTAAAGGTCTCCAATAGTCCGAGGGCTCACTAGACGAGGGTTCGCAAACAGGATTTAAATTGCTACTACTCTCGTCTTGCATTTACAAGTGCTTTTGGATTGATTTTCTGGAAACCGTGTTGTCACGGTGACCACAGGGAACGAAAGTGTAAAGAGAATTTCTAAACCCTAAGATAGTTGCCAATCCCCGGCAACGGCGCCAAAAACTTGGTGCGCCCCAAAATATGGCTTATGATTCAAGTGAAAATCTATCGCAACAAGTAGAATCCGGTAAGTACGGAATCGTGATCCACCGGGATTGAACGCTCCTAAGAGAACTAGATTGGGGCAAAGAGATTCTCTAAACGTCACAAAAGTTAAAGTGTAAAAGATGATTTGGTAGTTTGGAAAAGTGATTGAGATGTAACCTCTAAACTAACATACTATTAATGATCAGATGGTTAATTACTAGTTAAGAAACTAATGAAAAGAACTAAGGTAAGCTTGAGTTCAAGAAATTAAGGGGATTGAGGATCATTCTCCCACCTCGGATTCACAAGGAAGGGGATTATAGGGCTTGATTAAATTAATTCTAATCGAGCATAACAAATTAAGTCCGAACATCAACCATGTAGAGAATGAACTCAATAATGGAGGATTAGGGTTTAATTAATTATTGCTAGATGGGTTGAGTTTGTAGTAAAGCTTCAAACACTAGCCCTTGCATGACAAGGGGAGTTAAGAAACTATGATACTCCAAAACCAACACATGAAGTTCCATTAGAACAATTATAAACCAAACCCTAAATATTAAGTTCAAGCATCCAAGGTGGGATTTTGATCCCCAATCACAAATCTAGCTACTCATAATCAAGACTAAACTACACATGCTAGTTAACAACATACTTAAATTAGTTGTCTAGTTGAAACACAAACCAATACAAAGGATGGAATTCAATGCAAATCAAAGCTAGTGGAACAAGTAGAGATGAAGTAATTGAACTTATCTTGCATTTATCACAACTATTCAACAAGTAATCAAAGCCTTACAAGTTGGTGAAAGCCATAAATGAGCTTAACCTAGGAGAGAGAAGAGAGTGTTTTTCTATCTTACTAAATATCCAACAAAAGTCATCTCCCTACCAAAGAGGAAAAACAAGGGATAAATCCCCAAAATTCCACCAAAATGGCAAACTAGTAATAAGAAGAAAGCTGAAAATGCAGGGCCGAATCGATTCGGTGCCAAATCCGAATCGATTCGGAAGTGTAGAGAATTGCCCCTGCATGTGACCGAATCGATTCGGTGGTAATGGCGAATCGATTCGGGCCTGCTGCAAAAAGAAGAGTTGCCTATATAGGCATTAATTGTTCCATGCTTCACCGAAACTTCCGTAACTTTTGCGTTCGAGATCGGATTCAAGCACCGTTGGAGGCCACGCGAAGAGGAGAAGAAGGTCTACAACTTCCGTGAAGAAATCGGGAACAAAGCCCGAGTGCTCAAATTACTAAAATGCCCCCGACTGTGCAAGTGTCAACGGAACTTTCCGGATCAAAACCAAACTTCCCAAAATGCATTCCCGAGACCTATAAAAGCTCAATAAAGACACAAACAAAGTATATATGATGAATTTATGGGTTAGTCAATAAATGAGTATAAGAACCGGGAAATACATGCACGGGAATGCTAGAATGTACAAATTAACGGGGTATAAAATACAATAAAAGTGACGAATCAATTACAAACTTTCCTCATTAGGGAACTTCATCCTTGAAATTCTTAGCCCTCAACTTTAGGATCCAATTACCTTACACTAGTTTCCAATCCAAGGGTGTTCTCAACACTATGGCCTAAACCCAAAGGCTTCAATCACATCAATCATCATTGTCAATCCAATCACAGTGAACCCTAAAGCCTCACTATAATTCTCAAGCATGCCTAATATGTTTATCTAATAAAACCTCGAGGTATTCAATATTTCCCAAACATGGTACCATCACCTATGAGCGCATCATCATGGATAGTTTTATGTTAGGATTCACGACCTACATCTCCTTAAACAAATCTTGGGTCACGCTTAGCTTAGGCTGATACAACCTCAACACTTATAATTATATATGCCAATGATTATTAAGTCGGTAACCCTATCATAAAGGTCTACTCGGTCGATATCTCCTACGAGATCCTTATGATAACCTAGAGTCACCCTAGGTATAACAACGTAACCACATACGAGCGACCACACCCTGAATCCATAAAATTTTACACCAAGTGCAACACTATTATCTAACTTCTTATCAACTCCCAATATTCTTAATACTCTCAAGTCACATCCTCGGGACACATGACCCAGTTGGACTAGTTACCCCGACTAAGTAATAAGCATGTTAACATAATTAATCAAGTAATATATTGAACTATGTGAAACAACGTGAGACCACATGTACACAAAAACTAGTGTAGAATAAAGGTGCATCCGAAGAGCGTGCTCATTTACCACGACACATCATCCACAACTGGACTAACCCGCATCACTACTGAGCTTAAGCAGTTCCTCACCCGCATCAGAACTGATCAACAACATCCCATTACTGGGATCAAATAGTACACAAGAAATGTAATAAATCTGGTGACTGCTACGCCCAAAGAAATATAGTTAAATTTCGACAATGAATCGAACAACCCGAAGTGAGAGCCCATAATGTATGATTGAATTCTATAACTCTTTCTACGTACTCTGTCTTAGCCTACTAACCTTGACGAGTCATACCCAAGAATCACCCATCCATATCGGTTGAACGGAACACAAACAAGTTTCCTTCGAGAAGCTAAAATGCTAGGCTTCCCTTCTTAGGACGAATGCAACCTATCCATTACCGGCAAGCACAACTATTCTAATGCAGGATGACGTTACCTCCCTTGACATTTATCATTAGTTATCAACCTACTACAACTAGGCCTGGGAAATTTCAACACGTGATAGCTAACCTTAGTTTTTGAGATCACTCTCATCAAGTGCACGTAGCACTCACACAGCTTCAAACATTCAATTCATGAACCATTCCTACCACTCTTAGCACTGTCTACATCATACTAAGCCATTATCACCATACAATATCTTATCTTTCAAACATATCTCATGCCTAATGATTTCCTCCAACAGAGGCATTACTAACTGCACGGGTAGCACACTTAGGTGCTATAATTATGCCTAACACTTCACCTCATGTGTCATTTCTAAAAGCTACAATGAACCTCATCGTGTTCTAAGTCTTCCAGGTAAACCACCTTTAATTTATCAACCGCTTCTCAAAATTATCCTCGAAGGTCATAACATGATACATGTCTATAAACAAAAGTCGTAGAACTAACTCCAAGGCACCGCCACAAATTAACAAGATCTAATCATATTACAGTCACCAATGGTCTACCGTTACTTATGCAAACTTCAATACAATAATGATTTCTAAAGTCTCATGGGTGACGAAGTCAAACTCAATTATTTCCCTAAACACCTTACACGTCCATTACGAGAAATTTCCACTCATATCATGGCCTATGCTACTCAGCCTGGGGTATACCAATACAAATGTGTATCACCACACAAACCTCGATGTACAATGATTCCCAAGGATTCTGAGGAGAGATGATATTTTCATTGTAATACACAGTATATAACCTTAAATTCATCACTACTTAAGGAACGCCTACCCCTCGCACGAACATATCGCTAGATAAACCTTAGTATACATCTCAAAGGAATTTTAATACGGTTTCACATGCCTATCTATGTCACTAATATCGAAGTCAATCTCACAAGGCCACATCATCTAATTCTTAATAAGTGTTCAACCAAGATAACTAAATTGCCTCACTATGAAATTATAGCACTACGTGCTAACCTACCAACTAACACAACTATATATATCTTGGTAGGATACGGGGCATCGAGAATTGCCTATTAACATAAGGACCATACCTACGAATGCCACAAGGGATCCTATCTTTCAATATCAAACTATAATCACCAAACTCTAAATTAAAGTCATCCAGGTTCTGGTATGACAAAAGACGTCGGGTATTTCTCACAGGAGGCCCACCCTACTGATGTCGCAAGAGGTTCTTTTCTAAAATGTCATACTTAATTACTTAATAATAAATCACCATAATTATCTAGTTTCACTACTAGGTTACCCTAATCATTAAGATCATCTAAATCCTAACTATAGTCAAGGCACATAAATCGGTACATATTAAACGCAGGCTCGCAACCAAGGGACCTAATACTTCCTCGCCATGTAGATAACACTTGCGAATACTTCCATCGATCCACAACCACTAAGGTTCCCACTCATAAGGATAACATCCTATCAACTAAGATCGATTTATCCTCTAGTCTTGGGCTAAATCAATTTATGTGCTCATTGGCCTTACCATCAATCACGGTATTTCCCCATGGATCAAAATTGCCTAATTATCACATCTATATTTACCTCTCATATGTGTCAAATCCAAGGATACATATAATTTAAATCACGATTTCACACTACATAATTACGACACCCTAATAATCAGTCCGTATTATTGATTATTCATAATTTGGTTCCACTTGCCCAATGGGCATCAGCTCATTATATTGATATCTCCAAAGACTCTACATCAATGATGTTGGAACACAAACACCTCACACTATGAACCATGGTGTCACTACATTTTGGCTTGCATAGACACCCGTAAATTATTAACACACTTGATCGATAATGCGAAAGCCATTTATTCAACTGTCTTGAACGTATTCCATTTGTCATTAATTAAATTTTCATGCTAACCACTTTGACTATACTGTCGAGGAAACGAACTAAACCGTTATCAAACTAGCATGACTGACCCGAACCACACCGACGTCAAAAGATCAATTACCAACCTCACCATGTCATACCCGAAAGGAACCTTCAAGCTAGAGCTCTGATACTATTTGTAATGACCCAACTCGGATTTATGGGTTACCTATGAGTCAACCCGATCCGAATCGAATGTTAGGAGTGAAGTGAAATAAAACAACCTAGATAATGTTTCTAGTCCAGTTTTATTCTAAACTAACATTTCACTTATTTAGCATGCGAGTACAGTTTCAAAATAAACTATGTGTGGACCCATGGGGAGCACCCTCAGTCCAAGTAAACAGAGCTACTAACGTAAAATGAATAAAGTACACTTACCTGTATAATGCCCTCAAAATACGAACCCGCATCCAACCTGCCATAACAAAGTGAGGGGCTGAGACTATGCCCATAGGAAATATACAAGCAATATAAAAACGAATGATAAGAATGAATACTCACACGCTACAATCACATGCATGCAAAAATATATATGTATCTACATACATATAGATATACCTTTGAAAATACATATTAAAATGCATAAACTGTTTTACGTTCGAAACTTTTCACATTTAGATTAATTTACCTTAATCTTGAAAAGAATTCCTTTATTCATACTTAGCATTTCTTGCTTTGTTTAACACACCCGGTTCAACACATGAAAAAAACACACTAGATTTATTAGAACGCATTCCTTTACCGAAATTCAACCCCTTTCAATCATTTCAATATACTTTAGTATTTTTATTAAAAATCACCATTTCAACACATGCATTTGTCATGATAGAAAATAATTATTTTTCATTCGAAGACCTTTTCTATACATACTTATGCCAATTATGGGTTTAACAACTTGGTTGCTTAATTACCCGTTCGCCCGCTTACTTTATCCTTTTGCCGTATCTTATGGACATTAATACATTTATGCAGTTACTTGTCCCTTTCACTTTCAACGGAATATTTATTACATTCATTCAAGTTAGGTTGTATTAACACATTTTACCACACAAACCTGTTTGTATTAACACATTTTACCACACAAACCTATTTCTTGATATGTTCCATATTTCCTTTAACTTTTCTCGGAATCTTCTAATATTGCATACTTACACGGGCTCCAAACCGATGGCTATGCGCACCATATGCTTTGGTAAGTGATTTAGGAATTTCACACAAGGGCTCCAGGCCCTTCTTGCTTATCCACGATTGCATCTGAGTCCTTATTAATGTGTTTAACATCTTACATATGTTCATAGTATTCCATCTTCTTACTTTTACCCGACCGAAGCCAAAATCTGAACTTAATCGTCCATTTTTTTTATTAACACTTGGAAAATTGTTTCTTTCTTCTTTAAGTCCCTTATCCACACACACATGATTTATACTAAATCGTTCATGCTTTAGGACTCAACTTAATTTCTCACACATTACTGTAGACACATTCTTTAACATTTTTATTTCATAAAAATGTTCCAGTTTAAATAAAATGCTCACTTACCCATTTGTTTACCAAACATGCAATTTAGTTTCTTATCAAGTGTTATTTCTTAAAAATGATTATTAAGTTTCCAACTTAACATTTAAAACACTTGGCCATTTTAACACTTGTTTAATACCACACTTTTGCCAACATTCACATTTGTAACTTTAACATCCTTAACACATATAATTGTACCCTGTATACAAGACTACTTTTTAATTTCTAAGAAATCCATTTAGCATTACTAGTCTCATAATATACCTTATTCAATATTTTGTTCCACAAATATCCATTCTTTTCCAAAGTCGTTCATTTTTAGTCTTAATAGAAACGTTATTCCAATGTTATTGATAAAAAAATACCTTATGCACTATAGTCTTAATTGTGATGATACACCCTGCCAACCACTACATCTGATGAATAAGAAAAGTCCCAGCTACCAATCAAGGATTAGGACCTAAGACAACTATTACTCCTTATGCTCTGGATGTTCCACCTATTGTAATAGCGAAAGCACCGAGCATACACCCCTCTGACAAGGCTTAGATATTTGATATCTTATTATTGCTTCATTTTGCTGGATTCGTACTACTTCTTTGTGAGTTGTAATAAAATTTTAACCTTTGGTTTTTTTGGATTAATATATTGATTGTTTTATTGTAATAATGGCCTACCAATAGTTTAGTCTTACGATTGTATGTTTAGCTGTTGGTCGACTAATCTGCCTTACTGGTTATTGGTTTGGAAGAACCTAGGTATCGTTCCTTAGGTTCTACTAACGTGCAATTGTTTGTGGTCACTTAAACGGATCTTATCATTTTAACTAAGTTCCACCATTAGTTACCACAGAGACCAAATGTGTTTGGATTATTCCTTAATTTGGTCTTGTAAAAATTCTTGTTCTTAACCTTGTTGGGTCATATATGAAGTCAGGCTTCTCATTCATGGCGTATCCGAAGACGAAGTCACACGTGAAGTTTTAAAATTTGGTTTTGGGTTTTCATTGTTATTTGAGATTGATTTGAATTTAGCACACATAAAAATGAGAATAATGTTTATTGAAAATTGACAATATTTGTTGAAAGTTGAATTCGAGTTATAGTAATAAAGAATGATTACATTTCATCTGATCACTGATATACTTCCTCAAATGCTCTGCTTTCAAAGTGATTTTGAACGGTTCCCCTTCTAGGGTTTTGATATGATAGGTTTCTGGTCGGACATCTGCAGAAATGCGATAAGAACCATGCCAATTGGGCACCAACTTGTTTTATTTATAGATTACTTTCTTTAGCACATAGTCTCCTTCCTTGAGATTCCTCGGCTTTACCCTTATATTACAGAACTGAGAAGTTCTCTGATGACAGGCTGCCACACAGAGTGTTGTATGGTCTCTAACTTTTTTAACGAAGTCCAAGTCTAGCCTCCTCATAAGGTCACTCTTCGACGAATCAAAATTGAGCACACTGTAACTAGGCAAACCAATATCTATAAAGACCACTTCATCTGTCCCAAAAGCTAACATGTAGGGAGTTTTACCGGTGGCTATCCTAGGTGTAATTCTATAAGCCCAAAGCATACTTTATAGTTTATTGATCCAATTTTTTGTGGCGTCATTTAATCTCTTATTTATTCCATCGGGCAGATTTTTGTTCGTCACTTTTGTCTACCCATTGCATTGTGGATGTCTAGGTGCGGCATGTAACTTTTGGATTTTGGATTGGACACAATAATCTTTAAATTGTTAGTTGTCAAACTTCATGCTATGATCAGTGATGAAAGAATATGGCATTCAATAACGGCAAATGATGTTCTTCCATATTAAATTAAAGACCTTATCATAAGGCATATCCACCAGAGATTCTGCCTCCTCCTACTTTTGATGTTATCCTTTGTAACGACTAAGTTCGTGAACCTTACCCTTATTTTCAACAGAGGACCAACTAAGTCAATTCCCACTTGGAAAGGGACAAGGGGATGTCATCAGCATGAGTGAAGCCCCCAGTTTTCTATGGATTTTATTGTATTTCTGTAACCTGTCGTAACATAGTTCATTATCAAGGTAATCCTCCTTCATACTGGGCTAATAATAACCTTATGTGGCTACTCACTTAGCTAGTGATCTTCTTATCAAGTGTGCCCCACATGATCCTTAATGTATTTCCTTTATCAAGTTAGTTACCTTAGCTAGGTGGGAACATCTGATACATGAAATAATAATTCATCTTATATATAGGACCCCTCCTTCCATAATGTCCCTAGCTTCTTTGTATCATTGTCTCCTGGCCTCCTTAGGGTCAGGTGACACAATGCCCCTTTCTAGGTAGTTCCTTATTGGATTTATCCAAAATGGGCCCAAATCCAATTCAATCATGTTGCGATTTTATTCATCAATACTCTGGTGCATGAGGGTCTTTATTGGGATGGTACTCCTTAACTCTCTTCTGGTTGCGAAAGCGATCCAAGCAACTGTATCTGCTCGGGCATAATCCGCTCTAGGAACCGTGATCACCTTAACTACAGAAAATATGGATATAATCTTTTATGCTTTGTCTAGGTATTTCGTCATGAAATCTCCTCTGACTCCATATACACAATCAATTGGGAATCGTTGTGTGCTTACATCTGCTTGACACCTAGAAAGAGTGCTAGTTCTAATCTTGTAAGTGCTTCATATTATGCCTCATTATTTGAGGCTTTGAACAAGAACATGAGGGAATACCAAACGTCTATGTTGTGTGGGGTTTTGATTATCAAACCATCCCCACTGCTAGAGGAACATGACGAGCCATCTACATACATCTTCCAAACAAGAGGTTCTTCCTTAAAATCTCCCTCCATTAATATCCCATAATTGAAAGCCCTTTTTGTTTTGTTCTAGGTAGAGAGCAGTTTTCTCCCGCTTAAAATCTTTTTTCCAAAAAGTCCCTTAACATATGAAACACTCCCAAACACTCTGTTTTCTCTTATCCAAAACCCTATACCCAAAATCCTAAACACAAACCCTAAACTCCAAACCCTTTAACCATTAACCCCAAACCTTATAACCTAACCCTTTATATAGAATGATGGAGAACTCTATCTATATATGAATACATACAGAAAAATAGGTAATTTAAACCAAAAGTGAGAAAAACAAAAACAAGGCATGCATAATAATTGAATAAAGATAAATATGTATTGAAATTATTTCTACCACCACCACAAAGAACATAAGAAAAAAAAAGTAGAGCCACCAAATAAGTGCAACTAGGCAAGTTTATGTCGAGGAAATTATGGGTTGTATCAAATATGGGTGGGTGAATTGCGAGTTTGAGTAATATCTGGGATGAGTTGGGATAGAATCACCCATAAACCCGTTTCACCATATCTGATATCTCTCAAACTGCTCCCATAATTAATTCTCTAAACATAGTTCAACAAATTCAGAATAAGCTATGTATGGGTGTTTCGTATAGGAAAAAAACGAAAAGAAAGTTTTATTAGGAGAGAAAATAAAAAAGGGGAAGTTAGTAGGAGAGAAAAGAAATGTAAGATAAATTAGTATTCCTTCCTTTATTTGGGATTTTAGGAGAGAAGACAAGATAACTTTATTTCTTATTGCGTAGGAGTTGGAAACAAAATGATTTTTTTTAAGAGATAGGAGGTAAAATTCGTTAAAATTTTTTATTTCCCTCCATTTCTTTCCGATAAGTTTTGCAAAGAAACGAGGAGAATATTTTTTTTAAATTATCCTTTCGTTTCTCTCCTTACAAATCCCTATATGAGAGAAAGTGTTTTCTTTCTCTCTTCTTTAAACTCCTAAACGACGGAAATGAAATATTTTTCCTTCCTTTCTTTTCATTTATCTCCAAAATAGAACTCACAAACATATTTTAAGACATATTTGAGAATATATACATATATATATATATATATATATATATATATATATATATATATAGAGAGAGAGAGAGAGAGAGAGAGAGAGAGAGAAAAGGAAGTTGAAAGATCATGATTGGATTTTATATATCTAGGACGATCTGGGGAACTATAAAAGATTATACTGGATGACTAATGATTTTCTCTCAACCCGCATATAAAATGTTGGCGAGCCCATTGTCATCCCGTTACAAAATTACTAGCCCGAATTTGACCCGCAATGGGTGAAAATGGGAAAGTTTTTTTTAATTGTTAGTGTTTTTCATGTCTACACATAAGTATGAAAAATCAACAAATTTATTAGACTGAAATGTAAGTTATTCAATAAAATATGAGAGAATTTTCAAATGATAGGATGCAAGATATAGTATAACTTACATCTTATCGTACTTATGTTACTGCTATGTACTTTCTGCTTAACCTGCAAAACTTGAACAAAGTAGTCACAAATTCATCTCCTAAATCATACAGATATCTTGTAATCAATTCATGTGACTATACATCCCAAATTAAGAGACCTAAGTTTTTTTGTATAAATTGAATATATACTCAATTAATGGACAATGTCGAAGATCAACTCTTTTCACTATTGTGGAATTTAATTCGTTGGTTATGTCCAAAAAAGTAAAGTGGACTATTGATTATGTCTGAAATACATATTAGTACAAATAACAAAATAGTGAATATTATAACTTCTTAACAAAATAGCATTCTTCTAAACATTTTGTTTTTTTATAATTTCTCCTTTGGTCCATATATTATCAAGATGTTCGAGCATAAGAACTTTTGTTCTTTTCTAGGTTGTTGCTTCAAGGACTCATGCTCAGTCAGCTTGGGATGGCTGCATGGACTCGTCAAGAATTGTATTAGATAATTACTTTCTTGAAGAATATAATGATAAATCTATTTAATTATCAATCTATTGGGAATACAAATATACATTTTCCCCAATACAACAACTTCATTTTGTAGACGATTCGCAGAGACAACATGTTCATGGTTATGAGACTCTACATTAGTCGACCGACCATCACGTGGCTCTTTTACCCCCTCGTATTTAGCAATGGCAGAGACAAAAAAAATTCTAGGTGGAGCACCATTGTGTACGAAGCCTAGATTACCACTGCCAATTCGGGTGAGGTACCCTGAAGATGAAATGTTTTAGGGTTATTGTTATAGTGTTTCCAAAAATTAAACTTAGATTTTTTACTTTTTGATAATTACAGCTCGAACAAAACAACCTAACATCATAATAAAACAAATTCATGGCACACAAAACACAATAGGCAATCACAAAATAGTAGACAACAAAACACAAATGAAGAAAGAAAAAAAGATTACAACAAATTCTGGGTAGGGCACTTGTAAAAATAACACTCTCTTACCCTTAATTTATTTCAAAATTAGTTTAACCTAAAAGTATTGAAAATAATTTGTTTTTTAAGAAATCTTGGGTGGGTCACTTGACCCCCATGATACACAATAGGAGCAGAACTGATCTTTGGTAGCAAATATTATATATTCTATCAACTCATTTATATGGCTGGAAGAAGAAACAATTATTGTTCCAAAATGGTTAAAATTTCCAATGATAGGTTACAAATTATAATTGTAGATATTTAAAGATCCCAGGCCTATGGTGATCATTAAAAGTGAAAATAAGAGGATTCTCTGGGTACTTTGTTATTAAGAGCATCCATTGGTTGGACAAGGATGGGTGATACTACAAATGTTGTTAAGAGGGAGACTATAGAAGTTCATCGACCTGCATCTTATAAGGCCCCAAGTCCTTGACTTGTGTAGCCTCTCAGGAAAGGCATGGCGTGTCTATTGCATTTTAAGATAATGTTTCGAGAGGGAATATCTCATTGAATTATTTTTTCTCTTATTGATACACGCTTTCTTCGAACAAAACAAAAATAATCTATTCCGTGGTCGTTTTAATTATATATCATGGAACCTTTCTGTTGATACCAAAATTAGTCTGCTAACGTGGATCAATTATGTGGAGACAGGTGTCAATCTACATGGCACCTGCAAATATTTTTTGAACAGCACCTTAACTCCGAGGAGCTCAACCTCCCCGACCAACTCTGGCGCTCCGAGAAATAAGTGTTCTTCGAGGAACTTTATTGAGCCAAGCTACTTAGGCGGTCCGAGCAGCTTAGGCGGTCCGAGCTGCACCTCACATAGAGAATTTATATCCGGATAACCAACATATTGACTCCGCATTTAATGCTTATTATTATCATATAGATGTACACGCCTATTTGCAAAACATATTATTTTAGTGTAGAAACTTCAATGTAGGCCTTAGCAATGAGAGTAGATACTTGGAGAAATGCCTTTTAGTCTAAGGGATTAATAATCACTAGAAATTAAACTAAGTTTATGGAATGTAAATTTGATAATGAGGTATCTGATAACATCATGTTAAAGATCGAAGAAAAATTGATAAACAAAACTAAGAAATTTCGTTATTTAGATACAGTGGTACAAAGCAACAATGACATTCATGAGGGTGTTACTAGTAGAATATCAATTGGGTTGATGAAATGGAGACAAATAAGTTGGGTGTTATGAGATAAGAGTATAACTAATAAATTAAAAGGAAAATTTTATTAAACAGTTGTTAAGACGGAAACCCTCTATGCAGTGAAGTGCTAGACTTTAAAGAAAAAATATAAACAAAGTTTTCATGTTAGTAAGTTGAGGATACTTGATGGATGATAGGAATTACTAAAAAATACAAGATTAAAAACCATTATATGAAAGAAAATTTAGGAGTAACACCCATTAGCGATAAATAAGAGAAAGTAGACTTAGATGATGCAGACATGTGTTACGTAGACTAGTAGATTCACCTATAACAAGAGGAAGATGATTGGAAATAGAGGGTAAAGGAGAAATGGGCATCCCCAAGCTATCACAGGAGGGAATTATTATGAGAGAATCCAATGATAATATTGCTTATAATATACAAGAATGGAAAAGGAGAATCCGTGTATGTTCCCCCATGTGATGGGATTAAGGCAAGGATAGTGATGATGACTTTCAATGACTAACTCCAATCAGCTTATGTGGGACACACACACATAGAGAGAATGGTAAGTATATATGCTAAGGGATAAAGATCAAGGGTGTTTATGTAGACATAGTCAGTTTTAATTCAAGGTTTTTCAAAGTTGAATTAAATAATAAGTGTCCAAGAATACCTTTAAGAATACACCCATTGATTCACAGAAGTGATTGTTCATATACAACACATATACAAGGAAACCATAATTTAATATTGATAAAAAAAGACGAGATATGGTAACTTCTATCGGTTCACCCGTATTATATGTGTTGAATAATTTTAAGTATTGATTGAAAAAGTATCCATGGCAAACTACACTCTTTAGAAAACGACCACGAGAAAATGTGGTAAGCACATGTGCTATATTTTAACCAAAGGTGTCATAAATTTACTGTGTGATTTCATGTGAATCACATAATTTATTAGATAGCTATTAGGTAAAATATTTAATGAAAAATGGAATATTTTAAATGGATTCAAAAGAATTATTGATTACATCCTTATTGTTGACGATTTACTTACCTTTGATTGGGCTAACATAATTATAAGGTCTTCTCATAATAAGGAAAACCCTGAAATAATCAAATTCAATTATTTATCCATTTGTATCTATATTGAAACTTATAAATAATAAAATGTTTTATCGCTTCTAAGTATGACTATATTTTTCAAAAAAATAAACACATTAATTATATGTCATATACGATTTCAAAGTTTTTTTATCACTTCATTTGTATTATCTCATATATGTAGACTTATCTTGCTCTACGTATATATTTTCAAAGTAGTTTCAAATTTTTGATTACTTATATTTTAATAATATATGACGATCATGAATGCTACTCGTACTACCATCCTATATCAATAGCTTAGCATCCCACTATGGAATGAAAAAGGACGATGAGTGGACCATCTCTCAGTACGTTTGAAGGACTAGACTCAATGCTTTTATAATGCCTTGTATTTTTATATTTATTTATTATTAATTGTGGAAATAAATTATTTATGGGATTAATTATTATTAGTGTGAATGGATAATACTAATAAATTGCATAATTTAGATGATGATTAAATTTCCATGTTATGCGATTTATATACACAACATGTTATAAATAATTAATCGTTGAAATTATTTAGATGAGATTTGACGAAATGTTTTACTCGTAAAATATTCAAGTTTATATTTAATTTTATGTTGTGAGGTATTACTGTGAGTTATGAAATATTACAATTTGGATCGGACTCTCAAGTGATGTAGAGGATCATTAGTGTATTTTTATTTATTTGAATTGGGCCCGGGGGTAGGTATACCTTTGGGCAATGTTTTCAACGTTTTGGGCTATTACAGATACCCAAACTTAGGTATTTTAGTGACTTGGATGATTAAGGTTATTTAGGAGGTTTCAACCCTCGTTAATTAATCATTTTACACATAATCACAACCCTATATGCCTAAAAACTTTGGGAGAGCTTATGGAGAACATTAGGGAAGGATGAGTGATTAAGAAAGTGAAAGATCAATTCACCCTCATTATTGGGGAAAGAAATCTCTTAATTTATTATCATGTAATATGTAACTTTTTTATGATTTATTTATCACATGATTTTATTTTGGATTAGGACCATGTTAAGGATATAAATCTAAAGCTTGTATATATTGGGTAAGATATTATGGGTTCATAATCATAATCTGTTTAGGTTATAAAAATCTTATGTTTTGACATTTTTACGATGAAACTCAAGCTGGGTCTGTGGTGTACGATTTTTAAACGTTATATATAATGTTTAGGGATGTTTTATAGGTTTTAATATATCCAAAACAAGACTAATTATTAGTGGACTTATTCAAAGAAATTAGATTCATAGCTTTTGTTCAATCAGAGTTGAGATTTTGTGGACAACGTGATTTTGATATGTTTTTTTGAGGAATTTGATTTGTAACTTGAAGGCAAAAACCAAAAATGAATTTGGAGTTAGAATGAAGAAGTGAAGACCGATTTTAGTTTATGTTTTTTTCTTGGGGAGCTATAAAGGATTTGAGGAGGAAGAAGGTTTTCCCCTGCTATTTTGGGGTGAGTGGCCTCTACAACCATTCCTGGGTAGCTAAAGCTCCCCACACCAACAAAAAACATAGCTACAAACTATATTTATGTTTATGTTAGAGAGTAAAAAAACCATAGCTACACATTTAGCCGATTTTAATTTCCATGGCAAACTATTGATAGCGTGGGTGTACCTATAAATAAGGTGTCTATATATTACGTAGATTTTAATTTCCATGGCTGTTGTATTCCTGTGTAGATATACTCACAATATAACAACATAGCTACACACGTGCTTCAGTAATGGGAGACCAATATTATGTGGGATATGTGTACCTGCTCAATACTCTATATACACATATTAAAGTGACATGCATAGATATGTATGTGTGTATGCTACTTGTTTAAATTGAATATGCCTACTCGGTAATTCATATGTATACATATTAAAGTGAGGCGTATATATATATATATATATAATAAAGTAGCAAACTTATGTATGTCATAAGATCAAAAGATTATGTCATCTATACAAGTTTTTCCTGAACTACTTCTTTTACCCTCAATTCTTTGGCTTTCCCCTCTTTTCTCACTCCCTAAATACTTTTTTACCTCTCTACTTTGATTAAAAAATAAGGATACTTGAGTAAATAATCACCTTTCAACAAAGTCGAGAGAGAGGAGCGTGTTTTTTTTTCTACCTCACGCAATTTCTTCGTACTTTATCGAGATACATCTTCCCGCACAAACTTGACATGATCTTGAGATTAAGCCACCAAATCCCTAAATGGAGGGCCATGATCAGATCTTCAGAAATAAGGGGACAAGGGTTCGTACCCACTAACACATAGAGATTTTTAGGCATTGAATGCAAGTTTACTTTAATTTGAATTTCCCTAATAAAAATCTTCTCTCACTTCTCTCCTCCTTTTTCTCTCTCTCTATCACCGCTCAACTCACCCCCAATTTCTCTTCTCCTTTGTTCTATCTTTCTCTCAAATCGTTGGATATAGCCTCGTCTTTTCAATAAAGCTGCGAATTTTTTCTACTGATTTATGGGTTCTTATGGAATTAGTCTTTTTTAGTTGTGTTTATGGAGTTTGTATTGTTCTAAAACCTTAGGATTTTAAGTTAAGAGCTTCAATAATGTTGATGATTGAGTTTATATGTTCATTATGGGTTTCTTAAATTTTATTGTACCAACATTATTAATTCTTTAGATATGAGTTTATTTTATAGCACTGGGTTAAACACTCTTGAAGATGAATGTGTGTATGTGGAGTTGATTCATTCATGGTTCAAAGAGGTATGATATTTTTGTTTTGGTTAAAGGGTTTTATACAAAAAAATGTCTCCCTCTTCTCACTAATCTAACATGTATTTTTATTATAAAGCATTAACGGATATTACATGTTTTTTATTCTTTTCATTTTGGATCTCAGATTTGATCGTGTATTACGCCATCAAATTGTATCTCAGATCTGATCTGATGGATCTGATCGAGTATTACGCCATCAATTATGTGGAGTTGAAAAAAAAAAATTCCACCGATTTATCCCCATCTGTATCTACTTCAAATGAGGAGAAAAGGACTAACATTAAAGAAAAAATTTGCGTGGATGTTTTCTTCGGTCAATCTTTTGGTTCTTTCACATAAACTTTAACGGTTGATTGACATGAATTGAGGTTATTCCTGATACAGAGGTTGTAAGACATTTATTTCCACTGACATAATTTCTTCTTTCTAGGAAAGGTATATATCTATTCCTCATTTTACCTCTTTTTCTATATAATAATTGTCATATGTATATGTTTTGAGATCTGGATATCGTGGAGGATTGTGGTTGAGCGCATTGTATCAGATCTGATTACGTAGATTATCTTTTTTAATGATTTACTTTTATGCCCTAATTTTACTGAGAAGGTTTTGGATGTGTATATCAATTGTCTTCAAATGATTTGCATTGTTGGTTTTCTATATATCCATATAACAAACATATTCACTATCATTGGGACAGAGTGGACAGGCCACATATTGATGTTGAAATTGTCATTTTCTTTTTTGACATATTAGTAGTACTTGATTTTTTGTTTCTTTTTAATTTCCTTTTTTAAAACAATCTTAATTTTAATATTCGGGTCTAAATTATGGATTATAAGGTGAACAGTTTCTCAAGAGTGTTGATTATTGGCCCAAATGGTGCAGCACCAACACAAGACTACAAAAAAATATGATGAGCATAGTGAAATACATTGTGAACAACATTAAAGCCATGGAGGAAGTAGAGAGTTCTTTGGAGAATGGGGACGGAGCAGGCAGTGGGGACGATAGACTTTTTATTTAGGTATTCTAGTAGTTGCAAAAGAAATAACATAAATTGATCCTCAGGTATTTATATGTTGTTAGTTGTCGTGTGTTATACACTTGCAGGTTCAAATCTTGATGTTGAGGGTTCAAATAATGTTTGGATTGTTGAAGATCTATTTTATTAATTAGGTTTTTAAGTTGGGTGCTTAATTTGATTACAATTTTGATTTGTCTTTACTGGTGTTTAGATATTGGAATATAGATATCTATGGACGGGCTTTCTCCAAATTTTAATTCCATATCATTGTTGGTGTCTGTCTTAATCTTTTTTTTTGTGAGTGATATGTAACAACAACAATAGGGGTTTATTGTTTTTTAAATAACAACTTCTACTATTGTTTAAGGTTGGAAATTCGAAAGTTATGGTTCAAGCACAAATTATATTGTTAATTTCTACAGTGTGCACACAAAATGGCAATGTATCCAGAAAGTGGATAAATAAATAGACTTCTTTCATATAATTTGACTTTTTTTAGTATATAAGTAGTGGTGTGTTCATTTGGAGTTTGAATTGAAATATATATACATGTATAGCTGTTTCTTGTACAAGTGAAGGTAAATGGAGTTTTAATTTGAAGTGAGTAAGCTGGAAACAGAAACAAAATTTGAAGTGTTGTGCTTGTAGTATTACATTATATATATACGACTTGTAGTGTTGTGCTTGTAGTATATGTGCATGTAGTGTTAAATTATATATTTATAAACAAAATTTGAAGTGTTGTGCTTGTAGTATATGTGCATGTAGTGTTACATTATATATATATACGACTTGTTTATTAATATATTGGCATGAAAATGGTATTTATGTATGTTTATATCTCTAGTGCTATCCAGGGAGGTTGCGCGATGTGGGTAAATACCCTAGCTAACGGAGCAGGGAGAGTATATCCACAGGTCATATCGTCCCGTATATGGGTGCAATAATTTTATCCCACTTTCAAGAGGGAATATGATCGCCTCCACCGTTATGTATTTCTACCATGTTCATGAGAGAGTCTGACATGGTATCGGGGTTAATTTGAGCAAACTCGGATGTGGATGGTCACTTAGAGACTGCATCCTCGAGTTAAAACTTGGTAGGATGCTTATTATACTTATGATTATAAAATAGGTATAAATATACTCGTCATTTATAGTATGTTGCTTGTTTATGATCATGAGATATCATATAACTGTAAATGGTGTAAAGTGTAAAATGAATAAAATGTTATTCTTCTTCCGGTAGTTTTATATCCGGAGTAATAAAAATGTGAATTGTAGGTTCAAGTGAGAACGATTTGTATAAGGGCTATTATATGTTGAAGTGAGAACGGTATTTTAAACTAGTAAGGTTTTGGAATATGAGTGATATATATATATATATATATATATAAAAAAATATAATTGAGAACTATATATATATATATCTGTCCAAGGATCATATTAACAAAAAACTTACCTAATATCTTATGGTATAACCTATATTATATCACGAAAGGTAGGTGATAGTTATGAGGATTTTGAAGAGGGACGAAAGAGATTAGTTAGACAGGGTAGTGTAACTAGGTTGTTTCAAATGTATGCGATAGGTGGGCACTAGTAGAAGAGGGGTGAGGTGTATCTCATGAGACTGCGATACCAGTTTAAATATGAGAGAATTCATATTTTAAAATATGGCATTTGATGAACTTTCTAAATATTTTCAAAACTCGGGCTCAGACCCATTTCTATTTTTTCCCCTCTCTTGCTATATATGTATATATATAGATTTCCAGACACAGGGGCGCCTGGATGATGATTCCTTCGAGTCAGACTTTTTCTGCAGCAGCTATGGATGCATGTAGGTTTCATGTAGATGCCTTTATCCTTGTAATCAATCTAGATAGGAGGTACTGTAGAAACACTCGAGCCGATAGCCTAATTGTATTCATTTATTCTTGTACCGCCTTTTAGTGTGGCATTCAATTTGGTTGTATTAATTGTTACTGAGTGTTTGGTTATTTTATTTCATTTCAGTTTCATATATATAAACTGTATGAATGTTTTATATAGTTGGTTTGGTTAAAAAGATTAGTTAATATAAAATTTTGACTCCATCCTAATATGTTATTAGTAATTAAATTGGTTTTCGACAGTGATGCTGAGAATGAACCATATGAGATTCCTGTTTTAATCTGGTATAGGATTGATCACCCGGTATTTTATTAGGCAGGGTGTCATAGTTGGTATCAGAGCATCAGGTTCTAGTGTCGTTAGGAATCTGTGCGGACATACTATGCTTACAGCGTTGCTTTCTATTTGATATAGAGCCTTATGATTAGGATTATTGATTCCTATTGTGACATTTCCTTCTCCTGCTATTATGTAAGATTATAGTAAATCTTTTGTACGCTCAAGTGAGATTCGTGTGTTGATCGATGATGGGCGGTTAGGGAAGGCCTTCATGAGGGCAGCAAGAGGCGGGGCTCAGTGGGTGCTGCAAGTTAAAGTTAGGGATGAGGACCGCAACAGAGGTCACTCCCTTTGAGGCATTATTATGGATTGCTACAATGACTACTAAAGTATAGTAGTTATAATCATCCACATATCGATGTAGTAGAGAGCGGTGCTAAACTTGATTTACCCAGTGAAGTTAAATTGGGAAAAAGTTTGGAAGGTCTTTGATAAGGACCATACATTGAAGGTACATTACACAGAGTCAGTGTAATGTTATTCAGTGGAAGTATAGGGATCAGAAGATTTGACATAGAGCATGGTATGGAAATGCCCGGATGTGGAAATTTGAGGAAAAAATTTCACTCGTTAAAGCAATGCTGAAATGGTGAGAATGGTGGTCACTATATTTGAGGGAGTAGGATGTTTTGCTCATAGAGGAATATTATGAATGGTTTTAACCGCAAATTACTTTGGATTATTAGTAATGAGGGGAATGTAGCTTCTAAATTAATAACATGAGAATCGATCAGAGGACGATAGTGAATAAAGAGTGATATGGAGAAGGGAACTTTATACTAAAGTTAGGTAGGTACAAGCAAGAGAGATTCCTTCAGTGGAATGGTAGGATCACTAGTAAGTGTTGCTAACCCTTATGGAGAAGTTGTGTTCGTGAAGCCCCACAGGTGGACATCCGCCCAGGGATTCATTGAAACATGACAGTTAAGTCCGGTAGTATGTTTCCTTTTAGTCAGACAAGCTAAGGTAGCTATGAAGGTGATTGTTAGGATCGAGGCTATTAGTGTTCGAGATACTGATAGTTTAACATGGTCATGGCGGCCAACGAGGGGGAATCTAATGATGTGGAGTGTAAACTACACGGTTAGTCCTTTCCCAATAAGGAGTTTAAGGAGAAGAGTAAGGTGTATGGAAGGGGCATTGATCAAAGTAGTTTTGGTTTGGTTAAGGCAAGTGTACTATGTCTGGAAACCAATTAGAGCAGTCAGGGAGATTGGTGAAGTTATTGTTATAAGTTTCACCTTAGATGAAGGAGGTATATTTTATGTGGCAAGATAGCGTCACAATTTTTGTTAACCCTAGATTCGTGTGCTTGATCCGATTTTTGCGCCAGTATCGGTAATATTATAGAGGGTAGATCTATATATTTTTTTGCAATAGCGGGGTACTATTTCTCTTCATTTGTTATGAAAATGGGTGTTGGTATATTGAGCACATATTTGGGCTTGAACTGCTCATTTTTTATGTATTATATGAGTATAGTATTATTTTGAATATAATATGTTCTTAGTTGGTCATAGGGATAACAGGCTATTGATTGCAAGACTATCGTATCCACGGTTCCAGAGTGGAACTGGTTGTTTGTGCGATATCTCACCTGAATATGGGCTGGGCTTGCCTTTATTATATGTTTAAATGGAACTTAAATGAGTAGATGTTTCATTATCATGAATTAGTGTATGGCGACCTTATAGATACGATTTAAGGTGTGCACGATTTAGCGCTAAGCGGTGAGTTTAAGCTCGTTGTTGGTGGCATAAGGGACTTAGTGTTAGCACAAGCGCTTGTGGTTTGAATCCTTAAGAGAAGTACGAGTCCTGTCCATATTTTGTTGATAAATGGGATGGGATTATCCTGGTTGCATATTTTAAGCTAACGGACCTCTATGATAAACAAAGTTAAGTAGTAGTGTATAGGAGGGGTTCCTTGTTTGGATTTTTCTTACGATACACTCCACGCACGAACCATAACGACGTCGAGAGTGTAGCGATGTTGTGGGATGCAAGAATGTTGGTTTTGATGATAAGTTACCCAGTGTGAAGAAAACACTATAAACCAAGAGACATGTCATGATTGGAGGCTTATGGAGATGGAAGTGCTATGGAAAAGCATTTAAATGGTTCTCCCACCATGTGTAATGGGTGAGGTAAGAGTTAGAGAATTGATTTGAGGCTTATATCCAGGCCTTAAATAGAAGGCTAATTCAAAGGAAATATGTTTTGGGTATGATGTTCGTAACACTTTGGCAGAGAGTAGGCGCCCCGCTTAGTTTTCGCCAAAATAAGATGACGTAATGGTAGAAACGCGTTAATATCTTTATGAGGTAGGATTTAGAACGTCCCGGTGGTGTGCCTGAGGCTGTGACGATGCGAGGAATTAGTGTAACGGGAGGGTTCCTTATTTGGATTTCACTTTGCGAGACGTCCCATGCATGAAATTGAGCTAATGTAAGGAGTCAGTAAAGGTATTGGCCGCTAGGGATATAGTTAGTATGTGTAGGAAATATACCGATCTTAGGACTACTAAGAGATAAGGTCAGTAGGTCAAGTGGTGCGGATATATAAAGAATCGAATTTCAAATTATCCAAGTTAGGAATACCCAGGTGTTAGTACCAGGATGAGGAAATGAGGCCCATTTTTAGAGAGAGTGTTATGTGTCAGACGTTTACAATAGTTGTGCAGATAGGCTTGGGTTAAAAGGTGTATGGGCACCTTGGTAAGTTGGTTTTATATATCGTCTGAAATAGAAGGGGCATAGTATATAAATCTGAAGAGTATGCTTTGGAGCAGTTATGGGTTGGATTTAACGTCGTGGGAGGCACGCGATAAACTAATTGTTTAGGTGCAAGGCGCTATTGTAGTTTCAATTTTTTGGGAAGTAGGATGTCCTGATGTAGATGAGTGGACGCCTAGAGTAGAGGATCTTCGATGGGATCAACAAGTTAGAGTGGCGGTTATAGTCTCATTTTCTTTATATGCGGTTATAGAAGCACTAGGTGCGATTTATTGTTGTTAGAGTTAACCTTACACCCGAGGTAGCATTGTAGCATATAGAGATTTAGTTAAGCTTGTTGTAAAGTTAGTGCGTTAGAGTATAAGCCTTGAGATAGGTGGGTACCGTGAACGAGTGTATGGTAGAGTGCCATTGGGTTAGTACGATTCGACTTTTGTGCACTAGAATGTAGTGTGATTAGCGACCCTAGTTTGGTAGTACCAGTCGTATCCAAATTTTGAGGACAAAATTCCTTTGTAAGGGGGGGGGGGGAATGTAATACCCCGTACTTTCATGGATATTTAAATTTCATAAGTGGGTGTAATTTGGAGATTTGAGGAATTACTCTGAATAATAATATTTGGAGTTTATCAGTGTTAGATGCTTTTCGATGTGTGTTACATTTACCTTTGGGACTAAGTGAATGAGTTGGATTATTTTAATTACATGTCGTAGTTGGATAAAGCGACAAAGGCTAATATTTTAATTGGAAAACCCGTATTGAGATGCGTTGGGTTTAATTAGTGAATTTTAGTTAAGTGACTCGAATGGAGATTTTGAGTGCACGATTGGTTTCATAATGGCCGAGATAGTCAGAATAGAGTATCCGGGGTGTAGCTTTTAGGTTCCAGGGATTCTTGGACTAGTAGGGACTCGCAATTGAGTAAATGAGTCATTCTTGGGTTTATAAGGGAAAAACCCTTATTCTCTCTTATAGAGGCACAAGAGAGATAGAGATAAAGAGAAAGAAGAAAAGAAAGTAAGGAAAAGAGGAAGAAGAAAGGGGATTCCAAGAAAAACTCCACGGGATTCGACTAGAGGTTATCGGATTTTATCCACGAGGCAAGTGGTTACTTTCTTTACTCCTTTGAGTGTGTATCTCATATTATAGTTGGTAAACAAGATAAGTTTTGGGTTGAAACCTTTAAAATAAATTTGGAAAAATGAATTTTGAATTTACATATTTATGTCCTACTAACTCTTGATGACTTCTAGTGTTAGAACCATGTTAATAGAGTGTATAAATGAATTGAAATGGTAAAAATGATTAACTAGGGTTTAAATGGATTTAAGGCTTAAATTTAAGATAAATGGTTTAATACCACAAATTAATTGATGTGCTAGTTGAAAAATATATATTAGATGTTTATAGTTGTGTTGGATGAGATTAGAAACCATAAAAATGGAGGTTGGGATGATATTTGGTATTTTGGATATTTAGGTTTTGTAAGAAATGGAGAGATGGACGATATATCTGGTGTGACCGGTCGACTGCGACTAAAGAGTCGATCGACCGGTATAAGGTAAAAAGGCCACTGGTTGGCTCGCAAGGCATAATTCCAATTCGCGATCGACTGGGGGTCAAGGACCGATCGATCGGTACCCTGTTTTCTGCCCAAGATAAGGATTTTCCACTCCTTTTTCTCTTTGGGTCTTAAGCTTAAGGACCTTCTTAATTAATGTAATATAGATCGTTATGACCTAAAGGACTCGAGGAGTGGTACACTAACCTTGGGTTAGTGGAGTGTACAATCCAGGGCACGGACTCAATAAATGTTTCAAATGAATAACATTCGTGAGAAGTCTTCGGTAAGTGTGTTTATATAGACATTTTTGCATGGAGAATAAATATGGACCGAACATATTTGAGTGAATGCAAGGATGTGAGTAGGATAGAATTTAGGATACGGGCTAAAGAGAATTGAGCGGTTGTCCTATACGTCTATTGACGACTATTAGTATAGGTGATGCAATACCTATGGAATTAAGATAAGTAGTTAGTATACTTATTTAATTGTCATGAATTGGTATATTTGGGTTTATATTATAACCCTTAAAAGTGATTAAGGTGTGAGTTATATTTTAAGTAAGAGAATACTTATGGGTTTAGTACTTTAAGTGGGTAAATACTGACATACTACTATGAATGGGAATATTCAGGTTATTGGTTATCCCTATAAGAGTTCGAAAATTTGAGCAAGAGCATATTGAGGAATGTTATAGTATATGTGCAGGTATTATTACAGTATATATATATGACTTGTTTATAAATACATTGGCATGCAAACAATATTTATGTATGTTTTTATCTCTAGTGCTATCGAGGGAGGTTACGCGATGTGGGTGAATCCCCTGTCTTACAGAGCAGGGAAAGTATATCCCCAAGTCATATCGTCCCGTATGTGGGTGTGATATTTTTATTCCACTCTCAGGAGGGAATATGACCACCTCCACCGTTCTGTATTTCTACCATGTTCATGAGAGAGTCTGACTTGGTATCGAGGTTAATTTGAGCAAACCCGAATGTGGATGGGCACTTTGAGACTGCATCCTCGAGTTATAAATCGGTAGGATGGTTATTATACTTATGATTATAAAATAGGTATAAATATACTCGTCATTTATAGTATGTTGCTTGTTTATTATCATGAGATATCATATAACTTTAAATGGTGTAAAGTGTAAAATGAATAAGATGTTATTCTTCTTCCGGTAGTTTTATATCTGGATTAATACAAATGTGAATTATAGGTTCAAGTGAGAACGATTTGTACAAGGGTTATTATATGTTGAAGTGAGAACGGTATTTTAAACTAGTAAGGTTCTGTAATATGAGTGATATATATATATATACACTTAATTGATAACGATATATATATTTGTCCAAGGATCATATTAAATAACAGGTTACTGTATAACCTATATTATATCACGCAAGGTAGGTGATAATTATGAGGATTTAGAAGATGGACGAAATAGATTAGTTAGACAAGGTAGTTTAACTAGGTTGTTTCAAATGTATGCGATAGGTGTGCACTAGTAGAATAGGGGTGAGGTGTATCTCATGAGAGTGCGATACCAGTTTAAATATGAGAGAACTCATATTTTAAAATATGGCATTTGATGCACTTGCTAAATATTTTCACAACTCGGGCTCTGAGCCGTTTCTATATTTTCCCCTCTCTTGCTATATATATATATATATATATATATATATATATAGCTATCCATACACAGGGACACCTAAATAATGATTGTTTCGAGTCAGCCTTTTGTTGCAGTAGCTGTGAATGCATGCAAGTTTAATGTAGACGCCTCTATCCTTGTAATCTAGATAGAGGTACTGTAGAAACACTCGGGCCGATAGCCCAACTGTATTCATTTATTCTTCTATCTCCTTTTAGTGCGGCATTCGATTTGGTTGTATTAATTGTTACCGAGTGTTCGGTTATTTTATTTCATTTCAGTTTCATGTATATTAACTGTGTGAATATTTTATATAATTGGTTTGGTTAGAAAGATTAGTTAATATAAAATTTTGACGCCAGCCTAATAAGTTATTAGTAATTAAATTGGTTTTTGACAGTGATGCTAAGAATGAACCATATGAGATTCCTATTTTAATCTGGTATAGGATAGATCATCCGTTATTTTATTAAGCAGGGGGTCACAGTATTATAATACTAGTACCAAATAGTCAGGTTCCTAAACTAGGTATTAATACCTAACATACTGCCCTCACATATACTTGAAGATATTAAAATCTTCAAAGGATAACCCCAATCAAAGTCAAAACCAAACAACCCCTAAACCAACCTGATCTAGCTAGCCCATCAGGACCGTATTGATCTGAACTTAGACTAGATCGATTCAATAGGCCCAGGATTTTCTCATTCCTTTCATTTTCCTCTATTATGGCCTTAGGTCAAAAACTCTAAAACCTATAGACTCTAAGACAACAATTTAACCCTTGTCCTTCACCTATCATTAACATATTATCCCTAGCAACCTATTTTTATGAATCTTAGAGAATTAATAATTCATTTAAAGATATAATCTCATAAATCATTAAAAAAAACTAGGTTTATGTTCTGCATATGAATTGCAGAACTAACCAATGAATTCTCATCAATTAACATGATTGCATTGGATGTTTTATAGATTAAACCAAGTATGAGTCACATCTAATAATATCTAAGTCTGATTATAATGATTCAAGGCTTACTTTGTTGATTCCTAAAAAAAGTTACACGAGTTCTTCAAATACCAAACTAGGGTTGTTATATGTTTACTCTTATTTACTAATTTAGGTTTGATTATGAACTAAAATCATATTATAATATTATCTTCAAAGATTCCAACATATTTAGATTATTCTATAATAAATTTAATTACATTATTAAACAAAGAAAACTTGCCTTGGATTGATTGTATAATCAATCCCTAATTTTTCTCAATGCCCTAAATGTCCAAGCTAGGGTTTCCTCCTCCTCTTCCTTAGTATCCAGGGCTCTCCCAATATGTTATAAATGTTTTAGGTTAGATTAATTAGGTTATTAAAATAATCTAACCGGAAACTAGGCTTAGGCCCCAAAATAGCCTCAATCTAAAAGTCCCAAAATAACCTCCAAAAGGCGTAAAACTTGCCCAACTCAAATACCAATCCAATATACCAAAATTCCACTATAATAACCATAAACTAGACTTTAGAAACATCTCACGATCCAACCCAAAGGTTAACGTGTTCTACAAGTCAGTCATTTCATTAAGTTAATTCACTATCATATTGAATTAATTAATCAGTCGATACGCTTAGTTTAATTTCAATATTATTTATTTATTTATTTATTAAATCTTGACTGGGTATTTTAAGAACCTAATTCATTATTGGCAGGGCTCCATAGTAATGGAATAATCCAAATAATGAAACATTGATACCTAAACTCTAACCATTCCATAGCCGCCTATAATACTAAGCAACTTAAATATTTATCTTAATGTGTAAGAGTACTTGTATGCAAAATGTTCCCCATAAGATTAGATTGTCTAAATTCCTTGCCAAAAAATTTGAGTCTTTGTCCGAGAGGTTTTCGAAAAGCTTCATCAATTTCAACCCGGATTATCCATGTTTAACCTCAAGTACACCACTTAGGAAAGGTATATTGACTTAGTTGACTTAGATTTAGCCCTTGGTTAATTTTTTTTTAATTAGAAAATATTTTTAATTAACCTTTTAAGATAAATTTTTAAATACACTATGCAAATATACTCTTAAAAATATATTTTTCTTATAAATTGCATCATTTATGTGTATTTTAAGTATGGATGTTCTCGGTTAGAATAAACATACTTAGGGTTTTGCCAAAATATATATTTAAAATAGTTCAAGGCAAAACAAGACAAAATTATTGGAGAATAGCGCAGGCTACCTATCACAATGAATATTTTCTTCCTTCGAGAGAACAACTCTCAGCTGCTACTTTGTATTCTATACTTTTTCCCTGGTTCTTTATATGACTTGAATCACTTCAGGTTTGCTTCAGCAATGATTTTTTTCACTGCAACGAAGGTACTCTAAAGTATATAAAAATCACTTTTTGGAATATCTGTCCTTTAAATCTCATTTTGAAGCATTTGAAGGACACATTTTTAGATGATTTGGTCCTAGATGGGACTAAGTGACCTTAAGAGTTTGACACCTTACCTATTATCCTACTGAATGTTTCCAACCTCATATCTATATAGTTATTTGTTCAACACTCTTCCAAACCAAGAGAGAGAGAGTAAAAAAAATATTTTTTCTGATCAGAATCATTTTAATATTTGAGAGTGTATTTTTCCTTCCTCTTCATTGAGTTCTTAAAGCCATAGATTTTGGGTATTATCTTTCAAAAAGATTTAAATATTTATATACTCGTATTTTTATTCAAATATTTTTTAACTAAAACCTTTGTTCATGAGTGTATATTTTCTCTACTTTGGCTTGAAAAACTCATTGTGAGATTTAGAGTTCCATACCCGTGTAATACACCCACCCAACCTATTAGGATTCCCCAACAATCCTAGATGTAGCTTTTGTGGTTGTTTTAAAGTTCCAATCTTGGAATAAAAAGTTACTTCAACCTTGAAGAAGATATTTTCTAGCAAATAGGATTTAAAGACATTGGTCGCGGACAAAAATCGGTGGCGGTTGTGTAGTGGTCTTCAGATGTTGTCACTTTCTTCATAATATATGGTGTGAAAGAATGTCTAGTAAAATTTGTGTTTGTGTCCCACAATTTACTTTAGTAAAAATCTACCATACTACATTTTTCGTTCATTTTAGTCTAAGTTTTTTTTCCCATTAGTGAGTTTTTACTTCGTAGACCTAGTCTTGTGATTATTGTTTTACTTTTCCATGTTTTTACAATAGTTGTCTTAATTAAACAAGATCAAACTTGGATTCTAAAATTAGTAAATAATTTTTCTCACATACACTTTTAGGATTATTTTAACATTTTGTAATAATAAATTAGCCTTCCTTTTTTTTGGATTGGATCAATTATTTTTTATTTGCGTAGTTACCATCGAGATACACACTCTCAACTAGTATTAGAGCAGGTCTCCAACATTTTAGGAGTTATAACTTAGAGTAAATCCTTTTTTTTATGTCCAATGGATGAAAGTTTAACCCTATGACCTTCTCCATTTTATGGTAACAACTATTCCTTTTCGAAAGCTTGTATATTTGCATTATTTTGGGCCTCGACATTGTCCCTGTTCTTGGAATCAACTTTCTTTTTAGACCTAGCATCAACATCTACCTTTTTTTAGCCTCGGCATCGAGTTTCCTATTCTGAGCAATCTCTACAGTGGCACAATCAATTTGTGGAGGGCCATGTCGAAGGATGGCTCGACTAAAAAAGATGATAGAGTGATAGTGGAAGATGCACATGATGACAACATTTAGCAAAAATTAAAGTGATAAGCAAAAGATAAACTAATAAAGGGGGAAATCCTTATACATCCTTTGACCTCCTTCTTAGCTCGCCTTTCCAAGTTGATAGAAATGTTACCCCTAATCACCATGGATACCTGATCCTCTTGAGGGGAGAACCTTCACGAGGACTGTAATACTCAGTATTTATAAACATTGTCACCGAGAAAAGATTCTTAAACTCAACAATATTTGGTGTCCAAGTGTTCAACAACAACTATTTCAGAGTTGTTGTCAATTTGGGAGATTTTTTCTTGGCAGAAAGGAAGTGCAAATGCAAATTGTCACCCCATATTAAGTAAGAAGGACATTACAAAGTACAATAGAAATATGTATACCGATACAATATGGCTACTACAAGATCATTTCTTTTGGGTGGAACGTAACTCCCAATAACCCTTTAGTTATATGAACTAATTTTTCCAGCTATGGTTTCTCATCTGAACAACTTGTACCATCTTTAGGTTAAAATTTTGAGGACAAAAATAAAAGTAACCATTGGCCTTGTCATTGTCTTTTATGATTTACACAAATCTAAAGATATCCCTAGTAAGTTCAAAATCATTACCGTTTTGCTAATAAACCATCAACACTAGAATGGATATATACGAATTCGTGGAAGTTGGGTTGGAGCTAATCCATAACCACTAAAGATATACCTTATAATCTGATGTAGGGGCCTCTAGACTCCAACTTAGAAGGCCAAAATTGGTAAGAATATCTCATCCAGATTGAGTCGGTCGCAGATTCTCTCAACATAGTGAGACAATCTAAAGGAAATACCAATGGCTATATCATATTTTTCCCTCAACTCCTCTAGATCATCCTCAGTAATGTGGAAGCCATGATTTCGAGCATCGATGTTGGTTGCATCCCAAGAATCAGATCTTCCTAAGTTACTTTCCTTAGAGAGGGGCACAACTATATGAGAGGTAAAAGACCTAGGCCTTTCAGGAATATCTCTCTCCGATGAGGCGTCTAAGATATATCGAACATTATGTTTATAATTTTTCCACTTCCACTAGAGCAATGCCTACTATTTTCATGAACTCATGGGAACTATGCCTCATGGTTGGGGCACAAACACCAGAAGATGATACTTTTAGGGTATACCTAGGGTGATCAGGATCGTCCTCAGGTCGAGCAACTTGGAGAGGATCAGGAAACCTTCTAGCAACTATGCCAAGGAAAGATTTCTCTAACTTGATTAAATGTTGTAACCACTTTTGAACCCAAGGTTTGTAACTTATCAATGAATATAATTGGGATTCCAGTTACCAATAACAGTTTTGAAACCAAGTCCAGCATGACAGCCCCAGCATCACCGACATCCCACAAATGCGTAGAATGAAGCATTATATAAAGATAAATCATTCCTCATGTGACCAACGACCTGGTTGCCGAAGGTAAAATGTTAAAAATTTATGCTAACATCTCCCTAGGGGACTGGGAAAACTCAGGCATAACCGTTGAAATGCTAGGATTTATCCTCAACATGGCAGAAAACTCTTCATAGGTCAGACATATTTCTTTTAACCTGAAGTGAAAGACATGGTCTTCAAGGTTCCAGAGTTCCACGACTGCCATCAGCATATTCCACTTTATGGATCGATTGTACTACAAAGAGACTCGTCGCATGTTGAAAGTGTTGTAGTCACCGTTATAGGAACACACTGCTTCCAAGGTTTTGAGGTAGTTCATAAACTCAACACTACCAGGGAGAACCATATCACAAAAGAAGAATAAAGTAAGAAAATAAGGATGTAAAGGAAAAAAGAATGTGGGGTGTGAAGAAAAGCTCCATCCATACTCCTATTTAAACTTGAAAAATCTCAAGCAAAGACAAGAAACCCCACAGAAATCGGAGAAAAACTTATCCCACTAAGTGCCAAGGGATTGAAGAGATTGCAATCAAAGCCTTGGGTTGATTGGACTGGACTGATATGCCAATAGGCAGGACAGGGGTCATGCCAATCGGTAACCCCCTATTTTTGGGAAATCCTCTTGTTCCTCTTTTGTCAAAATCAAAACACCTAATAAAAATAATTTTTATCTTAAGAAAATTCTGAATTTCCTTATCCATATGTTTTTACTTATCTTATTTTAAAATAAAATCCTTCTCAAATCATTTTTAATTCTTTTTACAGTCTCAACAACAAAGTAAAAAGAGCATGTGCACTAATCACTCAAAAATAAATTAATTAATGAAAATAAATTAACAAAAAAGTTCATTTCATTTGCATAGATATTTGTTGTGCTACATTGTTTTGTAGTAAACACAAAATAATATACAACGGGACTCAGCCGAACCCAATTTTCTTTCTCTCTCTCTCTTACCCAAATTCTCTCTCTCTCTCTCTCTCTCTAAGAGTCCCCTTCCCAGGGGCGCTCTCTGTTTCCTCTATGACGGGACGATGTGACTCCCAGAGCCTGACCTTTCCTTAAAAGAGGCATACGACACCAAACAATAAGGAACCTAAATCACATATCTAATGTGGGAAGTCTCCGAAGATATCCAATCCCTAATATCCCTCAGCCAAGTGGTGGAGACCCTAATGTGCTACAAAAGAAAATAGAAAAGAGCAAATCAGTCAGCCTAAGGCAAAAGGACGAAATCAGGAAATCAAAAGACAAAGAGACAAAAAGTATACCTCGGTTCGAAGGGACTCCTCTATCAAGCCCAACTCCTCCGGGTCCATCGCATTAGGACGGTGCAGCATGCTCACAATCCCTCCATCTACCCGTCGAATTTTGTAACTAGGCGATAACATTCGTACAAAGGGAGCCTCCAAAGTCGTCACCGCCACTGATGTCGTCGCACCGCCTGCACTGTGGGAGGACCCCACCTACCGATTTGAGCCCACGTGAAGAAGAGGCATCATGTCATATATGCTAGGTTCCATCAACCATCTTGACACAAAGTCCATATAATCATACATCATCGTCATCTCAGTATATGACGTGTAAAACTCACCCATCATTTCCACCGTCTGAGCGTCGTCCGACATCTCCCGCACTCACCTCATGAACACTAGGGGCTTCGTCGATGGCACCGCGACCTCATCCTCCACAATCAAACTACCCTCTCCCCGAGGTACCAAGAATATCCAAACTCATCCATCAGCAGACGCCGTATCTGCGCATGTCCCCTAGTCACCCCCGTATACTAGATAACCGTCCTAGTAAGATTGAATTTGATTATTTCCCTTTTTTGTGAGGTATAATCTGATGGCTAACAGAGTTCTGTTGTTGTTGGCTATGTTATCTAGAAATGATCCAGATTCCTCTTCAAAAATTCTGAGTGAAGTTGCAGGTCAGTTTTAGTGCTTGTTTGGATCATATTCTAAATTGGAAATACGCATTTCCCGCTTTTTTAATTCCTTTTCTAAGTCATAATTAGTAGCATCCTTACAAGCAACCAAATTCCAAATTTGAAAATTTGATGTTAAGACTTATCTATTTTCAGGACATTTCTTCAAGAATTTGAAAACCAAACTTCCACATATAAAAATTCTTACAATTTCTACTTTAAACACAATATTAAAAGAATTGCCTCAGAAACTGTCATTTAAAGAACAACCAGTTTCTGCTAGGGATTCACCAAGAAATACCAAGTCCTCTCTTGAAGGAGCTCTAAGTCATATATTCTAGGAAGAGGGATTTTTTAGTGAGACTTTGCATAATATTGCTCATGTTCATATAATCTCTGACACAGAAAGCGCGTCTCAGGGAAATCATGGAAGTTATTCCATTCAGGGCTTAGAAGACAAAGGATAATGAAGACTGCTTTGGTGAAGAATAATATGTGTGGAACTTCAATGATGTTAGACTTCGTTTTAAGTCTATGGTTAAAAGCTAGATGATTTATCTTGTACTACATTTTCTTTCTAAGAATTTTAACAGTTATGAATGAATATAGTTTTTGTTCGATTTAATCATCGAAATGTAATGTCATTCATTTTATCACGTGTATTTTGGAATAACATTTTGTCATTAGTTGAACACGCGTTATTACTAGTGTACCTATTTGTTTAATAAGAAATTAATATTTTTTAAATATAATAATATTGCTAATGGGCTTTAATCGTTACAAATAAAAATATCCCTTACAAATATATGAGCCTCCCAACTTGTTACAGTGTATTTTGTAAGGATTTTATCTGTTATAAATTCCATATTTGTAACGGGTCAAAACTGTTATAGTTTGGTAAATTTGTTACTGATATATGGGATGTGTTTCAATGCCAAATCTATTACAAATACATTATAAAGGTTTTAGACCGTTAAAAATATGTGGTTCGTAACGAATTTTATTCGTTACCAATTATGTTAGTAAAATAAATAACGCCAGTTTTCTAATGGAGTTAATTCGTTACAAATATTTTTTGTAAAAGTTTTTCCCCGTTACAATTGACCTGATTTTGGACAGTGATGTTACCTCATTAAAAAAATCTATAAACTTATGGACAACCGGTATCGATTCTAATGATACGGTGGCCTCCTCTTATGTAATCACATTAAGATCATATATGTGAGTGTTAGACCCTCCATCAATCCTAGGCATAGCTATACGGAGCATATCCTGCATGGGAATTTTAAACATGATCGCCTTCTCATTGTAGTCATTTTGTGCACGATAATATGCTAACCAGTCGATACCCAAGATGACATCATATATCCGTGTGTTTAAAATTAGCATATAGGCTGAAAAAGACAATCGTCCAATCTCAACTACCACGTCCTTATAAGTATGATGTAAGGGAACACCCCAAACCATTGGGGGCATCTACGTGCATATAAACATCGGTAGCAATATCTAATAAACTGAAAGTCGTGGCAAAATTAGTACTAACAAATGAGTGTAATGCTCATGTGTCAAATATAACTCATGCATAACTTTAATAAATATAAAAATGTACCCTTTTATGTCCTATGGCATGGCCTACTGATCTTACTGATAGAAGTTAAACACACGCCATAAAGTAGCTGAGGGAAATCATGTGCTTGGTCTTTAGGCAATGACGGTGGCGGTGGTACTGTCGTGTACTACAATGGTGGAAATAAAACCTAATACTAAGGTGGGGCTAGCATAACCTACTATTTCCCTACTGATACTAACCCTCACTAGCCTGGTTACCCCAAAGGAGACTATTAAATGAGTGGCCATGACCTCCACATGTATATCATGCACCTTTTAACTGGAAACCATATTGTCTCTAGCCCTGGGGTCGATATTACTGACTTTAGCCCTATCGATCATGCCTTATTAGTCCATGGCTCGATTGGCACTAATGTTGTCCCTTCTGGCCATGATTCCCTTGGCCAAGGTGACCTTGTGAACCCAGTCCCTACGTCCATGGTTGCGTTGTTCATCCGATCCTTTAAATATCTTCATGTATTTATGATCTACAGTGGTCCCCTTTATTTCTATGAAAATCCCTATTCTTGGGACATCTAACCACTCCCTAATTTTGGTCCTTTGTCCAGCCCCTACCTTCTCTTTCTTAGGATCTCTATCTCCCTGAAAGTCATGGTTGTCCTGGAAATGGACCAAAGTAATACCCACTAACTTAGAATAAGTATTAAAGGTTTGGTTGCTAGATAATATATGCATAGTCCTCCACATAAGGCCTCTAATGAAATAATCCCTCTTTTTTGCCTTTGTATTAACCTTGTCGGGAGAAAAGAAAACAAGGTGGGTAAAATCCTTCTCGTACACTGCTACTGTATGATCCTCCTGCAGTAGCCTTATAAAATCCATCCTCATACTCATCTGAAGTGATGGTAGGAAGTAATTTCCCTTAAAATTGTACTGAAACTGTTGTATAGTCATCCTCGACCTATCATCATCCGTGATGACTGACTCCCACCAGTGAAGCGCATCCTCCACTAGTTTGAAACTAGATATCATTTGTTTATGAACCTCCGAGAACTTTACAACGATTAGGTACCTATCAATACTTCACCTCCACTACAAGGAGATAATGGGGTTCGTTGATCCAGCAAACTTCGGTGGATTGCTTTTGTTGAAGGCACTATTAGCTCTCTCCCAAGTAGAAGTAGTATATGGGAAAGGTATACCCACAGTTGGTGGAGGTGGTGGATGTTTTTAGCGCATGGTGTCCATAGTATCTGCTATTATCTTCTCTATAATAACTACCAAGTCTGTCAGCACAAGTATTGGCGCCTACCCTCGTGGCTCTGATTGAGGTTGTGATGCCTCCGACTCGGCACTCATGACTTGTCTATGATGAATGGGTCCTCTTCGTGTGTTCACTATATGAAAGATGACAAAAAAAATTCTCACTAATCGTACAAAATAAGAGTATAAAGCCTAAATAATAAATCACTAAAGTACCAAAGGATGATGTGCGACAAAACAAAGAACGTACTCAAGAACCTAGTACACTAAAACATGGGATGAGAATGCTGGCTCGTATAGATAGTTTGTATACTAGGAAAAAGGGACAAATTCATTTTTTACCAAAATTTATCTTGATTAAATTAAAGTGAACATGCAATAAAGTTATGAGGCCAAATTTCAAACCGAATATGCGCAAGAAGAATTTGACAAAAAATTCCTTTCGGGCAAAACCTTTAATTTCAGTACCATTAAAGAATTTGACACACACATAATGATTTAAAAACTACTTAGAGATCCACTAAGTACAACGTACAAAAGTCTTCAAATCGTCAATAGAAAATGATACGGTCTAGCATCGCCCATAGCAAGAAGCTCTTTCCTTGGTATCCATCAAATATCCCCAGGAATCTTCAATTCCTTTATTCTTCAGTAGTAGATCCTCGACTCCACAATTCAGCAGTAAAGAAAATCTATACAAGGATTTTTGAACTTCGAATGTGTTTTTCTTGATTTGGAAAAGTGATCCTTTAAAGATCCAAGGGTTTTGAATGAAGAAAGTACAGACTTTGATCATAAAAAGAACTCTAAAATGGCTTGGAGAAAAGTCTAATCCCGCATCTCTATTTCTAGGGAAAGTTTTTGCAAAGAGATAGGGAATAAAGATTTGAAAATATAAGTTTTAAAAAATAAAAACAACGTACTCGTTCTAACAAACTGCCACCCCGTTCAAATGATGTACCCTTTCTCGTTCAATAGTGCTTCTAACTAAACTTCGAAAAACTTCCTAGAGCATACCCAAAAGGAGACATTCGAAATTCTGGCTTGAATAAAGGAACCTCGTCTAGCGACCCTATATAACTATTTTGAATGACATACCAATTTCGTTCTGACTTGTTAGCAAGTTTTTTGAAAATTCTTTAAAAATCATTTTTAAATATTTAAAAAAAAAATTTAAATGCAACCGCTTCAAAAATAACCCCTAGATAATTAAATCCTTTACCAAATCATCTAATAACTCTTTGAATGAATCCTTTACCAAATCATCTGATTTACCAAATCATCTAATAACCCCTAGATGATTAAATCCTTTACCAAATCATCTAATAAATCCTTTACCAAATCAATCTTCCAAATGTCATCAACTTCATCCCTTTAAATACGTAAAAGTAGTCATGAAGGTGCAGTGCGGCGTAACGGGATATGCTAAATAAAAAATAGAATGAGAAATTATAAAACTTTCTCTAACAAATATCTCCCTTTGGCTATTTCAGTACAAAACACAAACCGAAGCCAAATTGACCCCCAAGACAGATAAAACTAATGCCCTCCCAAATAAAAAAACAGAAATGCATAACTATATAAGTCTTCAACTGAAAAGTCTTCATATTATGTGGTCCATGAAATCATCATCAAGGCGTAATAACCTACACACGTGAGAAAAAATGAAATGACGTGTGGCGTATGAGTTTAAAAAATAAATAAATCCCCCTCAATTTGTTCTACCATTTGTTATTCGTAATAGACAAAGGGTGAGAAACTAATCCTGAAATATTAGCATCACATGAATCCAAAATAAATAATCATCACAAAGGTAGTCAACAAAGCACATGCGATGAAATTTCAAAGAAAACAAACTATTTTTTAAACTTTCAAATATTTTTACATCTAAAAACTGTTTATGTATAAAAAGTACAAATAGGTACAAAATACATCACACCATGGAATGATACTAAAATAATCTAATCATGAAAGCGTAATGTAATTGTGTGAATATTTTTCATAAGCAAATCAATATAGGCATTCATAACATAGGTGCTTAATGTCAATGAGATACTTCTTAAAGAAAGAACTCAATTTTAACCTTAGCTGTAAAAATATTGAACAAGATGAAATTGACTCAACTTATGAAACATGCGATGAATTTAAATGCTTTTCAAATCAATAACTCCAAACTACATAATTCTTTTCAAGAGAGTCTGTTGTGCGAACCTATTGATCTTCTAGTTTATAACACCCTCAAGATCTAACATACGTAAAAAATTCACTCTCAAATTTTTGAAGATATCATAATGCTCATAAGTAGCGAAGCATCAATGAAATATCAAATTGGCCTTAACAATTTTGTTTTTGTGTGTCGTTATCTTTTAGGATCTTTTTGGAAAATAATGATATTTAACACATAGAGAATATTGCTCCTTTATAACCCATTTCCATTACTTAACATATAACAAACTTTCGAAAAATAAAATTTGGTCAATGGTTCTTACAAGTACAACTTATCTCTAGTACATTTTATTCGTTATTAAACGCTATTGAGATGAAAACACTGTATTCGACACATGATAAGTAATCAAAATGTTCACAAAGTTCATTCATGTGTGAAATAAATGTGATAAAAAGTCTATCACGAAAAAAGTAATAATCAATGAACAATGAAATGCTAGCCACTCATCATTAAGCACATTAAAGAAAAGAAGCCATGTCTTAAAACACTATTAAAAAATCACATGGATGGATGGATTGTAGGGTTGATCTGAATGTAGATCCATATACAGAGAAAAATGAAAATACAAAATTATTTTTGTCTTTTTCAAAAAATTTATTAAAATAAAATCTTTTTGTAATTTTTCAAACTTTTTCTTAAAGATCGAAAATCTTTTTGGATTTTTAAAAATATACTAAAATCATAAACAAGTATAGAAAATTAATACAATAGAAATGCAATCTAGCAATAGATACAAATTATATGAATATGATAATCACCCTATACTATAATAATTACCCAAACTCAATCAACGAAACAAATACCCAAAGACTTCCTAAGATTGTCGAATCTAAGTGCATCTAAAGGTTTCACAAAAAATATCGACTAATTGTCATTCTTTGCTAACAAAGCTCAAGGACACAACCTTTTCCTCAAAGAGAACGCGAATGACGTGCTTACGTATCCTAATTTTCTTTGTGTGGGAATGTTTGATCGGATTACGAGATATATGAATTGCATTCATATTATATCATGAAATAGTCATTATCCCTCGAAAAATTCGATAGTATTCTAATATTCTCTTCATCCATAAGAATTATGTGCAACAAGTCCAGACGTCTATATATTCGGCCTCCGTTATAAACAACGATACAAAATTTAGCTCTTTCTCAACCAAGATACAAGAGCACTCCCAAATTAAGAACACCCACCCTAGGTGATCGTACAACCATTAACATCCATGACCTAATAGGTATCCAAATAGGTGTACAAACGATCATTGGTACCAAAGGAATACTAAATACCGTAGGAAAGAGTGCCACTCACATATTTGATGATATGTTTAAGTTCAAGTGAGACTTATTCAGGGATACTTGGTAATGCGTACAAACTCCAATGCTAAAAAAATTAGGATGACTAGTGATCAAGTAGATAATACTACCTATCATGATCCTATAGATAGTTCTCTCTACGTCCTTGCCTAAAGTATCTTTGTTAATCTTAGTCTATGTACTCATAGGGGTGATTGAGTTCTTAGCGGAGTCTAAACCAAACTTCTTCACTAAGCCCCTAGAATATTTGGATTGAGATATGAATATCCCATCCTTAAGTTCATTCACCTGAAGACCTAAGAAGAATGCAAGCTTTCCAACCATTCTCATCTCAAAGTCGCTCTTCATCTCCTCCTCAAACGTATGAGCATGTCGGGAACACGTGGATCCAAATAATATCTCGTCCACATAGACTTGGGCAACCAAGATAGCACCATTTTCTCCTTACAAAGAACACCTTATACACTCCCCTTCTTTTGAAGCCATAAGATAAGAGATAAGAAGTGAGCCTTTCGTACCAAGCACGGGGTGCTTTCTTCAAACCATATAAGGCCTTCTTAAGATGAAAGACGTGTCCCGAGTGATTTGAGTCTTCTAACCCCTTTGGTTATCCCACGTAAACTTCCTCATATAGAATGCCATTAAGAAAGGCACTCTTGAAATTCATTTGATAAAATTTGAAGCACAAATGATATTCTATGGGGATTAGTAGGCAGACGAACTCAAGTCTAGCAACAGGTTTGAATGTCGTGTCAAAATCTACACCCTCAATTTGTGCATAGCCTTAAGAAACTAATACAGCCTTATTGAAAACTATGGTACCATTCCCATTCATCTTATTCTTGTAAATCCACTTGGTACCAATCACATTAGTATCATTAGATCGGGGGACTAACTCCCTAACATCATTTTTGTGAAACTGAAGAAATTCATCTTGCATATCGAATATCCAGTACCCGTACATGAGTGCTTCATTCACATTCTTGGTCTCAACTAAGGAGGTGTAGAAAAGTAGCTAACCAGATTCTCAAGTTGATCAGCAAATATTGACACCTAGTATGGGATCACCAAGTATAGAGAAAGGGTCATGAGTCTTTTGAACTCAAGAAGGTGAATTATATAAATCAAGAGTGGGGTCCACCGAGGTAGTGTGATGAATAATAGGATCATCATCGGGGCGTGCCTTGTTCTCACACTCTAGGTCAGGGTAATATATTATCGGTGGATCATTGTCTCTAATCGTGAAATTTATTGACTCCATAACCTTAGAACTTCCAAGGTTAAACACCCTGTTGTACGTAAAAATGTATCTCCTATGTGGATCAATGAAGAATGTACACCTATCCTCCTATATGGACGACCAGCCTACTTGATGGGATTTAGAGATACTTAGTCTGCTAGAAGGTCGACCAACTTCAGAAGGCCAACCAACAGGAATGCCAATAGTTACTCGAATGGGATGCCAACCAGCACTGAATTCCAAGAGTTTTATTTATTATACACAGATGTAAACTTTTGTCAATATAAAGATGCTCCCTCTCCAAGATTTTATACCCCTATAAATACAAACTACTCCCTTAGCTTAAGGGACAGCTCGAATCACTCATATGTACAACATATAGAGCTATTATAAATCCCACTGAATAAAAATTAACAGTGCACATAGGATATTTTATAGTTGAACCACTCTAAAAAACCTTATATCTTATGTTTGTTGTTTAAGTTACTTACTATATTATTATCTGTGGTTATAAATCTAGATCTAGTCTATTTTTAGACATTAACAGATTGGCGCCATCGTTCTCTACCATTGGTTTCATTTTTTTAACTCTAAAGAAATGAATGATCCTGAAAATAGAGCTCGAAATGAAGGCAATATCATCATTCCATCTTCTCCTCCTAGTGTGGTAGACTTACAAAGAATTCTTCTCAACCCTGCTAAAGGGCCAGAGGCCATGCAAGCTAAGTCTTCCAATTTTAATGGGATATGCCACCACCACCGGCTAGACATGAAAGAATTTATCATTCTCATTCTTCGCACAATTGGTCATATCGTCCTAGTGTAATTTCGTTAGTTCGATCAACGGATTACTATGATGGTTGATATTTTTCCAAAAAAGACCAAGTGTTTTTTAAATGGCTAAGCAGGGAGTCTACTTTTGATTACCTAGGCCCCCGAGTAACTAGAGAACATAATAGGGAGCAGGAACGTCGTCGCGAATACAAAGAAGGGTCCATAAGATCTAGGGCCAGCACGGGGGGCTCTGTGCGTGCCGAGCAGACCTCTCAGGAGGAGATTTCAAAACACAAACAGAGTAAAGCTTCTAAATCTACCTTCGACAAGTATAAGCTGGAAGAACAATTCTGAAAGGGATCCATGCAACGGTTGGAAGATCGGCTAGGCAAAATGGCTATGACCAAGAATTCATTGTAAAAGATTTTCATCAAAGGACCACCTTTCATCTAGGTAATTGTGGAATACCCCACACCTTCCAAGTTCAATCCCCCAGTGATCACTCCCAAGTATGACGGGAAAACTGATCCAGTCCTTCACATTGAGCACTATCAAGCTGCTTTCGACATCTACTCAATGCCCGACAAAATGAGATGTAAAGATTTCTCTAGTTTTATCACATGACCAACCAAGATTTGGTATAATAATATCCCAAGAGGTAAAATCTGTAATTTTCATCAGTTATCTGAATTATTCATAAATAAAAAAAATTGGGGTTAAGTCGATCAAGAGTGTCACACATCTCTTAGTTGTGAGACAAAATACGGGAGAACGTACTAGAGAATACATTACTCATTTTAACAATGAAAAACTAGAGGTGGTAGAATATGAGGAGAAAATAACCATTGCAGCACTTATGAGTGGGTTGCTCGCTAAACATCTTTACTATGCTTTAGTGAAGAATCCACCCAAAACCATGACAAAACTAATGGCCAAAGCTGGAAAAATAATTAATACCAAGGAAGCTATGGCAGCTGAGGAAGCTCCTGAGACTAAGGGTGAAGGTAAAAAAAAATTCTAATTCTTTGAAAAAAGGATCATAAAGAAAAGAAGTTGGATCGTATCAAGAAGTATGATGAATATACCCCTCTTAACAAGGGTGTTCACCATATCCTGGAGGAGATCAGAGGAAATATAGAATTTAATTGGCCTGTAAAATTAAATACACCCCCAACAAGAGGGATAAGTCCAAGTACTATGATTTCCATAAGGGATCAGAGGCACAACGCCAACAAATGCATTACACTAAAGCGTGAGATTGAAAATCTTATCCGGCGGGGAAACTTGAGCAAGTTTGTTGATCAAAATGGTAATCGAGATGATCGGAGGAGGTCTGAATCTCCAACTCGAGCAAGGGAAGACCATAAAAGGGCATGAATTAATGATTTTGAAGAAGATCTAAACTTGTGCTGAAGAAACCTGATGATCTAGAAGTCGAGGTTGGTATGATATCCTTTGGATGCCACTTCATCACAGGAGGAGATGATGGAGGAGGAGACACAATTATAGAAAGAAAAGCTTACTTAAATGAAGCTAAGTCTTGTCCAACAGTCAAATAGATTGATATGGCTGAATCCAGTGATAGTCGACCAAATAAATTCAATAGAGACAAGCTAGTGATCGAATTCTTCAAAATTAATCTGAATGGGTTCTTTACCCTCATGACGATCCGTTAGTTATCACATGCAGAGTTTAACATGGCAAAGTTGCAAGGATCATGGTTGATAATGGGATTTCAGATGATGTAATGTTCTACAACTATTTCGAAAGCCTAGGGATAAAGAATAGCAAACTAGAACCATACCATAGACCTATTATTGGATTTACAGGAGAGAAAGTATAACCATTAGGAACCATTGAGATAAAAGTCTTGGTCGGAACTTGACCGATGAGAAGGAGAGAAATAATTACTTCTTTGTGTTGGATAAAAATGTCCCACGGGCTTATAATATCATCCTAGAAAGAGTAGGAATAAAGAAGTTAGAAGTTATTTCATCTATAGTGTATCAATGAATGAAATTTCTAACAAATTATGGGGTCGGCGTAGTAAATGGAAATCATAAATAAGCCAGAAAGTGTTATAATACTTCAGCCGACCAACAAGAAATTTGAACGAAAGATACAACCACTTTCCACATTGACACTTTCGATCCTTGGGAAGAAGAGGTGCTCGTAAAAGGGCAAGTTATGTAAGAAACCAAAGTTATTATACTGGATGATGAGAAACCAGAAAGAACCACCCATATCGATTCTAGGTTATCTCCCTCAAATAAGAATTGATCACATTCCTTAGAGAAAGGAAAAATGTGTTCGTATGGAGTCATAAAGATATGCCAGGGATTGATCCAAACTTCCTTTGCCATGAGCTTAATATATGTTCAGATGTTAAGCCGATTAAGCAAAAGCGAAGAGTATTTAGACTCAAGAAGAATATGGCGATCTAGGAGGAGGTAGAAAAATTACAGTTAGCACGGTTCACTGAAGATGTCAAATACCCAAGCTAGTTGGCCAATGTAGTCATGGTAAAGAAGAAAAATAACAAATGGTGCATGTGTGTGGATTTCCTTGATCTCAATAAGGTATGTCCAAAAGATTATTTTCCTGTATCAAGGATTGATTAATTGGTCGATGAGACATCAAGCTATAAGTTACTCAACTTTATGGATACTTATTCTGGATATAACCAGATTAAAATAAAACCTAATGATAAAGAAAACACTTCCTATGTCATGCCTTTTGGGTTGAAAATGCTAGAGCTACATACCGGATACTGGTGAACAAGGTTTTTGAAGACTAAATTGGCAAAAACATGGAAGTATACGTAGATGATATGCTCACCAAGAGTAAATATGTTGCCAACCACATTGTAGACTTGGTTGTAACCTTTGATCAAGTGAAAAAAAATCAGATGAAGCTGAACCCAACCAAATGTATCTTCAGAGTACAAGAGGGAATGTTCCTAGGGTAGATTGTCAATAAAAGGGGAATAAAATCAAACCTTGAAAAAATTAAATCCTTGTTTGAAATTCAGTACCCGACAAATAAAAAATAAGTTCAAAATTTGATAACAAGAGTAGCTGCCTTGAACCATTTTTTCTCTTGAGAAACTGATAAATGCCTCCCATTCTTTAAGGTGCTTTGAAAGACCTTTGAGTGGAAGAACGAATGTGAGAAAGATTTCTTGGAGTTGAATAAGTATTTGGGCTCTTCCCCACTTCTTTCCCGACCAGTTCTGGGAGAAAAACTATATTTATACTTAGTTATTTCAGAGTCAGCTGTCAGTTCGGCGTTAATTCAACTAAATGGAGGAGTTCAAAGGACGGTATATTATACTATCAAGTCATTCTGAGGAGAAGAATTTAGATATCCACACCTGGAAAAGTTAGCCTTGGATCTTATTGAACCCTCTAGGAGGATGAGTCCATACTTCTAAGCTCACACTACTATTGTCTACGTGGATTTGCCTTTGCAATAAGCACTGCATAAACCAGAAAAATTTGGGATATTAATATCTTGGGTAGTTGAATTGGGAGAGTATGAAATTATCTATGAACCAATAGTTGCAATAAAAGGCCAACCAGTGGTAGAATTTATTACCAAATTTACGTAGGAAAAGGAGAAACCTAATCCACATTTGCTTACCGAGCAAACTTTTACAGAAGAGAGCTCAGTCCAAAAGAAAATAGAGACTGTGGCTAATTAACCTAACTCGTCGAACGCTCAAGAAAGAATTCAACAAAGCAAAAAGATGTTCATGCATGGAGTACTAACAAAAGAAGAATTCTCTGATGACATTCCAATTTGGCATTTATTTATAAATGGATCCTCATGTGCTACTAGAAGTGGAGCAGTCCTCATCATTAACACTTAGGATAACTTGGATGTGGAATATGCTATGAGATTCCAATTCAAGGTTTCTAACAATAAGGTATTGATTGCAGGATTCAAACTGGCTTTATCATTGGGCACTGACCAGGTTTGTGTATATAGTGATTCTCAGCTGATTATTAATCAAATCCAATAAATTTATGGTGTCAAAGGGGAAACTATGATGAGATATCATAAAAACTCCATGGAGGTTATTTCTTCATTCACTTAAGTCAAGATGGTGATGATTCCTAGACTAGAAAATGCCCAAGTAAATGCTCTTGATCGGCTAGCTTAAGAAACTCAAACGAGATTAAGGAGAACAATCCCAGTGGAGATTCTTACCCACATAAACATTGATGGGATGGAGATCAGTGTCATATATGTGAAATTAGGTCCTTAATGGATGGACCCAATCAAGGAATACATTGAAAGAGGAACACTATTGTCCGACTTGACAGAAGTTAAAAAGATAAGGTATAAAGCAGCTAATTACGTGTTAGAGAAAGGTTCTCTATATCGAAAAGGATATAAAATTTCTCTACTTTATTGTGTTCATACAAATGAGGTGAATGATTTGATTACATAGATGCATGAAGGCTCATGTGGAGCTCACATAGCTGGGAGGTCTTTTAGATAATGAATAGTAATACAAGGTTACTACTGGCCGACTATGAAAGAAGACTCTATTATTTTCCCCAAGAAAGGTGATAAATGTTAGAAATTTGTTACCATCCACAGAAGACCAGGAGAAAGTTTAACACTAATCATTTCTCTATGGCCTTTCGCTATATGGGGAATTGATCCGATCGGACCACTTCCGACCATCAAAGGAAGATTAAAGTACATGGTTGTATTTGATGATTATTTCACCAAATCGGTAGAGGTTGGACCCTTGGATGACATGCCTTATCAGAGGGTTTTTCAGTTTATATGGAAGGAAATCATTTGTAGGTATGACATGCCCTATGCCTTTATCACCTATAACGAAACTCAATTTGACAATGAATAATTTGAAGAGTATTCTACTCGATCAAGCATCCAGAAACTTCATTTAGGACATGGGCATCCACAATACGATGACCAGACAGAAATAACCAGCAAAACCTTACTAAATGGGTTAACGAAAAGGTTGAATGAGGTTAAAGGCAACTGTATCAATAAACTCCACAATGTCATTTGGGCATATAGGACTACTCCGAGAACAACAATAGGAGAAACCCCATACATGCTAAATTTTGGAAATGAGGTAGTAGTACCAGTGGAAATAGATATGCTGACTCATAAGGTATTAAACTTTGATTCACCCAAGAGTGACCTCATGAGGCGACTAAATCTGGACATGATAGAAGAAGTCCAAGAAGATGTTTCTATTCGGATAGCTGCCTACTAATAAAGGACTGTAAGGTTTTATAATAAAAGGCTCAAGCTAACCAACCTGAAGTAGGGGGATCTCGTACTCAAGAAAGTAATCCAAAAGAGTAACAAATTGGAACCTAATTGGCATGGTCCATGTCGTATTTCGGTGATTATCCGACCAGGAACTTATCATTTGGAAATTTTGGAAGGGGTGGAATTCAAGAATCCTTGGAACGCAGACCATCTACGTAAGTATTACTAGTAATTTAGTTTTTAAAATTTCTATCCCCCATGTAACTAGTTATTCAAATTAATGAAATTTCATATTTTTCTACATATACATCATTTTTGTGTTTTATTTTTCCAAGTATGATGGCTACACCTTAACTAGAATTAATGAGCAATTTTAATTCGAACTCTTCTAACTTCAGAAAAGTTTTCAAACAGTTCCTCGTCGAAAAAAAGCATGGTTCAAACTTTTCCAACTTCAGAAAAGATTTCAAACAGTTCCTCACCAAAAAAGTGCATGGTTCAAACTTCCCCAACTTCAGAAAACTTTTCAAAAAGTTCCTCGCCAAACAACATGTTTAAAACTGTTTCAAACTTTTCCAACTTCAAAAAAGTTAAACTTTATGTATGATTTGTCCTCGACAAGTCACGAACAAGAAGGCAGTAAAATTTCTAAATTAGTGATTTTACCTTATCAGGTTAAAATACTAGAATATTTATACATTCCTAATACACTTAGCCGCCGCTGATAACTAATGCTACAACTTAGTAAAATAAATCTATTTACAATTTTATCTAAGTGCATTAGTTGAATCTAAGGCCATATACATCATTCAAATAGGAATAAAATATTAAACATTTATAAGCCGATTAACTAATCGTTATACAGGTTACCTAGTCAGCAGAAAGATTAATATTAACCATGAGCTTGAATAATGAGAAATCAATAAAAAATTACATCATTTCATTGATTCAAATGTGTTACAATAGAAATAATTTATCAAAATACAGTATAAGAAGTGTAAATTTATTCTACTGGACGCTTTCCCTGTGGCTTATCCATTCTAGCAGGAGGGTCATCGAGGGTATACGGAGAATTTGTTGTGCTAAAATATCTTAGCACCTTCTATTGTTGTTGATCGACCTATTAAGTAAATGAAGGGGACAAACTATCTCACACTCACCATCGAGGACATAATCCCCCAAATACTTACTTATCAAGCATTGAGGAATGGAATTGGGAGTAATCCATTTTGTGTCCAATTTGAAAGGAGGTTTGTTACATTCCAAGAGAACTAGTTCATTCCAGTGCCACAATTCACTGTTTTGATCATACTTCAACAACATTATCAATTGGTCCATTCCCATTTATAGCCTTCACGATTTCTTTTAGTAGGATGATCATCCATTTGGGTTAAGTACTTACTGTAAACCTCAATCCAAACTTCCCTAAGTTGTTTGTGAAAGTGGAATGTCAACATATCTACTTGACTTTTAAGTTTTTTAAGGAAATATCTTTGGATTTCAACTGGGAAGCTTATTCGATAATATCAATATCTTTGGATTTCAACTAGGAATCTTGGTAGACAATAGTTTTCTTTGTCCTCTCTTTCTCAATAGTTGGTCAAATAACTGTCCTGCTTAGAAGTTTGTCCAAGCATGGTCTTTTTCTTTTGTAAAGTTTCCATCTCCATTAATAATCTTGCATTCTCAGTCTCTAAAAAGGAAGCACCTTCATTTGTACAGGTAGTAGTTGATCTCTTTAGGCAGTCAAATTCATCCCTCGGGGCATTATATTTCTCTCCAGAATTGTAACAATTGATCAGGCACTCTTCAAATCTTGTTTTAAAAATAGATCCTTCTTATTCAGAGCAGAAGTAATGTCCTTCAACTTCTTGTCAAAACCCCAGCCTTTACTTTATACTTAGCCTCATAATCAGAGTGTAGTGAATCCAAGGACACGTCATGATCTTCTTGTAGTTGCTCAATTATTTTATAATATTCATCGTTATTAGCAACAACCCTATCCAATAGGCAATGAAGATGGATATATAACTCTCTTACTTGGTTGGAAATATCTGGACTGAGAAACCCTATCAGGTACTCCTCATACATGGGAATATGACCAACTTCCAAAAGGTCTATAATATACCTAAGTGTAATGCCCCGTATTTTCAGGCTATATTAATTTGGGGATTTATTAAATTTAATGTGAGGTAATTATTTAATAAAAATCCAGAAATTAATTATGTTATAATTATTAACGTGACGAGAGTTAGTAATTATATGAAATCTGTTGAATATTACTAGTGAGCAAAGTAATACATTATATTGGTTATATTGAATGTCATGAGTGAATTAAATGACAATTTCGGAAATTGTCATGAGTGAATATTACACGTTCGTGTCGCGTCGGGACTAAATTTTGATAAATATTACAGTGAATATTTTGTAAGTTGTCCATATGGTCGTTTTGAGTTCGCCAACGCGTTCGGAAGGGTCGAGATAGTCAGAAAAGTGTACCCCGGGGTTTAGTTTCGATCTCGGGGCATTTTTAGGCCTAATTAGTAACCCGGGAGGGCATTTTGGTCATTTTACTTTTTTGGGTAATTAAACTCACGAAAATTGGAAGGGTTATATCAGATATTGAGGTTGTCACCTAGGGTTAGAACAACCAAAACCTAGAACGTCCATTGGAGAAGAGAGGAGAGAGCTCTCAAAGGATTCCAAGGCTCAAAACTCAACGGTTTGCACCGTCGCCACCACCAACGCGTAGATCGCGAGACGGGAAACGCAACCACACCAAAATCAGCCGTAAACCAGACTTTTGAAAATCCTAGTCAAGTGTTTATCTTGCTTATTTCTTTGGTGCAATTTCCATATTAGTTTAGGAATAATTAGGGATCAATTATATGGAAGAAAACCAAATTGTGATAGGAATTTGCATGTAGTAAAGACTTAAACCTTATTCTGGAAATCTTTTGTGATGTAGAAGAATAATCCACGAAATTTTGTTGTAAATAAGAAAGAAATTCTGGGGTAAAATAGATTATAACCATGATTTAGAGATTTTTAGGGTTCTTGAGTTTTAAATGAATTTCGGTATGATTAATCCATGTTTAGTGACATAAATTGACATGCTTTACGTAGGATGTGTATCATATCATGTTAGGATGTTTGTAGTACAAGATTTTGGACGTTTGGGAATGTAAAACTTGAAATTGGATGAGAATAGGTGTTAGAACCCGTAACTGCAATTCTGCAGAAATCACAATACCTGCTTGATCGATCGATCGAGCCTAGAGCCTCGATCGATCGAATGTTCGATCGATCGAGCCCCAAACCTCGATCGATCGACCCCTCCTGGCAGACTCCTATTTTCCCTTTTTAAATGAGTTAAATTCATTTGATCGTGAAATAATTCTTGGGCATTCAAAATAAAACGATTTGGGAGACATGGAGGACCAGTAGGGTATGTGAATTATTGTTGGGATCTTTAATATACGACGAGAATGGTATTTATGGGATAATTACTTTAGGGTTGATAAATTTATGTAGTAAAAGGTGAGGTGCATTAGAGAGTTACGTTGGAACATAATAAGGACACCTACTGAATTTTATACTTGGGAGGATAGGGTCCACGAGTGTCACGTAATGAGTTAGAGAAACCCTTCGAGTTAAGGTTAGTGACGAACCCTTATAAGAAATACTTAATGTGAAAAGTAAGGATAAATATTGTAATTATGGGTGATGAGAGAAACCTATATTGATTTGATAACAAGTGGTATATTTATATGGTTGTGTGTGCATATATTATATACGTGTGAAAACCATGCCCGCGCTACTTGCTATCCCTGAGGTTACCACGCTGGGATGATCTTATCCTGTGTTGCCTTATGGGGGATATTGATTCGTACCCTAGGATATAGATATCCTTGGTACAGGCTATCGGAATGATAGTTCAGACGGTCCTAAGAGACGTGAGGCTATGTACTGACCTCTTAGAGACTTGGAATCTGTGCTTCACCTCAATGTTGTTTTGTATGTGTTGATACAGTTCGAGAGTGATTCCGAACTTGTATTTCCCTTAGTGTGAGCGATACGGTGATCGGATAGCAGAGTATGCCTGCACCATAATTTTATTTGGGGTGCCGTTAAAATATATATATTGTACGAGTAGTTAATATATATATGAAATTATGAGGTTTGGAACTGCCTACTGTGATTTGGTAAGTAGGACATAGTTGATGGCTAAAATTATAAATACTTGATTGATAAGTATAATATGACACTGGGAAACTTTATAAATTAATGAAGCTAAAATGAGAGTTGTGCTACTATTTGGGACTATCCTTTTTAAACAATGTTATTGTTCGGTTTTGAAATCTTGCGAGTAATTTAAGATAAGCTAAATTGTTGGGAAGGTTAGTGATAAAATGATAGGATAAACCGTTGGGAGGTTAGTACGATAGATGTGCACATTAGAAGAGAGGTCAGAATTTCTCAAGAGAGCGTCGCACTAATATGTTGTTGCATTGGCATGTATCAATTTAAATACTTGCTAAACGAATTTTAAATCATACACACTATCGGGCTCTGACCCGTTTCTTTTTCTCTCTCTTTCTTGTATATATATGTATGTATTATAGGTGCCCAGCCACAGGGGCGTCTTGCTTAGGATCCCTTGGAGGGAACGCGCTGCAGCTTAGGTGGGAGTTGCAGGTCTCTTGATTAGATGACTTCGTTCATTGGGATCCACTCTTAGTACTTTCATTTAGTTGGGCATGTGTAGCTCTTTCCATTATTTCGTTGTTATTGGACATTTGTATTTCAGTTATTTCTATTTCTGCTACTCTGGGATTTATTCAGTATAGATATGTTACTTTAAATTTTACTTGTTGGGATGAGATTGTCGAATGTTTTATATTAATTGGATTATGTTGCAAAATTCATGTGGTGTACTTCTTACTTATTGAATGTTGTAAATAAAATAAATATTTTTTCTTTAAATAAAATTTGGGAAATAATGTATGAAAATGGTTTTGACACATAGCTTAATTAATTAGGGTGTTAAATTGAAAAAAATTATTTTTCGACAGTGATGCTGAGAATGAACCAACTGTTCACCTTAATTAATTTAATAAAGGAGTGATCGCCCGGTATTTAATTAGGCGGGGTGTCACAGGTGGTATCAGAGCATCAGGTTCTAGTGTCCATAGGATCTGACACAATATGAAGGTCATCCTAAATTTTTCTTACTAACTCTTGTTGGTCAAAATTCTACTTAGAAACCAATGCCTGTTGTTCGGCTGCTGTTTTCTAGACATGTTTTTGAGGATCGGGAAAACCTCTCCTCAACCTCTTTAGCTAATCTCATCAGCACCAACAGGCCTCTTTTTACTGGCCTGGGACTTTTTTTCAACTGGCTTCTTACTAGCATCACTACCTTTCTTAGGGGTAGGAGATAAAGGTCCACCCATGAAGTTAGGAATCTCCCTCTTAGTCATGTCTATAGAAAGAGAAAGGGGTATTTTAGAAATATCAAAGGATTCAAATGAGTAAGAAGTTCCTCCCTGGATGAATTCAGCACTAGTAGATTTAGTGATTGAGGAAGTAGGTATAGGGACTTCTTCTAAGTTGATTTGGGGTAGCGTAAGTGTTGGTTGGGCAACAAAGGATGTGATAGAACTTTTTTATTCCAACAACAAAGAAGTTGATCGGGGATGTTCTTCTCCAATATTCTAATTTATTCCCCACATGAACTTAAGATCGTTGATGTTGATTTCCCCTTCCCTGGGGCACTTCTTCTTACTTTCCTTATCATAAAAAAAACTACCAAGTTAGTCAAAAAACATCATAAATGCATAACAAAAGAGGAAAAATAATCAATAGAGTTACAACCTATGCCACATCCTGATTGAGGACATTTGGGACCAGTAGAAGACACTGAAGTAGGGAGGAGAGCATGTTGCTAGTTCTTAACAACTACCCCATATTCCCAATAGTCCTTATTAGATTCTGGTAGATTATATCCTAACTAGTCTTCAAATAATAGGTACTTTCTCCAGCAGTGATCCACTTATAACAGAACAACAACTCCAAAACCCCAATATTGGTCCCATAAAGTTCGTTCAACCTATGTACCCCATTCACAACCCTCTAAGTGTTGGGTGCTACTTTTCTAAGAACTACATCAAAATATTAGCAAAATTGGAGAAAAAAGGGGTCTGGTGGAAACGTGATGCCACACTTAGCTATAAACAAAGTGGGGATCTAGTGACCCTCAGGGAGGGAATAAACATCTATAGGTACCCCAGGTATCTCTAAATCTACCCAACCTCGGATTTTCCTCTTTTCTCTAAACTCATCTAACGAGCACTCATTACGATGTGAACAATGGTGGAAATAGAGAAAAAGATGATAAAATAGAGAAAAGGGAAAATAAGGCTTACAGGGGAACAAAGACGATGGCAAAAACTAAAGAGAAAATGGCAGCAAACGATCGCACAGAAAAAAGCTTAAAGGTAAAGAAAGTGCTAAAAGTTTAGAAGGTTTGAGGTAAAAAGAAAGTAAGGAAATTTTGTACCTATTTATAGGTTGCCTCGATAAATGGGAATGAAATGATTAACTAAGTAAATCGTATAGCTACCGCCGGTTGCACACTTCCCAAAGCATCAAAAGATGACTGTGTCCTTTAGCGGTTCAAAAATTTTGAATTATTTATAAAAATGCCATCGTTAAACAGTACCAGCAGAAATTTTTACATGTATGGGAGGTCGACTACCGACCAAACGCTCAGAACAGTACACCGAGCAACTTTCTAGGATAAATACTCCATACTTTCAATCAAGAATCAAGCATAGAGCATTGGGGGATTTTGTTGTATGTAAAAATTACTTTCCTATATGGACCAGTGAAGAATGTATACACGTCCTCCTACGTGGCCGACCAACCTACTTGATCGACTTTAGAGATACTTAGTCGGCTTGAAGGTCGACCAACTCTAGAAGGGAAACCAATAAGAATGCCAATAGTTACTCGAATGAGATGTCAACTAGCCCTGAATTCCAAGAGTTTCATTTATCATACACAGATGTAAACACTTGTCAATATAAAGGCTGTAAGGACATAATTTTATAAATGTCCGGGGTAGATTCTGGGATATTTCTGTTTTATCGTAGATCACAGTTCATATGTCTAATACCGTTACATTCAGCACGTCAACACGATCATCCTCGACGGCCTCTGTTCGAATTCATTGCATCCACTTTCTTCACGTGCATCATGCTACATGCAACGTGCTGCTTAGCTCATTCCCACTAATCCACTACGCTTTATCAGTAATATGTTTTATTAGAACTTTAAATATTTGCATAAATATTTGGGAAATGTTTTTGAAAATTACTTTTGAAGTCTGGATTAATTTGTAATCAAAAGCAGAATTTTTCTAAGTGTAGAAGCGAATGGCCTCAATCGACGAGCTCACTCAAACGACTTTGATAGTTGTTCGCGCGAGATAGGCATGTCACGCGATATCGTTCGAACGACTTTTGTCCTTAGTTCGAGCGACATGGCTATCTCGTTCGAACGAGCCGCCGCCTTGATTTTTGTATAAATATATGATCTCCTTCTACACGTTTTGCAAGTCTTTCTACAATCTAAAAATTCTGCGAAAATAGCCCGGAATAAGACTTCACTTTTTAAGGTTTTCTAAACCTTTTTGATTCACAAAACCATTCCCATATATGTGTGTGAATCTTTAAACCTTCAATAAGATCATTTACTCATCTGGAGTAATTTGTGAGGAAGCCGCTCTCTTCTTCACTACTGCCCTACTAGAAAGGGATAGTTCTAGCCGCCGACAACAGAACCGACACCCGAGGGTATTTCTGTGTCATGTATTTTCATTATAATCCGTGTTAGCCGTACTCTTACAAAATTATTGTGAAAATAAAAAGGTTTTGCCCCTTTGAGGGATTTTTCCTCATATATGTGTTTTTGCATGTTTCATCATCGTATTTAATCACATATAGATGCATGTTTAGGACTTAAGTGGTAAAAACTGTGTTTAATTAAATAACTTCCTTATTTGAACACAAGCGCACTTAGAGAAAGAGAGAGTAGTTTTGAGAAAGAAATAGGGGACTTGAATAAACAAATGGCTAGTCTTACGAGTGAGATCCATTCCTCCGTGGAGACTCGGAAGAAACTAGAAGCCCTTGTTGCCCAGCTGACTCATGATCTTGAGAAAGCACGGGAAGTTAAGGTACAAATCGAGGACAGATCTGGGAAGATGGGGAAGATGCTCCTCGATCCCGCTTTAGGTTTTGGTGATAGGCAGGGAATAGGTTATGATGGTGACTCCACATCCAAAATTTCACCTGGACCAGTTCCTGAGATTACTACGACTCCTTATGGACATCGTCAAACACCTCGAAGGAGAATTCGACCAAGAAAAGCAAACCAAGGTCCGCCTTTGACTGTGTTCTTTTGTACTTATTGCTAAAGAAAAGGCCACCTCAGGGAGTTTTGCTATAGCATGGGTCGGACACGACGTACTATTGCCCCACCTCAGCATACTGATGATTTTACCAGTCTGAGAGAGAGAGTTGATTTCTTAGCGGCCACATCTCAGAGTTTAATGGACGAATTCCGACCGATGTCTTTGCCGTCAGTGAATGCTTCTCACATTCCAGTTAAAACCAACAACAACAAAGGCAAACAAAAGATCACATATTCTTGGGTACCTAAGAAAGATAAAAAGGCCTTTGTTAATCATGTCGCTCTCAAAGCACATAATACCTTACAGTGGTATTTTGACAGTGGGTTCTCCAGACATATGACAGGTGATGCCTCATTTTTTACATCTCTTGAGGATTATCAGGATGGCAGAGTCACCTTTGGAGATGGGCACAAGTCTAGCATTATAGGACATGGTACTGTCGAGTTACCTGGATTTCCTAAGCTAGAAAATGTTTTGTACGTCAAAGGTTTGAAAGCAAACCTTCTCAGCATTAGCCAGCTGTACGAAGCTGACTTTGCCGTAAAGTTTGACCGGGACGCTTGTAAGGTCTATAATCAAGTCGGTAAACTTTTAGTGCAAGGGGTGAGGACAAAGGATAATTGCTATGGGACTGAGCCCATATCCTCACTTGTCTACAATAGAGCCATGATCACTCCTATGGATCTGTGGAACCAACGTCTAGGTCACGTTAATATTAGAGATCTCACTCGCTTAGCTAAAAAGGACCTAGTACGTGGCTTACCATCTCTTGGAAGGCCAAATTCGACGATTTGTGGACCCTGTCAGTTGGGAAAACAAATTCGTAGTCGCCCATAGGAAGTTGCATTCCATTACCACCTCTCGTGTTCTTGAGCTTATACACATGGATCTTATGGGTCCCACTCGTACCGAGAGTCTGGGTGGTAAGAGGTATATCCTCGTGATGGTGGATGATTTCTCCAGATACTCCATTGTAGGTTTTCTGAGAGAGAAATCCGATGTTGTAGAGTTTTTAACGACCAAGTGCCATGTCCTACAAAATCAACACGGAGTCACGATTAACAGGATACGTAGTGACAACGACACTGAATTTAAGTAAGAAAAGGTCGATTTGTATTGTGAAAGCCTTGGGATCAAACATGAGTTTTCTTCTGTGAAGACTGCTCAGCAAAATTGGATTGTTGAGAGAAAGAATAGAACGATCCAGGAGATGGCTAGATCTATGCTTCTAGGTCGTAAAGTCTCTAGGAAATTTTGCGCAAAGGAAGTGTCTATTGCATGCCACACGGTGAATAGGGTTTATCTGCGTCCACACACACTTCAGACACCTTATGAGTTATGGACTGGTAAAAAGCCTAACATTGCATATTTCCGTATTTTGGGGAGTAAATGCGACATCCTACGGGATAGAGTGCAATTAGGAAAGTTTGACTCCTGAAGTGACGAGGGAATACTGTTGGGATATTCATCGAATAGTAGAGCATATCAGGTTTTTAACCTGAAGAGCTCTAAGGCTATGAAATCAATAAACATCACCATGCAAGATGACGAACCTTCAGCGTTTATTGACTTTAAACTTCAGTGTGAGGTTGAGGATATTTCTAGCAGTGATTTACTTGTACCTCACCCACACTCTGTGGACCCTAATCCTGTGTTAGGGGACACACCAGCTAGCCATGACCCTTCTGCCATTGTTGGTGATCCCACTCTAGGAGTCAAGACTCGTGCTCAGCTAAAGAACGTTGTCAACCATTTTTTCTACACGTCCAAAGTCGAGCCCAAGAATCATAAAGAAGCACTCAAGGATGAACACTGGATATCGGCTATGCAGGATGAGTTGCTTCAGTTTAAAAAGAATAATGTCTGGGAACTTGTCCCCCGACCTAGTGAGACAAATGTGATAGGTACCAGATGGATTTTCAAGAATAACATTGATGAAAATGGCACCATAATCCGAAACAAGGCTAGGTTGGTTGCTCAAGGCTACACACAGATAGAAGGTGTAGACTTTTGGAAGACATTTGCCCCTATTGCGAGGCTTGAGTCCATCTACTACTCACCATCGCATGTCATCTGCGCTTCAAGTTATATCAGATAGATGTCAAGAGTACCTTTCTGAATGGCATTCTACAGGAGGAGGTTTACGTGGAATAACCAAAAGGGTTTGAAGACCCTCAACACCCGGAGAATGTCTACTATCTAAGGAAATCCTTTTATGGTTTGAAGCAAGAACCCCTTTCTTGGTACGAGAGGCTTACTTCCTATCTCTTAGCCCGTGGCTTCAAGAGAGGGGGAGTTGATATGACATTATCCGTCAGGAGAGATGACGGTCGAATTTTGGTTGCCCAGGTCTATGTGGATGACATTGTCTTTGGATCCATGTGCTCTCAACATGCTCATCACTTTGAAGAGGAGATGAAAGTGAGTTTAAGATGAGCATGGTTGGTGAGCTTACTTTCTTCCTTGGTCTCCAGGTTCGTTAGCTAGAGGATGGGATGTTCATCTCCCAATCCAAGTATGCTAGAGACTTAGTGAATAAATTTGGTTTAGACTCCGCTAAGCATGCTCGTACACCTATGAGTACCTCTACCAAGCTTAGTAAGGACACTTTAGGCAAGGACGTAGAGAAAACCTTATATCAGAGTATGATAGGTAGTCTTCTCTACTTGACTGTCAGTCGTCCCGACATAGCCTTTAGTGTTGGAGTCTATGCACGATATCAGGCGTCCCCAAAAGAGTCACATTTACTAGCTCTAAAACATATTATTAAATACGTAAGTGGGACTCTCGCATACGGTATTTGGTATTATTTTGATACCGATGACTGTTTGTTTGCCTATTCAGATGTCGATTGGGCCGGGGATGTAGATGGTTATAGGAGCACTTCTGGTCGGTGTTTCTATTTTAGTTTTGCTCTTGTCTCTTGGCTGAGCAAGAAGCAAAATTCCATCTCTTTGTCCACTGCGGAGGCTTAGTACATAGCCACCGGGAGTTGTTGCACGCAACTCTTGTGGATGAAGAAAATGCTGGAAGATTATGGGATTTTACAGGACACCATGACTATTTCCTGTGATAACACGAGCGCGATACACATATCCTGCAATCCAGTCCAGCATTCGCGCACAAAGCACATCAGGATACGTGAGCACTTTATACGACAGTTAGTTGAGGAGAAAGTCGTATCCCTGAGTTTTGTTCCCACCGACCGTCAGTTAGCCGATATTTTCACGAAACTTTTAGATGCCCTTAGATTTGAGAGTCTTAGGAAGTCTTTGGGGATTTGCACAGTTGAGTGAGGGGTTAGTCTATGTCTAGTATAGGATGATTTCTCATGTTCTTATCATATGCTTCCTATTGCTAGTCTGTTTTATATGTATTATTGCTTTGTTGTGAAGATATTTATTTATTCTTTTGAAAAAATCCAAAAAGATTTTCTTTTATAAAAAATTTAGAAAAGCCCAAAAAGAGTTTTGTATTTTTTTTCTGCACCTTTTATGGATGGACATTTAAGATAGCCAAGTCACAAAATTCATTCCATTTATCCATGTGTCTGTTTGATAGAGATTCGAGACGCTACATCATTTCATCCATGTGCTTTAAATTGTTTGGAGTATTTGAGATTTGATTAGCGATATCTTCCTACATGTTTGACTCCTATATCCTTTATTGCACAGATGCACATCTTTATTTGATTATTGTAATTGTCTATCACATTCTGGCTTGAGTGTTTCCATCTCAATTATGTCTACACAACTAACAATATGCGATAAAACTTGACAAGATTGGAATGCGTGTAAAAACCGTTTTTGATGTGAGACTGAGTGTTTGTTTAAGGACGGGGAGGGGCTACGAAAGGTAATTATCTATTCTTTGCGCAAAATCCACTGTTCAAGAGGACCTAAAAAATGGAGGAATTTTATTATCCGAGGTCCAAAGAGGTTAAAAGAGCCCCGAAAAAATGCAAAGGCAATAAAAAGAAATTCATGCCAAATATGGGCCATTAGGTTTCAGCATCAATTCTCCAAAGTTTGAGAATTTAGAAAGCCTATATTAAAAATAAAAATCTAAGGGAGTTTTGTTGGAGAATATAAACGGGTTTGCACTTCCTTGAAAGTCCTGAAAAAGCATGAAATAGTTTCGAACATTATTGGTTTGGAAACCACTTTGAGCTTTGATTGAGTCAATGTCTCATATTACTACCTTTTTTACATCAAAGAAATATTTTGAGTTCATTCGTTAGGAGTATCCGATATTCATCGTTCACATATGTCATGTTTGTCTGCATTGATTTTCCTATCGAATTTGATCACACCCCTTCATTTTCGCTATCATTGACTTGGTTGTTTTTGTGATCTTTCATGGTGTGATTCTTTGTTGTATACTATGTGTGAAAATTTTTGAAAAATATAAAAATAGCATTTTATTCCCGTGTGTCATTCTCCATGTGCATTCACTTATGCTTCTCATATCTGTCTATTAGGGGACATCATAAAAAGGGGGAGAAGAATTATGGGGGATAATTATTTGGTTGCTGCATGAATGATTTGCTTAAGCTTAATTGATCATCAATTTTTGCATATCATTATATTTTCAAACTGTTGCTTGTCACGGGTATTTGCTTTATCTCACGTGTGTAGGTACAACATTACTCATTATTTGATTACACACCCTGATGAGAAAAGCTTTGGAAGGTACAGGAGATCTGAAGATTTGGAAGACATGTCATTTAGTATTCTCAGTTTGAGGGTCTAATGGGGATATTATCTTGTATGTCATTTGACTGCATAATTCGGATTTTTTTTGTATGTACCGGCATAGACATAGGGGGAGATTTGTAAGGACATAATTTTATAAATGTCCGGGGTAGATTATAGGATCTTTCTATTTTATCCTAGATCACAGTTCATAAGTCTGATACCGTTAGATTCGGCACGTCAACAGGATCATCCTCGACGGCCTCTATCCGAATTCATTGCATCCACTTTCTTCACGTGCATCATGATACATGCAACGCTTTGCTCAGCTCATTCCCACTACTCCACTACGATTTATCAGAAATATGTTTTATTGGAACTTTTAATATTTGCATAAATATTTGGGAAATATTTTTGAAAATTACTTTTGAAGTCTGGATTAATTTGTTATCAAAAGAACAATTTTTCTAAGTGTAGAAGTGAATGGCCTCGATTGACGAGCTCGCTCAAACGACTTTGAAAGTAGTTCGCGCGAGATAGGCATGTCACGCGATATCGTTCGAACGACTTCTGTCCTTCATTCGAGTGACATGGCTATCTCGTTCGAACGTGCCGCCGCCTCGATTTTTGTCTAAATATCTGATCTCCTTCTACACATTTTTCAAGTCTTTCTGCAATCTAAAAATTCTGCGAAAACAGCCCAAAATAAGACTTCACTTTTTAAGGTTTTCTAAACCTTTTTGATTCACAAAACCATTCCCATATATGTGTGTGAATCTTTAAACCTTCAAGAAGATCATTTACTCATCTGGAGTAATTTTTGAGGAAGCCGTTGTCTTCTTCACTGCTGCCCTACTTTAAAGGGATAGTTCCAGCCGTCGACAACAGAACCGACACCCGAGGGTATTTCTATGTCATATATTTTCATTGTAATCCGTGTAAGACGTACTCTTACAAAATTATTGTGAAAATAAAAAGGTTTTGCCCCTTTGAGGGATTTTTCCTCATATATGTGTTCTTGCATGTTTCATCATCGTATTTAATCACATATAAATGCATGTTTAGGATTTACTGGTAAAAACTGTGTTTAATTAAATAACTTCCTTATTTGAACGCAAGCGCACTCCTCTCAAAGGCACTCCATCTCTAGGGTTTTACACCCCTATATATACAAACTACTCCCTTAGCTCAAGGGACAACTCGAATCACTCATATTCACACCATACTGAGCAATTGTAAACCCTACTGAATAAAAACCAACAGTGGGCATAGGCTATGTTACAACTGAACCACTCTAAAAATCTTGTCACTTGTGTGTGTGGTATGGGTTAATTACCACATTATTATCTATGATTACAAATCTGGATCTAGTCTATATTTAGACATATACACACCCTACAGGCCCTACTCGACTATGAATAACCTAAAAATATCCCCTCGTTACTTCAGGGGTTGAACTTTCCTAAATGCTCTTTATCTTTAAAAACGTAGAAACAACTTCCAAAGACTCAAAAATACGATAGATTGGGTTTCTTCTCAATCCACAACTCATATGGAGTTTGTAACGTGTACGAACGAAGATATACCCTATTCACCGTATGGCATGTGTTATTAATTGTATATGCCCAAAAACATATAGGCACTTTTCTTTCGAGAAGCATCGATCTAGCCATTTATTGAATCGTCTAATTCTTCCTCTCAACAATCCTATTTTGTTGAGGAGTACGAATGATCACAAACTCATGTTTGATGGCCACTCCATCACTATATCTATCCATGCTAGCTTTTTTAAATTTAGTGTTGTTATCACTATGCATTCGATTAATAGTGACACCGTGTTGGTTTTGTAGAACACGACACTTGGTTATTAGGAACTCAATCGCATTGAATATTTCTCTAAGAACCGCCACAATAGAGTATCTTGAAAAGTCACCGACCATCACGAGAATGTATCTTTTATCACATATCCTCTCCGTACATGTAGGACCCATAAGATACATATGTGTTAACTCTAACACATGTGAGGTGGTAATGGTATTCAACTTTCGATGGGGACTCTAGGTTTATTTTCTTTATTGGCAAGGACCACAAATCATGGAATTTTATTTCCCAAGTGAAGGTAAGCCACGAACTAGGTCTTTCTTCACTAATCTCTCAAGATCTCTAAAGTTCACATGACCTAGTCGTTGATGTCAAATGTCCATTGAAGAGACCATGGTATTATTGCACACAAAGTAGGACTTGAGAATGATCCCATAGTAATTATAATCGGTCCTCACTACTTATAGTAATAATTAACTGGATTGATCATGTACGCTACACTCAGACCGACCGAACTTTATCGTAAAATTTGGGTCACAAAGTTGGCTTATTCCAATCAAGTTCGCTTTAACCCTTCGACGTATAACACATTATTTAGTTTAGAAAATTCAAGTGTCTCAACACAATCACGTCCTAACATACTACACCTAATCCCATCTCTGAAGGTGACTTTGACTTCCTTGCGATCCATAAGGTCAATAAAATATGAATTATCACCGGTCATATGCCTAGATCACCCACTATTTAAATATCATTGGGAAGTATTTTGGAACTTCAGAGAAACGTGAACAATAAGAGCTTTCTCATCTTGATTAGGTACCCGAGTTGAGGTAACTTTTTATTTTCCCTTATCATTATTGGCTCTAGTCATAGCATTATAAGTATTCTCAAAAGGCATAGATATCATGTGAAATTATTCCATTAAGATTTAAGAAGTGGAGACTAAGAAATCAACTTTCTCTCTAAGACTAGCAAAGTCACTATAGTGGTGCGCTGGAGTATATGTACATTTAGTTCTTCCTAACTTGTAGAAAAATTCCCTAAGGTGACCTCTTCTTTTGTAATAGGTTCAAACATAGACTTATTTGGGTCAACCTTAGTTTTCTCATTTAGATTGAACTTCCTTTTATGGTTTAGGTCAAGGACCATAAGGATATACCAAAAATTTAGGAACCAGTTTCGGTACGGCATGGGAAGTGGATTCACCGTCATAACTTATTTATTGCCTCTCCCTAAAACCTAAAGTGAGATAGAGGAATATATTTCCTACCTTCTTTAATGTATCCTATGTAATTACCTTGCCCCCCCAAGCATGTTCGAGATTTTTTTGAGTTAAGATACAAGGGCTTCAAGTTTCTCATGAGTCTCCAATGAAGCTTTAAGATCTCTCAAAACACTAGCCACTCTGTTGGTCAAGTCAACATTCTCCCTCTAAACTAAAATGAATCTCTCTCCAAAAGAAACTCCCAACAAGGACTCGTTCTCTCTTGATTCTTTAAACTCTCTCTCTAGTTATAACACCCTAAGTGACAGATTTTTCTTTTCCTTTTTCTTTTAAAGGACTTAGTGTAAATCTCGGCATAAGCACGTTGTAGGCCACTTTCACCCTCACTCAAAACTTCATCTCACCCAATCTCTCTGGAATGACTAGACGCACTGTCAAGGTCATCGTGTTTGGAAACTTACTCATCAGTGTGAGCCGTACTCGATGTACCAACATGACTAGCCATTAATGCAGTGAAGTTATATCCATGAGGTGATTCGTCCCTGAAAGCCAGCAACTTAACATCGTTATCACTAAGTGTGGCATTAAAGGTAGATTTGTCCTTGCCTATCTCTTTAACTTCATGGCACACTCATGAGATTTGTAACATTTACCCTCGTACTCATAGCATCTCTCCTCATCTTTCTTAGGGTACTATGCTCTCAATTTTTCAAAACCTTTCTTACCTGATTTAAACTTTTTGTCTTTCTCAAAACTTTTATTTTCTTTGGAAGTATTTTCTTTTCTTAGCTTGAGAATCGTTTGGCAAAAAGAAAAAGATCATATAGATTAAACTTGTACTCGGAGACAGAAGAAATCTCCTCTTTATTTTCAAATTGAGCTTTCAAAATACCTTTTTCTTTAGTTTTGAATTTTAGGGAACATATCGATTTTATAAGTTTTGAAGGTCTCCTATGAGTTCTTTTGACCTAAGTGTATCCAAAATTCCCCACGAATTAAGGACAGTAAACTTAGGGAAAAATAGGTATGAAAGAGATCTCAAAATCCTTTTCGCAACATGCGTCACTAGAATTCTCTAACCTAAATTAAAACTAGAGTTAACGATATTAGACAATCGTGCATAAAATTCATCAAATGACACAGTCTCTAGAATAGTAATGGTCTCAAACTATGTGGTGAGATTTTTTAACTTAAAAGCTTTTTCGCAATGCGCGTCTCATGAATTCTCTCACCTAAATTAAAACTAGAGTTAATGATATCAGATAATCGTGCATCAGATAATCGTACATAAATTTCATCAAACATCTCATTCTTTAGCATAATAATCATATCAAATCATGTGGTGAGGTTTTGTAGCTTAAAAGCTTTCACAGTGTTGGTACACTCGTGAGTGAGCTAGATAATATCCCACACTTCCTTAGACGTGGTGCACGTCATGATGTAGTGAAACTCCTCAGGGGTGACGGTTTCAGAAATTGCACCTTAGCCGCAGGAGTTCAAACTATTCCATTTAAAATCATCCTTAGTCCATGCGGTGACAGGTTTAAGACTTTTGACATTATCGTTGGTCACAGTGGGTGGTGTCCACCCTCTTTCACACATAGGCCAAAACCTCTCATCAATTGATTTTAAATCAGACCTCATTCTAGCTTTCCAATATGCATAATTTGACCCATAAAAAATAGGTAGCCTATTATACAAATTATCCATATAATCCTAAATTTAAAATAACACATAATAAATTAGTGTAATCTACTCTGATAGCAATTTGATAATGTTGGGTCGTATGGATAGTTCGTATATTAGGGCAAATGCACAAATTCACTTTTTTTTTTCCAAATTTTATCTTTATTAAATTAAAGTGAATATGCAATAAATTTATGAAGCCAAATTTTAAACCAAATACGCAAAAGAAGAATTTTAGAAAAAATCTCATTCTAGCAAAACCTTCTCAAATTCTTCTTCTGCGTATCTTCAATAGGAAAAAAATTCGTTGGAATAATTTGATAAAAAAATCCCTTTTAAAGAATTTAACAAACACGTAATGACTTACAAACTACTTAGAGATCCACTAAGCGTAACGCACAAAAGTCTTTAAATATTCAATAGAAAATGTTGCAGTCCATTATCACCCATAACAAGCCGCTCTTGCCTTGGTATAAACCGATCAGCTTCAGGAATCTTCAATTCATTTTTTCTTTAGAAGTAGAGAAAATCTCTATAAGCATTTTTGAACTTTGAATGTGTTTTCTGATTTGGAAAAGTGATTTTCAAAGATCCAAGGGGTTTGAATGAAAAAAGTATAGGGTTTAATTATAAAAAGAACTCTAAAATGGCTTAGAGAAAAGTATAATCCCGTATCTCTATTTATAGGGAAAGTTGTTCTAAAGAGACAGGCTTTACAGATTTCGAAGGATATGTTTTAAAAAAAAATGCATACTCGTTCAAAAAAACTGACACCCCATTCAAACGATGTATCCTTTATTGTTCCATCGTGCTTTTAATAAAACATTAACCGATATTCATGAGCGTACCCAAAAGGTGACATTCCAAATCTCGTCCAAACGAAGGAACCTTATTATAACGACACTACAGAACTCGTTTGAACAACATACCAATCTCGTTCTAACGAGTTGGCAAGTTTTTCAAAAAAAATTAAAATCATTTTAAAACATTTTGAATACTTTTAAATACAAACTCTATAAAAATAATCCTTGGATAATTAAAGTCTTTACCAAACCTCCTCATAACTCTTCTGAATGATGTTGTGATGAACGATCTTCAATCTTCCAAATGTTATCAACTTCTTCTCTTCGAATACATGAAAGTAGTCCTCCATTGCAAGGATAGAATGGGGTTCGTAGATCCAATGAACTCCGGTGGATTAATTTTATTGAAGGCGCTATTAGCTCTCTTCTAGGTACAAGTACTATACGAGACAGGTACAACCACGGGTGGTGGCGGAGGTGGATATTTTTGGTGCACGGAGGCCATAACACCTACTATTATATACATAACAATAATTACCAAGTCTGTAGGCACAAGTGTGGGCGCCTATCCCCAAGGCTCTAACTAAGGTTGTGATGCCTCTGATTCAGAATCCATGAACTATCTATGATGTACGTGTACTCTTAGTGTGTTCACTATATGAAAGACGATAAAAAACAAATTAGTAATCGTACAAAATAAGAGTACAAAAGCCTAAATATTAAATCTTTAAAGTATCAAAGAACGCTACATGAAAAAACAAAGAACGCACTTAAGAACCTAGTACATGGAATGCTCTGATTACAATTTTGACATACCATAAATTCCATATCTAGATTGATCAGTTCTATATATAGATACTACAAGTCAAAAATAATTTATATCATTCTAAGCATGACTAAAATAAAATAAAATAAAATAATAATTATCTGAAAGTAGTATCATGAATAAAATACATTTAATTATGATACCAATCTCGAACATAATAAATAAAACTTCATTATGATAATAAAAATAATTTTCTCAATAATAATATCCAACTCTAAATATAAATGCAAAACTCCAATAAAAGTAAATCCCAATAACAATAATTTGGCTCAATAGATACAGAAATGAAAATGCGATAAATAGAGATGAGCATGCAGGATCAACACCTACATCCTAGATCTAGAAGCTAGAACTGAGAAGGAATACAATAAATTAGGGTTGTGGTAATTTCTCATGCATAGGACCTAAAAACAAATTCCATAAACATGATTAAACCTAGCAAGTCTATAATGAGTAAGAATGTAACTAAATTTGAGCCACAATAATAATGCGCCTTCCTCTCATATTTTAGTTATTTTTAAGTTAAGACAATACTTAATAACCAAAATATATCATGAAAGTCTAATCCCAAGCCCAAGTGAAACCAATGAGACATAATTATAAATCTCACTTAATTGTTTATAATTATAAGGTCCCATAAAACAATATCTCATGTATATATCTTGTATAGTCTCAATAAAGGAAGTAGATTCAGATAAGTCCAATATCCAAGTGAGTATGTCCCCAATCATATACAAATAGATGGGCTATGAACAAGATGACACAAAAAAGACTGAAGGCCTATCCTTATTTCCTTCGCGGATCACTCGTGCATACTAGGTATAGTTATAGGTCCTCCCAGACCTATAACCTCAAAGAAAAAATAAAAGGAACATAACTAAGCCTTCTCATCTATGGTATAGACTCCATACCCAAGGCTATATGAAATAACACCTCCGTTTTCCCCCACTCAGGATACAAGTATGCCATCAGTAGGATTAAGGTAAATGAGATCAAGGTGCCCCATCACTATCATTGGGGTACTAGTGCAGTCAACGTCATATGTACCCCCATCAAAATCCCTCCTAGTACATATTCCAATAGCACAAACACACCTAAGTTATGATTACACATAAATCAGATAAAAATCAATCAATCAAGAATTACTAAAGCGGTGGTTTAAAGCTCGAATTAATTATCATTAATTAATTAAGAATTATTATTCAAACTAGTGCGAAGTCGCTCGAACCAAACCTCTTTATCTGTTGTAATTAAAACCCATATGTCATTCGAACCAGACCCAAACTCATTCGAATGAAACCCCATATCTCTTTGGAAGGAAACCCTAATCTTGTTCGAATGAGATTCATGCAGAAGTCTTCCTCTCCAAAGTGCAAAAACGACATTAACTGCCTAAAACCTATGTTTTAAGCCTTTAAATAGTCCAATACCCATCCTCTTTCAATTATAACATGTTTATAAAAATTACGAACCTATAACAACAAGTTTAAGGTGATTGTAACTATGATTCATGATTGAATTTCAAATTATAAGTCACTAAACCCTAAGTTCATAGTTTCAAAATATCTTATCAAATTCGTCTCAAATTTGAGTCAATAACTAATTAAACAAGAGGGATATTGTAATTTATCATCACCATGATTCATATTTAACATTATATAAGCATATTATATGATTTCGTGGTGTAATTTAAGGGAATTGTTATCAAATTACCATAATTTATCATTATCGGATTAAAGGTTAATCAAGTAATTAATAAAATTACGAAAATTATTTTTTTATGATTAAAATTAGATTACACGAGTTTTAGTCCAGATTCTAATAAAGTACTACTACCATAACACAAATTTAGTTAAATTTTTAATCAAAGTAAACTTGTCCATTGGCCGATTGTATGAATCATGTCACAAATCCTCAAGTTCTTCAATATTTATTGGTCTCTCAACCTCCTTAGATTATAAGGTTATTCTGAAGTGTATTATGAATGTTTTAGGTTTTCTAATTAAGTTAATAAAGGATCAAATCACGAAATTAAGCCTAGGACCAAAAATTGCCTTTAACCCAATGAGCCCAAAACATGCTCCAAATGGCCCAAAACTTAGCCCAAACCATATGTTAACCCAACGGACTTAAATCCCGCAATTTTAAGTAAAAACGAAATTTCTAAGAATTTTGAAAGTTAACACAAAATAAAACATATTTTAATAAAATAATTATCTCCTTAAGTTAATTTATAAGCCGGTACGAGTAAATTAATTTAAAATTTTAATTATTATAATCATTTACATGTGACTTGGTATTGTAAGAACCTATTACATGATCAATGGGACCTGGCAGCGAGGGAATAATCCAAACAACTAAACCCCCGATATTTAGTCCCTGACTATTCCATAGGTTGTCATAATACTAAGTCACTTAAATTATGTAATTAATATATTACCGTACATTATGTCTATTTCCAAATAGTGTGAATTCATGTAACACATAAACGAATCACATAACAAGGTATGAAACATACTAAGTGAGATATCACATGTCACAATAAGAATATAAATAATTAACTACAAAGTTTAAATAAATACACAAAAAATAATGGATCTTACAATTTTTATGTTCCTTCTGAAGATGGAGAGAGTGAGGACATAGTAAAACTTCGAGATGGTTGAATGGTTGATTGTAACCAGTAAGGATCCAAGCCAAGCTAGGGGAAATGTGGTCAAACGTGAGAGGGAAGTGGATAATTATAAGAAAAAGTTATTTCTTTATTTTTAATAGTAGTATATTTTTTGAAAATGGGAAAAGAGGAAAAATGCTCCTTAATGTAGTTGTTATTGTTATGTTCTACTTGTATTATGTTCCATCTAGGGTGAAAGTGAAATTTCAGACATGGCCCGAGTCTGAGGGAAAATGGGGTACATCATGCAAAACACGATTTGGCTTGTTTCCAGACTCACTGACTGGGTTTTGTTCTTAATAACCAGCGAAAGAGAGAAAAAATAGGCGGTAAGGCAACCCAGAATTTGGGCAAAGTTTTACATTGAATTGATAATCTAGGTATAAGTGTCCTAAGGTGGACATCTATGTGAGGTCTATCCATGTGAGGCTAGTGTAAAGGTTCCCACTTGGCATGACTTCCACGATATACCACTTAACTATTAGGAAAATATTTCATTGGCGCATGTGGAGTAGCCATTTGACATACCTGAATCTACGTGAATTTCCACACAATATACCTTGTGGTGAATGTATGTGTGATAGAGAGAATTTTACATACTCGACGTATGTGAATGAATTCTTGCTATTTATTTCCTATCGTGGGCTCGATTTGAGCGATACGATGTAGGGGAGTCATTTAATATATAGCGAGGGTACTTATCTAATGGAAGGTGGGAGCATATTGCTTAGGCTAATCATACCTCACAGAACTCGCAACCCATCACAAAGCGACTCCCCCGTATGGGACAAATATATGGTCAATACTCGATACTAGTGTAATGTAGTGTGCAAATGCACGAGTCTTATTTAATATCTTTATGAAAATTATTATGTATTCATAGAGGGATATTCACAACTTCTAATCATGAAGTAAAAAAAATATAAGTATATACAAGTGGTCTGTGATAAAGAGCTACTATACGAGTGATGTAAAACATGAGGATGTGTAGAAGTGAAGTGGAGTAAGGAAATATACAAGTGAGTTCAAGAATGGAAATATGCAAATATGACAGCGCATGATATATACAAGTGACAGGAAATATGGGATAGTAAAAAAGTGGGATATACATGTGATGGAGAAATAAGTATGTACATGATATAGGGATGGATATACATAGATGGCATAATATGATCACGACTTATGAAATATGTGAGAATATATAAGAACATATGAGAGAAGTAAATATACAACTGAGAAGATATATATATATATATATATATATATATATATATATATATATATATATATATATATATATATATATAAATAAATATATATATGTAGAAAATTATACAGGAAAAATAAAACAAAGCCCATATAATAGAGTTAAGTTCTCGAAAAGTCCCCAATAGAGTCGCCACCGTGGCCATCCCAAACTCGGACGGGGCATCAGCGCTCGTGGCGCACGTGCATGCTCTTATTGGTAACTGGCATAAGTGGATATAAATGATCGTCATCGGCGAGGTGAGGTGAGGTACGTGAATGTGTAGAGGTCAGAATATCCAGCACATTTTACTCAAAAGAGGCAAAATAAGTAGCCACATCCAAAGTGAGAACATAAAAGACAACTAGTGTATATGATAGCAAACGAGACGTGGATTTAAAAACTACATTACGAAGTGGGAAGGATGCAAACTGGAAAATATTCTCTTTATCCTAAACGAATGAACATGTGTATATCTGTAAAACTCGACGTGTGTTAAAATCATGCATAATAGTGTGTGAAAAGGATGCAATGTTGAAGTATGCATGAATGTGAAAGGGTGTGAGGAGAGAAGTCATCATATCCACATCATGGAAGATGTGAGAATGAATCCCTATAAGGAGATAAAACTAACTAAAAATGTGCAAGTATGCTAAGAGAATGTATAAAAATACAAAAATATAAGTGACGCCATGAGAACGTAATTTGACTATGAAAAGTGAATAGGACTAATATAAGACCACTAAAGAGATATTAAGAATAAGAAAATTAAATACATGGGATAAACATGCTAAATATACAACTGAAATGCTAATATATAGGGAGAAAACTAAGTAAAATGAATAAGGACGGATTTGAATTCCAAAATTACTTAGGGATGCCTAAGTAGCCAAAAATGTCATCAAAGTTCACGTAGTTTGAGATAAGACTAAGGTTGGCGCCTAAAACCATAATCGGAATCTACAATTATAAGGGAAAATCTCCATCACTGCCCCTAGTATCTAGGACTTGTCCATAGAGTCTCGTTTACATAGAGTATAGTGTATCCCATTACTTTCGCTCCATCATGGAGCTTCATATTCACACCTTCAAGAATATGGATCTGATTATCAAGCATTTTCAGCAAGCTCTACAACTTAATGTAATATTGGTATGTATTTTGTTTTGTGTTTCATGGATTTTTTACTAAGTATTGATATATTTTTCTAAACTATTTTTTGTTCAAACGGGGAATTTTCAAACAATTTGCTGAACACATTTTAAAATTCAAAATATTTTTTTATTTTATATAGTATCGTTCAAACCAGATTGAGATCTCATTAGAACAATATGTTGATGTCGTTAGAAGCTCGTTTGATGGCCTGCTTCAAACGTACTTAAGATGAGGGCTTACTGCCTTTACTTTTTTTATCTCTCTAGAAGAGAAGTTGATGTTGTTCGAATGACATCTCTATGTCATTAGAACGACTGTTTCTTCTTATTCGAATGTGAGATTGTGTCACCTCCAAATTTGTGTCCGCCTATAAATACCAGCTTTCGTGAAGAAATTTGTTAAGACTTTTGATTTACAAAAACTGTATAACAACTGCTTTAAGTCTTCATATTTTATAGGGGAAAACACTTTTTGATTTGTTTAATCGATTCCAAATAATTTTTTAAATCATATTTGAAACCCAAAGTACTTTTATATTGAAGTTACTCCTGTGAAGGAGTCTTCACTATTGACCTTGTAGAGGAGTCTCTGATACTACTCTTGTGATTCTTGCGGGAATCATTATTGACGACTGCGATCATTGTGGGTTCTCAAGGGAATTCATTACTAAAGGAAGATTGCGATCTTTATGGTTCTGGAGGGAATCATTGTTGTATTTCTTTATTGCAATTGTAAGTTGTGACTTGCAAACTCTAGTGAAATAAAAGGTTTTTCCCTTTAGGATTTTTTTCCTGAAATTTTGTTTTCTTTACATGTGTTGATACCAAAATTAATATGCTTACATGGACGAATCAGATCAAGACACGTGTCAATATCCCCGACCAAATCAGGCTTACTCCAAGCAACTGGTGTACCCCGAGGAACTTTACCTCTCCGAGGAACTCTTGACCGACGAGCAACTCAGGCGGTCCGAGCTGCATCTCGGTCCCAGCATTAATTGCCAGACAACCAACAGTTCAACTATTCATTGAATGTTCATCATACAGACGTATACTCCTAAAGGGCATTTAATGTTTACCCTTTCACATGTACAGCCTAAAGGCTATAAATACAATGTATCACCCTCATTCAGAGGGACCGGAATTTTCTTGATAGATCCTAATATCGAGAATTCCTAAACACTTGGCAATAACAAAAACAGTGGATGTAGGCTATTCTTATTAAGCCGAACCACTTTAAAATTCTTTGTCTCATTTATATTTATCTGTGATTAATTAATTAGGATCAATCTAATTTTTTACATCAACAGATTGGCGCCGTTTGTGGGAACGATTATTACTATCGTTTTTCACCAAAATTCATTCATCATCAATGGCTGACAATCCTGAATCCAATAATCGAAATGCTGTAAATTCTGGGAATCCTCCAAATCCCTTGCACCATCAACTGTTCCAGATCTGGCTGGAATTATGACAAATCTGGCCCAAGGTCAGAACGCCATGCAAGAATCCATGCGGCAACTCATACAAACCCTTCATGGCGGTGCACCCGCATGTTCAGGACAGAGAAGTGGTCAGAGGCAAACCTATTTAGTTTCTTCACTATCTAGGCGCACTGATTCACGTCGTAATGAGGAGTCTGATGATTTCTCGTATCAACCTGGACGAACTTCATCGATCAGGGTTACAGATACTGAGCAACGTGTTACTCTCTCTCCAGAAAGGCCCAGTGCTTTGGAAAGATTGAGCAGGGCATCCCCATTCAGTCGACTAGGTCCCAGGAGGAATAAAAGTCCATCCAGGGACACATCGACGAGTTTTCGACAACCATCAGATCTGAGGGAAGGATCAGCACGGTCACGACCAAATAATCGTCAGGATAGATCTCAGGAGGCCACATCATCTCGGTCAATTGCTCGAACCAATAGGCTCGAGGAACGAAATAAAGCATGGAAGGGTTCCATTCAGTGATTGGAGGATAGATTGGGAGAAATGGCTAAGGCAAAGAATCCCCTACAATGAACTTTTATTCAAGGGACACCTTTTGTCCAAGCCATTGTGGATTTCCCAACACCGTCAAAGTTCAAAGCACCTGTAGTGACCCCCAAGTATGATGGAAAGACAGATTATGTCCTACACATAGAGCAGTATCAAGCTGCAGCTGATATCTATGCTGTACCCGACGAGATGAGATGTAGAGCATTTTCAAGAACTCTTACTGGATCTACCCAGATATGGTACAATAATCTTCCTCGGGGTAAGATTTCAACTTTCTTTCAATTAGCCGAATTGTTCATTGGGAATTTTTGTTTTGGGGCAAATCCGGTAAAGTGAGTAGCGCATTTGTTGAGCGTTAGACAAAAACCTGGTGAAAGTACTAGAGATTACATAACTCGTTTCAATAATGAGAAGCTAGAAGTGATAGACTATGAAGAAAAGACAGCGATCACCGCCTTGATGAGTGGATTGTTACCCAACAAGTTGTATTATACTTTGGCCAAAGATCCACCTATAACCATGTCGGAGTTGATGGTAAAAGCAGCCAAAATCATGAATGTCGAGGAGGCTATGGCTGCAAAGAAGAATGTGGATAAAGAAACCAAGGTGGAAGTCGATAAAGATAAGAAGAAAGAACACAAGGGCAATGGTGGTGACAAGCATTCCAGAAATGATAAATCGAAATGGGATATCATGAAGAAGTTTGACAACTATACTCCTTTGAAAATGGGTATCAACCATGTCTTGGAAGAAATCAAGAACAAAGAGGAGTTAAAGTGGCCAAAGAAAATGAAGGCAGAACCTGACAGAAGAAATAGAGATAAATATTGTGAGTTTCATAAAGATCATGGCCATATGACTAAAAATTGCATAGCCCTCCAGAATGAGATTGAAACACTCATTAGGCGAGGAAAATTGTCAAAATATATTGATCGGAGGAATGACAGAGGAAATGAAGACCGAGCAAGAGAGAGATCTAGATCTCCTCGTCGGGCAGAAGAAAACAGGAAGAGAGAGCATGAAGATGATGTAGAAGATGACCCCGATCTTCCCAAAAGGCCAAGACAGCTAGAACGCGAGGTATTTTACATACGTTTTGGAACATTTGATTGTAATGAGATCACAGGTGGATATGCAGGAGGAGGAGACCTTACTGCAGAAAGAAAAGCTTACCTTTGTGAGGCTCAGGCTTGCTCATACATTCAGCGGATAAATTTGACTGACGAGGATCGTCCGAGGAAGGTAAACAAAGAAAAGCTGGTTATTGGTTTTTCAAAAAATGACCTTGCAGGTGTCCTATACCCTCATGATGACCCTTTGGTGATCAAAATGAGGATGAAAGAAGTGATGATTTCAAGAGTTTTGGTAGATAATGGTAGGTCGGCAGATATCATGTATTATCCATGTTTTGATAGCTTAAATCTGAAGTTATCTCAACTGGAGCCTTATCACAGACCCCTTCTGGGTTTTGCTGGTAAAAAAGTTTTTCCACTTGGGACGATCAAGTTGGATATACTCATTGGTACATGGCCTGCTTGTCGGACAGAAAAGATACGCTTCTTCGTGATGGATAAAAATGTTCAGTCAGCTTACAATATCATCATGGGGAGAGTTGGTTTGAAGAAGTTCGAAGCAGTTCCATCTACAGTACATCAGTGCTTAAAATTTCCAACAAAATTTGGAGTAGGAGTTGTGAAAGGTGATCAAAAAGTAGCTCGGGAATGTTACTATTTGTCTGCCGAGCAAGAAGAGCTTGAGGACTCAAAGAGAAAAACTACTAACTATTAAGTGGATGAAGGTACAGAAATTGAAACGTTGGATCCTAGAGATGAATCTCAACTTGTGAAAGGACAGGTGGTGGAAGCTACAGAGAATGTCATCCTGGACGACGAGCATCCTGAGCGAACAACTCAAATAGGTTCGTCGTTGGATACCTCAATAAAATAGGAGTTGATAACTTTTCAGAGAAGCAGAAAGAAAACTTTTGCATGGAGTTATGAAGATATGCCAGGAATAGACCCAAATTTCTTATATCATGAGCTTAATGTGAATAAGGAAATCAAGCCTGTAAAGCAGAGAAGAAGAGTATTTAGTCCCAAGAAGAATCAAGCCATACAAGAGGAGGTCGAGAAGCTCCAGAAAGCTCAATTCATTGAAGATGTGAAATATCCGGACTGGTTAGTAAATGTGGTGATGGTAAAGAAAAAAACAATAAATGGAGAATGTGTGTTGATTTCACCAATCTCAATAAGGCATGTCCAAAGGATCACTTTCCATTGCCCATAATTGATCAACTGGTGGATGCTACCTCGGGGCATGAGCTGCTCAGCTTTATGGATGCTTACTCTGGCTACAATCAGATCAAAATGAAACCTGAAGACAGGGAAAGTACTTCTTTCATTACCCCTTGGGGAACTTATTGTTATAATGTTATGCCTTTTGGTTTGAAAAATGCATGTGTGACATACCAGCGACTCATGAACAAGGTTTTTGCCGAACAAATCAGTGGCAACATGGAAGTCTATGTTGACGACATGCTGACAAAAAGCAAGAAAGCTGCCGATCATCTAGTTGATTTAGGTCAAACCTTTAATCAACTGGATAAATACCAAATGAAGTTGAACCCGACGAAGTGCATATTTGGAGTACGAGAAGGAATGTTTCTCGGATACATCGTCAACCAGCGAGGCATTGAAGCAAATCCAGAAAAGATCAAAGCTCTTTTAGGGCTGCGATCTCCAACAACGAAGAAAGAAGTACAGAGTCTTACAGGAAGAGTTGCAGCGCTCAATCGGTTTGTGTCCCGAGCAACTGATAGATGTCTTCCATTCTTTAAAACACTCTGAAAAACTTTCGAGTGGACTGATGAATGTGAGAAGGCGTTTCAAGACTTAAAAAAATATTTGGGAACACCTCCATTATTGTCCAGGCCGGTAACAGGAGAAAAGTTGTACTTGTATCTGGCTGTATCAGAGAATGCAGTTAGCTCGGCACTGATTAGAGTGGAGAATGGAGTGCAGAAGCCAATTTATTACACAAGTAAGGCCTTCCGAGGTGCAGAAATCAGGTATCCAAAGTTGGAAAAATTGGCATTGGCATTAATTGAAGCAAGCAGAAGAATGAGGCCATATTTCTAGGCCCACACCATAATCGTGTACACCGACATGCCATTGAGACAAGCCCTTCATAAACCAGAAAAGTCAGGAAGATTGATGTATTGGGCCATAGATCTGGGCGAATATGATATCATTTATGAACCCAGGACATCGCTGAAAGGGCAGGCAATAGCAGATTTCATAGCAGAATTCACTTATCCTGATACCCCCGAGGAGCAAAAGCATCTCGACAATCAACCTATGGATGTTACAGGTACAACAAACACTGGCTCAGACCAACCTAGGTTGGTAAAAGGGCAAGTGGCTGTGACAGGATCATCAAATTCGAGCTCAGACCAACTCCGGTTGGTAAAAGGGCGAGAAAAGATGATTGACAAAGAACAAGAAAACTCAGGGGATAGTGAAAAGAAGAAGCAAATATTCCACCGAGGAACTCTGTCAGATCAGAAATTGGAAGACGAGTTGCCTGTATAGAAATTGTATGTAGATGGCTCATCTTGTACTGCAGGTTGTGGAGCAGGTATCATTTTGAGCAGCCCAGACGAATTTGACCTGGAGTATGCATTGAGATTTCAGTTCAAAGCTTCCAATAATGAGGTTGAGTATGAAGCCATGATAGCAGGTCTTAACTTGGCAAAAACTATGGAGGCGCAACAAGTGATAGTTTACAGTGATTCTCAATTAATTTTGAATCAGATGTTGGGAACATATGCAGTTAAAGGAGAATTGATGGTCGGGTATCATGCAAAAGTGATGGGATTGATAGCAGAATTTGTTGCCATTCTGTTAATCAGAATACCTAGAACGGAGAATGCGCGAGCAGACGCACTGGCCCGACTAGCATCAGCTACTCGTACCGAGATGCGAAGAACGATACCGATTGAAGTATTGAAAAATCGGAGCATAGATGAAGACCTGACGATGAACGTTATCACTCTGGAGGTAGGACCATCCTGGATGGATCCCATCAGGGCATATATTGAAAAAGGAGAGTTACCGAGGGATAAATTGGCTGCCAAGAAATTGAAGTTTAAAGCTGCTCAGTATGTTATAACTAATGGTGTTTTGTATAGACGAGGAATCATGGCAAGCTTACAAAGATGTGTACATCCCTCCGAGATGAAAGAGTTGATTGAAGAAATCCATGAAGGGTCCTGTGGAGCTCATGTAGCAGGTCGTACTCTTTTACAAAGAGTAATGACACAGGGATATTACTGGCCGATGATGAGAGCAGATTGCATAGCCTATGCTAAGAGATGTGACAATTGCCAACGTTTTTCCTCAATCCGACGAACTCCACAAGCATTTCTGACTCCCATAACTTCCCCTTGGCCATTTGCCATGTGGGGGGTAGATTTGGTGGGACCATTGCCAATGACTAAGGGAAGGTTTAAATACCTCGTCGTCGCAGTGGATTATTTTACTAAGTGGGTAGAAGCTGAGCCTCTGATCGACATGACCTACGAGAAGGTATATCAGTTTATTTGGAAAAATATCATTTGTAGGTATGGTCTTCCTCATGCATTTATTACCGACCATGGAACCCAGTTTGATAATGAGGAATTTGCTGCATACTGTCATCAATCCAACATTTTGAAGATCCATTCAGCACCAGGCCATCCCCAAAGTGATGGACAAATTGAAGTTATGAACAGGACATTACTCAATGGGTTGAAGAAACGGCTCAGTGAGGCTAAAGCGAATTGGATTAACGAGCTACAATCAGTATTATGGGCTTATCGAATAACTCCCCGAGCAGCAACTGGAGAATCACCATATATGCTAGCATTTGGAAGTGAGGCAGTAATACTAGCCGAGTTGGGTCTCCCTTCACACAGAGTGCTAAACTTCGATTCCCTAGTCAGTGACTTGATGAGAAGATTAGATTTGGACATGCTCGAGGAGGTTAGAGAAGAGGCAGCCATTAGGAATGCTGCTTACCAACAGCGCACAGCTCTATACTATAATAAGAGGGTGAAGAAAAGGGAGATTATGTGCTAAAGAAGGTCATTCAGAAGCACAATAAGTTGGAAGCAAATTGGCATGGACCATACCGAGTTACAGAATTTGTACGACTAGGAACTTACCGAATATCAACTCTAGAAGGAGAGGAGTTTAAAAATGCATGGAATGCTGAACACCTGCGCAAATACTATCAATGATGTAAAATGTAAAGAAGTTTCATGAGTATGAATAAAACGACGATCTGTTGTCATCATCTCTCCTTTTATTGCAAGTTTTTCGGGGAATACTAGTGTTACACACTACGCTGCTTAGCAGTAAAAATGACATTCCTGCCAGCTACGGTTGGCTAGGAAACCATACTCCTTTGGTTAGGAGGCATATTCGAGCTCAGATAAACTTCGGTTGGTAAAAGGGCGAGAATGACATTCCTACCAGCTCTGGTTGGTTAGGAAACCATACTCCTTTGGTTAGGAGGCATATTCAAGATCAGATTAACTTCGGTTGGTAAAAGGGAGAGAATGACATTCCTGCCAGCTCCGGTTGGTTAGGAAACCATACTCCTTTGGTTAGGAGGCATATTCTAGATCAGATCAACTTCGGTTGGTAAAAGGGCGAGAATGACATTCCTGCCAGCTCCGGTTGGTTAGGAAACCATACTCCTTTGGTTAGGAGGCATATTCGAGCTCAGATCAACTTCGGTTGGTAAAAGGGCGAGAATGACATTCCTGCCAGCTCCGATTGGTTAGGAAACCATACTCCTTTGGTTAGGAGGCATATTCGAGCTCAGATCAACTTCGGTTGGTAAAAGGGCGAGAATGCCATTCCTAAAAATGCCAAATTCGGTTGGTTAGGAAACCATACTCCTTTGGTTAGGAGGCTAACACTAGCTCAGACCAATTTATTTTGGTAAAAGGGCTAGTGGATATAACAGAATCATCAAATTCAAACTCAAACCAACTTAGGTTGGTAAAAGGGCGAGAAATGATGTCGATGAAGAGTAAGTTAGAATTCCAACCAACTCTGGAAGAAAAATATATTTTCTAAAAATTCCAGAGTTGGTCGAGAAGGAAAATTCACCAAGTTATATTGGTAGAAAAGTAAAAGATACCAACCCTTATTGGTCGGGTATATTTTACAAAATATTACCAAGTTAAAATTTTTTTGACTATTAATCAGTCGAGAAATGAACATCTTATTTTGGGTCAACCAAATGATTATTACAAATATAAGTTAGTCGACAACAAGTTTAAATCCACCACAATTGGTCGACAGATTACATAACATTATTATCTTTTTAGCAGACATGCAGTCAAATTAGTCGACAATCAGTTGGTCGACATATTTATTCTCTTTTTAACAGAGAAACAAATGAAAAGTATTTTACAACAGTAAGATAAAAGCATTCAACATGTGCAAATAAAATCTTATGTATTTCATTGATTTAAAAAATGAAGTACAAGGATGATTACATTATGTGTAAATAAACTATTACATCAAAAAGTCCTATTCTACTGGTCTTTTTCCCTCTGCTTTTGAAACAGGTTCCTCGCCAGTAGGAGGATCTTCTAAGCAAAGGGGAGAGTTGATAAAGTTAAGATCTTTTAGCATCCTAACATTCATTATTGAAGGAGTATCCTGTAAATCCTCAGGACGAGAAAGCTCTACTTGTGAATGAAGGTTGTAATCACCAAGATACTTCGATATCAGGCAGCGAGGAATGGCCCGAGCAGGGATCCAACTCATATCAAGCTTGAAGGTTGGGTTTGGTAGATCGAGAAGCCCAGGAGCATAATAATCATACAAATAATGACCTTGGTCCACTTTCAGTACCCCCAAGGCGTTCAACCATCCCTGTTTGTACCCTTCACTGTTAGCATTTTCAAGGCGAGCATCCAAGTGACAAAGAGCTTCATTGTACCCAGCCATCTAGAACTCACGAGGTTGTTTGTGGAACTGGAAAACTAGTCTCTCTAATTGCTCGTGGAGGCTTCGAGCAAAAATATCTTTATGATCCAATGCTGACTTTATCGCAACAAGTTGCCCCTCCAGACTTTGGATCTTCTTGGACATTGTAGATAAGGCTTCATTTTTGGCCATCAACTGGAATGCTTGGTTTTCTAAGGATGATTTAGGACGAGCCTCTTCAACAGCATGACTAAGAGATCTTGGTCGTCCCTGAGAAGGTTGAGTACCTTGCACCTCGGTAATAACTCTTCCTCGTCCCCGAGATCCTCTTCCTCATCCCCGACCAGCAGCAGCAGCTCCTCTTAGAGTTTCCAGTTCATCTCGTAACTTTGCATTCTCAACCTCTAAAAAGGAGAAACCCTCATCAGTAACAGGTACCAGGGCAGTTGAAGAAGAGGCAGCAGATCTCAGCTGAGCTAAATCTTCTTGCAATTTGTTATTTTCTTGCTCCAGTAGCTCGGCAATTTGCCTGTGCCCTTCAGCATCTGTCTTCAGCGCTCTTTCTCTCATTTCATAGCCAGCAAGCATCTTATCATAACCTTTTTCAGCATAGATTTATTGAAGTTTCTTCTCATAACCTTCGTGAAAAAGGGCTGAAGATTCTTTATATTGCTGGTGAAGTTCATCGAGATTGCCTTGCAGATCTTCTATCATTTCGTAATAAGCCACATTGTTGGCTACAGCTCGATCAAGAAGAAATTTTAAGTACTGATAGGCTTCAATTGCCTGGTCTGAAGCATCTCGACCAAGGATATCTACAACCTCGGACTTGTCTAAATCAACATGGCCAGCTTTAAAATATTCATTACAATGCTGAAGCAGACTTGTGTCATGAGAAGATAGCAATTCCATCCTGGCTATAAACTAATAAAGAAGAGAAGACAAGAGTCAACAAAAACAGATCATCAAAAACAGAGAGGAACAAAGATGTGATTTTATTAGATCATAAAGAAAAGTACATTGTTTGTATTACAGATGATAAACAAAAGCAAGAAAAAATATCGAACAACTTCACACCTTTTCCTTGTCTCCCAAGACTTTCTCGGGAGGCTGGGACGAGGAGCTCGGTTGCTCGGTGGTAACAGCAGCTTGATCAGTTGAGGCTGGAACTTTTTCAAGAGGAGGAGGCATCTCCCTGGTCCTCGTTTGCAAGTTGAGGGGCAAGGATTTGATCACCCATGGCCATTGAAGATTCTTCAGAAACAGCCTCATCCTCTTCCTCTTCTTCAATTTGTGGGGGAGGACCAGGGAGATGCTGTTAAAATAGTTCGGAGTCCTCCTTGACCTTCAATTCTTGCAGGGCAGCTACCCAACCATCTCGAAAGTATTTCAACTTCCCGTATTGCACTTGGGACGTCTTTGCTGCAATCCCCTTATCCCATCCTTTATCCCAGCCAGTGCTGAAGGATTTTTTCACTGCCAGCTTTCTTTTTAGTTTCTCCGAGGAGAGATTCCCGGATAGAAGATCCTCGGCAGTCTTCAACTTAACCTCCACTTCCTCCTTTTGGCGCTTTACATCTCGCAGGAGGGACAATTCTTCCTCTGCTTTTTTCAACTTATCTTCAAGCTCTCCAAAACTCTTGAGCTTGTCGTCATACTTTTGGCGTTCTACCTCCAAATCTTTCACCTTGTTCTCCAAACCCTGGGAGACTTCAACAAGCTGCACTTTCTCAGCTTCAACTACAGACAATTTTTTCTCCCAATCGGCTTTGTGCTCATCGTACTTTCGACGAGAACCATTCAAAGATTGGGATAAACCCATCAGAGCATCCTCTACACCAAACAAGGAGCTGGAAGCCTTAATTGCTTCGTCTTTCTTCACGATGTTATTAAAACAATTCACCAGCTGAAAAATAGAAAAAATGACAAGTCAGCACAGAAATAAAAGTAACAAAGGAAAGAAACGAAATATAGAGTTTGAGAAACTTACTGAAGCAATGTGACGAGTAGCTAGGGATTTCAACATCTCCCTAGATATCTTATCATCAATTCCTTGGACCTCAGGTATGATCCAAGTCTTTACCGAGCTCATAGCAGAGCTCGGGGGAATGATGGTTGGAACACCAACACCACCAGTTGGTAGAGGAGAAAAGGTTTCAGCCAAATTGACCAAGGATGATTTCTTCAATCTCCTCAAAGGCACTTTAGCAGTTTCAACCGAGGAAGAGCTCTTGGTCGGAGAGATAGTGATTACATCCACAAGAGCAACCTTCTTGCTCGGAGCCACTGGGGGCTTCTCGACAGCTTTGGAAGGTGCAACATCTACCTTCTTGACATCAGTTTTACTCTTCTTTGCCTCTGCAGCAGAGGTAGTTTCATCAAAGAGAGCAGGGGGAGATCTTTTCTTGCCCATTCTTTTACTTAAAGGGATATGAGAATCTTGTGGAGAATCCTCAAGAGTTGATGCTGGCTCAACAGAACTGATCACAGGACGAGCAGTGAAAGAAGTTGTATAACTCCTATACTGTAATAAATATGATGCAGACCTAATGTGCTTGTCTGCAACGTTCTTGTGCGAACCCCAGATAAGTTTCAGATGCTTGATATTAACTTCTGATTCTTTTGGAGTCTTTCTTTTACTATCAACTGCAAATAAATACATAGTGAAATATCAGTCACACATTTTGTCAAATATGATAAAATCATAATTTCGTAAGTAAAAGAAAATGAAAATAAACCTATCCCATTGCCATATGGGGGGCATCTAGGACCCTGGTATACTGCATCTCCAACCAAGGGGGCATATTGCCAATTTTTAATAACCACCCCATGTTCAAAATAATCTCTATTTGCATCAGGGAGGTTAACCACAAGAGCCCTATTCAAAAATCTAGTTTTTAAATAATAAACATTATCTAAAACAGCCCATCTATAACAATAAATGATCTCAGGAATCCCTATACGAGTTCCATGAGTTAGATTTAATTTATACACCCCATTAATTATTCTCCATGTGTTGGGGGCTATTTTTGCAGGAACAACGTCGAAATACTGACAGAACTCTAAGCATAAAGGATTTGGTGGAAAAGAAAATCCACACTCAGCAATGAAGAGACTGGGTAACCAATGTCCCTCAGCCAATCGAAAATAATCTGAAGGCTCAGAAAGAACCTCCAGAGTTACCCAGGAGGGAATGGAAAAATCAGAACGGAATTTTTCAACAGACTCAACAAGATAAACCATGGTGAATAAAAGAAATACAGAAGAAAAAAAGAAGATCTTACAGGAAAAAGGAAGATCAGTTGACAACGAGCGAAGGAAGAGATTAACGCACAAGAAAGAGAGAGAATGGAAAAACTCGAAAGTAGAAAATTTGAAAAGGTAGAAGACGATGCAAGTGTCTATGAAGTTTAAATACTTTATCTTGGGAACCGGCGAAAGAAATGATTACAAAAAAGAAACTATTATGCTACCGGCGGCTAAAAGGATAAAAATAGCGCGAAGATCGAAGCGTTCATAAAAATTCAAAAAGATGGATTCAGTGAATTGGGGAGGAAAATTAAATTCGAGGAAAATGCTCCTAAAAGTAAGGAAAGCCATTTAATAGTGCCATATACCAGGAAAGAATGTTCCATATTCCCAAATTTCGAAAATATGAAACATTGGGGGCTTCTGTTGATACCAAAATTAATATGCTTATATGGACGAATCAGATCAAGACACGTGTCAATATCCCCGACCAAATCAGGCTTACTCCGAGCAACAGGTGTACCTCGAGGAACTTTACCTCTCCGAGGAACTCTTGACTGACGAGCAACTCAGACGGTTCGAGCTGCATCTCGGTCCCAGCATTAATTGCCAGACAACCAACAGTTTAACTATTCATTGAATGTTCATCATACAGACGTATACTCCTAAAGGGCATTTAATGTTTACCCTTTCACATGTACAGCCTAAAGGCTATAAATACAATGTATCACCCTCATTCAGAGGGACCGGAATTTTCTTGATAGATCCTAATATCGAGAATTCCTAAATACTTGGCAATAACAAAAATAGTGGACGTAGGCTATTCTTATTAAGCCGAACCACTTTAAAATTCTTTGTCTCATTTATATTTATCTATGATTAATTAATTAGGATCAATCTAATTTTTTACATCAACAACATGCTTGATTTGAATCACATAGCTCCATGTTAAAGGGTTAATAAACATTAAAAGTTGTTTGTGGGATTGACGTATAATTAACTAAGTTTCCTCCATTAGATAATCGCACACACTCTTTCAAATTGGTATTAAAGCAGGTTTCACCAAATTATCGTGAAATCCTTTTTTGCACAAAAAAATTTGAGATATCAATTCTTTTGAAAACTGATTTGAAAAGATCTCAAACTTTCTGATGTCATTGTCGCTTAGAGTGGACTTATTAAAAATAGCTTTGCCCTTTATTTTTAGCGTTGTGGGACACTCAAAAGCTTTGTGCCCTTTGCCCTTGCACTAAAAACATATTATATCTTCCTCTTTCTCACCGCTATCCTTAACCTCATCTTTTTTTTGGTTTTCTCAAAAATATTTTTATTATTTTAAGCAATTTTGAGAAACTTTTTATAAAAAATTCTCAAATAAGGCTAAGTCATCGAAATCAACCTCACCCTTCGATTCAGACTCGTTAACTTTCTCTTTTTCTTTTTCTTAATTTGAGTCTCTAAAACTATCCCTCTATCCTTAGGTTAAATGGTCTTGGGTAACATGTCGATCTCATAATTTTGAAGGTCTCATACGAGTTCTTCTAACCTAAGATAGTCTAAAACCCCTAAAGAGTTAATCACGGTAACCTAAGGAATAAATCGAGTTGGGAGTGACCTTAAAATCTTTTTCACAACTCTCGACTCCTCAATTATCTCACCCTGATTAAATCTAGTATTAACAATGTCCGATAACCTAGCATAAAACTCATCAAAACTCTCGGACTCTAACATAGGAATAGTCTCAAACTGGGTGGTCAAAATTTGAAGCTTAGACGCATTGACAGCGTTGGTACCCTCATGTGTTAACTGGAGGATATCCTATGCTTACTTAGACGTAGTACACGTCATCATGCATCAGAACTTGTCAGGGGTGAAAGCTCCATAAATAGCACTAAGTCCGCTGGAGTTATAGGTACTCCACTTGAACTCATCATTGGTACAATCAGAAATAGGTTTGGGATTCGTGACATTATTCACACTGACGGTGGGAGGAGTCCACCCTCTTTAGCACACACGCCAGACTTTTTCATCAATTGCTTTATATGGATCTCATACGAGATTTCCAATAGGCATAATTCGATCCATCAAAAATAGACATCTAATTAAATAATTTTAAGCCATCAGATAATCATGCGCACACTCACAATTGATTTGATTTATGAGATTTATCTTATTTCAAACTCAATATATTACGAAGGTATTTTATTTATCTATTCTGTATAAGTACACTTTGATGAGTGTAGACACCCCATTCTGTTACCCCCGAAACTCTCCTTAGGTCCTTAGCACATCCCCTCATCACTACAGATCCAGGTCATACCCCGAGTACTGACCTAGAAGCCATCGGGCACTCCCAGGCTCCGTTTGACCAAAAGTCAAACTCTTCATCTCGACGAAGACTGAAATAATATTCGAAGGGTACTAAAACCCCTTTCCAACGATCCATCCCGTGCGTGATTCCGACCTACCATCCGGACGAATGACCCATTTCCCCCAAAACTCAATCAGGAGGCCACCCGACGCTCTCGAGCTCCATTTGACCAAGGTCAGCTCTTTATCTCGATCGAGACTGAATGAATCATCGAAGGTCACTAAAACCCCTTTCCAAAGGTCCGTCCCATGCATAATTTCGACTTAAGGTACAGACGAACGATTCGTTTGCATCCGATGATAATGGACTGATGAATGCTTTTGAGCCATATTTGACCCAAAGTTAACTCCCGAATCTGAGAGCAGTCCAAAGGACTTTCGAAGGTGTATTAATTACCTTTCCAACGGTCCACCCCGTGCATGATTTTGATCAACGGTTTGTGTTTTGCCGTCAATTTTTCAAAAAGGCTTGAAAGACACTACCAAACGGCAGGTCCCAGACCCTGCCTATCGGTAGTGTGCCTAAACGCACCTGTCGTACAGCAGGAACAGGGCTATACCGATCGGAAATTACCTGGGCCTATAAAAAGGAGGCCTTGACCTCATTGCAAAGGAGATCCCATATCTTGTAGAGATCACTCTCAGCAAATCCAGAAAACCTCTCTCGAAGTTAGCGTGATTTCCACACCCAAATCCCTTTCCAACCTTCACTTTTTATCATCTTTTTCACCAAACTTGGTGAATTCACTATCCTCCATAATCATCCAAGTCTAAGGGATGCTCTCCAACATTCAAGATCAAGCTCTAGATCTTCAAGAAGGTCCAATTTTCTCAACTCTCTCCTTAAATTCTCATAAATTTGCAATAACTTGTTTTATTATTGAGAATTTTCATTATCTCATCTCACACATCCTAATATATTTTTTATTTAGTATTATTGCACATCTCTTAATTTCATATAAATAAAAACCCAAAAAATAAGAAAAAAGAGGGTTTGCTCATAAATTCCAAATGGGAATTCGCACACTTTTCTCACAACTTAAACACTTTTTCTACACACGCACACACACAAATAAGAGAATCCCGGGAAGGATTTATGGGATAAACCCCGCCCCTCGTTTTTTATGCGAACTACGTGGAGTTTGATGCCTCTATAAGCTACCTAGGCATCTCGGGGTAAAACTCGAGACTCGAGTCCTATTTTTTACTTTTTCTCTCATTTTCTATTTTCTCTAAACTCCATTCTCTTATACTATATATATATATATATATATATATATATATGTTCTTAAAGGTGTACTATTCCGTATATGTTATCGTTCCCTCATAACGGTTAACGTAGTGATGGTCGCCTAATCCTATTTTCTAATACTTTTTATACCTTCCTACGGAGGACTCGCTTTACCTCTTCCATGGTACAAGTTGATGATTTCTATCTCCACTATATATACCCATGCACATATATCACGGGGAAAATAAAGGAAAATAGCAAAAACCCATGAGAGACCGAAAGGGCGGAATGGGTGCCTAACACCTTCCCATTTCGTAACTTAGCCTCCGGACCCTTTTCGAATTATATTGGTTTCGTATGCACCAGTATGTCTTTGGATGTTGTCCTTCGGGATGGATTCCCTTTGTTCTTTTTTCTGTTTTGAGTAAAATAGACTGGCGACTCTAATATCTCTACATTTTTTACCTCACCTCAAATAATGACGGCCTAAGCGCTCCCAAGAGGGACGCGTGGGACCTAAGGATCCTCACTCTCGCGCGGCTCTCCCGTCGCGAGGATCATGATCCAGGAGGGGATGGCCACAGTGGCGACTCTGCTGGGGAATTTCTTTTGAGGGCTAGACTCTATTTACATGGGGGTTATGTTTGCTTATATTCTCCCCCATTTTGCATGTCCCCCTTTACTAGTCATGTGTACCCCATGCTTATGCTTCTATTCACACACTTGTAGAAAATTCTCCATGTACACTTCGCACCACGTGCACCTAGGGTCACGTATATCCATATGTTGCACGCATCATCCCTACTTAGTGTACCTTTCGTACTTGCACTTTGCTCCCTGTTTTGCATAATCAAGAAAGATACTCTCATCATAAGATACTAAATGAAGAATCATACATGATTCACACGACTTCACCAAAGAGCATTGTTATTGACCAAATTTTACCCAGTAACTAGAGGGTCACTTCATGATGGGCGCTGGTCCGGCAGGGCACAGTTAGCCTAAGCGATAAGACTCTAACCTTCCATTAGCCCAGTACATTCGACGTATATTGAATGGTTCCCTCGTATTGTACCGCTTGATCGAAGTCATGACAAGAGGTATATCACAGGGAACTCGTTCACGTATGCTGCGTATATCGAATTCGCTCTCACACATACCGTCCCCATGAGGTATATGGTGAGGCAATTCATGTACACTCAGGTATATCAAATGGCTTGTCCACACGTATCGATTGCCCAAAAGAGCAAGACGTATATCGTGGAAGTCACGCCAAAGGGGGGAACCCCTTCCGATTCACCCAACCAACTGCATACCCACATATAGGTGTCAACCCTAGGACACACATGTTAGATTGCCGATTTCAACCCGAAAATCTACCAAAATTTTGGGTCGGCCTGCCACCCGAATTCCCGCATTTTTAAAATGGAACCCTTTCCATGAGCCTGATCACAAGTCCAGACATAGCTTTGCATATATTGCAAACCCAATTTTTCTAAGCTTGGGTCTCGTTCGTCATTCATTTTGCATTTAGGAGAATTTAATACTAGTGAGAACATAATAATTATAATAATCATGCTGAGATCCATCTCCCAACAAAATCCAAAAACATTTATCCCTTATTTATCAAAAATCCAAAAAAAACTCTCCTCTCTTTATCAAAAAATCCAAAAAAAAAAAAAATTCATCCCTTTTTCTCAAAAATAAATCCCATTTTACACGTTCTCAGGTCGATCGCAAGCCCTTGGCCTGGATCCTTATTGGCTTCAATCTTTAGTCAAGTCACCTTAGAGTTCGGTCTGTTCCCCTATTACTCCTTTCGAGTCCAGAATCCATTCGCTTTCCATGAAGAATACCGATCAAGTACCCATTGTGCAGCCAGATCTAACGGCAGTTCTAGCTCAACTTGTGTCCAAGGCTGACAACCTCCAAACCGAGGTCTGAGAGATGAAACGAAACCAGGTTCCCATTCCTCAAGAGCCTGAGGCCCTATTTTCTCATGCCATGGATCCGCTCGAGCCTATCTGGGTTCTCGAAGAGTATCAGCACGCTCCACATGCCCCCCTGCTAATGGGTCGTCTCCTGCCCAGCTTCCTACGCTGAACCTTGCCCATCACGGGGCTAACTTGCCTATGGTCATTAATTCGAAGGAAAAAGAGCTGAACAAAGTCAAAGAAGAACTCAAGATGCTCACCAAGAAGTTTGACCAAGTCAGAGTCTCGAAAAATTACGTGGATTACACACACATGTCTCCTTATCCTAAAGTGAGGTTACCTGAGAAGTTCAAGATGCCAAATATTAAGATATTCGGAGGAAGTGGACCCCCAATTGTTCATCTCCGCAATTATCACCGTTCCATGACTCTACTACGGGCTTCTTAAGAAGTTATGGCCTAATTTTTTCAGAAACTCTGAAGGATAGCGCCCTCTGATGGTTTTTATCTCTCGAAGAATCCAGAATTCGTATCTGGAGGATGTAGCCCAAGAATTCATATCACAGTACAAATGCAATGAAGATCTTGAGGTCACTAGCCATGATTTAGAGCTACTCAAGCAAAACCCTGGAAATTAGTCAGTAACTTCATCGCCCGATGAAGGGAAAAAGCAGCAACTATGACCAATCGGCCTTCCGAGGAAGAACAGGTCAGCATAGTAAACAAGAACTTCTTACCCCATGTTCGAACAACGATGGGATGATAATACTATCCCCATTTTCAAGCTCTCAAAGAGGTAGGGGTAGAAATCGAGGAAGGTCTTGCCAAGATAGAAGTTTAACCAAAGAAGGTGTCCGGACAGTTCACCTCCAGAAAATACGACAAACCTGCCAGTGCTAAAGTCTCAACCATCAACAACATCTCTCAACCAACCGCATCATGGGCACCAGAAAGCTGCCCTGCCTCAGTCTGAAAGGAATACACTGAGCTACATGCTCCACTCTCCAAAGTCTATCATGCCTTGCTAAGCCGAAACCTCATCAAATCCTTGTATCCCCGTCCATTGCCAAATCCACTCCTAAGAAACTTCAAGGTAAATGCCCATTGTACCTTTCACCAAACAGCTGGCCATACCACCGACCAATGCTTTTACCTCCGAAATGTAATCCAAGGTCTAATTGACTGGGGTACCATCGCCCCACCAGCCAATTCTAATCCAAACACTACTCATAACCCACTTCCAAATAATACCAATGCCATCTTCTTAGAAGAGAACTCGGAATTCGATCCCTCAACTCAAATCACACCCATATACTCTCCTAAACCTCTCCAAATTTGCCCATATTTCCTCCTACACCCTGTTAGCCTCACTGATCAGGTCCTGTCACTCCTTACCAGAGAATGCATCGCTGTCCGTATCCATTCTGAAAATATAAGTATGGAATTACCAGAAGTCTTAAACCAACTCCTAGAATTCGGGCTGAAATCGCCCTCACAAATGATCATTGATTGCCAGAGATTTAGTACGTTGTTCCTGGAAGCACAGAAATGGGCCTGAGAGTCAGATAGTTGGGTAGTACCAACCGATGAAGTTAGCCTGAATGATGTGGTCCAGATTAAAGCATAATTCTTCGACCAATAACATTTGTAGTATCACCGAGTTATTTGATGCTTTGAAGCTATAGGGGTGCCTGGTCCCTTCGCCCTTACACGTCCCCAAAGAATGGGATGACCTGTATGAAGAAGCCGTTAAAGTTGTGGAATGAATCGACTTTACATGGAAGGGAAAAATTGTTTCCACCGGATGGGGGGAAGAATTCCAAGATTTGAATGAAGATCAAGATTCAGAGAAAACTGGCCCGATAACCGATATATGTGGAATGATATCATTTGAAGAACTCCTCAAAGAAATAAATAAGGTGGCAGAACAACCCGAGATCGATAAGGAAATGAGATTCATGTTTTTTCCTTCTTTAGTAAATCACATAACTAGATCAGGGAGGCATTACCAGATCCCAAGCTCACTACCAGCCAATGACAAGGGGAAGGGCATGGAAAACCTTTCTATGCTAGAAATAACCCTTGATTAGAGAAAGACCCTCGACCAACTAAAGAAAACTCAAGCTAATATCACTCTATGGGGGCTTTTCATGTATTATCAACTACACAGAAACGATTTGATCAAGTTGCTCACTGGACCCACAGTTCCTTCATCTACCACACCAGAAGAAGAGGTAAATTTGGTCAGATCCTTGACCTCTACCCGAATGCTATCCTTTTCCGAAGAAGAAATCCCAAAGATTGGGCCAAACCACAATCATGCACTCAACATCTCCATCGAAGTTATGGGGAGGGTTGTACCACTCTCTCTTATCGATAATGGGTCCTCCTTGAATGTCTGCCCACTGAGAACCTTCAAATGTTTAAGACTGAAAGAAAGTGACCTCCCTCCAACCTCCACTACTATGCATGCCTATGATAATACCCGCCGGGAGGTGATGGGATCCATAAAGCTTGTAATAGGGGTTATCCCTATAAACCTTGTCGTTGAATTCCAAGTTATTGACATCCTAGCTTATTTTAATTTGTTGCTCAGACAACCTTGGCTACATGGTATCAAGGGCGTGTCTTCCTCACTCCATCAAAAATTAAAATTCTTCATCGACAGATAGGTCATTACCATCTTGGGCGACGATGACAATGCCGATGGTGCAATTACCAGTAGCCCAATCCTTGAGATATAGCACGGGTCAAATGACATGCTCCTATCATGATTTCTAGTTGAACCACTTCTACTCCCGGAAGGGGACTACTTCAAAGAAAGGTGTTTTCCAGAATACGACCCTCATGGCAACATCAATGTGATTCAAATGTTCAAAAACATGCACTTTATGCTCGGACTGGGGCTAAGACAAAGACAGCAAGGGGTACTTACGCCAATTGAATGAAATAAGGCTTTCCCTCCTTATGGTTTGGGGTATCAACCATCAGAACAAGAGCTCAGAATGATTCGCCAGTCTCGACCAAACAGTGACTTGATATGCCCCAAATGTGCCACCTCGTCTCAGAGACATTAACCTCGGCCAAGCACATGGCCGACGTTGAAAGGGACTTGGATCAATAACGAGCGGCCTCGGCCATAGTAAGGTCGGTCGTGGCCGACACTATTACCAACCTCGTCAAGGGGAGTCTTCATAACTTAGGGAACAACAATTCATCAGGTCACCCAGGTATGACAACCTCGGCTGGGGGTAGGTCGAGGTTACAAGGAGTTATACTTCTACCAAGGCTAACCCCATTAGTGAATTAGCGGATGTTCGTGGCATATTCCAGCTTGACCTCGGCCTAGGCCAACCCTAATATCTATCCTCGGCTTCACTTAAGCCGAGACCATGATGGCACATCTCGAATTGGATAGGCAGCTAGACCTTACCAACCTTGGACTCGTCCAGGCCGAGGTTACGACCAAGCATGGAGGCCAAGCACTTATTGACATATGTGTGGACAAGGACACATGGACACAAATCAGTTATACAAATCATTCCCCCCACATGGGGGGAATATTCCATCATCATTCTCTACATGTGACAGGGACAGATGTCTTCATCATATTGGCTATATCAACACACACATGCTCTTTACATGCATGGGGGGTACACTACACCCCTCCAAGCACTATAAATACTTGTCTTCTCCTTCTTAGAAAGGGATTCGAAAATTAGCAACCCTAGCTAAAACTCTATTCAAATACATAGTAGAGAGAGAAAGCTTGAGAGATTATTTCTATGTCCATTAGAGCCCTCATACATTGATACACATCATACACTTGCACAGTGGACGTAGGCCTGATTGGCTGAACCACTTATATTCTGGTGTAAATCCTCTTCTTCTCATCTCCCTCTACTATGTGTGTATATACCCTTATACTTCCATTATTAACATTGAATTGAGCTCACAAACACCTTGAAGGGTGGTGATTTTTCTAGCATCATCATTTTGGCGCCATCTATGGGAACGAGAAGTTGTCTCTTCCTCTTCTTTCGCTTAGCTTCACCGGAGACTCTGGTCGTGAACCAGACCTCACCCCTTGCATGGAGTTGTTTCACCATTAAAAGAGGTCTTGTAAGGTATTAAGCTTATCTACTACACCAGCTCTTTAGTGTTAACATATGGCACCAAAGTTACCACCGCCTCTTCCGCCGCCTGGAGCGGGAGGACCTAGTTCCAACTAGGCACCACCTTAGTCCGAAATGGCGGAGGTGGCCACAGTCTTGAGGTCTTTGGCTGCAACGCAACAAGCAATGCAGGAGTAATTTGCATAACTCAGTCAAAACATCATGAGACCACCTGGGGTCTCACCGAAGATGATTACTCCAGCGGCGGTGCAACCCCATCCTGAGGCCAGGGGACCACCCAAGGCACCACGAAAAGACCAACCTACATCCCATAGGAGGAGGGACATTGCTGAACCTAGGCATCTACACCTGGGGAGGTAAGGAAACCCTTGCTCTGAGGACATGTATGATGATCTAGAGGCGGGAGATGTGCCGGAAGAATATTGGGAGCCGTATGAGGTTTTGAATAATACTGTATGTCCTCTTCAACAGAGCCGAGGTTGTGGTGGTCGAAGAGGTGAAGAGGTGAAGAGGCCCTGTAACGAGGATCAGCTTTTAATCGATTGAGCTGAGGGTCAGCCTTTGAGAGGTTGGTCCCAGTGAATGACCTAAGACAGAGGTTATCAAGATCAAGAAGTGCAGTCGGCTTGCAAAGAGGAGACAGAAAAGGTCGGCCTCACCAAGGCCGACCCCGTGCAGGAAGGGGCAGAGACCAAGAAGATGTCAACAGCCGACGTTGTGCTGCGGTCGAGGAACCCTCAGTTCACCCCTTAGAGGTGGCTGGGGAAAACCTCGGCCAGGCCGACGTTGTAAGACAATGGAATGACTCCATCCAACATCTTGAGGACAAGATAGGAGACCTCCTTAAGAGCCGAGACCCATTGCAAAGAGGTTTCTCGGAGGGCTTCCCCTTTTTGGCAAGGATAGTGACCTTCCCAACTCCTGTTAAGTTCAAACCACACGTGGTGTGTCCAAAGTATGATGGTAGCACCAACCCTGTACATCACATTGAGATGTATCAGTCAGTGACGGACATCTACTCGATACCTGATGAGATGAAGTGTAGGGCCTTCTATGGGACTTTGACAGGAGAAGCACACAACTGGTTTACTTCTCTTCCAAAGAATTCAACTAAGAACTTCAAGGGCTTGGCTGAACGATTCATTTATAACTTCTTCTTTGGGGTAAGACCTCAAAATAACACCACCTATCTACTGTATGTCAAGCAAGGCAAGGACGAGATCCTAAGAGACTACATCGCCAGTTTTAACAAAGAAAAACTTGAGGTTGAAGATTACGAAGAGAATATAGCCATGACCGCCCTCATAGGAGGTCTTCAGAAAGGGAAATTGTTGTGGAAACTCGCGGAAGACCCTCCCAGGTCTATGGTAGAGCTACTGGAAACTGCGGGAAAAGTCATGAATGTAGAAAAGGCAATGGCCGCCAAGTATGAGGATGAGAACCGCGGTAGTAGAAGGAAGTCCCAAAGAAAGAAAGATGGAAAGAAGAGGTCGGACGATGACAAGTTCGCTCACTATACTCCTCTAACTGTGAGCTATGAGCATATCCTCAACGAGATCAATAATGACAGGACTTTAAGATGGCCAGAGAAACTGAAGGCCCCTCTACATAAGAGGAACAAAAAGGTGAGGGTTCCACCAGGATCATGGCCATGTTACAGAAATATGCTTCGCCTTGAAGGATGAGATTGAAAAGATGTTAAAGTCCGAAAAGTTAAGGAAGTATGTTAATGGTAAGGCTCCTAAAGGCGGAAGATATGACCCTAAAAATAGGAGAAACGACCGATGCCATGACGATGCACCAACTAGAAGAGACAATGATTCAAAAGTTAATGATAAAGATGATCCTGACCTTTCGTCGAAAGATGATAATACCTCGGTGAAGAGGGTTGTCATGATCTCCTTTGGTGTTGACACCATATGCAAAGGACTTACGGGAGGTGGCTCTGAAGTGGCTGATAGAAAAGCTCATATGGAAGAGGCCAAGTCAGTGGCCAAACTTAAAGTTGTAAATCTAACGTCTTCCGATACAGCACAGAAGAGAAAGAAGGTGGAAATGGACACCCTTATAGTTAGGTTCTCCTGACTCGACTTCAAAGGTATCTTAGCCCCACATGATGACCCTTTGGTAATAACAACAAGGGTGGATTGATGTGAGGTGTAGAGGATCCTTGTGGACGGGGGGAGTTCAGCAGATGTGATGTTTTGGGATTGCTTCAAGAGCCTAGGTCTTAGCAGAGCTAGGATGGTACCCTATCATCATCCTTTAATGGGCTTCAGTGGCGAAAAGGTCCACCCATTGGGCATGTATGAGATGGACGTACGAATGTGTGATGAGTGGCCTAAGAGGTTGACCCGAAGATAAATTTTTTCGTGATGGACGAAAACATCTTCTCGGCATATAACCTCATCATAGGAAAGGTGGCCCTTAAGGAGTTTGAGGTCGTGCCATCGACGGTCCACCACATGCTAAAATTCCCGACCCCCTATGGGGTAGGGGAAGTGCAAGGTGACCAGGTCATAGCACGAGAATGTTACTTCAACTTGGCCGAAGAGAGAGAGGACCATAAGAGGGTAACCACCACTTATAGCATTGATACACTTGACCCAAAAGATGAAACAAAGTTGAAGAAGGGAGAGGTTGCGGAAGAGGTAGAATCCATCGTCCTCAATGAGGATGAATCGGAAAAAACCATCCAGGTCGGCAAAGCCTTAAAAATAGAAATCAAGGAAGAGCTGATAAACTTCTTGAGGAAGCGGCATAGTGTCCTTGCTTGGAGTCACGCAGACATGCCCGGCATCAACCCTGAGGTTATGTGTCACAAGCTTAACGTGACCAAAGATGCCAGGCCTATCAAATAAAAATGAAGATTTTACTCTAGGGAGAAGTACGACGTCATCCGGGAAGAGGTTAAAAAATTAAAAGAGGCTGAGTTTATTAGAGAAGTCATATATCCGGAGTGGTTATCGAATGCAGTCATCGTGCCCAATGCCAATGGAAAGTGGAGAATGTGCATTGATTTCACTTACCTGAACAAGTCTTGCCCAAAAGACAGTTATCCCTTACCTCGAATAGATCAGATGGTAGATGCCACTACAGGGCATGAGCTCATGAACTTCATGGATGCATGTTCAGGCTACAATCAGATCTTCATGGATGCGGAAGTCTCAGAGAAGACAACATTCATTACCAACAAAGGGACGTACTGTTATAAAGTGATGCCCTTCGGTCTGAAAAATACGGAGGCAACATACCAACGTCGTGTGAATAAGATGTTCGAAGATCAAATAGGCAAGACTATGGAGGTGTATGTAGACGATATGCTGACAAAGATCTTAAAGGCCTACACTCATGTGGCAGACCTTGAAAATACCTTCGATACTATGGACCTGTACATGATGAAACTCAACCCAGCGAAGTGTGTCTTCGGGGTAGGAGCTGGGAAGTTTCTTGGATTTATCATCAATCAAAGAGGAATCAAAGCAAACCCTAAGAAAATCAAGGCTTTGCTTGACATGAAGACGCCAAGGAGTATCAAGGACGTTTAAAGACTCACGGAGAGAGTGGTCGCACTCAACAGATTTGTTTTCAGAGCAACGGACAAGTTTCTTCCATTCTTTAAAGTGCTTAGAAAGTCCTTTCGGTGGGACGAAGAGTGCGAAAAAGATTTTAACCAACTCAACGCTTACCTTGGGTCCCCCTTGTTATTATCTTGGCCCATAGTAGAAGAGAAATTATATGTTTATCTAGAAGTCTCTGAATCAGTTATAAGTGCAGCCATAGTACGGGAAGACGTTAGAATCCAAAGGCCTGTATATTTCAATAGTAAAGCCCTTCAAAGGTCTGAGAAAAATTAGCCTCGTATGGAAAAGTTAGCTTACGCCCTGATACATGCTTCAACGAAGATGAAACCCTACTTCCAAGACCATTCCATGGTCGTCCTCACCGATTCCCCCTAAGACAGGTCCTCTATAAACCTGAGAAGTGTGGAAGATTGATGACTTGGGCCATTGATTTGGGAGAGTATGACCTTACTTATCAACCAAGGGCAGCCATCAAAGGGCAGGCCCTCACTAACTTTATTGTTGAGTTCACATGGGAAGAGGCCGAGGTAGAGAATGACCTAGTGGATGATGAAGGGTCAAACAACAATGTCTTCTGAGAGCAGGAAGAGGTTACACCAAACGTCTTCTGAGAATAGGAAGAGGTTTCACCAAACGTCTTTCGAGACCAGGAAGAGGTCATATCCAAGAAGATCAGGAGCGGAGTAGTAGAGAACGTGGAGGATCGGTACCTCTTCAAGCAAGGAATCATGTCAGAAGAGGCCTTATCATCGGATACAGACATTTGGAATCTCTTCGTTGATGGTTCTTCTTGTGACAGTGGAAGTGGTGCAGGGCTGATACTTTTGGCTCCAGACAGTGACAACATTAAATACTCTGTGAGGTTCACCTTCAAGGCATCTAACAACGAGTCAGAATATGAGGCCATGATAGCAGGTCTCTTATTGTCAAAGACTCTGGGAGTAAGACGAATCCTACTTCATAGCGACTAAAGGTTAGTTGTCAATCAAGTACTAGGGGTCTATAAGTCCAAAGATGAAAGGATGGCTAAGTATCTGAAGAGGGTGAGAATGATGTTAGAATATTTCGAAGAGACAAAACTGAAGAGAGTACCTCGACAAAATAACATCCACGCAGATGCATTGGCAAGGTTGGCTTCTGCAACGAAGACAGACATCAGAAGGACAGTTCCGATCGAGGTCTTACAAAAAGTGACCATTGAGGAGGAAGAGGTTATCAACCCTTGTCTCAATTTGAACCTATGAGACTCGTGGATGGACACCCTCGTCAGATATATCAAAGAGGGAGAGCTATCGAAATCCAATCTAGAGAGGAGGAAATTAAGATATAGGGTTGCCAAGTTCTCCATAGTAGGAGATGTCCAATATAACAAGGGATTTCTGTTGCCTCTTCTCAGATGTGTGCATCCCACCGAAGTTCCCCGCGTCTTATAGGAAGTTCATGAGGGTTCTTGCTCCAGTCACATAGGAGGAAGACCCTTGGCCAAGAGAATTATTACACAAGGATACTGGTGGCCAACCTTGGCCAAAGATGCCGCAGCTTACGTAAAGAGGTGTGATAAATGTCATAGATTCTCCACTATTCCTCACCAACCTCATCAACCTATGACGTCAATCATTTCCCTATGGCCATTTGTAGTATGGGGAATTAACTTAGTAGGATCGCTACCAAGAGGTGCCAATAATTACCAGTTTTTGATAGTTTCCATTGACTACTTCTCAAAGTAGGTGGAAGCAGAGCTGATGATAACGATCACGGAACAGAAGACCTTCCAATTTATTTGGAGGAACATCATACGTAGACATGGCCTCCCAAACACTCGAATCAGATAATGGAACCCAGTTCAATAACTCCTCTTTAGAAAAGTATTGCAAAAGAGTTGGGATACAATAGTTCTTCTCATCTCCTGGCTGACCTCAGGCAAACGGTCAGACCGAAGTCACAAACAGAACAATCCTCAACATAATCAAGAAGAGGTTAGAAGAAGCGAAGGGGAAATGGACTGAAGAGGTTTATGTTGTGTTGTGGGCCTACAGGACAACGACAAGAACACCGACAAGAGAAACCTCGTTCATGCTAACACATGGCTCAGAGGCCGTCATACCCACGGAAGTGGGACTCCCTACTCATAGGGTTTAGACCTATGACCCTGATAAAGATGGGGAAGAAAGGAGACTAGACTTAGATCTGATTGAAGAGAGAAGGGAAGACACAGAAATCAGACAAGCAGCTTACTAAAAGAGAGAAATAAAATTCTATAATTAGAGGGTGAAATCAAGACCCATTATCGTGGGAGACTTAGTACTGAAGAAGACGTTACAGAAAATAAACAAACTCCACCCAAACTAGCATGGTCCCTACAAAGTAATAGAAGAGGTTGTGCCCGGGACCTACAGGCTAGAAAACCTAGAAGGGGAACCTTTTTCCAATCCCTGGAATGCTGATCACCTAAAGAAGTATTACATATGATGTTGCAAAAAGTTATGTAAATGTACCATCTTATGAAGAGGTTATTAATGAGAGATCAGTTTCCACGTCTATTCTTGCTTCATTGTGCTCTAATGGTAGAATGTATGAGGGTAACATCTTAGTTAATGACCTCAGACCTTTAACATCATTACTTAGTGACAAGGTCTGAGGTCAAACATCATACTTGGATGACCTCAGACCCTTAACATCATTAATTTGGTGAAATTATTTATGAGGCTAACGTCTTAGTTGAAGACCTCAGACCCTTAACATCATTAATTTGGTGAAATTATTTATGAGGGTAACGTCTTAGTTGATGACCTCAAACCTTATAACATCATAATGTGGTGATAAGGTGTGAGGTTGGACATCATACTTGGATGACCTCAGACACTTAACATCATTAATTTGGTGAAATTATAAGGGTAACGTCTTAGTTAATGACCTCAAACCTTATAACATCATAATGTGGTGACAAGGTCTGGGGTCAGACATCATACTTGCATGACCTCAGACCCATAACATCATTAATTTGGTGAAATTATTTGTAAGGGTGACATCTTAGTTGATGACCTCAGACCTTATAACATCATAACGTGGTGACAAGTTCTGAGGTAAGACTACTAATTTAGTTTAAACAGACATCATTGCACCAAGACTTCAGAGCTGAACATCGCATGGCAAAGAAGCATTCAACAAACAAATCAACAAGTGAAGAAATAAAAACCCTCCTCAAAGGTTGTCATCCAATTGCAAAATTCAAAAAATATAAGTTGACGATGTTCTTCAGAGGTTACAACTAATCAGGGGTTACAAAAAAGTACGAAAGCTTCATAAAATAGCCTAAAGGTTCGAAGGGAGAGTGCTGGCATCCTCTGCCTGATTCCCTTGGATGACGTTAGTCACCTAGGCCCCATCGTCTCCGGGGTTAGCTCCCTCTATCTCTGTAACATCCAGCGGTACAGTCTCTGTAGGCGCATCATCCTCCTCTTCAACCTCTTGAAGGGCTTGGGCAAGTTGAGGGTTAGAAAAACCCAGACCTATAAAGTCAGAGGCCTTCAATCTCCCTGCCTCCTTCTCCTTAATAGCCACCCATTTGACAGTAGCCTTAATACCTCTTTCAAGGTACTCGAAGCCGAAGCTGATGAATTCATCGAAGACTTTGTAATCAGCCAAAATCCCCTCAGAAGCATCCTCAAGGGCTGCCTTCACTGCAGAGTCAACCTTTTGCTAGAGAACATCGTCCTTGGCCTTCAAAGCAATACCATGGTCCTTTTTAAGCTTGGATATCTCTTTCTCCAGCTCCTTAACCTTATTCTCAGACCCCTGAAAGGCGGACTTCAGATGGTCTACCTCTGCATTCAGAGAGCTTTTCACCTTCTCGGCCTCTTGACCCTTCTAGATGAGGGGTAACTTCCTCAGAGTCCAATTAGCAAGATGATTCATAGCATCCAGGCCCTGCAAATCATGTGGTCGTGTATATAAGTTAAAATTCAAAATAGAGGTTACACTTTGAAGCTATACTGAAATCTGAAGTCATACCTGAATAGACCTGTGGATGCCAAACTCAACCAGCAGAGGTGTGTCCATGGATCGGCAAAAGTGTTTGTCAGCATCGGTCATGGCATAGTCAATGGCATCCAGCGCCTGTAGACTGTGTCCAATGATGATGTTATTAATTTTTAGTTGCTCTATACGAGCAGCCAATGCATCTGCAGAGGATATAGGGATGGCAGGATCCATACCTTTCTTCTTCTGCCTCTGATCCTCAGGGGAAGGGTCAGTAGCATTTCTCTTCTTTGTGGCCTGAGCCCTTGAGGTTGAGGGAGGGGGAAGAGGAGCATTCAGACATGCATTTTTAGCAAGCTTCGTTAAACTTGGTGCTGCTATCTCCCATAATTCATCAGATATCCCCTACGGATGCTTTGTAAGATAGAAAGGTCTGAGTTAGAGAGTCAGACATGCATAAATTTAGACGTATAACTTGGAGTAAAAATCACTTACCAAGCTCGGCCATTGGACTTCCCCCTCGACCAGTCTCAGAGAAATAATAAGGGGTCATCAGGTGCTCGAATTTTACAAGCAGACCATGCTCCCCCTGATCTTGAAGGTCTTTGACCTTCTAAAGATTTTGCTGGCTTAGCCCGGGGTCGGCCCTAGCAGCCATTGTAGCCTTTCCCCATCTCAAGGTCATTCTCAACTCTAATGAGGAAGAGGGGGCACATGGGCCAAATTCCAATGGCCCTAAGGCAAATAAATATCGTAGATTCCAGTTATGGTTTGAGGTTTGGGTAATTTGAAGCATCATCTTTTCTGGCTTCCGAGCTAAAAAATGATAATAGCTCGGGTGATTTCTAGTAGATGAAGGGACATAGCATCCAACAAAGACTTGGACTGGAAGGTCTGAGTGATGAACAACCCTCCATAAGACAATGGCCCTAATTATCACCCTCCAAGCATTGGTTGACAACTGGGAAGGGGCCAAGTTAATATAGGCTAGTATAGACCTAATAATGGGGTGGATGGGCAGACGAAATACCAACTTGAACATCTGCTCGTACAAGCAGATCTCACCATCTCGACCGTGATAAGCCCTTTCTTCCCTTAGAGGTCTCCTGAGCTCTATGGAAGGGATTATGGAATATAAATATCTGAAAGCTAGGAGGTCGATCTCACTGACTGAACTCTCAATCTCGGTTGCCTTAGAGACGTCAACATCACTCTCAGCATCATCATCGTCATTATCTAGCTCAATGTCGGCCTGAGCAGACGTTGGAGGATTACTTAGAAACCTCTGAGCGAACTCAGCCCCCGTGATGGCCAACAAGGGAATGGCATCAAGGATTGATGGAATAGCCACACTTGGTCCAACAATTTCAACCTCTGAGGAAGAGGATGATGTGCTTAAATTTTTGTGAGGCGAGGCCCGGCTAGAAACCTCTGCCTAATCAGGGACCTGATCTTGTTGATTTGAGAAGTCCATGGCCTCTTGAAAAGAGTCCACAGACATGGGGTCTGAGGTGGATGAATCAGACATCGATGAGGGTTCTGCAAGGACCTCTGCTTGGCTAGCTGGTTCTGATGGTTCAGGATATACACCCTTCAGAGGTGGTGGAAAGATAAGTCTGAGGGGGAATTCCTCTGACCTACGAGCTTCCTCCTGCGCTCTTTCTATTTGCCTAATTTTCTCTAAAGACATCTCTCTGAGAGAAGGGAAATCCTCTAGGAATTGGTAAAGGGGTCTGAGTATAGGAGGCAGACCCTACACTTGCACCTCTCCTAAACTACAAACAAGACTGGCTAATGGAACGATGCAATTAAGGATCAAACTATCAAATTTTAAGGAATGTCCACAAAGAACACACAAGAATAGTTCGCCAGAAAAAATGAAGGTCTCACCGGAAATCTCCTAAAACTCGCCGAAAAATGCAAAAGCAAGAAGAAGACAGGAAAAATGAAGAAGAAAGAATGATAGAGGATACCTGAAGTTAAAGTGGTAAGGGAGAAGGAAGAAATTACAAGAAATCACCACCAAAATGCTTCGAACAAGACCTTTTCTAAAGAGAGAGAGCTGCAGAAGCAAGTCGAACCAGGAGAAAGATAGAAATGAGGAGGAAAGAAGAAAATTAGGGTTTAAACCCTTAAGTATGAATGCACACTTCCCAAGGCCCATCATTGCCTTGGGAGCCCCAAAGGACGACTGACATCACATGCTTGCCGGGCACGCCTCACACTTCAGCAATGGACAAGTGTCAAATGAACATTGGCATAAGAAAGAAAGACCTCGGAGATGTAGACCCCCCAGTTACCTGCTCTCACATGTAACTAAGGGTTGGGGGTGATTGATATGCCCTAAATGTGCCACCTCGTCTCAGAGACATCAACCTCGGCCAAGCACATGGCCGACGTTGAAAGGGACTTGGATCAGTAACCAGCGGCCTCGACCATAGCAAGGTCGGCCGTGGCCAACACTATTACCAACCTCGTCAAGGGGTGTCTTCATGACTCAGCGAACAGTAGTTCATCAGGTCACCCAGGTACGACAACCTCGGATGGGGGTAGGTCGAGGTTGCAAGGAGCTATACTTCTACCAAGGCCAACCCCATCAGTGAATCAACAGATGTTCCTGGAATATTCCATCTTGACCTCGACCCAGGCCGACCCTAATACCTATCCTCGGCATCACTTAAGCCGAGACCATGATGGCACATCTCAGATTGGACAGGCAGCTAGACCTTACCAACCTCGGACTCTTCGAGGCCGAGGTTATGACCAAGCACGGAGGCCGAGAACTTATTGACATATGTGTGGACAAGGACACATGGACACAAATCAGTTATAACAAATCATTCCCCCATGTGGGGGGAATATTTCATCATCATTCTCTACATGTGACAGGGATAAATGTCTTCATTATATTGGCTATATCAACACACACATGCTCTTTACATGCATGGGGGTACACTACACCCCCCAGGCACTATAAATACTTGTCTTCTCCTTCTTAGAAATGGATCCAAAAATTAACAACCCTAGCTGAAACTCTGTTCAAATACACAATAGAGAGAGAAAGCTTGAGAGATTGTTTCTATGGCCATTAGAGCCCTCATACATTGATACACATCATACACTTGCACAGTGTACGTAGGCCTGATTGGATGAACCACTTATATTCTGGTGTAAATCCTCTTCTCCTCATCTCCTTCTACTATGTGTGTATATACCCTTATACTGCCATTGTTAACATTGAATTGAGCTCACAAACACCTTGAAGGGTGGTGCTATTTCCAGCATCATCAATCAACCATCATAATAAGAGCTCAACATGATACGCCAGTCTCGACCAAAGAGAGGACTAGACTGTATCTAGACTATCCCAGGTGATTCCTTGAATGGACAATTCATCAAATAGGGTGAGGACTTCCCCTTTTGCGGCTTTCCTGAACCATGGTATGACCATGGAAATAAGAAGATGAAGCCTGGAATGGAGATCTTTATCCAAGACAGCTACCCATGGGTCGAGAGTTCCCAACACCATGTACGATCGATCATCAAAGATACCGAAGAGACTGAGGATAGTGACTCCAAAGATTCCTTCAACTTACAAACACTAGGGCTAACATTCTATATGGTTCACTCAGGCACTACATCATCCCCTAATCCTAATGTTCACCCCATTTCTTCTTCTGTTGTATATCCTTGTTCAAATGTAATCAATTCCTCTTTTGATGAGGTTCTCAATGTTGTTTTTCCTAACAATGAAATAAATGAAGATTTTGAGTATCTTGTTGTGCCTTACATTAACTGTTTGGATTCTAATCAAATTTTTGATGATGATGATTTTACAAATGAACAATTATTAACCGATCTAAATTAGGTTAATAATAAACAACATAACCGTTTTAAGTTAATGAAGAAGAGACTGTTGTTATAAACCTCGGTTCTAGTAGCCAACTGCGCGAGATTAGGATAGGGACTACCCTCGACGAGCATGAGCGTTCACAACTAGAAGAATTTCTAAAGGAATTCATGGATGTCTTCACATGGTCCTATGACGATATGCCCAGTATTGATCCTGAAATAGCTCAGCACGAGATCCCCACTCTCCCAGATTACAAGTCGGTCAAGCCAAAGTTGAGAAATCTCAGCACCGAATGGTCTCTCAAGGTCAAAAAAGAGGCTGTCAAACAGTTGAACGTAGGCTTCATTCGTGTGATCGAATATCCCATGTGGCTAGCCAACATAGTGCTCGTGCCGAAATCAGGAGGAAAAGTTTGGATGTGTGTAGACTATCGGGATTTAAAAAAAGCCTCTCCAAAGGATGATTATCCGCTACCCAAAATCAATATGATCGTGGACAACACAGCCAGTCATGCTCTCAAGTCATTCGTCGACGGGTTTGCCGGATATAACCAAATCAAAATGCACTCAGACCACTAAGAAAAAACTGCATTCATCACCCCATGGGGAACCTTTTGCTAAACTGTCATGCCATTTGGCCTCAAGAATACCGGGGCTACCTACCATAGGGATGCCATGACCATCCTGCATGATCTGATTCACAAAGAAGTTGAGGTCTATGTGAACGATATGATTATCAAATCCAGAACTAGAGAGGTTCATGTTCTCTCTCTCCCAAAGTTTTTTGAACGATTGCGGTAGTCTCAGATGAGACTCAATCCACCGAAATGCGTCTTCGACATTACAAAGGGAAAACTCTTAGGATTCATGGTCAGTGAGAAGGGGATAGAAATAGATCCTGTCAAGTTAAAAGCCATACTTAAGATGCCACCTCCCTGAACAGACAAAGAAGTCTGAGGCTTTCTCGAGAAATTACAATACATTAGTCGGTTCATCAGCCAGCTAACCTCCATTTGCGAACCTATCTTCAAACTCCTCTGAAAGGATTCAACCAAAATTTGGAACGAGGCCTGCCAAGAAGCTTTTGACTAAATAAAATAATATCTAACCCAACCCCCGGTACTCATGCCACCATAGCCTGGTCTCCCATTAATCTTATACCTAACAATAACCCACACTGCATTTGGGTCTTTACTAGCCCAATAGATTGAAGATTCTTGCAAAGAAAGAGCCATTAATTATGCCAGTCATAAATTGGCCAGGTATGAGGTTAACTACACTGCTTTGGAAAAGGCATGTGTCGCACTTGTCTGGATTACCCAAAAGCTGCGACACTACATGCTCGCCTTCCCCATCAAACTTATATCCTGAATGGACCCCATCAAATACCTGCTTGAGAAACCCGCCTTGTCTAGCCGAATGGCCCGATGGTTGATGCTCCTAGACGAGTTCGATATCATATATGTCACGTAGAAAGCCATGAAAGGAATAGCCATTTCTAACTACCTCATTGATTACCCCGTAGAAGAAGCTGATGTCTGGCTCTCTGAATTCCCAGATGAAAACATCCTTTGCACTGCTCAAGACACCTATCGATGGCAGATGTTATTTGATGGCGCTGCCAACAAAAAGGGATACGGCATCGGGATACTTTTGATCGCCCCAGATGACTCCCACACTCCCATCACTATCAAATTGGATTTCCCTTGCACCAATAACATGGTTGAATACGAGGCATGCATGATAGGCCTAAAAGTTGCTCTAAAGAAAGATATTCAATGCCTAGACGTCTACGGGGATTCTTCCCTCATCATCGGTCAAATGCTCAGAAAAAACTCCAACCCTTCCATGCCCTCTTAGAAGAACTAGCCTCCTAATTCCAAGATATCACCTTCCATTACCTACCTCGAGCAAAGCATAACCTAGCCGATGCTCTTGCTACACAGGCCACTATGGTCGACATGCCCTAAGGAATAACTATGACCCCCTTCCTAGTACAAAATCAAGACAAACCAACCCACTGCTACAACATTGAGCTCGTCACTATAGAAGATCCCAAGCTAGCCAATTATTGGTACTATGATATCTGGAACCTCCTCAAGCATGGTAGGTATTCTGAGGGTTCCAATAAGAAAGATCGAGCAACCCTTCGAAGACTGGCTGACCAATACATCATCTGTCATAAAGCACTGCTCAAAAGGAACTTCGATGGATCTCATTTGCACTACATCACAGGGCTGACATTGAAAAGATAATGTAGAAAATACACAGCGGGGAATGCGGACCCCACATGAACGGTCACATGCTTGACAAGAAGATCATCCGACAAGGCTATTACTGGACCACCATGACCCAAGATTACACCGCCTATGTCTGGAGATGCCTTAAATACCAATAATTCTCCAACCTTCAGCATCTGCCTTCACAGGATTTATACAACATGACCTCTCCCTGGCCATTCTCCACCTTGGGCATCGATATTATAAGGAAGGTTACATCAAAGGATTCTAACAGACATGAGTTCATCCTAGTTGCGATTGATTACTTCATCAAATGGTTCAAAGCTGAGTCATACGCAGTGTTGAACGCCAAGAAAGTAGCCAAATACATCAAGAAAGATATCATCTGCCGATATAGGCTCCCATATGAGCTAGTATCAGATAACGGGTTACATTTTGAGGCAGAAGTCACAGAAGTGGTCAACGAGTATGGGATTCAGAGACACAAATCTTCTCTCTATCGACCTCAGACCAATGGTGCAGTTGAACCCGCTAACAAGAATCTCAAAGCCATCATCAGCAAGATGACCAAAAGCTATCGAGATTGGGCAGATTGAATCCCGTATGCCCTTTGGGTCTATTGAACATCAATTCGAACCTCTACTGGGGATACCCCTCACTCTCTAATTTACGGTATGAAAGCAGTACAACCATGGAGCTGGAAATACCCTCATTGCGCATCATGCTTGAAAGCAAGGTCAGTGAAGAAGACTGGTGTCAAAGCCATCTTTACAAGATGACCCTCCTACATAAAAGAAGATTAAAAGCACTATACCACATACAAAGGTACCATCACCGAATAGCGCGATCATTCAATAAGAGAATCAAGGATCGTGGTGTCCAAGAAGGGGACCTAGCCCTCAAAGGAATCATAGAACCCATCTGGGACCCCAGAGGGAAATTCAAGCCCAATTGGAGCGGCCCCTACATTGTCAAGAAGATCTTGTCCGGAGGTTCCGCCATGCTCACCGACTTAGATGGGGAAGAGATGGCTCGTCCAGTCAACCTGGACCGTCTCAAGAAATTCTACCCCTAGTCCGAAATCTCGGCGCGCTACGACTCTTCTCATCTCCCTTCTATTCTAAAAAAAACTCTTGATTTCCCTTACCCAGAACTACATGGGCCTGATCCTCTGCAAAAATCATTTCAAACAAATTAAAATTTTTCAAAAACCCCAGAGGTACGTAGTCAGCTCATACACCTTACATGAACACGGCCCTTTATTTTTCACAAAATATTATTCTTTTCCTATCTCCGAGCACGACAGTCAATTCCAACATATACTTAAACAAAAGGTTTATGTATGCCTTAGTGATCAGTATAAATAATTCAAACAAACACAAAACTCATCAAAGGCATAACTGGATTATCAGAAACTTGTTTATTTCACTAATAACAAATTACAGTACAGATTACATAAGAAAAGGAATGGATAAATCCCTTCCCCCTACCCTCCTAAGAAAGTCAAATAAAATCCCCACATTTATTTCCCACAATAAACTCTCCG